>CM041294.1:78445151-79645151 GCA_023052935.1 Piezodorus guildinii | reverse complement strand
ACTTATCAGTTATTCCTTGAGTTCATTTATTTTGAGATATTGCAATAATTACATCTTATTAAATTTTTTTAAATATATAAAATAAAACAGAATTCACTAGGTTATATAAAAATCTCAAAATCTTGGCGCGCATTCCTAACACTTCTTCTTAAAAATGTGTCTCCTCATAAAAATATTTGAACATGAAGAAATATTTCAACCTTTCCTTTCCTGATTAAAATTCCCAAACTTCCGCTAGAGGGTTTATTATTAAAGCCTGGAAACATATAAAACGATTTTTTTTCCTATATTAAAATATCATTAGATATATGTTTCCTGTTTTATCAATTTTCGCAATCTATTTCACCTAAAACATTTGAATGATTTGAAGAGACCCAAAACGCATTCTTGGCATTCCTCTTAGATGCACTGTTTTTCCGATAAGAAATCTTGTCCACAACCGGGAATGTTTTGATAATTGAAAGAAAACAAACTATAAACTAAAAGTTTAATATAATCCATTTTTTTTTTTTTCATGCCCTAACTTAATGACAGTGGTGTTTTACGAATCACTTAACTCTCTGGCCACTTAATTTTATTTCAAGTATACATACTACGCAGATAAGTTTGTTTAACTATTAAAAGTCACTTTTTACTACTTTGGCTAATCTGACGATGCTATAGTGGGAGTCTTAAAATTTGCCTATCCAAGCCTAATTAGGATAGGGATCGTCATTCCACTGGCTCGGTACT
Source organism: Piezodorus guildinii (assembly GCA_023052935.1). Classification (NCBI taxonomy): domain Eukaryota; kingdom Metazoa; phylum Arthropoda; class Insecta; order Hemiptera; family Pentatomidae; genus Piezodorus; species Piezodorus guildinii. Next base: position 79,644,419 of record CM041294.1, on the reverse strand, counting down.
ACCTTTTCACGTCTCCTCTGAAGGATGGCATACCAGGGTTTTTTCTTACTTTAAGAAAGAGTCATTCCACTCATCACTCATCACTCAATCGGTTTATAAGATTTATATTCGTTACTTCCAAGAGGTATCTAGTGACCTACTTATACAGCGCATTGAAATGTGTACACCTACCTTCCATGCTTTGACATTTTCTTGGAACTTACCTCTACCAAGTCGTTAACTTCCAAAATCCTCTATACATTCACAGTATCCTTCAATTCAAATCCTCAATCCGCTTACTTGAAACTAGATCCCGCCATTCAGTCCTTTGCATTCCTACCCATATACTAAATATTTTGATAATTCCCTTTATATCCGCTCTGCAGCCCTCTGGAATTCCCTACCTAACCATTCGCCATGCTTCTTTCCTTCTCTCATTCAAATCCCATCTTTTTCAACATCTAGCATCCCAAAGAGACGCACACTAAATGTAAAATTGTAAATCCACTATCCTACTTTCAACGTATGACGAAATTATCTATTTTACCAAAATCCTAGAGTTATGGAATAATTCATTTATTTTATTTATTTGAAAATTATTCAGCTCTATCTTTTTATAAGAGATATTTTTCTTTTGTTTTACAATGTTGAATACAAAGGTTTTCAAGAGGTGTTTTGCCTTGATACCGAGAGATCGACAAGATTTGTAAACATCTTGGCATTTAGTGCCACTGAAAAGGAAGCACTGAGAGTAGATCCTACTATCAGATATGAAACAAATGACCGGGAACAAGGCAAACAAATTCAAGAGGAGAAAGAAAACATTTAAACGAAATGTATTCCATACTTGTAAGAAAAATTTCGTGAGGAGTTTAGCGAAAGAAAATTTACAGTCACGGTACTTTGGTTCGGAAGCAGGGAGACCATCCCTGTAGATACTCGTTCATTTTTTGGAGAGGTTTTGACTGGAAAGAAATCAGTTGCAAAACATATCGGAGACCATAATCCTAGACTCACTGGGAATCCTGCATCTCCACACATATTGAGGCTAGACTGGATTTTTGATGAGCGAAATTACTATGTATTTATATTTGGCAATATCTCTCTCTATTGTTTCTTTGAAATTGTCTTCAGAATTGATCTGGTATGCAATAACTCATCCAGGTTGAGCAGCAGATTCAAATGGGAATTTCTCTCTCTCCACATATTTTGTACATGTTTATTTAAATAGGTTTTTCCATTTATTTAGTTCCTATTTGTGTATAAAAATTTATTTTATTGATCTCTCGGCCAGATTTGTATATTGAAGTGTATATTTACTATACGAAATTGTTATTCTTTAGGAACGTAGTCCCAGAAGAAGTTATTTTCATTATTATTATTTCCTGAATTTGAATCCACGACCTTGTGCATTGAAGGCTGTTATTGTAGCCACTACACCTGAGCTGTCCTCAAAAACCTATTTAGCCATATTCACTATTTATCTAATTTTTTAATTTCTGTTTTCTATTTGCGCAAATCACCTTATTCTATTATTCTTTAAAATTCTAGATCTAATTGAACCCACAATTTTCGTATAGAAGGCTGTTGGCTTTCTACTACACGACAGGTGACCCCCCATTTATTCCCCATTGAAGTCTAGATTTTTTTTTATTATATAGATAAAATTATTTATATGTTATGAAATAAAATGCTTTTGTAAAATTTAGAACCTAATTAAATGTGTAATATGTGTTCTTTAGGTAAAATCAGATGAATGATTTCTTTAAAAACTAATTGATTAGAATAAGAATATGTCAAAATATCAATTTCGTAAACAAATCTTGAAGAATACTTTTTAGAAATGAACATCTAATGTGATGATAGACTGTGACTACACGGTTAGAGACAAGATACAATGTGCCCGTATGCCTCCTTGGTGTTCGTCTCCATTCGGGGCGAGTGCCTGGATAATGGCTTGTGCAGAAAGGAAAAAAGAGAAAAATCTTTTATTTGAGGTGGAGCCCTTATAGTCGGGAGACCACACACCTCACCTCAGCATGTGTCTGGCTGGCTTTGCCATTTCAATGTGTGCAACTTAAACTATAATTTTTATTCATTTATTTTTTTTGGAATGCTTTTGAATAAATCGATGGTAAACCTCATAGATGTTGCAAGCGCAGATTTTTACATTCACTTATCTATATGTGAAATATACAGGGTTTTTCGTAATCGCAAGGCTTTACGAGTATTTTAGGTATGTGTTCACTAACAAAAAATAAGTTCATTATTAACATATATCTCAAACCCATTTAATAAACCGATATCAAAAATTTATTATTTATTTACTACATTGAGACTGATAGTACAAAGTTTAACTTGTTTAATACTAAATAACAGGTTTTAATCACCTAATAAAGAAAAGAACGATAAGCAATGACAGTAGTTGCTCATCTGTTTGTCTAGTCCTGTGTGTTTTAGTTTGGGGGAATACTGTGAAACAGTTCAATTTATGATTATCAAAGAAGGTACCGTTTTACGATTAGGTATTCTTCGGTAAGGAAATTTTTCACGTTATGTTCGAACAGCAGCAGCGCCGTTTCTATGTACCTCACCTATATGTTAAAAGCATGTTTGTTTGTTCCGAAAAAGTAAATGAATGTATTGTATCTCCCATGATAATCATAAATTGAACTGAGCCACAGTATTCACTATAACATCCAGAACTAGACAAACAGATGAGCAACTTCTGTCATTGCTTATCGTTCATTTGTTTATTAGGTGATCAAAATCTGTTATTTAGAATTAAACACGGTAAACTTTGTACTACAGTCTGTCTTAATGTTATAAATAAATAATAAATCTTTAATCTTTGATATTTGTTTAATAAATGAGTTTGAGATATATGATAATATAAACTTTTTTGTTAAGTTTGTTTTTGTATACATAAATTGCGCAGTGCTATTACGAAACAGTAAAAGGTGTTGCAATATGAATAATATAGTATATATATATATATATATATATATAATATATACTTTTTAACCAGTTTGACTCTTTTATCTTGATGAAAATAAGAAAAAAAATAAATAAAAATGTTTGTATTGTTGTTACGTTTCATATAAGTATAAGCATATAGTGTTAAGTTCCAATTGAAGATATAATAGGCTTAATACCTATTATATAAGTAAATAGTGTGTAATGTCTCTAATAATTAGAGTTTCTACTGCTTCATACATGACCATTCACAGCATGGCTGGTGAGAGAGCTAACAAAAGTTTTATTTTTATTTTTCACCTTTTGGGTACATTTACAATAAAATTTCTAAAAAATATGTATTATGCAGGACCCTCCAAGGAAACACAGTAGCAAAATATTGAAATTTTATAAGTATTAATTTACTTTTTCCGTTGAATTAAAAAACAAAAGTTTTTTGAAACTATTTTGGAAAACCCCCATGTATCTTCTCGCGAAATTCGGAGAATTTCCTACCTACTCATATTCGCCATGTTTTTTTCCCTTCCCTTATCGAAATCTCACCTTCTGACATCACCCGCAGATGCTCTCCAAGTGTGAAATTTCATTTTAATTATGTTACATTTTTGTCTAAATTTTAGCTTTCTGGATTTATTCATGTACTCTTACATTTATTTCAACTTTATTACCTTTAAGGATGTTTGGTTATTTTTTTTATTATATTTTTTGTAGGTCATTATATGTCTTTATAATTTCAGGTGCATTTTTAATATTTTTATTAATTATTCGTTATTATAACTCAATAAATAATAATAATTTTTGTTGGTCTCATGGCCAGACATGTTGTATTATATTGTTTATTTTGTACGAAATGGTTAACTTAGTTCCAGAATAAAGTTATTTATTATTATAAGAACTACTTTATGCTATGCTGTTTGCTCTTAAGGATTTAATAATACTATACATGTGTAATACACATCGTATTTCTAATGAATTGTGTTTATCATTTAAAAAAACAAATTAAATATCTCTTAAAATCTAAGGTTTAAAACATATCGAATAATAAATAGTTTAAAAAAAAAAATAATAATAAATCGGACGCATTGAGTTATAGTAAACGTTGACCAGATAGGATGTATATAATGCAAAGAGCGGTACATATCCATTTCTTACGGTATTTGTGATGATAGTAATCAAAATGCCATTAAGAAGGAAACTGAAAAGAAAGCGGTTGTGAAAGACGGCCATAAAATGGGAGACAAGAGGGAAACGACTTTTCGAATATCGATTTTATTGCCCATTACCTAAGATGGGTAAAGTTATAGTTTCTTAAAAAACTATTTTTTTTTTAAAGAGATGATATTATTATTCAGATTAGAACATTAACATTTTTTATGGACTATATTCCGCGCAGCATTGTCTGTCACGGAATATTTTCTACGTGACATAATGGAGATGGTAACTGAAAAACGAATTCGGAAATTATTAAAACTACTGGGCCAGTGAGAAAGGGTATAGCCGAGTAAGTATGGCAAATTTGCCCCCGCAGCTTTTCAGAGGTGTCAATCACGGAATTTCGCCAGACAATATTTTTTATGCTCCTCTATACTCAAGATTTTGTTCGAAGTGGATGAACAATATAAAACCAATTAAAAGCTTCTCCCCCCCCTCTCAGAAATCTTGCGTTCTAAGAAACCTATAGTTTTTAGAAGAAAAATGTTTCGAAAATACATCCTCACTTGAGACAACGATGGAGAATACCTGAACAAGCGAGACCTTGGCAAAAATTATTGATAGTGGCTAAATAGAAAAATATAGCTTTTATTCAATCATTTTGTAATAATGATTGAAAATATTTATAAGTAATGTAATTTTTAATTCGTTTCAATTGTTCTTACTCAGCTATTTCTGGCATACATAATTTCGCTAGCAGTTGTATATATTATTGTATATTTAGTGGTATATAGTATATTATGAAAATCCTTGCCGTTAAAATTATTGCTTAGAAGGGTTCTGCGAGAAATTTATGTAATGAACCACTGTTCTAGAAAGCAGATCCTCTATAATTATATTTTAGGATAAACTTAATAATGCTTTAATCATACTAAACCGTTACTATCCTATGACCTCCATTTTCGACATAATAAATCAACTCGTAGATGGTATGACTGGAAATAAGTAAGATTCGTTGACACAGAGACACGTAGAATGGCCTCCCCTTCCTGGAGCCAGGTGTGTTGACAGTTTTCATTAACCTTGTCATGACACTCTTCATGAATTATCACTCCTCTTCGAAAAAACAAAACAAGTCACATTTGTAGAACGTTGATTTATTAATATTTTCTTCGTTGGTAATACAGAAACATATGAAAAGAATTTAATTTCCTTTGTTTTGGCCGAAGCGAACTTTTTCAAATTGATTGACAGTTTTATGTTCCTGCCTTTATAAAGCCTATTATTCAGTTTAAAAAAAATTAATACCCCTGTACTTCTACAGCCCATGAAGGGCCTTAGGTTCAATATATATATAGAGACTAGTACTCTTTCTAGGCCAACGATAGTGCTAGTTCAAGAGCAGCCGCCAGTTTCGATACTAACTTTATAGAGAAAAAATGTCTCCTAAAGGTGGGGTTGTCCTGTAATTTAAATTCTGGCAAAAAGTTGGTTGTGTCACATGAAATGTCCGTATTCATGGTAAAGGATGTTTATTAAAAATACGATATGAAAACAAGATAATTTTATTCGAAGTATTTACCTTTTTTCTACACATTTATCCCAACGTGACACCAACTCTTTCATCCCCGAACTGAAAACTCTGAGCTTTGAAGTGAAACAAAATCTGAAAACGCACTTTTCACTTGATCATCATTTTCAAAATGTTTTCCTTTGACGAAGTTGTCTAAATTCGTGAACAGGTGGTAATCTGTTGGAGATAAGTCAGGAGAATAAGCGAAACAACTTCGTAGCCCAGTTCTTTAAATTTTTGCACGGTATATTTTGAAACATGGGGACTAGCGTTGTCGTGAAAGAGTATAGGACCCTTCCGATTTACCAATCCAGGTTGTTTTTTAAAATAATTTTGTGTGCATTTGGTCAATTTCATTGCAATACGTTGTAGAGGTAATGGTTTCACCTCTAGGTAAAAAGGACTAATGAATTATCCCAGCCATGGACCATCATACTGTAACCATCAATTTTTTGGGATGCAAATTCGGTTTTGGCATTTGCCACGGGGTTTCGTCGATGTTCAACCACTGCCCTGACCGACGCTGGTTGTCATATGCGTTTTCATCGCAGGTAATTATTCTTTCAAGGAAAGCCTCAGTTTTTTGCCTCACAAGCAAAGAAACGCAGGTCTCAAGACGTTTCAATTGCTGCAGCACAGTGAGATCATGAGGTACCCATGAATCGAGCTTTTTTACTTTCCCAATACACTTTAAATGTCTGGAAACGGTAGATACACTTGCATTTAGTTGTGTTGAGAGTCCTTTAACTATTTCGTAGGTGTTTCTTCTACTGTATGTTTGAGGACATCGTTGTCTATTACGGACCGAGGTCTTCCTCGGGGCAAGTTTTCCAGGTCCGTATCCCCAGCTGAAAACTTAGCAACAGCGAACGGTCCGTTCACTAACACTCCCTTCCCCAAACGCCTTGCAAATATTTCTAGCGGCCTCAGCTGCTGAATGGCCGAGTTTAAACTTGCACAAAAATATTACTCGAAAATCGCGTGTTTCCATGTTCACATTTGGAGGTATACTAAAAAGTGGGTAATTGATTGGGAAGCTAATGTTAATACCAAGGTAGAGGATTAGTAACCGTTTACTTTAAATATGTAAACATTCGGAAGAAAACAACGGAGATCTGCAAAATGCTTTATGTATTTCAGAAACTATAAAAACGGACATTTCATGTGAAACAATCCGATATTTATTTAAGTGGCAATAAATAATTCTATACAGTGATATTACTTGCTATAATAAGGACAATAGTAATGGTGCGTTGAGATTACATTTCTACAGTATTTACCGATATGGCTGAGTCAATATTTTAAGTAAAATCATATCAAAACAAAATAATAATAAAAATAAATATATTTAAGTAATAACGCATATTAAACTATATTTAATATTACATAAGTTTTTCGAGACTTGACTTTTCTTTACAAAAATGGGAGTCGGCTATATTTTTTAACTAAATATATCTCAAATATATTATTCATGCAGAAATAAAATAAAAATTAATTAAATCAGGCCGGTTATTAAATTAAAGCAATATAATAAAATATTTCATGACTAACCGCCTTTCGTGTCGCGATTTCGTTATTTTTATTCTCTAATATAATTAAATAAATTATTCAAATCAAATTAACTAAATATACGAGGATGATCTCTAAGACCGATAAGCAACCTCTGAACGTAATTATAAGAGTTCGGTTATTTATATTTTTGTTGAGTCGAAAATCCTTAGTTATACCATCCTTCGTAGGAGACTTAAAATGGTAGTCCCGATCCTGTGAATGTCAGTTTTTAAAAATACCATTTAATCCCTGTCAGAGTATTTCAATTAGAATGAAACCTACGTGATATTAAAGCCCATTAAATTTTACATTGATATAGCGAGTTTAATCAAAATCGTTAGTACTGCTTTTGGGAAAATCGTAAAAAAGACCAAAATGCATGGTTATACCATAAAGTGGCTCTTCTGGTCAGCTGATTTTGATGAAAAAGTTGTGTTAACATCTCGGACGTATAGTTGTCTTAAATATGAAATTTCAGTTTCATACGACTTTTCGTTTTCGCGCTAGACCTACCACATACACACATTGGTCTCTGGAAAACCCTTCCTCTATATTTCATATGTAGGTAAGTGAAATTGAAATCGATATATTTTTTTAATACCCCCATTACTTACGCTCTAACTATTTTATAATAAATAAGTTATTTATATTGGCCCATTTTTATCATTTATTTTTATTTTGTAAGTATATAATTTCCTGACTTTTCTCCATATGATCCCGATGTAATTTGTTTCGATATTTGAGCCCACTTCTCCACCGCTTGGACACCTAGATACCCTCATACCCTCCACAAGCAGCCTAGACTATCGACCTCCAACCTCCTTACCTCCCCCGACAGAATGGAATCACGACTCAGCGACCTATTACAGAGATCACCTCGGTGCCTGCCTGCCCCTACCTGCTATCTTCCCTTTTATTGCTCGGCCCTCCAGCTCCAGATATTGGAGCCACTTATTGAGTTCTCCTCCACAGGAATAGTTCTTCTTTTGCCCTGTCCTTCTTGTTTTTCTCATCAACTTGTCTTAGACATTTATATTTTTTAACTAATGATTTTATTTGCATCTGTAAAATATATACAATAAGCAAATGGAATTTTATAAAGACGGAAACATGACATGAGGGAGACAACACCCAGTTGTGCATCCTCCTGAAATTCAAACAAACTACTATTTTAATCTAGGAGGTCCCTCATCCAACTCCTTTTTAGCCTACGCCGAGTAATGTCAGTTGTAGCCAAATAAACAAATTTGCTAATGGGTCCATATAGTTTGTCGTGAAATCTTTTGTTAGTCATTCGAATGTGGTTTGTTGTTGTCGGAATGCGTAATTTGGAATGAAGAGTGTCGTTTGAAACATAAGGTGGTGGGTTTGTTGTCAGTCTTAAAAATTTGGTTTGTATTTTTTTTTTAATGTTTTTTTACGATTTTCTCAAAAACGGATTAAACGATTTTGGTTAAACTCGCTATTTTGATGTAAAATTTAATAGGCTTCAATATCATGTAGGTTTCATTCTGATTAAAATAGTCTGACAGGGCTTAAATGCTGATATTTTAAATTTTGTTCATCTAAAGTACATTTAAATTTGTACATTTCAAAAGATTAGCCATATCATCTTAATCAAATTAATGAAGAACGACTAAATATACAAGTTGGACGAACATGATGAACAACTAAAGGATAAAAGAGCAACTATTTTTCTATGTAATTTTAATTTTTTATTTTTTTTATAATAAGGATATTAATATAGACGTATAACATATCGTTGGGAAGAGAAAGATTTAAAAAAAAATACTATCTGATACACAAAGTTATAAAACGTATTATAATGTGACGAATCGGGAATAAACTTATTACTGATAAACAATTTAATATAGTTATATTATTTAATCTAAATCATATGTTTCCAACGAAAATGAATACACGTTTTATTAAAATCAAGTAGAAAGTGTGTACCAGATTTTTTTAGCATATTACAATCTTACAATTTATAAGAAAACATTAATCGTATTTTTGACCTTCAATGCCGACCTGTTCAATTTTACAATTTAAACATCAGTAACACTATAAGTAAAACAAATCTCACTCACTGATTCTACTGTTTGTTCGCCATTCTTGAAACAATAACAATAAACAACTACTAATATAATTTTTTTTTCGGTTGGCACGACAGGCATTGGAGGCCCTTGGCCGCGCGTTATGGTTTATATTCCACACCGCGATACTCGATGACATTTTATAGGGTAGGGTCAACACTCCTACGCCTATTTTTGTAGGTGGCTATCAATTAGCTGACGGGTCCCGCATACCCGGGGGAGAAGTGAGTGAATCCCGATTCATTTGTATGCTTGAAAAAAGTCCTACTGGGACTGGGATTCGAACTCACAACTTCAACGTGGCAGGCTAGCGCGCTAACCACTCAGCCACGGGCTCCCCTTTTATAAATATAAATATTATATTTATATTATATTATTATATGCAATATAAATATTACAAATTTTAAATATAGTTAAATTTTTTTATAAATAAGACCATGCTAGTTTACAATATTTATACACATCCATCTAATTTTGGCCGTTAAGATAGTTAATTACTTCGTCGATGTTTAAACATCACAGCTTTTGAACTATTCGTAGTTAAATGTATTTTTCATTTATTTTATTTTAAACTAGCTCTTATCTATTTTTTTTTCCGGTGGTCATTTTGGAAGTAAATTTTTCAAAATTTACTACATACACCATCGGGTCCGAATTTCGCTAGATCTCGCATTAAATTAATGATTGAATTGTTTGTGTATAATACATATATATTATTATAGTTTTAATAATTTAAACCTGACAGTAATCCAAATCAGATGTTTGAAAAAATATGACAGTTAATCTGAAGGCAAACATATTTTCTATTCTACACGAATTTAGTTCTAATGTTTAGAATTCGTTTCTGGATTTACCTTATGATTAAAACAACTAGAAATATATATTTGATAATAAACATGCTCCTGATCGATACATAGGAAAAGTTTATTCCCTTTTGTTTTGTTTTTTTTATAAAATATCAACAAAAAAAAGTTTTTCCTGGAACAGGAGGAAAATCAGTCTCAACGGTAATTCCACGAAAACGTAAAGACCAAAAAGATCATTTGGGGGCCATTAAAATAAGTAATAGAACATAAACAAAATAATCTTTTTAACAAAGATAAGTTGTTTTTTTCTTTTTGAATTAATTATCCTTAACGTTCCCTACTTAATGTTTTCCTTTAACAATTAAAGTGATGTTTTAAACTACTAACAAAAATACGAAATATGAAGTACCATGTGATCAAGAGGATTTATGCACTTAATTTATGCACACAAGAAGTGCGCTCTGCTGACGCTTGGCGAAACCACTCTCCTACTTGATACATGCCTGGCTGATATATAACTTTTTAAACGAATTAACTGCTCTATAAAGAAATTAATATTCCATATGTTGCTGATTTGATATAAAATTCTCACCCTAATCCACTACTTTCCTTCCTTTCTTCCTCTTCAATTCCTGATAATCCTCCAAGGCGTCAGAAATGGAAGCGTCTGAAACAATAAAGTTTATATTGTTTTTAGAGTGCTTCCTATTAGAAACATTTCTTCATGTGCTTCCTTTGCCTTGCCTTTTATATTTTACTCACATTTACTGGTTGTATTCCATATTACTGTTTTTAATTCCGATGAATAAAAATAAAAAAAATTAAAATTAATATGAATAATATTGATTTTTTATTATATATGTATGTATTTGAGTGAATAAATTTATTTTTAGATTCTTTTTAAATAAAACAAGTGATCCATATACAACAATCTTTTTATTTATTTTTTCTCTCCAATCTACTTGAATAGATAATAATAAGCTGACAAGGCTGGTTTCAGTATAAAGTATATTTTTTATATAATGTGACAATTTATGTTTTATTTTATTTATGCAATAGATTAAAGGATCCTTGAAAATGGCAAAAGGCTGAAACGTTGGAGAAAAAAAATAAATAAAAAGATTGTTGAGTGAAAATATGAATCACCTGTTTTATTTTTTAAAAAAAACCTAAAACTGAATAATATTGTTATCAGATTTATCTTTTTAATTAAATTAAATTACGCACACACGGGCTCGCCTTTGTCGGATAGTGAATTCTACTTGCACTGAAAAATGTCTGTATTTTGATTTAAATAAAGAAGTTTAAAAAAAAAAAATAAAAAAATTAAAGCTGTTGTTCGTTTTTCAATTTCTTAGAATTTTGTTTAGGACTCCATATAATTTTAATTTAACTGAATTCATCATACAATGGATCTTTAAAAATAATGAATAAATCATTATATTTTTATTTTGTACTATATAGAATACTTGATAAACATTCTAATGATCTCAGATAGTACCTTCGTATCCCAATTGTGGAAGAATAATTATGTTTACAAAATAAATGGTGGATATGATTAGTTAACTGTTGAGTTACAGGAAGAAATTGGTCCGGGTGACTGTCAGAAAAAAGAAAAAATTAAATAATCTTGACTATTTATTGTCTTCCAACGTTTTAACCCCGTACGTTAACGTTGTAGGTCATCATCAGAGGTAAAATGATTCAAAAGGAATACAAGAGTGTATAGTAACATATATATGTGAAAGAAAAATGAAAAATAATATAAACAATAAAAAAAAAAAAACCTGTACCACTACAACCCATGAAGGGTCTTGGGCTCAGTACATATAGAGATTCGTACTGTTTCTAGGCCAACGGCAGTGCAATGAGGTGATTAGGCCTTAATCACGCTCAGCCGCCAGGTTTTTCCCCAATTAATTTAACCCACTTTATAGAGGCTGGGTCTGCCCCAGGAGGGTCTCCATACCCTAGGGTCGCCCCCAGACTGAATTAACAGAATAAATAATATTTCTGCCACAGCCGGGATTCGAACTCAGGACCCGTAGCACAGCAGACTAGACTCTATCCACTAGACCCCGCCGCTCCCTTATAAACAATAAAGGAATATAAATTATTAAAAAATGTAATAACAGTCCTAACAGCCTCCTATACCCAAGGTCCCGGATTCCAACCCGCAGGTGGCCCTATGATTTTTTGATGGGAGTAAAAGATCCTTAGCTAAGCCGTCCTTCGGAGAGGACCTCAAAAGGTGGTCTTAATCCTATGCGATGTCAGGCACTCGTTAAAGATCCCTATCCTAATTAAACCTGGATAAGCAAGATTTAAGAATCGCACTATAGCATCTTCCGATTAGCCACAGCAGAATAAAGGGACGTTAAATAAATAAACAATAAAATATAATAACATTAAAAAAAAATAATTTATATACTACTGAGTTAGAGGATGTAAATATGTAAAACATAAAAATATAAATTGATCGGTTATGAAATCGTATAATTGAATTCAAATGGCCTTAGTATACTAATGAAAAGGCTAGTTCTTTCAAATATACACACTCATTGTACTCCTTTTGTATCTTTTTAGCCCTAATGATGACCCTCAATGGGGTTCGAAACGTTGACAGCCAATAAATAGTTAAAACTATTCAATTGTTTATTTTTTACTGATCGCCACCTACCGTATAATTTCTTCCTATACACAGTATAAACAAATGGGCACGTGAAATTTTAGTTTCATTCAACTATCGTTTTCGAGTTAAACTTACCTACTGTAATGCAAAAAGTATTGAGTTAAAATTAATCAATGCTGCTCTACGCATTGAATACTGAGAGAGTGAAATGTGAAAAAAAACTGCATTTTAATCAGTAAGATTCTCAATCTCCATTCATCAAATTTTTTCCAAGGAGTGATTGATGAAAAAGAGCTACCTCGTTTGCGGGGAGTGGAACTGTTCCTTCCACGTTAGATATATCCAATAGTATTTTTTATTATTATTTTTGTGTGAATAATACTTCTGATTTCGTGATAGAAAATATTTCAATAAAGAAACCTAAAAAAAATTATATATATACACGAGTCATATCTTTGAGAGATAAAGCATAAAGAATGAATACATATGTTAAAGAATACGGCGTTATAGAGCCGTGGAGAGATGAACATGTTTCGACTGATTGCTTTCTGGATAAAAAAAATGAACAGGCCAAATTTAATTAAAATACTCCTGTTTTATTCACGTTTTTTTTTTTTTTAATTTAATTTATTTGTATGGAAATATTAATATATTCGCTGAATTCTGTTTCGTCAATACGTTTCTGTTGGATTGTAAAATAACTTTGTAGCGTTTTTCAATATTTCAATTTAATCCTCTCTTTGTTTATGAAACCATGTGTACAAACAGAATTAGTTAAGGTGCGTTTATGCATCAGTTTCAGCGGAGATTCCTTATCTTTGAGTGGTATTTTGCTTGCTCAAAATGGAAGAGCATTTAATGATTTTCTATTTCCGAAAAGGGAAATCCGCTGCACAGACTGTTAACAAAATTTGCAGTGTGTATGGCGATGATGCCTTAGGAAAAGCACCCACCGTCTATAAGTAATTTGTTTGGTTCAGGACGGGAAATTGTGACTTAAAAGACGCATAGCGCTCGGGTCGTCCTTCAGCTATTGATGATGACCAAATTCCAAAACTTACTTGAAAGTTGGCAACATGTCACAGATCAACATGGGTAATATATATCATCATCATCATCATAATCGTTTCCTCTTCTACCGATGTTCGGTGTGAGGATCCTGTCTGTAGAGTCTGGTCCATATGTCTCTTTCCTGTGCCAACTCCATTCTCCTACTCCAATCTATCCCACGCCTCCTGCATGCTTCCTTTACACCGTCCTCCCAGGAGATGCGGGGTCTTCCTCTGGGCCTTTTCCCTTCTGTGCGGGTCTCATACGTCTTCCCGGCACTTCTCTCCGGATCCATCCTAAGAAGATGTCCAAACCACTTCAGTTTGTGTTCCTCTAGAATGGTCTCCGCCGGTTTGACGTCAAGATTAGCCCGTATAGTGGCGTTCCGTATCCTATCTCTCCGTGTCTTTCTCTCTATTTTTCGGAGATACCTCATTTCCATGGCCTGGATTTGGCTCCTATGTTTTGAGGTAAGAGTCCAAGATTCTGAGGAGTACGATAGGATAGGAAGAAATGTCGATTTATATACGGCTAATTTGGTCTGCTTTGATACCTCTCTTCTCCCCAGAAAACCTCGCCTCACCATACAAAACATCCTCCTATAATTAATAATAATTGATAATATATAATTGATTAAAAATATTTACTAAGATCTGATGTTTTTAATGAAATCACCAGTAAAAAACGCTACAAATGTGTGAAATTCTATATGTAAATCTAGATTGTCGAGGTAAGCCTTTAAAGAGATATTAAAAGAAAGTTGATTGGTTTTGCGTTCTTCAAGAAAATACACCAAGAAATATTTTAATTTGTGCCGACGTTTCGGCAAAACAAAAGTATCGGCCAATACAATTCAAAGAAAAATAATAAGAGCTTAAATTTGCAGTAATAAAATATGGCAACTAACAGTAATATGAAATGATAATTTTTGTATGAAGATATTTAAAGTTGATAGCAAAAAATGAATGAAATTTATGTAAGTAAGGTAAATTATAGTGTATAAGTGGAGTTATATATGTTGAGCTAACTAATTAAATATTTTCAAACAATTTTTTATAGAGTGATATTTCCATTGTCCTATTTAGGACATTAATTAGTGATGATTTACTACATTCATACAATATTTATAAACCAATAAATTTATAAAATAATGATGCAATAAAGAATCATTCAAAGAAATAAATTAATATAGTACAATAATAATTTACATTTCTTAGTTCAACATAGTTAACATTAGTTCAACATATATGTTGTATGTTGGACACCTGGAGACTACTGGACCTAACTTTTAATTTTTTTCCATAGTTTCTGACTGTTCGAATTGACTGTAATATTAGAATATTATTTATTCTGTTAATTCAGCGGAGGGAGGGGGAAGGGCAACCCTAGGGTGTGGAGAGCCTTTATAAAGCGGGGGTACCCAAAAAATGGGGTCGGTCTAATCACCTCATTGCACTCCCGTTGACCGACCATATATACATTACTGTTAAGTATTTTCATACAAAAATTATCATTTTATATAATTGCTAGTTTTCATACGTTATTACTGTCATCTTGTTATTGCACTGTTAACTTATTATTATTCTTTTGATTATATAGATGATCTTGTTATGTTATTAGCCCTGATGAAGGCACACAACGTAGGCCAAAATGTCGGCACGTAAATAAAATAATTTTGTCTTATTAGTATGTTTTCTTGAAGTCTCAACGGTCTGGGATACTTTCAGAATTATAAATATTAAATAGTTCTGTTGTGATTAAAATACTTGAGTTTTTGTGTTTTTTTTTTTTTGTTTTTTTCACTCTACTGCTTCCGACATCTTTGACGAGTTGTCACGCCTTTTCCTTAATATTTTTATTACTTTTATCATCTCTAGTTCGTCGACATTGTCAGTTTCCTGATCTTAATGATGGCGCTATCTGACGACAGTAATTGTAATTATCTATAAGGTTATCGCCCCTCTTTGTGTTATCTTTTTCCCTAATTATTTCTAATATTTCCTTTAAAACAGCATTCTCTAAAGGTGATTATGGAGGAAGGTGACTCATATGACGAGTTATGGTGTGGTAGTATTTCATAGGAATATTACCTTAATCAAGTTTAGAAGAATTTTTTGTTAACATTAAAATGGTTAACATTGTTAGAAATGAAGTTTCCAAGTTTAAGCTTGGACATGGCTCTGTAATGCCCTGATGATGGCTCACAAGTTTGAGCCGAAACGTCGGCAAAATTAAGAAAATACTGACTCCCGATTATTTCCACCTACTTTTTCAATTCTACTACCTACACTAATTTCTACAGTCGACTATTATCCTCAATAAATAAATATATATATATATATATATATTATATATATATATATATATATATAAGTTTGTGTTGTTCTTAGGTTGCAGTCAATGAATAAACAATTTTATCTATGCGACGTTTCGAGAATTTATTGTTCTCATAATCATGCCTTAACAGTGGAAAAAAACAGAACATTAATATTATTGTACAATAATTAATATATGATGTTATTGTTAGAGATATAAAAAAGAGTACATTGAACAATGAATATTAATACAGTAGGTACATAGATATTTTAAATTAGGATTTACATTAAAGATATTATTATAAAATTACTTACAATTTTGGACAAAATAGTGTCTTAATTAGGCATGTTAAGCCTACAAGCTTTGAAAGAACACTGAAAAAATAAAAAAGGAATCGTTCAAGTATGGAAGATTTTCCAGGAATTTATGATGACGTCAGGTGTCTGGGGTATTCTCCCTCCTATTGTTGAGTTGTTTTCGTTTTATTTCGTATTATTATCAAGACGTTTATTTTATTTTTTTAAATTTTAATATGTGTTTATCAAATTCGAGTAACATGCATTTAGGTTTTGGACATCCGATTTTTTATTTATGGCGCGATTTTTATATTTCTCTATGGTAATCATTTCTTTAAAATTTCGTTTGAAGCTGTTTTTTTCATAATGAATAATTTTCGGTGAGTGAAATTTAAATGAATGTCCCGTTTTTCTGAAATGAGTAGTGAGGGCAGTTTGGTCAGGTTTATTTGGGTCTTTTTTAATTGAAGTGCAGCTATATTTGTGTTGGTATACTCTCCTTTTTAAATATTGTTCCGATGTTCCAAAATAAGACTTTCCGCATTTGTCTTCACAAGGTATTTCGTATACTACATTTGATTGAAGGTCTAATTTGTCGGAATCTTTAGTTTTTGTAAATAATTTTGATAAAGTATTTATATTTTTGTACGTAATGGCAGAATCACTATTATTTCTGTTAATGTTAAGTGCTTTTGCAAGTTTTTCGGAAAGTGTGGGTATGTATGGGATAGTGTAATATATTTTGGTGCTGTTCTCATTGTGTTGTTGTTTTTGTGACGTTGGTATCTGTTTTAGTAGTTTACATATGAGTTTGTGTGGATAACCATTTTCTAAAAGGAGGTCAACTACTTTATTTTCCGCGATTTTTTGGTATTTTTTTGAGGTTAATTTTCTCGCTCGATCTATTAAATTTTTTGCTGTGTTGATTTTATACCTATTAGGACATTGACTTTTATAGTGGATGTATCTACCGGAATGAATAGGCTTTTGCCACCACTTGGTTTCTATTTCCCCGTTTTGTTTGTGAATTAAGAGTATGTCTAAAAATGGTAAACTATTGTTAGTTTCATGTTCAATCGTAAATGTCAGTCTGTGTGAATATTTGTTAAATTCAGTTAATATAATATCTTCTTCATTATTTTCTGTGGGTATTGCGGTTATGATGTCATCTACAAATTTAAATAAAAACGGAATATTGAATGGAATTTTGGGAATAACTGTATCGAGTAATTCTTCTAAGTAAATGTCTGCAAGAATTGGAGCAATAGGGGATCCCATGGGGCAGCCATACTTTTGAACATAAAAATTATCATTAAATTGGAAATATCCTCTATCCGTACAGAGGGTGAGGAGTTTCAAAAATTGGTTTTTGGGGATGGTTGTGTGTGTTTCGATTTTGTTCCACTTCATTTCAATTATTTCTTTAATTTTCAGAATACAAATATTAGTGAATAGAGAGGAGGCGTCTAATGAAATTAGTTTATAACCTGTGGGCACATGGATTTGGGTAATTTTTCCGTGGAATTCAAAAGAATCTTTAACATTATATTTGTTAGTTGACAGATATTTTAAAATATTGGCTAAATATTTGGAAAGTTCGTATGTAGGGGAATTAATAAATGATACTATGGGTCTCACTGGGTTTCCCGGTTTGTGATTTTTTATAACTGAATATAATTTAGGGGATGTTGGGGAATTCGTGATGAGTTTCTGATACGTTTTGATGTCTATGTATTTAAGTTTTTTTATTGTACTCAAGGCTTTATTGGTGTCTGTCATTAATTTATAAGTAGGATTTGAACCGATTTTTTTATATGTATCGGTATCTGTTAACAGTAAGTTGGTCTTAGTGATATAATCATTTTTATCGATAGCAACTGTTTGGTTTGTTTTGTCCGTTTTTGTGATTATTATGTCCGGATTAGTTTTTAAAAACTCTTTTGTGAAGAGACTAGCTTTTGAAGAAACTAGCTGCTGCCAAAAACAACCAGATTTTCCTACTTAGATGCAGAAAAGAAAACATCCTACCGAAACACATCGAAAATTCTCTAAATAAAATTAATCAAACATGTAAAATAGAAAATAAATTCAGGATGGAGTTCAAAAAAGGTATGGATAGATTTAAAAAAAACATTTTAAACTTAGAAATAAAAAGTGCTATATCTAAAGTTAGAATTTTAAATAGTGAAATCAACAATCATAAAGTAGAAATTTGCAAACTTTTACCGTGTAAAATTAGTGACAGTTTTTTCAATAATATTAATAAAACATATGAACAACAATTTAGCCAAATAAAAGAAACCCAAATAAATAAAATAAGAAAAATATCAGCATTAAAACACAACAATATCGGGAATGAAAAATGGTTCGTAAACCTCACTAATATAGAGTTTCCGTCTGAAATAAAGCAGTTTTTATCTCTTGGCCCCAAACATTCCATAGATTGTGAACCCAAACATGTGCCAATAACTACAATTATTAGTGATATTGAGTGTATTATACAAAACAACATAGAAGAAAACAAACGAGATGAAATGAGAGGTAAATGTGTAAACATAATTACAAATTATAAAAATAACAGAAACTTCAATAATAGGAATTCGGACACGCAAAAAATATATAAAACCACAAAAGAGTTTTTTAAAAACTAATCCGGACATAATAATCACAAAAACGGACAAAACAAACCAAACAGTTGCTATCGATAAAAATGATTATATCACTAAGACCAACTTACTGTTAACAGATACCGATACATATAAAAAAATCGGTTCAAATCCTACTTATAAATTAATGACAGACACCAATAAAGCCTTGAGTACAATAAAAAAACTTAAATACATAGACATCAAAACGTATCAGAAACTCATCACGAATTCCCCAACATCCCCTAAATTATATTCAGTTATAAAAAATCACAAACCGGGAAACCCAGTGAGACCCATAGTATCATTTATTAATTCCCCTACATACGAACTTTCCAAATATTTAGCCAATATTTTAAAATATCTGTCAACTAACAAATATAATGTTAAAGATTCTTTTGAATTCCACGGAAAAATTACCCAAATCCATGTGCCCACAGGTTATAAACTAATTTCATTAGACGCCTCCTCTCTATTCACTAATATTTGTATTCTGAAAATTAAAGAAATAATTGAAATGAAGTGGAACAAAATCGAAACACACACAACCATCCCCAAAAACCAATTTTTGAAACTCCTCACCCTCTGTACGGATAGAGGATATTTCCAATTTAATGATAATTTTTATGTTCAAAAGTATGGCTGCCCCATGGGATCCCCTATTGCTCCAATTCTTGCAGACATTTACTTAGAAGAATTACTCGATACAGTTATTCCCAAAATTCCATTCAATATTCCGTTTTTATTTAAATTTGTAGATGACATCATAACCGCAATACCCACAGAAAATAATGAAGAAGATATTATATTAACTGAATTTAACAAATATTCACACAGACTGACATTTACGATTGAACATGAAACTAACAATAGTTTACCATTTTTAGACATACTCTTAATTCACAAACAAAACGGGGAAATAGAAACCAAGTGGTGGCAAAAGCCTATTCATTCCGGTAGATACATCCACTATAAAAGTCAATGTCCTAATAGGTATAAAATCAACACAGCAAAAAATTTAATAGATCGAGCGAGAAAATTAACCTCAAAAAAATACCAAAAAATCGCGGAAAATAAAGTAGTTGACCTCCTTTTAGAAAATGGTTATCCACACAAACTCATATGTAAACTACTAAAACAGATACCAACGTCACAAAAACAACAACACAATGAGAACAGCACCAAAATATATTACACTATCCCATACATACCCACACTTTCCGAAAAACTTGCAAAAGCACTTAACATTAACAGAAATAATAGTGATTCTGCCATTACGTACAAAAATATAAATACTTTATCAAAATTATTTACAAAAACTAAAGATTCCGACAAATTAGACCTTCAATCAAATGTAGTATACGAAATACCTTGTGAAGACAAATGCGGAAAGTCTTATTTTGGAACATCGGAACAATATTTAAAAAGGAGAGTATACCAACACAAATATAGCTGCACTTCAATTAAAAAAGACCCAAATAAACCTGACCAAACTGCCCTCACTACTCATTTCAGAAAAACGGGACATTCATTTAAATTTCACTCACCGAAAATTATTCATTATGAAAAAAACAGCTTCAAACGAAATTTTAAAGAAATGATTACCATAGAGAAATATAAAAATCGCGCCATAAATAAAAAATCGGATGTCCAAAACCTAAATGCATGTTACTCGAATTTGATAAACACATATTAAAATTTAAAAAAATAAAATAAACGTCTTGATAATAATACGAAATAAAACGAAAACAACTCAACAATAGGAGGGAGAATACCCCAGACACCTGACGTCATCATAAATTCCTGGAAAATCTTCCATACTTGAACGATTCCTTTTTTATTTTTTCAGTGTTCTTTCAAAGCTTGTAGGCTTAACATGCCTAATTAAGACACTATTTTGTCCAAAATTGTAAGTAATTTTATAATAATATCTTTAATGTAAATCCTAATTTAAAATATCTATGTACCTACTGTATTAATATTCATTGTTCAATGTACTCTTTTTTATATCTCTAACAATAACATCATATATTAATTATTGTACAATAATATTAATGTTCTGTTTTTTTCCACTGTTAAGGCATGATTATGAGAACAATAAATTCTCGAAACGTCGCATAGATAAAATTGTTTATTCATTGACTGCAACCTAAGAACAACACAAACTTAAATTATCAACAGTCGAGAACTGATCAATCAATATATATATATATATATATATATATATTTACTTGCCGCATATATATACACTAGCTGACCTACCGACTTTGTTCTGTCTTAAGTATAAATATCAGTACACGCAATAAGTAAGACAAATAAAAAACTTTAGCGAAATTGGTCCAGCCGTTCATACATTAATTTGAGTGCTATTAAGAAAATTAGTATTTAACATTTGCAGGTTTAATGGTTGTTAATAGGAAAAGATAGTGAAAAAAGTTGTAAATAAGGATCCCATCACCTCCTGAAAACTGTTCCTCATATCCCAACTCTGTTTCTAAATAGTAATACTATAAATTTCCACCCGACTGTCAGGAATCTGGGAGTAACCTTTGACCAAACTTTCCTTCAAAAATCATATTTCCGAAATCCCTCGTCGTATCTTTTCAACCTTAAAGCGACTGTATTCCCTTCGTCACCTATTCCCGCTTGAAACCCGAAAACTCCTCGTTACCTCTCTAATATTTCCCCACTTCGACTATTGCTGTACGGTATACGGTGGTGTGTCTGGGGATCTCGGGGTAAAAATAAAACGCTTAAGTAATTGCTTTGTTCGATTTATCTTCGGGGTCCCTAGGTACACCTCCGTGTCCCAATTTTATGGCGAGTTGAAGTGGCTTAACCCTTCCAATCGTCGCAAGTATTTCCTTGCGTCATTCCTTTACCAAGTAATCCAATCCCGCCGTCCATCATACATTTTTGACCTCCTACAGTTCAAATCCTCTGTCCATCCTCGTTGTACACGCTTCAGATTTATACAGTAGGGCCCACCGAACTGCACATTTCGACAGATCCTTTCTTATCCGATCCTTAATTCTATGGAATTCTATCCCTCCTACCATCCGTCACTTCAATTCTCTTCCTACCTTCAAATCACGTATATTCGATCACTTTATGAATACCCAGGCTCTATAGAATTGTAAATAAGCTTTTTTATATATATATTTTTTTTTGTTTTTTTCTCATTGAAAAATGTCTATTTGATACCAATAATTATTAACTTGTTTATATTCATTTAACATACTCTAAGACTCTGAAGCCCTTTTTGTACATTCTGTATATTTTATTCTTAAGGGACATGTCCCAGAATAATAAAGAATTCATTTAGTTATTTATTTAATTATTAGTAAGAAACGAAAAATCATTTACATTTACCTTTATTTAGATCAATATCACAGGAACTATTCTTCTTACAAAGATTAATATTTATTTATTTGTCATTATTCAGGCCTTTTATTTATAAACACACCTATACACCCACACACAACCAGACACACACACTATATAACTATAATATAAGTACTACATCATATAATAGCTCCAATACGGATAGGCATCTTTGGAGGACGGATTAGCTGAATTGAGGAAGAATTATTCGAGCATAAATTGAGCACCATACAATGACTAAATTATACATATTTTCATGAGGAGCGTCGTGGTGGATAGAGCATTAGGCTACTCCCTCCAGGTCCCAGGTTCGAATCCCGGCTGAGGCAGAATTATTTATTCTGTTATTGTAGCAGTGGAGCGACCTTGGAGTATGGTGCCCCTCCTGGGACACACCAATCCTCTATAAAGTGGGTACCTAAAGATTAGGGGAAAACCTGGCGGCTGCGCGGGATCTAGGCCTGATCACCTTATTACACGTCCGTGGCCATGAAACAGTACGAATCTGAGACCCTTCTTGGGTTGTAGACTCAAGTTAACACGACATTTTAGTATCAACTAGATTGCAGTGCGGAGTGATTAACGAATCTGATTACAAATTTAGAACATGTGAACCATCCTGACAGCCAGAGTAAATATAGCTTCGTTAGGGAAATGAACCGGCTCTCACGGGCGGAAGGGATACTAAATAAATAGTCAGGGAAAAAAAAAGAAAAAGAATTATCGACTTGTTTAACTGCGCAAAATATTCTTAATGAGTACAGCAAAAAAAAAAAAAATCTAATTTATATTTAAGATACGCGCTTGAAATTTAAACGAAGGCAGCTGAGGGTTTATCATTAAATACAGTTAGTTCAAAAACATTACAACGTATGTTTAACCAGGGCAGAATCCCTAATATGTCTCACAGGTTTTGATTTTTGTAATGATTCAAATTCTTAGTTATATCTTTAACACAAGCAAACAGATTTCTCTGGTTGACCACAGAAAGTATACTTTCACGAATAATGCAAGCATTATTTTAATTTATCAGATCAACAATTCATTCAGAAAAATCCGTTAAAACATAAAAAACCATGATTGTGGTTTTCGCTTTATGAAAAGTACTTTTATTGATCCTAGAAAATTTTAATTTGTTTTTTAAATTATTTATGTCGTGCGTAATACGTCATTTGTACCAAATTCCAGGCTCCTGCGTTGTACGTCTCAAGTAGAAGAAATATTTAATTTAAAAAACCTTAAATAGTACCACCTTCTTTCGGCGATATTTTAGCATAATAATTTGTATTTTTATTTTAATAAAAAATTGTAATAAGCTGTTTTTAGGAGTGAGGAATCTTCATCCGAGCAAAGTTTTTAATATACCTTATTAAAGGCACTGTTGTGACGAGATTATTTATATTTTTAGGGTTATTACCAAGCATTAAACTTGAATATTTTAATGGCTTGTTGTTTTTAATGATTCCGCTGTGAAATAGTGTAATTTTGACATTAAACTTATTTGTATAACTTCACTAGAACCAGAGATCTTAAATAAAATGTGTGATACACATTTGAGATCCTTACCTTGTAAGTAACTCATTGTGAACTGATCTACAACAAAATCAAACTCACACCTAGCCCTATTCCTCAGACAGACTTTCGCTGGCACCGTAGCGGTCAGTAATGGTTGCAACTGTTCCTTTCAACCGCTATGTATGTATATAGATATGTATCTACACTGATAAACAGTCACACAACAACATCAAAAGTTGTTGAAGAATGTAATCAAACCCTAAACAATCTTACTCGAAACAATAGAGTTAGTATCAAATAGATATCTGGACACACTGGTTTCAGCAGAAATGAGAAAGCTGATGAACTGGCAAGGAAAGATTCAGCAATCATTCCCATAACACCGAAACCCCTATGAGGTATCAGCTCAAGTCCTGCTTTTAGGACTATTAGACAATACTATTAAACCAAATTTAAACAACTCTGACTAAACAAGGAACTAAAAAACTCACTTAAATTCCTAGACGGTCCCAGTATTAATAAAAGCAAGTGTCTACTCAGTATGAAAAGGCCTTCCTTAAAAGCCATTACTGATATTTGTAAGGGAAACTGTAAACTCAACTATCTCATGTTCAAACTTAGAATCTCAAGTAACCCTCTGTGTAGACTATGTAGACAAGAAGGTGCAACATATTTTCATCTAATCTGTTGCTGAGACAGGCTTTCAAGGTTATGATTCACAATCTTTGGTGATCTCCGTTTGGAACATTGAGTTGAAAAACAAGCTATTTGATCCTATAGCCCTTTAAAGTTCGCTATTGCAACTACACATGTATTGCCTAAATAATTTTGATTCGATGGCGCACAGTTGACCCATTTATTTGGTCGTGGTACATGTCTATACCAGCAAAAGAGAGAAAACAAAGTGAGAGTTCTTTCGGAGTGCGGGTTTTCAAAATTCTCACAACTGCACCGGCCGAATACCACAAGGGTCTACGTTATAGAAAAAATCCAGTGTATATTCTTGGATTTAGCCCTAATAAAAGTTTTGGGATTTCCTTTGCCATCGAACCCCTCTCATTTAACGCCTATATACTTAAATTTATATTATCTTTGTATATATTTATTGGATATTCCTCTATTTGATCGTGAAAGTAGGATGCTACTCAGGATACTTGCCTATTTGTGTAGCGACGATGAGCCGACAACCCCTAGGACCACTCCACTCCCTTGAAGGACCTCTTCACTCCTCCACTCCTTCTCATCCTTGTTATTCCCTCATTATCTGATCCGCAGTCTCGCTTTTTCATCTATAAGGAATTATTTACATATTTTTTAAGAAAACAACCCTTCTTAATACGAATAAATAATTAGGAATCTGTCTAATAACAATTTTGGCTTGTTATTTTCAACGATGAACCTTTGTAATCGACCAAAAAAATAAAATAAAATAAACCTTTGCAAGTTATTACACAATGGTTTATTGTTTCAAAATAACTATATTATTGTATAACTGTTTATATACCATATATAGTTGTTTAAAGGTAATTAGCTAATATAAAAAGCAATAAATAATTTAAAATATCCTATTACAACTGCTAATTTCAAATTGCTATATCTCTGTTATTTCTGAACCGATTTAAATATTTTTTTTTTCATTTCGTAGAAGAAAAAAATCATCTATAGAATAACAGATCACTGAGTTATAGGTGTATTAATGGATACATTTTTTTTTTCTTTTTCATAATTATTCGGGATTTAATAGTTAAAAAACTCCTATTAATTTTTTTTCTATGTTCAAAAATAACTGAATTATTGAATTAAATCGTTTTTAATCGTTCGCTATTCTAAAGCTAATCGGTTGATATGATGTGTTAGGATTATCGTTGGATGCTCCAGTGTGTGTCAAATTTTCAAAAAAATGGTTCAGTAGTTTCGGAGAAAAGCCGCGGACGGCGAAGTAACAGATTTACATATATATTTATATATATATATATATATATATATATATTTTTTTTTTTTTTTTTTTTTATTCGTTATTTGGGTTTACGCATCTTTAATCGTGTAAACCTTCAAATTTTAGAAGGGGATAATTTTATTTAGTTGATCAATGAAAATAATAAACCAAACATTGAAATTTTACTCATAAATACGTCCATAATTTAGTTGTTTTTGAAGATTAACGAAAGAAAAAAAATTACAATCTTGCCTATACATACACTTATAACTCAGTTATTTTCGAATATAAAGAATAAAAATCTATAAATTTTTCTAAACAAGGAACAGAGACTATTTATGAAAAAAAAAAATGGATATTTTACTTGTATATACACTTATTTTATTTATATATGCAGAAAAAGTTGTAATGAGTTTTAGGATTAGGACATCGGTACGAACAAAAAAAAAAAAGTATTATTATTGTAATCACGCTTATATATATATGTAGGCTTACAGCTTTTATAACTTTTGGAAGCCCTTACTTAAAATAAAATGTTAACTGTTATTTTATTGTTAGTTTTTTTACTCTAAGATTCTAAGTTCTGTTTCAATTTTCTTGTAATATTATTTTAAATGTACTTTTTCTACCAAAAAATAAAAGTTTTATTGTTATTATTGAATATGTAAAAAGTCCCACTGATGATGAGGAAGTGGGTTGGCGTGCGAAATTTAATGAATTTCTAAAGCAATCCCGGGAGCCAGACCCGGTCAAAGGGATATATTTTAACTTTATTAATAAATACAAATATTCGATTGGAGGAAACATTAAACAATGGTATAATATACAATTGGATTGTTGTTTTAATAATTGTTTTCATTTTTTTTTCCAGGTAAGTTATAAGTGATTGCTGTGATATACATTGCTTGCTACTGTAAGTATTTTTTGTTATTACATATTATCCGAATCTTCACTGAAATACGTTAAATGAAACTTTATATAAAACCTATTTTATTTCAGTTTTATATGTTCTTGATATATGATTAGTAGCAGAAATGGTGGCGATCTTGATGATATTAATATTTCTGGGCATACTTTTGAACACGTAGAGAAATTCAAGTATTTAGGTTTAATGATCACAAGAAAAAATGAAATCCAGGAAGAAATAAAGTCCCGGTTAAAGGTGGGAAATGCGTGTTATTATTCAGTTGCTAAATTACTTAGCTCGCGACTTCTGTCTAAAAACTTAAAGGTTAGAATTTATAAAACTATTATTCTTCCGACGGTTCTTTACGGATGTGAAACGTGGCCGCTTACTTTGAAGGATGAACAACGGCTTAAGGTTTTCGAAAATAAGGTACTGCGTAAAATATTTAGTCCGAAGAGATGAGGCCACTGGGAGTTTAGAAGGTTGCACAACGCGGAATTACGGAACTTGTATCCTGTGAATATAATTGAGTTGATACCATCGCGGAGACTCAAATGGGCGCGTAAAGTTGTTGGGCCCGGTGAGGAGCGGATTCCGAGAAAGTTGGTATTCACTGAACCGACTGGTAGGCGTCCGATAGGTAGGCCGAAGCTTCGATGGGAGGATTGCATTAAGGCTGATCTCGGGGGCTTGGGCTTGACCGGCGAACATTGGTAGTATCGGCATCGAACCTTCGGTTCGGTTAGCCTATTATATTATTATATTATTATATGTTCTTGTGTGATTTGGAGAAATTAGGAATATTATTGAAAATCGTAATATTTATTTAATCATATATCTAAGAAAATTCAGGAGAGGATATGTTTCCTGGCTCGGTCCTAATAAACAACATGTAGAACATTGAGGTCCTTATGGATGTGTTTATTCGTGAGAAATAATCAGCCTTAATGATTTTAGGAAGGATTGGATACGAGAAAAAGTCGAAGGTTCCGTCCATAATTATGATGCTCATGTACGTTTAAGTTATACATCGATGCCAAATATAAGTTTCTTTACAGAGTCGCTTCCATCAACCGATACTAATTACATTTCTGTTCATACTCGAACTTTGACCGATCACGTATCTTGGATTTGTGTTCCAACGTTTGAGCATGTCTTTAGTTTTCTATCCATTCTCAAACCTCTGCCTGTTAAGAAGTTGTATTAGAATAACTCTCCGTTACTTTGATTTTAGGTCTTGTACGTGTTCTAAGACGTAAAAGGAAGACTTTTAAAAAAATACATAATCCTCTACAATGACATCTTAACTCGATATTCTGATTAGTCCTTTATCATAGTCGCCGGTTAACTTTTAATCATATAAACAAGTTTTTAGGGACCGTGTAATAATTTATTTTAGACCGTTATGCGTTACTGGTTACGTATAACCGTAGCGCCGTTTATACAAAGCTATAGAGACTGCATTTGTTGAATCTATCTTAGAACTGAAATCAACAGATGAAGAATGTATTTTGCGAAAACAAGAACTAATGATAAAGGTGTGAACTGATGATAAAGACAGGATTGGTTAGAAAAGAGACTAGTTTTAAAACACAATGTACTGTTATGTAATCAGTCAAATGGAGGTTGTCCCTCCATTAGGTAGGCCCCTTAGCACATATAATATTAATAATAATAGTATGTATGTTTATTTTAAAATCAATATACTAAAGCATTAGTAAAACATTTATATAGGTAAGTGTTTTTGGTTTATTATTTCAATAACTATTGGACCAACCCCTGCTTCGCACGGTCGAAATTTGAATGTGGTGGCGTTTTTGTTAAAAAAAAAATCTTATCTGACCGATTTAGAGTTTATCGTTTTGGGAATTTAGTTTATCGTAATGAAAAATGCAATTCACAAGGGAATGTGTTTATTTTTTAACGTCTATTGATTATTATATTTAATCATCTGCAGAAATGAAAAACATTAATCAAAATTGGTTAAGTTTAGTTGTTTGTTACTTGAAAGAGAAGCACTGATAACGGAAAAATTAACTATCCCGTATAAAGAAAACTTTTATTACTATGCATGTATTAAATAAAACTATAGAAATAACGACGGTTTCTTTTCTTTTCGGTTTATTAATATTTATAAATTTCAAATGAACTATTTAAAATGTTAAATTAAGTTCCTATAGGAAGCCCATTTAGTTAACAGCAGTGAAACATATCTTTTCATGAAATAGTGTTAAATTTGAAATAATAAATAACAATGCTGGTTTATAGATTTATAGGAACTTTGCATTTATGTTAACAACTTTGTTACTATTAAATGGTACGCAAAATTGTTTCTAAAATCTTGTTTACTAAATGGAAGAATACAACTTGCAACTCTTAGCTAATAACTATGTTCATACGCTCGTGGGCTTACAGTTTTATATTAACTTGTACGATTTCTTTTGTTGTATATTACATAACTTTCTTGCGCTTTGCCACGGTATATTAAACGTTTGGTTATGTTACTACTTACATTTCAGAAATAATGTTTTGATGACTTAGTTTTAGACTTTTGATGACAGTATTAGGGGGGAAATCTATTTATCCCGTCTTAAGGACAGCTCAATTGTAATGTATTTTACTTATAAACCGTTAGGAAAGAATGCCTTAAATGCAAAAATGGTACTCTTCCAATTTGAATCGTATCCTAGTTAAAATATATTTCAATTGTTGAGAAACCTTTCAAAGAGAATGGTACTTTTAACTTCTAATAACTCTAACAAAAAAATTAAAATATTCCTTAAAATATTAAAATCGGGCATATCCTTTGAAATAAAAGTAAAATTAGTCCTTTTCGTGCGTAAACAAACCCTCCTTTTTATACACAGTTAGACTTATGCTATTTCGGACCCGATTTTTGCATCGGGAAGAAAGTTTCTATATTAAAAAGGGTCTTTTTAGAAGGAGAATCGAGTCAATAATGGTGGTTCTCTTACATTTTGAATCGTACCCTAGTTACAATATATGTCAATTGTTAAGAATCCTATCATCGAAAATGGCGACTTTAACTTAGGAAAAAAAATTAAAATATTCCTTAAAATATTAAAATCGGGCATATCCTTTGAAATAGTAAAATTGGTCCTTTTCATGCGTTATATAACTAAAAAATAATTTCAATTAAATTTCTAATTTAGAAACTATCGTCAAATTTTCGATCCGAATAACACCTACACTGCTTGAAAGTGTCAACAAAAAAGTGCCAAGACTTTGAATATGTGGCATTTTTTTTTTTCATTTAAACCTAAATAGCTCCTAAACAGTAGGTCCTAGTAACTTACGTGATATAAAAAAAAATGTTTTCCATTAATTTTTTGATCTGGAAACTATCGTCAAATTTTCGACCCGGACAACTAAGAGAGCGTGTCAAAAAGCCCTAACATTAAAAAAATATTTTAAAACATGACCTTTTTCGTTATTTAGTACCTTATTCAATGATTGATTCACCGGGAGCTACCTTAAATTTAGTCAGGAACGTCGGCCCAATAAATAAGATTGCTTTTTACTTTCACTTACTATATATAGTAAGGGGAAGTATTGCGATCGTGAAAATTTTCGAATTCTATTTTTCAACGGAAATACACGTTTTAGGGTCC
The DNA here is from genome assembly GCA_023052935.1 of Piezodorus guildinii. NCBI lineage: Eukaryota > Metazoa > Arthropoda > Insecta > Hemiptera > Pentatomidae > Piezodorus > Piezodorus guildinii. The sequence goes on along the minus strand of CM041294.1, from coordinate 79,613,976 downwards.
CCTGAGTCCAAATAACCAAGTCCCGCAAAAAGGTCTGTGTGTGTGTGTGTGTGTGTCTGTGTGTGTGTGTGTGGTAACTCCCGGGCGGAAACGGTAAGTCCTATGAAACTGAAATTTCATATTTAAGACAACTATACGCCCGAGACGTGACAAAACTTTTTTTATCAAAATGAGCTTACCAGAAGAGGCACTTTATACCATGCATTTTGCACCTTTTTTCGATTTTCTCAAAAACGGTTCCGACGATTTTGATTAAACTCGCTATATCGATGTAAAATTTAATAGGCTTAAATATCATGTAGGTTTTATTAAGATAAAAATGGTCTGACAGGGCTTAAATGCCGATATTTTCTTCCTCTAAAGTACTTTTAATTTTGTAGATTCAATAAAAATAACTATATTATCTTGTTAACGCTAATGAAAAACAGATAAATATATAAATTGAATAAATTCGATAACCAACTGAAGGAGAAAACAGAAAAAAATATTTTTTTAATGCAATTTTTCGTTTTTGAACATAAGAGCAGTAATATACATGTATGATATACCGTTGGAAAGCTAAAGTCTTAGAAAAAATATTATCTCATACACAAGCTTTTAAAAGTTAATAGAGAGTGATGAAATGAACATAAAACTAACTGATTATTTTAGATAATAAGATAATAGATTTTTTAATAAATCACATGTTTCTATATAAATTCAATTTTATTAATTCCGTAATAGTTTCACGTATTTTTATCTCTTAACTGTTTTTGAAAATTCTTTCATTGATTTTAAAAATGGAGGTAAGTGAAAGTCATGTGTTGTCCGCACCAGATTTTTTAAAGTACTTACATGACCCTACACTGAACATCTCACATTCTATCTTCGGTCAACAGCTCTCTCATCATCAAAAATGGTTTGATTAAATTATTCACTCTATACCAATTACTCCATACATCTGAAATTATTATGTATTGAAAGAGACATGTATTTCCGATAATGATGTTAAAATCAATGGCTTATGAACACGATACCCGTGGTATTCGGAAATTTCGAACACCGTAATTAATTTACTTCAATCAATTAATTTAACCTGGATATTGTATTGTACACGGTGCGGATTACCCATCCATTTGGTCGTTCGTTAGTGCTGCATTGTACTCGCAAAGGGCCGGACAATATCCCTTCGTTTGTCCGAATTTACCCTTCCGTCTTTCGGGGTATTTATTCGATTTACAAAACCTTTATAATGAGGGAAAGTGTATTATTTGTATACAGTTTTATGATCCATCGATTCTCCTTAAAAAAGCCTTCTATTTAAAAGGATTTCTCCTGAACACTCGCCGACGAGGTAATTATTACAGGTTAGTGGATCAAGTTTGAAAGCGATCAAGTTGTTCCTTTGCGGGAATCCAACCCAGACTATATTTGACAAGCCCTTTGTCCAATTAGAGTTGATGTGTTTGTGATCTCTGCTACAACTTCTTCAAAGGTTTCTGGCTACCGGCCTCCCAACTCTCCTCAGAATACTATCCGATTCAAGAGCAGCTGTTACGAAGTTTATTAACTAAGTAATTTATTATATATTTAAATTACTTAGTTATTAATAAACTTCAACATATTGAGGTATATTACAATCAGTTTGTTGGTTTATTATTTTATTTATTTATTTATTGGAATTTACAACTGTATAATGGAATATAACAAGTAAATTTGAGTGAAATATAAAAAATCTGGTGCGGGCAACACACGACTTTCACTTACCTCGATTTTTAAAATCAATGAAAGAATTTTGTTAGAGATAAAAATACGTGAAACTATTAAGGAATTAATCAAATTGAATTTATATAGAAACATGTGTTTTATTAAAAAGTCTATTATATTATTATCTAAAATAATCAGTTAGTTTTATCTTCTTCTCATCACTCTCTATTAACTTCTAAAAGCTTGTGTATGAGATGATATTTTTTCTAAAATCTTTAGCTTTCCAACGGTATATCATACATGTATATTACTGCTCTTATGTTCAAAAACGAAAAATTTCATTAAAAATATATTTTTTCTGTTTTCTCCTTTAGTTGGGTATCGAATTTATTCAGTTTATATATTTACCTGTTTTTCATCAGCGTTAACAAGATAATCTAGTTATTATTATTGAATCTAAAAAAATAAAGGTACTTTAGGGGAAGAAAATTTAAAATATCGGCATTTAAGCCCTGTCAGACCATTTGTATCCAAATAAAACCTACATGATATTAAAGCTTATTAAATGCTACATCGATATAGCGAGTTTAATCAAAATCGTCGGAACCGTTTTTGAGAAAATCGAAAAAAGGTGCAAAATGCATGGTATAAAGTGCCTCTTCTGGTAAGCTCATTTTGATAAAAAAAGTTTTGTCACGTCTCGGGCGTATAGTTGTCTTAAATATGAAATTTCAGTTTCATAGGACTTACCGTTTCCGCCCGGGAGTTACCACACACACACAGACAGACACACACACACACACACACACACACAACACACACAGACCTTTTTGCGGGACTTGGTTATTTGGACTCAGGGGACCCTAAAAAGTGTATTTCCGTTGAAAACTGGAATTCGAAAATTTTCACGATCGCAATACTTTCCTTACTATATATAGTAAGTGAAAGTAAAAGGCATGAAACACATGTAGAGAAGTTTCCCAATGGAAGCACTCTAAAAATATTCTAAACTAGAAGGTCTCGGGGCCATCTCCTTTTCAGACGCCTCGGAGGATTGTCAGGAATTGAAGAAGAAGAAGAAGAAGAAGGAAGGATTGAAACCAGAAGATTAGGGAGGGAATGGAGTTTGTCATGAAAGGAATGGTATCTAGATCGGGCCAAATCAGCAACATGCGGAATATTAAGGTCTTTATAGATCAGTTTATTAGTTTCGAAGTAAGGAGCATTGAGGATTTTACGAAGGATTTGGGATTGTAAGGATTGGATACGGGAATAATTTGATGGTACAGTAGACCCCCAAAGCTCTACTCCGTAAGTCCATACAGGCCGTAGGATAGTCATATAGATGAGCCTTTTGTAGTTAAGTGGAAGATTAGAACGTTTGTCTAGTAAGTGATGAAGTAGATGAAAACTAGAGCAGTTTCTTGTCGTTATGAGGGTGGTTTATTTGTTTAAAATCACATTTTGCTACTTTAACTAATCATCGGACGATGCTACAGTTGGAATCATATTATTTTTCTATCCAGGTTGAATTAGGATAGGGATCTTAAACGAGTACTGACATCGCACAGGCCATTTTACGTCCCCTCCGATGGACCGCGAAACCAAGAATTTGTACTCACTTCAATAAATACTAAGAACATTTTCCGGATATGAACCCTCCATCTTTGGTATAGATTGCTTCAATGCTAGGCACTTCACCACATGTGACTCCCAGGAGCAATTTCGATGATAAACGTGTACATTTGTTAATGGTAAATACAAATTAGTAAAAAAAAAAAAAAAAAATCAAAAAAAAAAAGCGTTATCGGTTTTTTCTTTAGTATTATTATACCTTCACAGGAGCGGGATTCTACTTTCGCGATTCTCGGTTTTAATACTTTATAGTGTACGTGTTTATCACTCCCTACGCTGATTTTTGTGAGAAGGCACCAGTTGACAGACGGGTCCCTCACATACCGGGAGGATGATGTTGAAGTGAAAATCCCCATTTAATTACATGCTAGAAAATGTCTTACCGGGAATGGGATTGTTATGTAAAATGCCTTATGAAACAACTACTTAGTACTACACTTCATTAATTATTTAAAGTCTGTAGGTCCCGAGGCCGCCTTCATTTAATTAGCCTTCGTTGGTTTACACAAATATCTAATTAAGATAGATTACAGACAAGTGGGTTTGTGAAGTTAGGGAGTTTGCAATGAAAAGAGGTATATCTATCACGGGCTAGTTCTGCAACAAATGGGGTGTTAAGGTCATGATTATGAGTTGATTTGAGACGAAATAAAGGATATATATAAGATTTTGGATTGTAGGGAATGGATTTAGGAGAAATTAAATAGTTTAGTAGAGCCCCAAAGCTCTACTCCATATTACCAAATAGGTCTGTAACAGACCGTCTGTTGATAGTGACGTAAATGATTTTTTTTTTTTGTAATAGATGGAATTTTCGAACGTTTGTCTATATAATAATATACACTTGTTTATCTATTTAATTACCGAAGGAGAGAATGTCCTAAGATGGTCTCCCGATACCAGGATCGATCACGGCTGAAATACAAAATAAATAATTATCTGCCCTGCTGACTGAAAACTACCTGAATACGGGTAGCCATCTGTAATGGGTTTCTTTAGGCCAGTAGTTCCCAATAACAGATTTCAAGACTCCTTCATCTGATCATTACAAATATGTACCCTCTATATAATTTTTAAACAGATATTATATTTGTGCAGATATAGTGTTTTATTTTGTCATGGCTGTATGTGAAGAATTATATTTTTGGAAATGCTTATGATTATAGAATTATAATATTTATATACATATATATATATTTAATATATATATATTATTATTTATTATAAATTATATGAAATGATTATTTCCTTTTAAGATTATATTTTTCTATTTGTATGACTTGACGAAGATTTTCTTACTTATCCATATTAAAACCATCACACTTTTTTCCTTCCACCATCTTTTCTATTATTATTATACAATTCGTCAAATATATTCAACGTTTCGGGGCTTTTTCCCCTTTATCAAGATAAAAAGTTTTTAAAAACATTTTACTTTTAGTTACATTTATTAAAAAAAAATGTTATCATAATACATAATTAACTACAAATTACCTTTTTAATGATACATATTATCCCTTTAGCTATCTACTTGAATCCACTTATAAAAGTTGAAAAATTGCAAAAAATAAAAAATTCAAATGCAATGCACAAACAGCGGAAATTAAAAACAGATACATCTAAAATAATAGAAATAGAAAACTACAAGGAGCAATTTATATAACCAAAAATAACAATAAAGCAGTTAATTATAAATAGTACCAAAAATCTCTATACTCATTACGCTGACATAATAAATAATATAAAATTTTAATAAAAAATAGAACAATAAAAAAGTGAAAAACAAAAGAAATAATAAATCAAAATACAAATAAATACAGACCTCAGGTAATTATATTAATGTAACAATATAATTAGCTAAGTGCAAAGTTTTCAATAGTAAAAACAAAACATAACAGTGAAGCCAATAGTCAACTTTTATAAGTGGATTGTATAGTTAGCTAAAGGAAATAATATGTATCATTAAAAAGGTAATTTTTAGTTAATTAATATTATAATAAAATTATATTTAATAAATATAACTAAAAGTAAAATGTTTTTAAAAACTTTTTAGTCTTCATAATGGGAAAAAGGCCCGAAACTTTGAATATATTTGACGAATTGTACAATAATGATAATAACGAAGATGATGGAAGAAAAAAATGTGCTGGTTTTAATATGGATAGATTATCTTTTGTCATAGATTATTATTGGTGGAAGGATATCAGTTTTTTCAACATAAATATGAGTCTACGTTTTCCTTCAAATTGAAAACTTTATAAGAATCCTAAAAAAAAGGATATGAACTGGCGGGTTAGAGAAATATTCAAAAGCGTCCCAAATTTAGGTCAGAAAAATACACTAAGCTTATTGTATTTCTTTGTATCTGGGGCTTAGTATCGATAGCCGAGTTGTATAAGAGCTAATCTGGACTACTCTGTATGCGGGGAGCGAACACAGGCGCTCCCGCGTCCAGGTTTTTTTCCTCTCCATCTTTTATTCAGACTATTCTTTCATGTCGGCTATCATTATACAAGTACTAACCATTGCCTGGTTCGATTCCCACTAGCCGACATTGAAGTGGGAGTAATTTACTCTTTTTCTCCCCGTGTCCTCTGAAACGCTTAACAAGGATTCGTGTTCCAGTCTTTGCGCATTTAATGCTTCTAGTTTTTAAGGCTATTTTTTTTTTAATTCTATTTTGATCAAGAAATGTAAAATAATAGTGTGTTTTTTTCTTTGGAGAACCCTAGTAACAAGAGGAGATTCCATTTTTTTCTTTTCCTTAATGAAAGAGGTGAAACAAGTAGAGCTAGAACAGGTTTTTGAGAAGGATGAGAATAGTTGTGTTGATTGTTTAATGGTTGATGGTTGTCAACACCAGCTTCTTCTTGTCCTCATCATTATTTTTTTATTTAGCTTTTTTTTTCACTGCTTTGTTGTTTGTAGTCTTGCCGCTTCGACCAGCACTACCGCTACCTCAGAATATTTTCTTACAATTTACGGCGTTCAACCCCGTAGTAACGTTGTATATTTCTTCGATACATCTTGTTTTTAGGCTCCCCCCCTTTGAAATTAAGGTCGTTAAGAAACACCCTAATATATTTCTTCAAATCGTCTCATTTTTCAAATAAAAGACTGTGTTACTGTGTTGTCACGAGCTGTTCCATTGTAAGAAGCTTGAATTTGAAAGGTAGAGGAGACTTTTTTTTTGTTTGTTTATTTATTTATTTAATGTCACTTTATGCTACTATTGCTAACCGGACGATGCTACAGTGGGAATCCTAAATTTTGCCTATCGAGGTTTTATTAGGATAAGGATCTTTAACGAGTACCTGACATCGCACAGGCTCGGGACCATCTTTTAACGTCCCTTCCGAAGGACGGCATAACTAAGGATTTTTTACTCCCATTAAAAAATCCTAGGACCATCTGCGCGTTTTTTTTTTAATTTTGTTATTTAGGCAAACTGAATAAGTGAGCGGCCTGAACTAGTGGGTAGAGCATTAGGCTACTGTTCTCTGGATCCCAGGTTCGAATCCTTTCTTAGGCAGAACTATTTATTCTAGTATTTCAGCCGTGGAGTGATCCTGGGGTATGAAGACCCTCCTGGGGCACACCCAGCCTCTATAAAGTGGGTACACAAATCGGGGAAAAACCCTGGCTGCCTAAAAAACCATTTGCCTTTCTGATTAAGGCGAGTCAAATTTCGAGCACTGGTCATGAAAAAACAGTGCTTTGCATTTAAACTATTTGTATTTAAACAGAAAATTTAATATTTAATAATTTAATATTTAATCATAATATTTTTTGAACACGAATGGTGGGTGGATTGTTGAAATTATCAAATGAATGAACATTAAAAAATACTAATATAATATTATAAATACATATAATAATATGATAAATAGTAAGTTGATTATATGCATGAAATTAAATAGAGAGGTAAAAAAAATGCGTGTCTGTATATTATATATATATATATATATATATATATATATATATATATATATATATATATATATATATATATATATGAACGTGCCATCAGTGAGCCATGTCAAGCATAAGCTTAGGGAAAACAATCAATAGGGGTGGTATGGAGAAGGGGTTGATGTAAAACTCTAACTGTTTTTCTTATAAATATAAGTACTACAGCTTGCCTTAACATATTTTTATAAATATATGACAAAAAAAATTCAGTATATATATATATATATATATATATATATATATATATATATATATATATATATATATATATATGCAGTATTAGTTCAACATTGCTGACAGAAAATTAAAGAAAAATAAAGAAGAAGATTCTAATTTATGCCAAGAAGTTATATAAATGAACAGAAAAATATACTGTAAAAAATACATAACATTATACAAGCAAGTTTAAAAAATATATTATATAATACAATATAAAAATATTACAATTTGAGTATGTATGTTGAGGCGTAGTATGTCGGAATATGAGGGTGAGATTATTTCTCTGTCGGTTTAATGGATAATGGATACCAAATCTTTTTCCATATGGATGTATATAGGTTCGGAATGGAGTTGTTTTTTGTAATTAGGTAATTCCATTAACAAGCCTGTGAAATATTATTCGCTTAATATGTACAAATATTATTTCATATTGGCAGTGTTTCTTAGCTATCATAATTTACTTAGTTTTTAAAGATTATTTCACCATGTATTTAACAGTGCGGCTAGTGGAAAATACAAATGAAGAATCAGATACCTCCTGCGGTGTAAAACTCTGAACTAAGTTAGAAACTTTTGATGCTCTACAGTTTGTTGATTAGGGAAGGATTGTTGGGAGAAAAGAAGGTGGATACGGGAGGTCCTGAGTGGAAAGTTCGCCCGAGAGCTGAAGAAAATCCGGTTAGCAGTTGATGAGTCAATGTTCAGGTACCCATTTTAGTTCTCATTGGGAGTCCATTCTGGTTTTCTTGCTATTAACACTACTGATTCCTTTCCAATAACCCTCCTTACAATATTAAAGTTAGACTCCATTATTAGGTGTTACACATACCTCGCAATCGGTTTTGAGATTAAAATTCATAAAAAAGTGATTTGGATAACTTTTTATCCCCTAATAAGACAATTTACGTATCCTTCATGATGTTTTCGTGTATTTACTGCGACAATTAAACCAAGATAAAATTTTATTTCGTTAATTTTGAATCCGATTTTTCGAAAGATTTTTAAATTCCTTGGCTCCAAAACTTCTAAAGCAGTAAACAAAAGGAAAATGTGTATTTTTTTAGCCAATTAAATTCTCAGGTAAATGAAAATACGTATTCAAGATAGGTGTCTAGAACTTTTTCACTAAAATCGACCAACCATCACACTTGTGTTATTAATCTATAGTTATTTAATAGTTTTTATCATCATAGAAAAAGTCTGACAGGTCTGAAGTGCCGAATCTTCTATGTGTCATCGTCTTCTTAAGTTCCTTTTAAATAAGCAACAGTTTCTCAAGGTTTTTATTGAGAAATAAGAAGTACGTAAGAATTTAAAATTAACTGAAGGAGAAAAAAAGCAATAGCTCCTTTTTTTTTAGTTGCAGAAATATTCAATTATTTAACGTAAGATATATGTTTCTTTAAAATGTATTATATTTGTTAGAGAAAAGAAGAAGGGGTATGTAAAATTTGTGAAACATTTAAACTGGATGTATTTACCTTTTTACTGTAATGATTTCCATATGATTATACTGATTTTTCAGTCAATATACCAATAATAGGCTTCGCAAACTCGAAAGTTCTATACCGATACCACTAAATGTTTATACATATAATGCCTATACATATTTCGTCCAATGACCACCGGTCTAGCCCAGGACCCTAAGATCAAACATACTATCATCCTCCCATCGACGACTCGGCCTACCAGTCGATTCAGCAAATACCAACTCTTACGGACTCCGTGCATCCTAACATTTAGATTTAAGTCAGTATAATAAATAATATACCTTCAGTGGTTTTACTGATTATTTTCGGTCAATATAATGGATTTCAATTTTCAGATGCATTCGAAAACATATAAAAGTGCTTTTTATGTAATTAAAAATAGACCCCCTTTTGTCTAAAAAAAATAAAAAATAAATTATTATTTTTAAAAAAATATTAATTCCACAGCAAAAAATAAAATATTTATTTATTTAATCATAGAAGTTTTGACATTACAATATAAATTTTATTAATTTATAGGAGTGGCTTATTATAGTGGTTATAGCCCTAGGTCTACTGTTCTTCTTGTCACGGGTCGAACTACGGCTGTTGCAGAATAATTATATTGTGTATTACGATATTTTAATTACGAGGACATGAAATTGTGATCCCCTCCTTACATGTCAGTTGGCCTGGAAACAGAACTGTGCCTTTAACCCAAGACCCCATCCATATATGTTTTAAAGATACTGGTTTATTTTTATTTATTTTTTCTTATCATATGATTAATATGTTGTTCCACTCTTCAGTAATATAATGTCACACCGAATCATCGTTAAATCTCTACAAACATGCTTATCTAAGATTTTTATTATGAATTAAAACGGATGACATTTATGTAAAATGAGTTTTTATCAGAAAAAAAGTTTAAAAAAATAAAACATATACTTACTTCAATTTATTAAACGTTTTTGAAAAGTTGCTTTTATTCGGAAGGATTAAAAGTATTGCTGAAACAGGAAAGTTGGTTACTGTAAGAACGGTAATGGAAAAGTTTAGTATTTTATTACAAACACCACCATCACGCCCCTTCAAGTCTCCCCAACATCTTAACTGAAAGAAATGCCCAAGTATAACAAAACTAAACTTTTTTTTTTCTTTATAATTTTATTATTAAGCATTCCATCACTAATTACTCGTGTTATATTATGTAACATAAAAAATCTACAAGTTGTTTTTGTTAGCTTAATATACCTACGTAAATGCAAAATTTGTGTATAAACTCCTCTTTGAGCAAATAGTACGTATATATTGGGTTGTTTCACATGATATGTCCGTTTTCATAGCTTCTGAGATACATAAAGAATTTTGCAGGTCTCTGTTGTTTTCTTCCGAATGTTCACATATTTAAAGTAAAAAGTTACTAATCGTCTACCTTTGTATTACAAACATTAGCTTCCCAATCAATTACCCACTTTTTAGTATACCTCCAAATATGAACATGGAAAAATGCGATTTTCGAGTAATATTTTTGTACGAGTTTAAACTCGGCCATTCGGCAGCTGAGGCCGCTAGAAATATTTGCAAGGCGTTTGTGGAAGGGAGTGTTAATGAACGGACGGCTGTTGGTTTGCCAAGTTTTCAGCTGGGGATACCGACTAGGAAAACATGCCCCCAGGAAGACCTCCGTCCGTAATAGACAACGATGTCCTCAAATATACAGTAGAAGGAAACCCCTACCAAACAGTTAAAGGACTCTCAGCACAACTAAATGCAAGTGCATCTACCGTTTCCAGACATTTAAAGTGTTTTGGGAAAGTAAAAAAGCTCGATACATGGGTACCTCATGATCTCACTGAGCGGCAGCTAGACCCCCTGTTTCAAAACATACCTTGTTTGAAACATATTACCACCTTTTCAGGAATTCAGATACCTTCGTCAAAGGAAAACTTTTTGAAAATGATGATCAAGTGAAAAATGCGTTTTCAGATTTTGTTTCACTTCAAAGCTCAGAGTTTTTCAGTTCGGAGGTAAAAATGTTGGTGTCACGTTGGGAAAAATGTGTAGAAAAAGAAGATAAATACTTCGAATAAAATTATCTTGTTTTCATATCGTATTTTTAATAAAAATCCTTTACCTTGAAAATGAGCATTTCATGTGACACAACCCAATATAATATACCGTTGGAAAGCTAAAGATTTTAGAATATCTTATTTTTGTAGATAATTATATAATAGATTATTTAATAAAAAACATGTTTCTATCGAAACCTAATTTAATTAATTCTTTAACCTTTTTACTTTCACTTACCAATATATTTCATCTCAAACTGTATGAAAGTCGTGTGTTGAGCGAATCATTTTTTTTTTTTCTTTTTTCAGAACAATGGCGATAAAACAACTGATACAGCCCACAAATTCAGTTAACTTAAGAACAAATCAATTAAAAAAAAAAAAAAATCTCACATGTACTAACCAAAATATGTCAAACCGAGAAAGAATTTCATCCCAAGACATTTATTCATGTATTTGTATATGAAACTCAAGAATGTAAAAGAAGCTATTCCATGTCATAAGTAATTCAATACAAGTCATAAAAGGAGATAAAATTAAAATATAAAAAAAAAAAGAATTCCAAAAATCATTATAATCTATGCTAATTGTTTAGTACTAATAATAAAATTCCTTATAAATTCGTTTTTATATGTCATTTGTGAATTTCGTTGTAGAAGGGTAAACAGCAGATATTGTTTCTAGAGCTTTTTATTTTTTTTTAATTTATTTAACGTCACTTTACCCTGATGTGGCTAATCGGAAGATGTTGGAGTCCTAAATTTGCCTGTCCAGTTTAATTAACATTAGGATCTTTTACGAGTACCTGAGATCCCTCAGGCTCGGGACTACCATTTTACGTCATCTCAGAAGGTATTCATAACCAAGGGTTTTACTCCCTTAAAAATCCTCCATCCGCTTGGTTCAAATCCACAAACAAAGCTAGCATGCTAGCCATTACACTACAGGTGACCCCGTATTCAGGTAGTCGTTCGAGTCCATCAGTGGCATATATGTTTAACGTATTGGTTTAGGAAATAACTGATTTCAATATTAATGTAGTGATATGAATGTTTTAAATAACTGAGAATTTTATTATTTACTCTTCGACAATGTAATACAGTTCAAACAACTCACAAAGAAATATAGGCACAAATAAATTATTATATCAAGAAATGTTGCTCGGGGTTCGAATGTTGGACACCGTTCCCTGCAAAACTTTCCTTATTCAGCCGATGTATTGTTATATCTTCAGTGAAAGAGAGTCAAGTTTAATATTGACTAGGTAAAGCCTTCACAAAGTATATATTTCATATTATATATATTCGCTTCGTTATTGACATATATTGGAATATACCAAAAGAAATATTGGGCCAACTCGAACTACATTACTACCAATATGACAGAAAAAGAGATGCCTACATTCCTATTAAAATCATATTTCAGTTTCGTTTTTTCACAGTAACGAAGTTATACACCAAAAATCTCATAAAATTATCAAACTTAAACAATACTTATGAACAATATTTTGTTTACTTTCACTTACCGATATATATGGAATATATAATAATGAAAAGTATTGCGATCGTGAAAAGTTTCGAATTCCAGTTTTCACCGGAAATGCAGGTTTTAGTGTCCCCTGACCAAGTCTCGCATGAAAGTCTGTGTGTGTGTGGTAACTCCCGCGCAGAAACGAAAAGTCCTATGAAACTGAAACTTCATATTTATGACAAATATACGCCCGAGATGTTATAGAAACTTTTTCATCAAAATCAGCTAGCCTGAAGAGCCACTTTATAATATGCATTTTGGACCTTTTTACGATTTTCTCAAAAACGGCTATAACGATTTTAATAAAACTCGCTACATCGATGTAAAATTTAAGGTGCTTTAATTTGATGTAGGTTTCATTCTGATTTAAATAGTTTGACAGGGCTCAAATGCCGATATTTTTAACTTCAATTTTGTATATTTAAAAAAATTAGGCATATGGTATTAATAAATAACAGCTAAATATGCAAGTTGGATGAATTTGATGATCAACATAAGGAGAAAAGGGCAAACATATTTTTTAATATAATTTTTGTGTTAGTTATTATTCGAACGCAAAAATAGTGATATACATGTATAATATACCGTTAGATAGCTAAAGATTTTAGAAAAAATATTATCTTATGCACACAATTGTAAAAGTTAATTTACAGTGATGAAAAGCCGATAAAACTAACTGATTATTGTAGATAAAAATATAATGGATTATATAATAAAAGACATGTTTCTATCGAAACTTTACGTAATTAACTCTTGGTCTTTTTCATCTTTAATTTTATTAAATTAATTTTAACAACTAAGGTAAGTAAAAGTCGTATGTTGCGAGCACGAGATTTTTAAATTTCTCTTATTCGAAACTTATAAACAACAATACGTTTAAATAAATGTAAACTAACGTAAAGTTTCTATTACATTTATTTAAACGTATTGAGGAAGAAATATGTCTTGCGAAACTTCGAAAACTATGTTATCTAAACATATCGGATTTCTCCCCCTTCAGCAGTATCTTTATTCGTAAGTATGTATGCATTATGGTATGTAATAATATCAGCTTCTTGAAGTAGATTGACAATTTGGGAAGAATTAAAAAAAAAAAAAAAAAAAAAAAAAAAAAAAAAAAAAAAAAAAAAAAAAAAAAAAACACCTGTACCACTACAACCCATGAAGGGTCTTGGGCTCAGTACATATAGAGATTCGTACTGTTTCTAGGCCAACGGTAGTGCAATGAGGTGATTAGGCCTTAATCACGCTCAGTCGCCAGGTTTTTCCCCAATTAATTTGGGTACCCACTTTATAGAGGCTGGGTTTGCCCCAGGAGGGTCTCCATACCCTAGGGTCGCCCCCCGACTGAATTAACAGAATAAATAATATTCTGCCACAGCCGGGATTCGAACCCAGGACCCGGAGCACAGCAGACTAGTGCTCTATCCACTAGACCACGCCGCTCCCGCCGGGAAAAATTAAATCGATGGAAAATAAAATATTCGGATCACAGTGTAACAAAACCTTACACTGACCTTTCGTGACATAATATGAGGTTTCCAGTATTGTTCTGAGGACTTCAGAATGAAAGGGTTTGATTCTTTGTTGTTCGAAAATCTAGCTGTTCCTTTAAGTTCAAGGTCCAAATGAGTTTAAGAATAGTTTTGTAAATTAATACATTGTTGTTCGTTAAGGGATTTGATTTCCTATTTAGTAGTATATATAGATAACACGCCTTACCGTCAATTAAGCTATTTGACAAAAAAATAATGAAATGTTTAAAAAAACAAAACAACTCAGCAGTCGATAATCAGTATACATGTTATTTTGGTTCTACATATCATGAAACATATGACCTCAAATTTGGAGCAGTTTTTTTGGTCGATTACATAGGTTAATTATTAAAAATATTAAACCAAAAAACGCATCACTGTATTTGATAATTATTAGTTTCCTCCAATTAGGAATAAAGTAAATTAAACAAAATCTTTGCAATATTTACATTTTCTTTTTATGGTGACATGAGCAATATACTTTGGAATCTGAGAATGGTTGGAACTGTGAGATAGCATGTATTAATATGTTTAATTAATAAATAGTTTCCAGGATAAGGCTGGACTTTCGTAAAATAATAAATAAAGATTGTAGAATCTATTTGTAACAAAATAAAAACGGCAATATAGGTGGTATATGAAAATCAATGCATATTAGAAGAGAAAACAAAAGAACCTCTCTTGTTCTTATTAATATGGAAACTTCGTGGGTATGTCTTCACCATACTCACTTATTGAACCAATTAGACTGTTATAAATTTCCATTTATATATTTTCCAAGTATATCTCCGTGAAGAACGGAATTATACAATGATAGATGGCTCAAGAAAAAACAAACAAATCCTAAGCCATTCATTCAATTCCACTTATGCCAATGTCGAAGCGGTTAAAGAATAGAATATAAATAAAATTCCGACCGGACACATTGAATACATTAGAGCAATAAAGGTCGATGAATTATTTATAATCCGATCCGCAGAGCAAATACAAATATATTCCTGGAAACTATAGCCCTGTCAAATCATACTCTCCAGCCGCTGGAGAAAATTTATGGAGCCAATACGGCCCCTCACCTTTCATGCACAGTCTTCGATCGGGGTTGAAATGAATGAAAAAATTTATTGTTATTCTAGAACGTATAAGTATTTGAAAAAACTCCTACTTTAGCGTATCCTACATTTAATTGAAATTCCTTTCCACCAGTTCGGATTTTCGGCACTCCACTGTACAGCAAGGTCTAAAATTGGTAGACCATTTTTACTCTGCACTTGAAAACAAGCAATACTGCACTGGACATTGCTCAGGCATTCGACCGGGTCTGGCACGATGGCTTGCTTTTCAAACATAGAACCTAATTACCACAATCCTTATATCTAATCCTAAGATCCTATCTACAAAGACACCTCTCCATGATTGTACATTGGTGCGACAATTGGCGTATCAAAATCAATCAATCCAAAAGTAAGCTCCTCACAATCCTATCCACAAGTTCATTTTAACTCTATACCACTTCCCTGTTCTGACACAGTCCGGTATCTGGGTTTCCTACTAGACAAAACACTAACCTTATTTTACATTTTATTTTTCTTTCCGTTTGTTATTTAAGTTTACTTATTTTAATATTATTATCATTTTTTGTTTTACTCTATACATATGGGCTGAACGACTTCTTTTAGCTCTAATACTTATTGACCTAGATTGTGGTTAAAGCAAATTTGTTTTAGTTATTTATTTATTGAAAGTTACAACTGTATTAGCTAATACATCAAGTAAATTAGCGGATAATATATATAGATAATATACATGAAAAGACATAAGGAGAATATGCCCATTGGCAGCAATCCACAAAAGCAATATTAAAAAAATAAATAAATGAAATAAACGTATAATTACATTAGTATTGATAATTGATTTTTTTTTTTTTATAGCAACTTGCAACATCGTTTGTTTGTTTATACATTTAAACCCACTTTATATTGCTCTAGCTAAAATGCTACTTTATAAGTGGGAGACCTAAATTCTACCATTCCAGGTTTAATTAGGAAAGGGATCTTTAACAAGTACATGACATCGACCATTGGTGATCTCAAACTTTCGGCTGGCAGTGTATTCGTCCAACTAAAATCATAATTAATAAAGTCTTGTAAAGGGCCAATTGATAGTGGTTGTACTTAAATGTTTTACTTTAATTAGTAGGATCTCACTACCATATTTATTTTGGATGAGAGAATATATGTGTATGGATTATGTATTACGTACAAATGAGTTTGTGTATGTAGATTTTGAGATTAGAAGATATCTTTCTAGCCTCATTATACATGCTATAGGTTATTGAGTTCTTTACAGATGTATTGGTGTAAAAAAAAAACACAGTAATTTGGATTCTTAGAAGGGTTTTGGATTGAAAAGAATTGTGGGAGAAAATGCTGCTTTAGTACGATTATCAAAATAGGCCTGTTAAAATGAATAATAGTTTGAAATACTACAAATAAGTGTTGTAGTAGTCCGCATCTACAAGTAGCTTCTACCTTATATGATGTTTTCTACAATTAAGTGTGTCTAATTTTTCCTACACGCGTTCCGAATGAGCCAGCTGTTAGAGCGAATAAAGAAGGCTTTGATTGTAGATCAGCTGAATCTGCCAATCTTCTGGTCGATCTCGTCACTGGAGATGTAAATATCAGACAAAAATATCGATATATATCACGGAATTCGATATTATTCGGATATATCGAGGTAGTGGTTAGCTATATAAATAAGTCGATATTTCCATATACCATATGGGCCATTATCAGCAAAACGTGCCATCGGGTACGTCCTTCTTCAAAATTTCAAAAGTTGAGTTTTTGGTCCATCTATTTTTTTTTTTTTTTTTTTTTTTTTTTTTTTTTTTTTTTTTTTTTTTTTTTTTTTTTTTTTTTTTGTCCATATATATGAAATCTGATCTGATCTATCACTCAGTAGAGGTGTAATTATCAAAATAATTATTTATTCTAGAAATCAGAAAGTGAGCCCATGACGATCTAGTGATGATGAGTGGGTGAGCCAATGATTTTTGGAATGATCTCCCGAAGGTTTTTGAACGAATTGAGATAATCATCTGTTAAATATTTTTTAAAAAATTGCTTCTCTATACGATCAGCACCCAATTGAGTATGAATTAAGTGTGAACCAGAATATTTCTTTATACCGCAGCAGTAGGTTTAAAGGGAAATTAAAAAAAAAAACACCCGTTTCATCATTGGCGCACCATCTGTGGGGTGGTTTATGGCAAATCGAAGGTTTTCCAAAAAGTTTTACGTATAACGCAAAGTATTTCCAGCACCTTGACTGGATACCACGTTGAAGTTGGTAAAGTCTGATTTGGACAGGGTGAGCCAATGACGTTTCGGTCATTTATTCAAATTTTTCATACAGGAATAATTTATTTGAACTTATGAATGTGCACCAAGTAGAACAGAATCATATCTATCAAAAAAAAAAAAGTTGGAAAATAACCACTTTTAGTACGAGGGAAATCATTTGGACAGCGTTTGTACGTTTCGTTGAGAATGGCCCATATCTAGCGAAATAAACATTTTAATTAATATCTCTAGTTCTAGTGAAGCTAGAAAATTAAGTTTGGTTTCAAAATAACCTTATTTTAAACAGGAATAATTAAAAAAAAAAAAAAAAACATTATTTAGATTATATGCTTGGTAATAACCCTAAAAATAAGGTTAACAAGGTAATATTTTTTACGAGTGAGGAACATAGTTTTTAAAAAACCTCATTAAAAGTATTGTGTTGACGAGATTATTTATATTTTGAGAGTTATTACCAAGCATAAAACCTTAATAATTTATAGATAAAAAAAAAAAATATATTCCGCTTTAAAATAAGTTAATTTTGACACCAAGCTTATTTTTTTTACTTCACTAGAACCAGAGATAATAAATAAAACGTGTTTTTAGCTCGAAGACTTCGATTTTTTTACGCGTCTCCAGGGGAGCGTTGGCCCCTTACATTTTGCTGAGTCTAATGGTTTCATGTTAAGTTTTACCTAAAAGCATTTTATTAAAATCAGTGAGACTCTCCTTGTTAGTTTATTCGACCTAATATCCCTTTAATCTTATTCAAACGTTTTCTAATTGGTATGAACATTAGAGAGTTATTTGAAAGACTTGTGTTGCGCGCACCAGTATTTTTTTATTTGCATTTGGTATCCAACCTATAATTTTGATTCGTAAATGCATAAAATTTTCTTCGCTGTAATAATCCCGTGCCCAGCGCTAAGAAATTAACACTTTACCTTATTTGTGCAGCGCCTAGAGACTTACAGGATTCTGAAAACCTGTTTCTGGAAAGTCCTCGAGTGAGTGAAGACCTTGAAGAGTCGATACTTCTTGGAGTACGTGATCCTTAACACGTAGTTCGTCTGACTCATTTCTGCAAACTGCATTTCTCTCCAAATGCAACTTACTCCTGCAGAATTTTACATTAAAAGTGAAATTACTCAATCAGACTAGAAAAAAAAATTACTCAATATCATTACATCATCAAGAACTGATTCATATTTATAATGATGTGTGAAGCATAATGAGTTAAGATACCATTATCGATATTTATCTTGCACCCTGATAGTGAGGGGGTCAGCTATTTCAGCAAATTCTTTTATGGTTGTTCTATATACAAATAGAATAATTATAAAATTTTAAAACAATTTAAAGCCCTCTTAAACTACTTCATTGTTTAGAGTCAGCCTTCTATGCTCAAGGTCGCGGGTTCTAGGATATTTTTTAATGGGAGTAAAATGCCGTCCATCGGAGGGGACGTAAAACGGTGGTTCCGACCCTGTACTCGTTAAAGATCTCTATCCTGATTAAACATGAAGAGGCTAAATATAGGACTTAATTAATTATTCTTTTGTTTATTATCTTACTTGTTCACATAATAATAATAATAAAACTTTATTCTGGGACTATGTCCCTTAAGAATAACAGAAAAATAAACAGTATACATTCATATATATGTCTGGTCAAGAATATAATAAAATTAATTTTAATTGACAAATGTGCAAAAAAGAAAAATTAAACACTACCTAGACTTATATACATTCATGTACAAAAAGTATGGATAATAAACACTCAAGAAGAAAAGAAAAAAAAAAAAGGAAAGAAGAGAAATCTCTTAAAGGCTAGGGTTATGGGAATTATAAAAAAAAAAAAAAAAAAACTAATTATTCCACACTGCTAGGATTAGGGTAAAATAGATAATTATAACTTGTATTAAAATTAAAATAAGTCAGTTGCAGATTCACATTTGTTGTGCATCTATTTGAGGTTCCATAAGATGTTGGAAAAGAATGAGAGAAAGGAAGAAGCATGGCGAATATGAGTAGGAATTTCATAGGGTTGCAGAACGGATATAAAAGGAGTGATCAAATGTTTAGTTCTATGGGTGGGAATGTAAAGGTCGGAATTGCGGAATCTAGTTTCGAGAGAGTGGACTGAGGATTTAAATTTAAGGATGCTGCGAATGTATGGAGGGTGCTTGCTGGGAGTTTATGATTTGGTAAAGGTGTGATCCGAGAAAATATTTCCTCCTATACGGAGGTAATGCTATACGCAGGTAGAAGCCACTTCAACTCGCTGTATAAGTGGGTCACTGAAGACCTCTTCGAGGTGCCTTATGAACATGTTCATGATACGCTTGACTCTGTTCTCGAGCACCTTCGGGAGGCCACCATATACCACACAGCAATAATCGAAGTGAGGGAATATTAATGAGGAGACGAGAAGCTTACGGGTGGGAAGAGGGAGAAGATGCCGGGAGCGATGAAAAAAAACTTAAGAGTGCTTATCGTTCTTCGGGAAATATGGGGTTTCCAAGAAAGGGTTTGATCAATGGTGATACCAAGGTTTTTGACAGAGGAGCTAAAGGTGATTGGATGACCATTTAGGATTAGACTCGGAAAGGAAGTATTGGATCTGAGGAGAGAATTGGAACCTAAAACAATGTCCTGCGTTTTCTTAGCATTAAGCCTTAGTTTATTCATGGTTGCCCAGGCACAGATTCTATCTAGGTCTTTCTTAATATTGGCAAATGCTACGAATAACTCAGAAGGAGAGAAGGATAGGTAGATCTGAAAGTCGTCGGCATATAAATGATAGGAGTAGTGATGGAATTGGAAAGATCATTGATAAAGGAGTTAAAAGGAGGGGGGAGATACTTGAGCCCTGGGCCACACCTGCCGAGACGGCAAGGAAAGAAGTAGTAGGATGATTGGGAATGGTAACTGCTTGGGTCCTGTTAAAAAGCACAGATTGAAACCAACGAATAGTACTGTTGGAAAATGATAAAGATTTTAGTTTGGAAAAAAAAGGATAGAATGGTCAAGAAAATCAAAAGCTTTTGAAAAGTCCAGAAGCTTAATTAAAGTACTGTTAGCTTTTTTCGTCCATAGCGGTATTACTGCACATACACATACGTTGTATTACCGCAATAAAGTAGCTATCATTAGAAGATATTTTTTTAATTTCAAAGGTAACCTGTGTGTGTAGTGCCTTAACAACAAAACCCAAAAACGGGGGTTAAAACCTGGTTGATGATTGCATCGTCCGATTAGCCCCAGTAGCAAAAAGTGGCGTTAAATAACTAAAAAAACTTCTTCATTGCACTGTTAAGTTATGAAAATGAGATTTACGTTTTTATTTTTTTATTTTTTTATGTTTGTTTTTTCAATTCATATTAAAGGAATAATTTTGATAAGGATTTTGATTCAGCGCTCAAAAAAACATTCACGATTGAAGCCTCATCGAAAATATTTTTTTATTCTTATTTGATGGGATGTTTAAGATTATTGGTCTTCAATTTATCTTCGTTTTGATGCTCTGTTTTTTTCTTCTTCTATAAAGAGTAAACTATTTTCTGTTCATACTTGTTTGTTTATTAAATTTACGTCCCTTTATTCTACTGTGGCTTATAGGGTGATGCTAAAGTGGGAGTCCTATATTTTGCCTCTCTGAGTTAAATTAGGGTAGAGGTCCTTAACGAGTACCTGACATCGCGCAGGCTTAGGACTGCCTTTTTACGTTCCCTCCAAAGGACTTCATAACTAAAGATTTTTTAACCCTATTATAAAATCCTATGGCGACCTTGAGGATAGAAGCCTGTTATGTTAGCCACTACATCACAGGTAAGCCCACTCTTTTCATACTTACTCGTAGTTCTGAGGAAATCTTAAAAAATGTACAAAACTGATTAAAAATCATGTATTAAGAAATTTAAGAATAAGAAATATATAGGACAAGTGGAATTTTGATATATAATACGTACATAATGCATAATGGTTTATATACTATATATATGTTTGCTATATTCATTATAATCCGATTGTACGTCTTAAATATCTTGAATAGTTCAATAATATGCCAAATGAGAAACTTTAGAGGTGTTTTTCTTGAAATACTACCACTAAATAAGGTTACATTTTAGCTAAGTATCTACTAACTATAAATTACAATGGTCTGATAATGACTGCAGTAGGTAGCCGTAATATCTCTTGCCCATAATTAAAATTATAAACGCTCATTACGTTCTGGTTTGTAGGAGTTGTAATTATTCCAGAACGGAGCGTTTGCTTTTAGAATCCATTTGGTAGTGCTGTCTTTAATGACTCCATGTATTAGTCCCCTACACGCGAGCATTCCTCACGAATCAAACACTCTTCCGAGAATGTCATTTATTTCTTATTTCGATAATTTTTTTTGGAATTTTAACTGAAATTAAGTTCGGGGCTTAATAGTTCCTTACTAGTTTCGAAATTATGTACAAGAGCCAGCAACTTTGCGTCAAAATTTATTTAAGTGTTGTTGTTTTTTTTTGTTTTTTTAATATTTATTTACTTATTGAATTTTGATAAAGATGCGTCATGTCTGTCAACTGGCAACCATTGCGTTTACTTCCCATTCTTAAAAGTGATTCCAGCCGATTAAAATTGGTTTAATTCAATAACTTAGTTATTCGTGAAGATAGAGAAAAAATGTATTATTTTTTTTAACTAAAAAACCGCGAATAAGATAAAGAAAAAAAAATCGAAATTTTCGAAATAAATACGCCCATAACCCACTTATTTTTGAGAATAGAGAAAAATATGTCTAGAGTTTTAGAATCAGTAAAACGCGATAAAAAAAAAAAAAAAAAAAAAAAAAAAAATTGAAATCTTGCTATTCTATACTCTTGTAACTCCGTTATTTTCGAAGATAGAGAAAAATGTAGTGTTATTTAACCAAAACGAAAAAAATTCGCGAGTTATTTGAAAAAAGAGAAACGAAATTAAAATTCTATCCATAAATCAGTTTACAAAAAAAATATTTTTATATATATATATATATATATATATATATATATATATATATATATATATATTCCTACAAAATTAAATAGAACCATTGAAATTGCTTCAGAAGTGGCAGAGATATAGCGTTTTGAAATTAGCAGTAGTGATATTACATTATCCTTTGAATTATTTATTGCTTTAAATATTAGTTAATTGCCTATAATCCGCTATATAAACGGTTATACCCTAATTATTATTGGAAATAATTAACCATTGTGTAATAATTTTAATTTGTATTACATGTTACATATACTAACCATAATTCATACAACTTCGCTATCGATCAATAAGTTACCCTTTCAACTATTCACAACGCATAAAGTTATTGATAAGTGCTGATCCTAATTTCATTCAGTCAAATATACCATAGCTCACCAGTAGAAGTACGCATATCCAAAATAACTTAGCTTTTAAACATAATTTAAGCTTAGAAAATTAGCTACTTAAAAACATATCAAAACCAACAGCTCATATTAAAAATATTCTACTGTAAAAGTTTGACATCCATCCTGCATCCTTATATATATTTTTTTAATTTTGGAGGTGTTTACATTGCCACTATTTTACAGGAACAACATAGGACCTTACGCAATTCACTCTAAATTTCCTTTTGCTAGTAACAATACTGAAAGTATTTGATCTACTTTGTATCGTGGAAGAACGTTATATTGTAACATTTCGGCTGATCATTCCCTTACAATGACACCCACCTCGCATGGATCGGACACTCCGCATTTCATGGACTATTAGCACTCCAGGTATGTATGTTTCTTTTTCCCCCTCAGCTTGGTCCTTGAGGTAACAATGGTGTTTCATATTCATCCCGCCCCGTAGCGAGGAATATGCAAATACCCCCTCCTTTCATACACAAATCCGATGGGTTATGGCTTCCTTCGGCAACGAAAAGATGTTTTTTACTTCGATTTTTTTTTCTTGGTGTCCTTTAACTGCGAACGGTGTGGAATTTTCGAGGCGACTGCGGCTCAAGTCTGATATAGCCAAAGAGGTTTTACAGCACGTTTCGCTTTTGAAAATAATTATGTGTTTTAATATTTAAAAAAAACACGTCTTTCACGCACGTCACAACTTTCAATTGCTCCAATACTTGAAACCAATTGCGTTTTATGTACATTATTGCATTTTTGTGGTTATAAAATGAAATAATTGATTCCAAAATATTTTTAGGAAATAAATTACGCTCCATTACTCTTGATCATTTTTGCCAATGTTTTTGACAGTAGCTTTTCCCTTTCCTCCGATTAAGTAATAAGTAAAAAAAATCTGAATCATCATTTTCTATATATTTTTGATCTTTAAAATAATCAAATAGTTACACATAAGACATGAGACTGAACGCTGTCGCTCAAGAAAATAAAACGACTCGAATCGATTAAAGAAAAAATTAGGAAGAAAAAAAAAGTAATTATATTATAATTATTACTTTTGTACATAATATTATAATTATTTAAACAAATCTTTCTAAAGAAATTGTAGTATGCTATGTTTTGAGCAACCTAATATAGTTGGGCAGCTTTACTTGCAATAATAAATGAAGTATTTTCTCTCAATTTTGACATATTTTGAGCGTTTTGTTGTTATCAGTTCATGGTCCTAATTGAAGAGCAAACATCTCAATATTTGATATTTTAAACTAACCTTTGACAATTGGACAATGGATCATATGAACATTTTTGTTTTAGTTAAGGTCTTCTATCAGCTCTAACAATATGACGAGACAATTATGACATGCCCTCTGTGTGGGCGTGCGTGTGTGTGTATAATATACGTAAACTAATAATACTGATGAACACAGATGGAATAACATGGGTTTTTATATTATTGCAGCAGGTCTGTAGCTTTTAGGGATCAAAATCATTTTTTCTTTTCATTATGAGGATTGCTTGCCAATTTTTTTCTTCATTTCTATTCTTTCTCTCTTGGTTTCTTGTGAAGCTTTCCAAAATTACTCAAAATGTAGTCAAATCAAATTTCACGGAGGACCATTTTTATCCTATCACATTATGGGTGCTTAAAATGAAGCCCGAATCCAGTCCACTATCCACTTGTGATCTGGTCACTGTTCAGTTCTATTTATTTATTTGACAATTAACAATTAAAATATTTACATTCCTTACCATGAACCCAAGACGCTTGAGGGTTGTATTAGACAATTTTTTTTTTTTTTTTAATTGTTTTATTCATCCTCACACAAGGCTGAAACGACACGAAACTGCTCGAAGATACCAATTACTAAAACACTTGCTCGACAATTGTTCAAAACTTCCAGTATATTACAAACGACTCATTTACATCACTATTATCAGACCTGTTTGGACATATGGAATCGAGCTTTGGGGCTCTACGAAACCATCTAATTCCTCCCGCATCCAGTCCTTACAATCCAAAATCCTTCGCAGAAAAATTCCCCTTATTTTGTCACCAATCAACTCCTCCATAATGACCTAAACATCACATTTGTTGCAGATATAGCCCGTGATAGATACTCCTGTTTTCATTCTAAACTCTCTGCCTACACAAACCCACTTGTCCGTAATTTATCTTCCTTAGATATCCCTGATGACCCTCCGAGGCGATTGAAAAGAAGGTGGCCTCGGGTCCTACTGCCTTAAAATAGTTAGTGAAGTACTACCACTGGTTAGCTCTTTCTCAAGACATTTTAATGACCTTTTTTTTCATTCTACATATTTATTCATTGTGTTCTTTAATACAGTTGTAAATTATTATAAATAAATAAATTTTAAAAAAAATGTTTTATTCCACCATTTTAACACGTTTTGATTCAGATGGACGGAAAAAAAAGTTGAATGTAGAGACAAAAAAAAAAGAAAAGTAGTGAAAATTAGCGATCCTGAGGAAAAGCCCCTACTAGGTAGGAGTATAAATTGGAAAGGCTTTAAGATTTGCATGGCGGTGCGGTGGCCCCTCCCGGGATATATAGGAGTCCTAAGGGAGGCTATTAGGGGGTTTTGGAAGATCTGGAGTCTATGGGGTCTGGAGTCTGGAGCTGGAAGCGGGCTATAAGATAATACCTCTTGTATGGATTAGCTCCTACGTCTCCACTTCTTGTTTTGGTTTTTTTAGCCTTATAACCTCTCGGCCATTTATATCCCTTCCCGCTATCATCCTTTTTAACTCCTTCTTTAGCTTATTACACTTTTCTCTTTCTCTCGGGTAGGATGGATTCTTATTAATCGGGAAAGAAGTTTATAAGGATTCTTAAAAAGATGAACAAGTAATTCGATAGAATCGTTATTAGACATTTATTATCTGGTACCAATTTAAATTGAACATTATTACTAACAATATTACCTCATAGGTTAAATGTTTCCAATAACTAAATAGCATACAATGTTTTGACAACGCTTGTAATGTGGTATTGTAGGGTCACCTGTGGTGTAATGGCTATCTATATAGCCTTCTATGCCCAAAGTCGCGGGTTCAAGATCGGTAAATGGCTATAG
The DNA here is from genome assembly GCA_023052935.1 of Piezodorus guildinii. NCBI lineage: Eukaryota > Metazoa > Arthropoda > Insecta > Hemiptera > Pentatomidae > Piezodorus > Piezodorus guildinii. Next base: position 79,587,996 of record CM041294.1, on the reverse strand, counting down.
GATTTTTTAAGGTAGCAAAATATCCTTAGAGCTTGTGCGATGTCAGGTGTTCCTGATAAGACAGATTTCTGTCCTAATTAAACCTGGATAGGCAAAATTTATAACACCCGCCGTAGCATCGTTCGATTAGTCACAGGAACATAACGGGACGTTAAATGAATTAACAAACCTTAGAAAACTTACACAAAGTATTCGACTGGTAAAGTACTTTAAGCAATTTCACTCCATCTCCATAAATCAAAGTAAACAACGTTTAATACATCTAATATCTGCCCTCTAATGTTCCCTAGTGTGTTACAAACAAGACTTTACACGATGACCTCAACAATCCTTATATCTTTGATCTCATTCCATTCAAATTCTCAACCTTCCACCAGAAACTTACTCTTCTTCATAATCTATCATCGCAATCCCCGTTTAGCTCCAACTATCCTTATAACCCTTCTCGTAGGTTGAGGTGGCAGTGGCCGAGACATCTCTTATAAATATGCAACTGGAGTGCTAGCAATGGCCAGCTTCTCCACTCTTGCCTGAGAGACGCAGTTGACTGAGAGGCACTGGGAACTCCTGGCATTGTGCCTTGGCATCCCCACTTCTGGATGTAGAGGTTCGATTCGGAGTTCCCATGGGCAATTTATAAATATTGTGTACAGGTATGAATGTGTTCAAGATTATTTTTTTTTTCTCTCTTTCCATTTCGTCATTTACGTTTACCTATTTTTCTTTGTAATTTTATTTTTGTTTTACCCTGTACATATGAAATGAATGATTTCTTATAACTCGAATACTCATTGCTTAAGAAATTGGCATGTTGCATTGTATTATTTCCAAATAAAGCAATTTTTCCTCTTTAACTATTTTACGAAATAATACTTACTTAAACCCTTATATACATAATTCCCTCATATATACAAGTATAAAGAATCATTTCCTCCATTCATACAGACTACTTACAGTCGTCGTATACATAAGAACTCTTTATTTACAAACTTTTATTCTCTCTCAGAATATTTTTTTTCCGTATTATATTCTATTCGAGATGGATTTTAATCCTGAGTTTAATATAACAAAAGCACCTTTATATAGGATATTTTTTAATTTAAACATAAAATAGCAGACCGCATTGTTAAGAGGGTTTTAAGTTTTTTTTTTTATAATTCTTCCCCGGACAGCGCTTCGCTAAGTAGACAAATAATTGCGGATTTGAAACCCCCCTCAAGGGCCTGGAAACATGGCCTCGTTAGCAAAATTACTAAGCCTTTTACGCGGCTTATCAAGCTTTTATTAAAGATGTCGCGTTTCTATTCATGCTGGGGGTATTCCTTAACAATAGTACACTTTTCTTTAAAGCTGTTAAATTTTTTAATTATAGAAAAGGGATTTCTTATCCACTGTATACCCTACACTTCATCTGTTGATGTAATGGATATTTTACAGGAAGGGCGTTGTCTAGTCTAAGCCTCGTCCATACTCTAGTATTAGCGTTATACCAACGATTAGCTTTGGGAGTAGTAGCCACATAGAAGGTATATGGAATGCTCTGATACGAATCGACAATTAATTTCATACAAATATCATCTAAAAGTTGTCATGAATTTTCACTCCAGCAAAAATGTCCGTTAAATGTTTATAAAACTCATGATATTTGACAAATAAATCTGAATAGTAACAAAATTCTTCAATAGCTGAAAATCTGACCTATACATTTTAAGTGACTCCAATATCAGGTCGCTGTTTTCTTCACTAAAAATTAATCGGTATTAAAGATTTTTCTTTTTAATTTATTGAAATTTACAACTGTATTAGTAAATACATCAAGTAAATTAGCTGATAATATAATATAATAATATATATACATGAAGAGAACATGCCCATTGGCAGCACTCCACTAGGTTATCTAATCTAGAAGGTCTCGAGACCATCTTCTTTTCAGACGCCTCGGAGGACTGTAAGGAATGAAACTGGTGGGTTAGAGTGGGAGTGGAGTTTTTCATAGAAGAATTGATTCCTCGTACGGGCCAAATCAGCAACATATGGGATATTAGGGTCTTTATGGATGAGTTGGTGACAAAGTAAGGAGCATTGAGGATTTTGGATGGTAAGGATTGAACACGGGAAGAATGTGATGGTTTAGTAGAGCCCCAAAGCTCAACTCCGTACGTTCAGATAGATGAGCCTTTTGTAGTTAAGTGGAAGGCTAGAAATTCGCGAACTGGAATTCGAAAATTTTCCGCAAATCCCAGTTTTCCCTTACTATATATTCCATATATATCCTGCGGTAGTAAGGTTAAAACTCGGCACTCGGGGAGCAGACGGATCGTCCTTTGACCGAGTGTCTTTAGCTTTCATTCTGTAACATTATTTTATTTTTTTTTTTTTTTTACTTTCATTTTGAGAATCGATAGAGCTCTGCTGGTGTAGCTCGATTGAAAAATTTGATGACAGTTCCCATGTCATAAATTTGAATGGAGAAAATATTGTAAGTTATATAACACTTGTCGCTAGGAGCTACTCTTTAGAGACTATATTGGTTCGAATGAAAAAAGTCACGTTTATCTACATTTTTTTTTGTTTTATAGCATTGATGTGGTAGTCCAATTCGACGATCCATTGAATCCCTCATCTCCTGGAGATCACCCAACAACATTCTAAAAATAATTGTATATCTTTTTTTAAAATATTTTTTCTCATAAAATACTATTTCCTATAGTTCCCATAAAAATTGTTGATTATTTATTAAATATCCTCAGTGTTAGGTTTACTATCACTAAATAAACAAGTACCACCTGTACCAGTACCAGGGTACTACTACCAGTGTCCTCTTGGAGTTGATTTCAATTAATAGAATGACATAATTCTTTCAAAGACAGCTGTAAGTGAGCCACCGAAGGAGAGTATATATTTTGCCGGAGCTAAGCTATAAAGAGAGGACTTAGCGGCGGATCGGTTGGCAGCCATTGGCGGATACAGATAAGGAAGCTGTATTCCCATTGGCTAATACCCCCAGGTGCTATTTCTCCTTTGGCACTCCTGGCTCTTCTCCAGCTCCAGATCCACCTCTCATTACCTTCCTACTCCCATTCCTCACCTACCTTACCTCTCTCACTCTCTCTCTCTCTTCTTTCTCTCTCTCTCTCTCTTTCTCTCTCTCTCTCTCTCTTTCTCTCTCTCTCTCTCTCTCTCTCTCTCTCTCTCTCTCTCTCTCTCTCTCTCTCTCTCTCTCTATCTATCTCTATCTCTATCTCTATCTCTCTGTCTGTCGGTGCGAGGAAACATCTTTAATACAACTATCCTGAAATTTCAGTTGACTTTCAACCATTACAAAAGTCATATCTAGCGTTGTTATCATAATATTAAACAATATGATGAAGGGACTTAACAGACCAGCTTGAAGTATTCCCCCAAAATCAGCCACCAGTAACGGAACTTTAATAATATACTGTTTATACCTTTTTACGATTTCCTCTAAAATGGTTTTAAGTATTTTAATTAAACTCACTATATCGATGCAAAATTAAATGGGTTTTAATATGATGTAGTTTTAATTCTGATTAAAATAGTCCGAAAGGGCTTAAAAGCCTATAGTTTGAATTTTCTTCGTCTAAAGTACCCTCAATTTTGTATATTCGATAAAATGAGCATTTATTTAAAAACGACTAAATATTCAAGTTGAACGATTTTGATAACTAACCAAAAGAGAAAAGAACAAACATATTTTATTAATTTTTTTTTTTTTTTTTAACGTAACAACATTAATATAGATGTATAATATACCGTTGGGAAGCTAACGATTTTTTTAAACATTTTATCTTATATTCAAAGTTGTAAAAGGTAATGTAAAGTGAATAATATGGCATAAACCTTTTACTTATTATGATATGTAATAATTTAATTTTGTTACATTTATTTTATCTTAGTCATATTTACAGCGACATTTTATGACTAATAATTTTTGAATGAATAATTTTTTATTTATTGAGATATATTACAATTTGTTTCTATATGAACATTAGTAATAGTGATATAAGATCCCATTCACACAATATATACAGTATACAATGATAAAGTCAAATTAAATAAAATATAATATATATAAAAAATAAGAAAACAAATAACAACCTATAATTGAGATAAATACAAATAAATGATAAATTTATTATAAAATTAAATAATAATAAATATAAAAACAAAACAAATAAAAACATTAACCTACATATAAATTAACTTAAAATTTTGTCGAAGTATAAACTTAATTTTTTTTTTTTTATTTATTATTAGTAATTTACAACTATATTAAACAAACACAATAAGTAAATGTTTAAGAAGAATAGACGTCATGAAAATGTCTTATGAAAGAATTACTCAATGTTAGTTTTTCTTTAACTATTTCAAGGGAGTAGGTCACCATTGTAAGAGGGGTCACCCATGGTGTAGTGGCTAGCATAAGAGCCTTATACGCCCAAGGTAGCGGGTTCAAACCTGGCTGGTGACCCAAGGATTGTCTAATGTGATAAAAAAATAAAATCCTTGGTTATGCCGTCCTTCAGGGACTGTGAATCGTGACCAACCTACTACTCAGAATGAGTAGGATACTTATAAGATAACACGTCCAATAGAGTCATCTTACACACTTAGTGTAGTCGCTAGCGTAGCGTAACAGTCTTCTATACCCAAAAGCGCAGGATCCAACCCGGCAGATAGCAATAAGATTTTTTGAAGGGAGTTAAAAATCCCTATTCTAATTAAACCTGTGTAAGCAAAATTTAGGATTCCACTGTAACATCGTCTGATTAGATATAGTAGCATAAAGATACTTTAAATGAATAAACAAGGGAATAAGGTCCCAAAACAACCTTCTTTTCTATCGCCTCGAACGGATAGCTATCAAGAATATCTAAGGAACATAGGTAACGGACAAGCAAGTTTGTGTGGGCAATGAGTTAAAAATAAAAAGAGGTATATCTATTTCTGGCTAGGTCATGTTAAGGTCATCAAGGATAAGTTGATTGTGACAAAATAAGGCATTCAGTGTTTTTGCGAAGGATTTTGGGTTTTATGGATTTGATGCTGGAGGAATTAGATGGTTTAGTAAAGCCTAATGATTCCATATCTTCAAAAAGGTCTGACAATGTTGACGTAAATGATTTTTTTAAATAAAATTATTAGGTAGTTTTCGTTAATATGCCAGTTGTACGTAGTCTTTGAACTTATTCCAATACTTAGATACGATATAATGATTTCCAGGTGCTCCAATTTATCAAGGAGTGCAGAACGGAATGGCATGTAATAATAATTCCTCAAAGTAGAATTCAGGACAAGAGATCGTGCTAGGATATTAGTATGAAGAATTTAAGGTGATTACTCAGTTGTTGTATGCGACATCAAACAAGATAATGACATATTATATATGTCGTTTGTTTCCTTATTGGACACACATAACCTCTATAAGTGGGTACCCAAATATTATGTGAAATACTGGCTGCTGAGCGTGACGTAAGAACTGAACCCAAGAACTTCAAAGATAGAGTTACAGATCGTTTTTATTGTAGAATCGTTGTCATAAATAGGAAGCAATATTTTCTTGTTAACAGGTATGTCATCAGCATGTTATGTTTACAACAAAATAGTAGTATTATAACTTTGCTGTATTCTTATTTAAAATACTTTGTATACTCGTATACATAATATCACACTGTTAAATTACATAATAAATATTACAATCCATATATTGCGAATCATTTATCATTTAAAAAAGTTAATGTAAAATCATTTACTATATTACAATTTTTACCAGTATCTCTGTGTAAGTTATTGAATTATTATCGAACAGGTTAGATCAGTTTTATCAATTTATTGCCTGCAATTATTTGGTAAAACGAGTTAGTTACAAATCTCCGAAAAGGGTTGAAAGAAGCCGTTAAAACTGGATAGATCGGATTCGAGGTTTCGTATTTCGATCCTTAGCCGTAATTCGAAACGTTAGGTTAACGACCCATGAGACCTTTCCTAACGATACCCTTTTACGAGAAAAAATAACAAATCAGCTCGCCATAAACCTATAATTTATTTCTCTATGTATTCTTATCATTTATTTGCATACGCTACATATGTTATTTCCCGTGATTATAAAATGTCATGTATTTATGGTATGTGACACGTGTTAAATTATCCGTGAAAGTCACGTGCCTTCTTGTGCTCATGAGCTCTTTTTTATTCATTTATTCAGATTAATTACAATTTGTCTCAATGGACAATAATAATAGGGCTGTAACATCTCATTCATTCAATATTTACAGCATAACAATAGAAAAGTATAATTACATTTTTAAAAAAATAAAAATAAATTAATAAAGGTATATAATAACAAAATTTATAAATACAAGTTAACAAATAAATGAACAAAACATGAACCCACACATACCTATATAACATGGGGACTAATGATCCTTGCTTTACCAGCAACCAATAATAAAAAAACTTTAATATTTTACCATCACATAATACGTTCGATATTAGTTGAATGTTAAATTAAATGCAAAACGTCGTCAGGGATAAGATATATACCGTACCGCATAACTAACTTTCCTTCTCTTGAATTCTTTAGTGCTAAAGAAATTATGCCTAACTATAATGGGTTGCTTCTACGTAGACAATTTGTAAAAGCATTATACAGATAAAGTCGAATAATATAACATATCAGGAATAAATTAATACATTTTTTCCTTATTTTAAATGTTCGTTCTAACTAGATTATTCGACGACTAAAGCCTTAACCCCTCACGTGCTTTGATAGTTTGATACTAGTCATAACTTATGTTGGATTCTAGCTATTATAGGTTCGTACAGTTTTTCAATATTTCAATTTAATCCTCTCTGTGTCTATAAAATCATGTTTACTTGGTCAATAATGTTTACATATTTTAAAAAAGAACTAGTTAAGGTGCTTTGTTTGTTTATTTATTTAACGTCACTTTATGCCACTATGGCTAATCGGACGATGCTACAGTCGGAGTCCTAAATTTTGCCTATCCAGGTTTTATTAGGATAGGGATCTTTAACGAGTACCCGACATCGCACAGGCTCGGGACCACCTTTTAACGTCCCCTCCGAAGGACGGCGTGACGAAGGATTTTTCTTCCCATTAAAAAATCCTAGGACCAACTGCGGGTTTGAACCGTGACCTTTAGGATGGGAGGCTGTTACGCTAGCCACCCAGCTACAAGTGATCCTGTAGTTAAGGTGCTATAATGCATCAATTTTAACCGAAATTCCTTTTCTTCAAGTGGTATTCAGCTTGCTCAAAATAGAAGAGAAAAAAAAAATCATTTTCGTCATTTATTGATTTTTTATCACCGAAAAAAAAAAATCCGCTGCACAATGTGCAGTATGTATGGTGGCATGGGGATGATGCCTTTGGAGAAAGCACTTTTGATTTAGAAGACGCAAAGCGCTTTAACTGTTGATGATGACTAAATTCAAGCCTTGGTCACAGACAACACCAACTATACGACAAGGGATATCACAGAATATATTTATTTAAAAGAATCCTCAATTTTTATTGAAATCAGCAGTAAAAAATGCTAAAATAAACTGTTTAAGTCAGAGTGCACAAAATTTCTCATTTTGCATTTACGAACTATACTGCACGAAATTCCATATGTTTACCTGATTGTCAATTTTGATATATTTATTAAAATTTTCAGCTTTTTCCTAGTCAGGACAATATTTTAATATATATATATTAAAAAAAAAAAAAAATATATATATATATATATATATATATATATATAATATATATATCAGCTTACCTCTGGAACCAAGATCTGATTATTAAAATTATAACAACAGAGTTCATTTTGTATTTTTCTACTTTTTTATATAGTCAAACAAAATATGTTTACTAAGGTATGGGCACATCATTGCTATTAGTTTCGATTTAATTTATTTCGAAACGAAGTTACGAATTGACAGGACAAAGCGAGGTGCTTAGCGTATCTACTTGAATCTGAAGGATTTCAATTACGAAAATACACCAACTGTTTGATATCAATGAAGTTTAGACGGATTGACCTGGATATTGGGACGATAAATTGAATATAACTCAGCGCCGATATCTGCAGCATATATTGTTCGCGACTTCAAATATCATTCAGGAAAAATAAAAGGTGACTTTAAACAAACAGATCAAGATAATAGAATCACTTAATCTTATGATTTTGGCATTAAAATGAAACATTACCTTTTATCAAATCATAAATTTTATAATTTAAAATATAATATAATAAAAACCAATCGCATAATTAAAAATTCATTGAATTTTTTAAATTCTGAATGTTCATGTTGTTTTACTTTTTTTTATGATTTTTTTTAGTTTGATTCATGTCTATATGATGAACAGTAATACACTTAAAAATTTAATATATTTAGACTTTATTGAAAAAAATAAAGTACTTTTAGAACTTAAAAAATTAAAGGAATGTTTTAGAGTTGCATGTTATTTTTATTAAATTCTTGTGAGCTACATTTTGCTAATTTATCCAAGAATGGCTTTTTGTTTTCTTTATATAGTTCATTATTTTTGTTATCGTTTATTGAAATTTAAAGTTTATCTAATTATACATGAAGTAAGTATGCACAAAGACAATATTTCATGAAACAAGCGTGTGGAAAAAATACCCATGGCAGTATTCCACTTTGATACTGACTACATAATTATAACTTATTTATTAATTATAAGTATTAATATTAATATTATCACCAATTTCATCGCATCCACTGATTGTCTTTGTAGTTGACAGGTGTGAGTATTTATTATTCTTAAGTATTTATTTGTCTTGTAATATTTCATGGCCAGAAAAAAAATGCAAGCTGTGATTGTTATACCCTCTGGTAAAATATTGTGAGAATTATTTTATTTTCAAGAATCCTATATGACTGTCAAATAAACTGTCACTTTGCTGTCCCTAGATGTATTTTTTTATTATTTTTTTTTTTTTTTACTAGTTGGGATAACCCCTTTCCGCTAAACGGCAAACCATGTCCCATTTTACCAATTATACATTTTTACTTAGCTGTACAACGTTTTGCTCAAGTTATATAACTGTAATTTACATACAGAGTGTGAGTAGGAAAAAAATATATCCATGGATTATTTCGACATCCCATTGATGGGGATTGCCGAGTGTATTAGGGCAAATGGTGTCATCAATTATCAAGTTACCGTTATGTCTAAATTTTGACCACATTACTTACTATCACTTTCGCTGAAAATTCAATTTTATGCAGTTACTAAAACTTGTTTACTTTTTTTTTTTCCGAAATGATTTTAATGTCAAACATTTAATCAGTATTAGGTTCGTTTTATTGAATAAGATTTGTTTGTTAAAAGGTTTTTTAATTTCACTAATCTTAATATGAAACATATAGTTAGAGAAAGTATTGCGATCTTGAAATTTTTTAATTATAGTTTTCAACGGAAATTTTCTTTTTAGGGTCCGGTCCCCTAGGTCCAAATGACCAAGTCTCATTTTATAAGCGAACATGCCTGATGTTACAGAAAATTTTTCATAAAAATCGGAAAAAATTAAATTTAAAAAAATGAGCCACTTAGACCATGCATTTTGCGTTTTGCAAAAACGGTTCCAAAAACTTTGATCAAACTCGTTATATTGATGTAAGCTGTAATTGGCTTTAATATGATGTAGGTTTCATACCAATTGAAGTGGTCTGACAGGGCGTATATGCCGAAAATTAAAATTTTCATAAAAGTAATTATTATTTATTTAATTTTTTCTGTGTTTCGGAATTTACAGTTTATTTGAGCATTGCCCTTTATTCTCCTAAAATGAAGTTTATCTCATTTTATAGCTTTAGAAAGAGTAATAAATTCGAGTAAAATCTTCCAAACTGAAGTGAGAAATTATTGCTATGCTTCATCGAACCTAGGCACGGTAATATACAGCCGAATGTTGTGGAAGGAGTTGGCACAAGGCTGCTTCTTAACAACTCAGTGTCGCCTTCTTCAGGAAATGTTAATATCTCAGCCTGCTTATCCTCGCCTGCCAACTTTTAGCTCATTCGCTCGGAAAAGACAACGACTTGGGACTGCATTATATCTGCGTTGCGTTTATTAGCAAGGGGGTTTTGTCGTGTTTCTTCTATGTTTTGTTGTTGCACTTACTAACAATCCTTCCTAAAATATGTCTTTTCATTGTATATAATTATTTTCAATGCGTTTTTTTCAATAGATCCAAAAAAAACTACTGAAATTCTAAACTTCTCAAACGTAGCCAAGTATACAATAAGAATATAGGAAGTGAATAAAAAAGTTTTTTTTTTTTTAAGATTATTAAATAAATAAACTAAATATTTAAACTCAGAATTGCTTGATTTTGGATTTTTTTAGTGATGTCAACAATGTTTCAAAGGTATAAAAGTTTTAACTGTTTTTATTATATATTTTTTTCTTCTTTTATCTCGAGTGTTATTTTTTTCATATCGTATCCTTTTTTATTTTTTTCTATTTTTACTGTGTATGTGGAATGGATGGTTTCTATTAACTCTAATACTTTCTACCCTTGAGTATGGCACATTGTAATATTTCTTAATAAATTTTTAAGAATGTATTACTACTTCGACACTTACTATACAGTCTCTCTAACCTTCCTCTTAACTATAGTATACTCATTCACATCTTTAACCCTATCTGTACTTACGGAGTTGAGATTTTGGTTTCGCTAAACCATCGAAATATTCTCCTATCTTATCCTACAATCCGACTTACTTAATGTTCCTTACTTGTAATAACCTTGATGCTCCATACGTTGCTAATAAGGTAGTATTCTTGTCATTAAGAACTCCCAGCTCCTCTACTTAAAATTATTTTTTTGAAATATTATATACCTTCTACCCCTCATTATTTTATAATCTATCAAATACTCCTATTTGTTTATTTACTTGATAACTATCTGGACTACAATTAAGAAGTGATCGCTATATATGAGCTCTCATTAAGAGAGACTAGTAAACAGAACACTTGGACTGCGAACTGCTTTGGATTCAGCTGGGCTCCCCGAAGAGCAATCAGTGATGTTATTAACACAAACTGTTATTGCCTCTTGTCCTTCCCCTCCATTACTACAGTACTAGGCTCTCTCGTATTACTATTACTATAATGCTAGGGTCATATTACTATAACAGTTCTCTGATATTTTATTACTCAGCACAATTCTCTATTGCTAATTAGAAGCTAACTTCATCTTATCTCTGCCTATTTAAGAGTTTATTGTGCGATAAAACATTATTGACTTTAAATATATACTGGTAGATGCTGATTACTACTATAGTTAATTGTAGTGTTTGAAACTATAAATCTACTACAGTAAAACTTGATCATTAGACCTCTTTAGACGTATTGTATTTTGCTATGAAGTCTGCCAAGCCAGAACGTTTCTCCCGCATCCTTTCTAAAAAAACCTGTATCAATACAACCCATGAAGAGTTTTGGGCTCAGTACATGTAGAGATTCGTACTGTTTCTAGGCCAACGGCAGTGCAATGACGTGATTTGGCCAAGATCACGCTGAGCCGCCAGGTTTTCCCCCATTTTTGGGTACCCACTTTATAGAGACTGGGTGTGCCCCAGGAGGGTCTCCATACCCCAGGATCGCCCCAGAGAAATAATATTCCGCCACAGCCGGGATTCGAACCCAGGACCCGGAGCCCAGTAGACTAGCGCTCTACCCACTAGACCACGCCGCTCCTTCCGCATCCTTTCTATGCAATCCAAAACTCCTCTAAAATCAAGAGGGAAGGGCGTGGACTAGTGGATGGATCTACTGTTCTTCAAGTCCCGGGTTCGAACCTCGGCTGGAGCAGAATTATTTATTCTGTTATCTCACCTGTGATATCACCCTGGAATATAGAGACCCTCCTGGGGCATACCAAACCTCTGTAAAGTGGTCCCTAAAGATTTGGAGAAAAACTGGTGGCTAAGCGTGATCTAGGTCTAATCACCTCATTTCACGGCCGTTGAACTAGAACAGTACGAATCTCTACATGTACTGATCCCAGGACCCTTAATGGGTTGTAGATGAACAGGTAAAGACCTCATATCTTCTTGGTTGTAAAATGAGGCTTCAAAACTCTATTTTCATTTCAAGTTCTACTAAAAAAGAAGTTGTCGAATCTATCACTTAAAACATTGTGCTACCACTGTCAATTGGTCCTTCACAAGACTTTATTAACTACTAGGTATTTTATTATATATAATTTTATTATATATGCTAGTTATTTTATTATTATAAATTTTATTATATATACTAGGTATTTTATTATATATAATTTTATTATGTATACTAGGTATTTTATTATATATACATATATATATATATATATATATATATATATATATATATATATATATATATTAATAATATATATTTTGAGTTAATCGTAACGAAAAATGCACTTAGCAATAAAATAATATGTTTATTACATGACGTCATTATCAAATTTTATCCTATTTATTATGATCTTATACTTGAATTGAACTTTTTTTAAATACATTTTTAAATTTTAATTTAGTTTACAGTGGAATATCTGTTTTCATGAAATGATCAAAAGTATAAATAATTATTGACAGTGCTAGTTAATGGATTTATAACAACTTTCCATTTATATTAACAACTTAGTTACATTCGCTACGTAATATTATTTCTAAAATCTTGCGTACTAAATAGAAAAATATAACTTGCACGATCCTGTACATTTGACTATAACCTTCCTCTTTACGAATAAAATTGATTCATAAGTTTAAGGGCTAACATCTAGTTTGTATTAACTTGCAAGATTTATTTTATTGCATAATAACTTTTCTATAATCTTGCGCTTTCCAACGGTATATTATAAGTTTATTTTACAAATTATATTTCTGGAATAACTTTGTGACTACTTGGTCACAGAAAATTCATGTTTCACCTTTAAAGTAAAGCTAAATTGCAATTTATTTTAATTATAAACATTCTAGTATTAATGCCCTAAATGATAGTAAAAAAGCGTATCAAAATCCGTCTTGTGGTTTAGGAATTACACAGTGATATCACTTCAAATTCTTCTGTAACTTAAGGGGACTTAGAAGATGGTTATCTTTTTACTCGCCTCTTACGATGACTGAATTGACTGAAGAACTAATGAGTTTTAATGCACAAGGAGTTGGAAATTAAAATAAAAGTTTGTCTATTTTGTTCCAACTCTGTAAAAGCATGTTGAAGTATGGATGATAGTCACAGATCACGGGGCATTAAAGATTTCGATTTGTTAGGATTAGACGCGGTAGGAATTTTATGGTTTATTGGAATACCTATATTCTATTCCATTTGTCCAAATAGACCTGATGATGGTTGTATAGATGGGCTTGTATTAGTGGATTGAAAGTTTTCAGGTCCCACCAGGTGTCTACTTTTTTTTTTCATTTAGGATCGGGCAGAGCTAGTTGAGCAATTTTTCACTTGAACGGATATAGCTCCTCAATGATAAGCCTCATTGAGTTTTTAAGCGGCTTGATGGATTCGTTATATATCCCTTAGCAAAAGTTTCCTGAGCAATTTTTTTGTAAGAAGTCGAATTTAAGAGCTACAGCTATTTAAAATCGATGGAGTCAAATTTGCTCAATGTACCCCATAGGTGAGGTAAGTTGAGCAAGGGTATAGGGCAAGTTGAGCACTAATGTCTAACCAAACCATGGGTTCAATTTCGACTAGAAATAAAGTAAAATATGTGTTTAACAATTAGCTCTTCATTTATCGTCTTTTAGTGAAAAAAACGACAGAATTTAAAGCAATTTTCTTTGAATAATTAACCAAAACTAGAGTCGATATAACATTAACGTATCTTAAGATTTACTTTAACATTAGATTCCGTGTTGCTATTTAAAATCGGACTTAAATGTTTATATTATTACTCATATAGCTTATATCTTTAAGAAAATATTTATTAGATCTTTGTAGCTTAACGATCATTGTCACTGTTGCAATTGACAATAATGAAAGTAAGTTTATGTAGTGTCAGTGATAGAATAACAAAACTTGAAATGGTTTTATCATAGTGGATATGATTAAGTAATTTTATTTAGATAATTAACTGAACATATAATAAACAAAACATATATAAATATAGCTCAACTAACCCCATTCCGGAATTTTAAAATAAAAGCGAGGTTATAAAAAAATTATACCCAGAACAACTCCACGTATAAAAAGTACAATAATTCTCTAAAAGATTTACACTTACCTGATTAAAAACTGACTAACACAGATGAAAACTTGTGATTAACGACGTTTTTACTTTTTGCTCCCAAAAGACACAAGCGCTTCACTAGCTCATCCAGCCGCCACTAGCGATCACGTGGTAATTATCCCTCTTTCTCTCCGCCATATATGCCTATACGTAAGGTGAATAGTTAGCGAGATATTTCAATTGCCCAACTTGCCCCTATGCTCAACTAGCCCCTCTCTACATTACGTAACTGTATGCTACTGCATCTAATCGGGCGATAGGGGGTCTTTAACGAGCACCTGACATCGCATAGGCTCAGAACCGCCAGTTTGCGACCCTTCTTTAGGACGGCATAATAAAGGATTTTTTACTCCTTTTAAACAATCGTATGGCCATATGTCGTGTTGAAAACCGCGACTTGGGGTAAAGAAGTCTATTGGTTACTAGCCACTACACCACAGGTGACCCCATACAGTCCGCGTTATACTATAAGCAACCTACTTATAGTAGAGTAGTTTAGTCGAGATTCATTTCGTGGGATAGATCAAACATGTGTATAAATCTTCGATTAGATTTCACGATAATTCTGTGGAAGATTAGTCAAGATGGAGTCTTTTATGTTTTCAGTTGGAGTAAGTAGAATATAGAAAGACAAAGGTTAAAGTCAATTTTATAGCATTGTATAAAATTTCTTTCCAACTCTCTTTTATATAATTGAAATTATTAATTATCTCTTGTTTGGGTAAAATCCTTATAATGCATTATATGTTATATTATACAGATATCTGATACAGATTATATTATATCAGATTATATTATATTATACAGATATATTATATGTTATATTTTTCTTATGTATACATTTTCTGTTTCAGATCTGATGCTGACCGGTGCAAGTTTCTCTGAGCCTGGTGTCACTTCCTATTCGCAACTTTTGTTTGACGTCTCTCGAAACCAAGTTTTAGTCGGCGCGAGGTAAGCTTTAAATCCATTAATTATAAACATATATCCAAATTAATTTCAATCAATTAATTTTTTTAATAAATCAATTATTAAATAATTGTCTGGTGGTCTTTATTCAAAACTGTTTTTATATTAATTTTTTACTTAGCCCCAAAGTTCTCGAATTTTTATTTAAATAAAATATATGAACTTATTATAATTTGTTGTATTCCGAGATGAACTGGACACTTCGGAATGTTAATATACATACGCTACACAAAAATATTATTTTATTTATCAGTATTTGTTTTGTGGAGAACATTATGTCGAATATATAAAAGCATTATTAAAAATCTGTTGGGGGCAACATACGACATTCACTTACCTCCGTTGTTAAAATCAGTTTAAGAAATTTTAAATAAAGTTTCAAATTTAATAATTTAAGAATTGAAATTATTATCCTTCATAATAACTTAGTTTCACACGCTTTTCGCCTCTCTCCATTACCTTATACAACATTGTATATGAGAAAACTTATGTTTCTTAATTCTTTATATTATCAACTCTATATTATACATCTATATTACTATTCTTATGATCTCAAAAAAAAAAATTACCTAAAAAATATATTTGTTCTATTCACATTCTCAGTCTTTTATCCGAATTCGTTCACCTTTTATATTTACATGTTTTTCTATTAATGCTTACGAGGTGAAATGGTTAATTTTTTCGAAACTGCAAAATTAAAAATACTTTAGGGGAAGAAAATTTTAAATATCGGCATTTAAGCCCTGCCAGACTATTTCAATTAAAATGAAGTCTACATTATATAAAGCCCATTAAATTTTACTTTGCCATAGGGAATTTTTATTAAAAACGTAGTAAGCATTTTTAAGAAAATCGTGAAAAGGTGCCAAATGTATGGTATAAAAGGGCTTTTCTAGTTCGCCGTTTTTTTTGTTTTTTTTTAGTCACTTTTCAATTCAATCTCAGGCATATCTCTAAAAACCTGAAATTTCAATTTTATACAACTTACCGTTTTTTCAGCTAGACTGGACATTAATACACAGACAGAACTTTCCACGGGATTTCGTCATTTAAACTCATAGGAACTTAAAATGTGTATTTTCGGTGAAAATATTCGCGATCCCAATACTTCCCTATACTATATATTTTATATATAGGTAAAATGAAAGTAAACATTAAAAAATTGTAAATTATTTTAATCAAGAAAAGTTAAAAAATTTAATATTACCTGTTTGTTTGTTTGTTTATTCATTTAACGTCACTTTATGCTACTATGGCTAATCGGACGATGCTACAGTGGGAGTCCTAAATTTTGCCTATCCAGGTTTTATTAGGATAGGGATCTTTAACGAGTACCTGACATCGCACAGGCTCGGGATCACCTTTTAACGTCCCCTCCGAAGGACGGCATAACTAAGGATTTTTTACTCCCATTAAAAAATCCTAGGGCCACCCGCAGGTTTGAACCCGCGACCTTTGGCATAGAAAGCTGTTATACTAGCAACTGCGCTATGGGTGACCCCTATTTAATGTTACTAATTTGTACTTACAAATTGTTTACCATTTATTCAATAATGGTACATTCATTCAGCTGAATAAATGATCTAATTTCCGGGGTACACTGAATTACCTACGACATAGAAGTTTGTTCGTTCTGTGTAGTTCATCAATTATTCGGTTGTTAGTATTCGGGAAATTGTTTTTCAATTATTGGTTAGTGCAATTTAGTCGCATTTAAGCTTGTTTCAATCATGATACATTCATGGCTTTATTGATTTATTGATTTATTCATGGATTGCTGTAAATTTGTATAAATAAAGCTGTAAATTGCACAAATGAATAAAAATCATTGTATTTAAAAAAATAATGTTATTCGACCAAGAAGGAAAGACATTGAGGGATGGGCGCTGCGGGCAGTGAGTGGGAAGATGGAGGGCGCTGAAAGATGTGTCCCGAAGGAAAACCCTCCTCTAAGGAGTTTTCTTTCTATTCTGCCCTTCCTTTGTCTAGAATATTGATGTAGCAGCTACTAAATTATGTATAATATGTTTTTGTTTTTTTTATTGATTTTATTTACTTTCACTTACCTATATACGTGTATATAGGCTCCCTGAGTCCGCTAACAGTTTTTAATGTATATGGTCAGTCGAGCTCTAGAACGATAAGATGTATAAAATTGAAATTTTATATTTTTGGATAGTATATCCCTGAGATGTTACAGTAACTTCTAAAAGTCTACGAACCAGAAGAGTCACTTTATACCATGCAGTTTGCTCCTTTTTACTTTCACTTGCATATATATGAAGTATGTAGCAAGGAAAAGTATTGCGATCGTTAAAACATTTCGAATTCTACTTTTCAACGGAAATACATGTTTTAGGGTCCCCTGAGTCTAAATACCAAGTCCCACAAACAGGTCATTGTGACTGTGTTTGTTTGTGTGTGTGGTGAGTCTAGCGCAAAAACGATAATTTGTATGAAATTGAAGTATCATATTTTAAGACCGTCTATGCCTGAGATGTCACAGCACCTTTCCCATTTAAATCGGCCAACTATGCATTTCGCTCCTTTTTACGATTTTCTCAAAAGCAGCTCTAACGATTTTGATTAAACTCACTTCATCGACGTTAAATTTAGTAGACTTTAATATGATTTAGGTTTCAATCTGATTGAAATTGTTTGACAGAGTTGTTTATCTGTAATTACATCCTGAATATAAATTGTTTTTTAGGCACTCAAATACAATAAGTGTGTTATACAAATATATATATATTATATATATATATATATATTTTTTTTTTTTTTTTTTAATAGAAACAATTCTTTATTGAGTAATATTACATTCTGTCCAATTTAGGACATTTTTAATAGTGATAATGTACAACATTCATACTACATTCACACGATATACACAAAACAATAAATTTATGTAATAATAATACAATATACATATATACAAAACAAAATCAATAAAAGTATATACAACAGTCACTCATACCTACATACAATTCACAAGCATACAGCACGTGAGTGGAGAATCTAGCCAATGCTAGAACTCCAATATACATGTTACAAGAGGTCTCGAGGCCACTGCCGTTTCAACCTTCTTGGGGGATGGTAAGGATGTGTGGAGCTGGATAAGGATTGAGCCAGGGGATTAGGGTGATGGATAAGGTTCTGATGAAATTTAGAGAATTTTAATGATATAAGGTCTAAAATAAATGGAATAGTACAAATATATTAGCGTGTTATTTCTTGAAGACCACGCCCCCAACCATCTCCTCCATCGTATTATCTCCGCGGCTACTAAAAATCTATCAAGGTTAGAAAAAATAACCACATCATGTTTGTTAGCATTGATGAGAAACCGGTAAATATACAAGATGAACAAATTTTTTTGATCATGTTTTTCCCCAAGCACAAGAATAATAATATAGATATTTAATATATCTCTGGAAAGCTACAGATTTTAGGGAAAATATTATCTTAAACAAAAAGTTGTAAGAGGTATTAAAGAGTGAGATAAAAAGCGGATAAACTGATTTTAAACGGACATTTTTAGGGAACTCGTAATTAATTATTTAACCTTTTTCATCTCTTACTATATCTAAATAAACTAATTTTTACCAAGGAGATAAGTAAAAGTAGTGTTTTGCGCGAACCAGATCTTTTTGGTTCGTTTTCTTTGGTAACATTTTTACCAAATGTTTTGTTAAGGTTTAGACAATGTTTGTTTATTATTTATTCATTTAACGTTGGGTTATGCTTATTTACTTAATTCAGGCTTGATTTGTTAGGGATTTAAACTAGTACCTGATATCGCAAAGGCTCTAGAGCACCATTTTACATCCTCTCTAAAAGACGACATAATTAAGGATTTTTTATTGAGGATGTATAGTCGACTGTAGAAACTATTATAGGTGGAAATAATCGGAAGTCAGTCTTTTTTTTTTTTTTTTTTTTTTTTATATTTTAATTTTGCCAACGTTTTATAGTTTATGCTTGGACATGGCTCAGTAATGCCCTTATGATGGCTCATAAGCTTGAGCCGAAACGTCGGCAAAATTAATATATTAAAAAAAAAAAGATCGACTCCTTATTATTTCCACTTATAAGGATTTTTTACTGCTTTCAAAAACCCCTAGGGTGACTTTCGGATTTGAATCCGCGACCTTGATTATAGAAGGTTATGTTAACCACTACTACCCTCCAGTGTCATTATTTAAATAACGATTCAGCGCTACACTCTAACTTCATATAATTAATACCAGACGAAAAGATTCCTTATATAAATAAAAAAGTTTAAATAAATTATAGCATTCAAAGAAAGTCTCAAGTTCTTGTGGACTTAACCATTGCTGGCGTGGAGGTGGGTTCTGCTGATACTAACTCCCTCATCTTGCCATGGATCTAACGTGATATATTTCTTACTAGTCTTTAGGATTACATATGCGTCTAAGTAACGATGGTAAATTGAGTTGGGAGAAGCAGCAAGTTAATAGGATAAAGAATCTGAAAAGAATGACAACAATAAAAGCAAATTGAGGAAGTTAAATAATTGTACTGAGAGTGGTTATTAGGATTGGAGAGATGGCCCCTACATAGGACAGTCAATTGGATATCATTGCCAATCAGAGCCTATATCATTGGGGCACTTCAAAAAGGCCCGCCCGCTTCGTATTATTAAGTGTCTTAGTTACAGTAAGTGTATGTATGTGGGCATAAGCATTCTGTGTATATTTATGTGTATATATATATATATATATATATATATATATATATATATATATATATTCATATATATAAAGTTTTCTACTGTTCTTAGGTTTTAGTCAATAAATGAACAATTTTATTTATCCAACGTTTCGAGAATTTATTGTTCTCATAATCATGCCTTAACAGTGAAAAACAGAACATTAATATGTTTATATAATAATTAATATATGATGTTATTGTTGGAGATACAGAAAAGAATACTTTGAACAATGAATAGACACACAGTAGTTACATAGATATTTCAATTAGAATTTACATTAAAGATATTATTAGAAATTTACTTACAATTTTAGATAAAATAGTGTCTTTTATAGACATATTTGTGTACTATAAAGTTTGAAAGAACACTGAAGCAAAGATGCAAAGGAATAGTTCAGGTAAGGAGGATTTTCCATATTTATGTCGTCAGGAGTCTGAGGTTTTCTCCTTTGGTTGATTTGTTTTTATTTTGTATTTATTATTATTATTATTATTATTCAGACATTTTGTTATTGTAAGATGCATTAAGGTTTTGGACATCCGATTTATTATTCATGGCGCGATTTTTATATGGTAATAATTTCTTTAAAATTTCGTTTGAAGCTGCTTTTTTCATGATGAAAAATTTTGGGTGCGTGAAATTTGAATGTATGTCCCGTTTTTCTAAAGTGAGTGGTGAGGGCAGTTTGATCTGGTTTATTAGGTTTTTTTTTAAATTAAAGTGCAGCTATATTTGTGTTGATACATTCAACTGAGTGTATTTTTCTTTTTTTCTGTTATTAATGGTTTTCATCAAAATCATCAATTTTCATGGTGCAATCAAGGATGCGATGGAATAAGAATTTTAATTTTTAATATTCATTGATATTTACATCTTTATTGGATAATACGTCTAATAAATTAGCTGTTAGATAAAATGCATGAGAAAAAACATGAAAAGAAACTGCCCATTGGTAGCACTCCTGGGGATGATAATAAAAAATTATAGAAAAGTTAAGTTCCATTAATTTTCAAAAAAGTTATCCATATCCGATTCTCATCGGTTAGGGAGGAAAATCATATTTTGAGTTTTTGTCTTTAATTCATGGTTTTTATCAGGAAAAACTAAACAAAAAAGTTTTAATGGCCCATATGTCCGATTCTCAAAGTTTAGGGTGGAAAATTAAATTTTGCTTTGAATATTCTTAGAAATATATAATTTTTCTCTTGACGTTCTGCTACTCTTACTATTAGGAACGTTTGACTTGCTTACCTCGCCAAGCCAGAAATCTAGCATAGAACAGGGAACATTGGCAATCCTGGCTAAACGCTCCCCTACGCTGAAAGGCACTACAGGGTGATGCAAAAGAAGAAGAAGAAGACTTTCAACTTATTTTTCTTAGCGTATACATAACGTAATATATTTGAGCTTTCCTGATGATAACCACGGATAACAGCAAATATCTCCAAATTTAATTTTTCTTCCTAACGGTTGAGAATTGTAATATGGGACATCTCAACTTTTCGTTTCTTTTGAGGTCTAGTATCTGCTTCCACAATATGACTAGACATTTATAAGACACCCTGTATTTATTTATATTTATATATATACATATATATAAAGATCCATAATGTTAAATATGTCTCAACTTCACACACCCTGAAAAATCTTGGTTATGTTTATCCCACGTCCACGACAGCCTTTCTTCTTCGGCCAACTTAATCCGTAGAAAGGATTTCTTCCTCAGTGATGTCTTTGATGAAGTTAAAAGGCGCCGTGTGTTCCAAATCCTTCCTTTGCTGGAGATGTTGCGAAAAGTCAGGGTTGTACCGTCTTTGAAGTTATGCGCTGGAATTAAAGTCTTTATAACGATTCTTACATCCAAGGATTTTCGCTTGTGTAATTAGGAATGCTATTTATGACTATCTTAACCAATCTTTAAGGGTTAAGTCACGCCGTCATTTAGAAAAGTCTTTAGGTCTGAGTAAGAAGTCAAAGTTTAATCTAAGCTTTTTTTTAATTTTTGTTTATATGTATAGTTCAAAACCAGGATATCTTACGAAACTGCTATCGCACGTTGAAGACATGCGTAGATATTACAGAAACCATTTCTTCAAAATCTACTAACCCAAAGTACTCTTGGTAACACATTTTTGCCGTTTTTTTTCAAAAACGCGGTTCTAATGACTGTGATTAAACTACTTATCATAATAATAACATAAAATGGTCTTATATATCATGTATGTGTTACCTTGATTGATATCGTCTGAAAAATTTCATAACAACTGTGCTTCCTAAGAAAATCATGATGATAAAGTAAATCATGTCCTGTTTAATTGCCTTTGATTTGAGTGGTGATGGACATCTATTCATTTCGGCGTTTTCTAGATGTTTTTTTAAGTAAAAACTTCTTTTTTCCTAAGAAATCAGAAACTAATACTTAATTTAGCCAAATATAAACCTCTCCATATTAATCACTCTAAATACCACCTCTATGCTGACGATTTTCAAATTTACCTTTCCTTTCCACCTTCCGACCTATTACCAGCAACAAAAAGACTACAAGAGGACTTAGATCGAATAAGTCACTGGGCTGTATTTAATAAACTGAAACTAAATATTGAAAAAACAAAAGCCATTGTAATAGGATCCCATCACTTCTTGAAAACTGTTTTATATATCGACCGTGTTTTTAAATGGTTATAAATAATCCTTTAAATTTCCACCCGACCGTCAGGAATCTGGGAGTAACCTATATAAAGTAGCCCGTCGTACCTTTTCAACTTTAAAGCGACTAATACCTTACCATATTAAGAAACTCATATAATAGTAATGTCATATATTAATTAATATTAGTATGTTTTAATATTTTCTCATTTTTAGGGCTTTTATGGGAACAATAAATTCTCACGTATTTATACGCTGTGAACGAAAACGTTACTAGTGATGTTTAGTATAATTTTAGATGTTTTCATCAAAGCTAAATTTTTTTTTTTTTTCTGTATTGTTAGTTACTTCGCTTACATAATTCAACTTATAACTTGATTTTGTTTTAGGATGTGTGTGACCAGATTTTTTTTTTACTATATGGTTTTATAAAACAGTCACTAGTTCTATTTTCTGTTTTTTCTGTATAGCTGGTATTATTTTTTTTTTATTTTAACTTCTTCGGAAATAGCTATTTTTTTCTAATTAATTATTTAATAAGCTAGAACAAACCATATTCTGATTGTAAGAATATCGGGGTCGACTGAGATATTTCAAGTAAAAGGATATGTTAGTTGAGGTGTAATTAACAGGCTTGCTAATTAACGAAATGTACTCGGCGGGTTAATTAAGACGTTTGGTTCAGTTAGAGGGGGCTAGTTGGTCTCGCCTCTTTAATTTTGTCGGGGAAAACTTTTTTCCTTTTTTTTTTTTTTCAAATTTTCTTCCCGTCGGTTTTCTTTATTCATTTTTCGTTTAACATTCTACGCTGAGAGGAAAGAATAGGAGTTCAGTTTGAGAAAACTTCTCCTTCAATCTATTCTTTTGTTTAGCTAAGGAAAAAAAGGTTTTTCTTTGAGAAATTTCGAGATAGAAAGTGGTTAAGTACAAACCTTTACCAACGATTCGTATGAATTAATTACCTTTACCCTTTAATAATATCCCACTTATTCGTATGGAATAAACCTGGATAATGGAACCTAGGACTCATCTTGACTATTCTCTTATTTGGAATCCTCACACGAGACTGAAACAGCAAAACTACTCATAGATACCGATTGCTATCGGGTTTTAAAACAAGCTCGTAGCGTTTTTTTGATGATGATTTCAATAAAAAAAAAATACAGATTCTTGTAAGTAGTTTTTAATTAATTATATATGACCAATTTTTATCTGCTCAGGTAATGTTTTTGAATTTGGTTATCATCAAAAGATGAAGGACGACTCGAGTCTTTTAAGTCGCTTTGCGTCTTGCAAGTCAAAAAGTTCTAAACCGAGCAAACCACTTAGGTACGGTACTTTCTTTTAAGACATCATCGTGATACACACTGCAAATTTTGTTAACCGTCTGTGCAGGAGATTTTCTTTTTCGGATAAAAAAAAAAAATTATTAAAAGACGAAAATGACATTTTTTTTTTTCTTCCATTTTGAACTTAGAGATCTTTAAGTGGTATTTTGCTTGTTCAAAATGGAAGAAGAAAAAAATGTCATTTTCGTCTTTTAATACAAATTAGACTTAAGAGATCTTTGCTTGTCTGCGAATTATACACAATGGTTTATTATTTCCAAATAACAATATTAGGGAATAACTATTTAAAAAGCTGTAGATAGGCGATTAAGTAATATGAAAATCAAAAAATAATTCAAAGAAAAATAGCATATTATCAATGCTAATTTCAAAACTATATCTCTGGTTGATTTGTTTTTCTCCATTTTGTAGAACATTTAATTCTTTATAAAATAGTACAAAAAAGCAAAATTTTAGTTAATTTAATTAATTAGAAGAAACGGATTTTTGTTTTTATTCTACGCATCTTAAAACTGAGATACTGAATATAATCACTTTTAATTTATAAGGCCGCCATTTTAAAATAACCAGCTGATATCAACGTCCAGATGTTAGGATCATCGTTGTATGCCCTAGTATGTTTGTGGTGAATTTCAAAAAAATTTGGTACAAAAAAGTAGTTTCGGAGAAATACCGCGGACAGCGGACAAACAGCTGTTTTTTATTCGTTATTCGGTTCTACCCATCTTAAAACATAAGCTCTCAATTTTGAAGGAGTTAATTTTTTTGGTCAATCACAAAGGTTCATTATTGAAAATAATAAAACGAAATCATTAAATGACATTTTTTTCGTTCTTTTTGAGCCAGCAAAATACCACTTAAAGATCTCTGTTGAAACTGATGCATAAAAGCACATTAACTTTATATATAATATGTTAAATGGTTAATCTTTGAATAGAATATGTAAACATTATTGACAAAGTTAACATGATTTTATAAACACAGAGAAGATTATACTGAAATTTTGAAAAACGCTACGAATTTATTTTACAACCCAATAAATATTCCTGTTAAAATTCCAAAACTCTGTGTGAGTATTATTTAATAGGGTCAAACTGACTCATTTTATTCAGAGTTTCCAGTGTATATTGCAAATACGAAATGTATTCCATATCTATAAGAAAAATTTCGTGAAGAGTTCATCGAAAGAGAATTTACAGTCACGGGACTTTGGTTCGAAAGTAGGGGGACTATCCCAGTAGCTACTGGATCATTTTTGGAGAAGTATGGACTGAAAAGAAAACAGTTGTAAAACATAGTGGAGACCGTTATCCTGGACTCACTGGGAATCGTGCATCACCACACATATTGAGGTTAGACTGGGTTTATATATGTCCATGAGCGAAATGTCTATATGTATTTCTATGTTGGCTGTACTCCCTCTATTTGTTCTTTGAAAATTGTCTTCAGGATTGATCCGGTATGATGTGTATTCATAGCCACTCAGCTAAGTCGAGCAACAGATCCAAATAGGAATTTCTTTTTATCCTATTCCTTAAATTGTCATCATTTTACGTAGAGTTAAGAAAATATTGGTCATATTCGTATTTAATCTTATTTATCTAAGATCTCCTAAATAGTAAGTTAACAGACCCACCCACCTTCATAAGTTGGCCTAATCAAACCTAAGACTGTATTGATTTCAACCAAAAGAGAGAACCCCCGTAACCGTCTTCCAGATATTAAGAAAGTGATTTAAATTGAAAATGGCTTCGATATAGTATGGATAAACAAATATATAAGTGAAATCAATGCGATATCATTTTTTAACTTGGGAATTCCGAAATAGAGAAAATCTTCTCCTTTTTTTATAGCCAAAAGGACCAAGTAGGAGAATTAATCTAACTAAGCTTTTGATCCTAAGATATAATGGACTTTCGGCAAGAAATTTATGACTTCCCATGTCCTACCTAATTTCAATTCCTCATCGTATAAGCTTGGATTAGAAGCGTCTAACCAACGCGCGCATCTTGAAATTAACGCTTTGATTGATGTTGGCTCTTGAAGTATTTGCATCGAATTAAGAGATTTTTTATAATGAAAGATTAGTGGTGATGAATAAAAATGATCCCGGTTTTCTAAAGCTGGTGTAGTAAAGATTAAAGAAAATATAAAATTTTTTTTTTTTTTTTTGTTTTATGTTTCAATTTTGGGCGTATAAAACTGCCTTTATATATAGAACTATAAAATAAAGAATTATTACGTTAAATTAATAGTTATCGTAAAATGTTGTTCCTACATTTGTTCTAGAACTTTGGTGTGGACTGATACGTGTGCTCTGACTGTTTTATAGTAGTCAAGGACTCGTTTTGGAACAAACTATAGTATAGCTCGATAAAGCTCGTTACACGATGATAGAGACAGGCAACTTCATCGCCATTTCACTTTCAAAATTTGAATTCAAATCGTCAAATTTTGACCGATAATCTAACCGAAAGAACTGAAAATTGAGCCAGATGTAAATTTATGATAATTGATTTAATAAACGGAATACCTGAAGGTTTGTTTGGACGTTTACAAAACTAAAGGCACCAAATAGGCCATTAATTAGTAATATTTTTCTCAAATATATTTTTGTTCATACAGGATATCGCTTTTATCAACAAGGTATTTGACGTAAACTTGACTTATGGTATACTGGATTTGTGTAATACCTTGATTATGCTTAATCTAAAAGCTGTATCTAACAATTGTATTGCTTATTTATTTTAATAATAAACCTTTGTAATCGACAAAAAAAAATCCACCCTCAACATTGAGAGCTTACGTTTAACATACGTAGAACCCGAATATCGAATTAAAAAAATTCGTTTGTCATCAGCATTTCTCCAAAACTACTGGACCAATTTTTTTGAAATTCGCCACGAAAATACTAGGGAATGCAATGATGATCCTAACACCTAGGCGTTGATATCTGCTGGTTATTTTTAAAATGGCGGTCGATTAAAAGGGATTTAATTCAATAACTCAGTTATTTTTGAAGATAAAGAAAAAAATTATTACTTTTTTTTTACCAAAAAACCGCGAATAATTTCTAAAAGGGAAAAAAGGAAACGAAAAAATTGAAATTTTACACGTAATACGCCCATAAATGGGTTATTTTTTATGATAGAGAAAATAATTATTTGTTATTTTACCAACCAAAAAAAATAAGGCGAATAATTATAAAAAAGATTTATTTTACCGATAAATGAGCGCATTGTAACTCAATTATTTTTGAATATAGAGAAAAATATGTATATAATTTTATGATCAGGAAAGCGTGAAAAAAAAAAGAAAAGTTTATAAATTCAAGTCGAACATTATAATAGATCGTGAAAAATCTAAAGATAAACAACTATTTAAACAGTTATGCCATAATATACACGTAGTTATTTGGAAATAATAAGCCATTGTGTAATAATTTGCAGCGTTTTTTCTGTGCGTGCATATCAAGTATATATATTTTATAATTATATTCAGCTCACCCAATCACCCTGAATAAAGCCTATAATTTAGGCCGAAACGTCGGGACCAATTAATTAAGTTCATACTTAATTGTGTGTTCTATTGACTGCACCCTGAACCAACTTCTCTCATATATATATTTTAGTTTTTCACCTGAGAACCATGGAAAGAGCAAAAAACATAAATTTGCTTTTCCTCCCTAGCGGTTGAGAACTATGGACCATATCAATTATTTTCTTCCACTCGAGGTCTAGTATCTGCTCTCACAACATGACTAGACATTCATGAGACGCGCTGAATACATAACTGAAAGATGTTTCTTGTCAGTTCCAAGAGCTGTACATAGCTTGACATCATTATCGCAACAGATCATTAAAGTCTCCAATAATTACCAACGACTTGACTACCTCCTCCAGGAGGAGAGAAGCCATTCTTTACCGACCCCTGGAGATGACAGGTTCCTCCAGACGACAGCCGATGTTCCTGGATAATAAGGCGATATTTTATATCCGGAGGGGGTGCCGAGAAGTGTCTCTCGGGTATTATGCGCGATATTAATGCCGAGATTAAATCAGACCTTATTGTTTTTTATATGGAATAATTTGAAAGCCATACTTTTTCGGATATCATCTCCATATTTTTAGTCAAAATTATCTTTGATTTATCGTTGCCGTCGAAAGGAGCTATTCGAATTCCAAATGCTAAAGCGTGATTTATTTTATGATTATAATTTCACGAACCTAGATATAAAAAAAAATCACTTTCACTTACCTCTTTTGTTAAAATCAATTTTGGAATTTTTAAATACATTTAGACATGAATTTTTACTTTCACTTACCCATATATGAAATATATTGTAAGGAAAAGTATTGCGATCGTTAAAATGTTTTAATTCCAGTTTTCAACTGAAATGCACGTTTTAGGGTCTCCTGAGTCCAAATAACCAAGTCCCGAAAAAAAGAACTGTGTGTGGTAAGTCTAGCGCAAAAACGACAAGTCGTACGAAACTGAAATTTCATATTTAATAAAACTACACGCCCGAGATATTACAGCAACTTTTTCATCAAAATCGGCTAAGCAGAAGTGCGGCTTTATTCCGTGCCTTTAGCACCTTTTTACGATTTTATCATAAACGATTATGATTAAACTCGCCGTATCGATGTAAAATTTAATGGGCTTTAATATCATGTAGGTTTTATTCTGATTGAAATAGTCTGACAGGGCTTAAATGGCGATATTTTGAAATTTCTTCCTCTAAAGAACATTTTTTTCTAACAT
Source organism: Piezodorus guildinii (assembly GCA_023052935.1). Classification (NCBI taxonomy): domain Eukaryota; kingdom Metazoa; phylum Arthropoda; class Insecta; order Hemiptera; family Pentatomidae; genus Piezodorus; species Piezodorus guildinii. The sequence continues at coordinate 79,559,239 of CM041294.1, read as the reverse complement.
TTAGAAAGATTTACCATATCATCATAATGACATTGATAAAGGGCGGCTAAATATACAAGTTGGACGAATTTGATGACCAGCTAAAGGATAAAAGTGCAAAACTATTATTTTATGCAATTTTGGTTTATTGGTAATAAGAACAGTAATATGGACGTTTAATATACCGTTGGAAAGAGAAAGATTTTAGAAAAAAATATTATCTGATACACAGAGTTGTAAAAGGTAATATAAAGTGATGAATTGGGAATAAAATGATTACTGATTAAAAATTTAATGTAGATATATTATTTAATCTAAATCATGTTTCCATCAAAAATGAATACACCTTTCTCAATGACATCTTGCGGACTTCCTGGACATCGCCCCTAGGTTCCGCGGTCCACCAGTTGGGAACCACTGCTCTAGTACATTGCGACAAATTTACTACAGTAGCTTTAATTGTAATCAGATCACTTGTAACCAATGGTTCGCTACCGACGACAATAATGATTTCTTCCTGGAAGGAATATCGTGTATATACCGGAAGGCTCATGTTAACACCGCTGTTTTGCACTTGGCAAGTACCCTCATCACACGGACTGACACACGTCAGCAGTAATTGCTCTGGCGGAGGGGACACTATAAAATTCCGCTGAGGAAGAGGAGGCGATAGCGAGACCCTACGTAATCTTGTTTACATAATGCCCCGCCCCTTCTGGATTTACATCCTGACCGGAGTGTCATCCTAACAGGGTGTCTCTCCGGGATTATCATGGTGTAGTCCTAAACCAGATCCTCTTCAACAAGGATTAGTAATAATAAAAGTCGAGAGAAAACTCGATTAAGGAGTTTATTTGGATGTTATTAAACGCTTTGTATTGTTACAAAAAGTTTTATTACTAGAATAATTACAAACCTTATAAATAAAGCTATAATTTGTACTGATGAGTGATCAATAGTCTAGGAGCTTAGGGCACTTAAATCCAACGGACGTACCTATATCCTTGATCGAAAGTCCTCATCAATAACAAGAATCCTCAGACCTTGCTGTGCAGATTGAGTGACCTTCTGCTGAATTTTGACCTAAGAGCATTCAAAAACCCCTTAGATATTTTTTCGAGTTTTTTCTATATGTAACTTTAAAATTCATAGATCGAGATAAAATAGAGATGAGGGACCAAATATCCCTTATTTAATTACATATCAGTGAAGAAGTAATGGAATGCGTTGATTCCTTCCAGTGCGTGGGTGCAATTTTAAGTATTTAAGTTTCAAGACTCTCGGATTGATCCGGAGGTATTAATCAGGAAAAAAAAATCTGCTGCGGGCACACTTTTCCTTATCTCCGTTGTTAAAATCAATTAAAGAATTTACGAATACAGTTAGAGATAAAAATAAGTGAAACTATTAAACAATTATTTAAATTGAATTTCTACAGAAACGTGTTTTATTAAAAAAATCTATTATATTATTTTCTAAAACAATCAGTTAGTTTTATCGGCTTTTTATCACTCTACATTAACTTTTACAACCTTATGTATAAGATAATATTTTTCTAAAATCTTTAGCTTTCCAACGGTATATTATACATGTATATTAATGTTCTTATGTTAAAAACAAAATTACTTCATATTAAAGCCCACCAAATTTTACATCGATATAGCTTAATTAAAACCGTTAGAGCAGTTTTTGAGAAAATCGTAAAAAGGTGCAAAATGCATGGGGTAGAGTGGCTCTTATGGCTAGCTGATTTCGATGAAAAAATTGCTGTAACATCTCGGATGTAAGTTTATTTTAACTTTTTTCAACTTCATTTAAAAGTTCATAAATTCATTTTAACAACAGAGGTGAGTCGTTGTTGCGCAGCAGATTTTTAAGATACTTAATATCCTGCTAGAATTTTTTTTTCTCTCAGTATTTACTATTAATTATTTTAACAACGGTTAATTTTTCAGTTGATGAGATATCCAATATAATTATACTGTTGTGATTTCTTAAAGTTTTTACTTATTTTACAGTATAATGTTTTTTAAATTGGTACAATACGAACTGTTGTGTCAGCCAATATTTTATCTATGATTTAACATGCTTATTTATATTTTCTTTTATATTAGGGGTGCTCATTACGTTTGCTATAGCATATTTTTTGTGCTATTTTGCTAAACCCGTCGAGTTTCCACAGTTATTTCCTGCAGAAACGCGATGGGTTTAGCAAAATAACACAAAAAATATGCTATAGCAAACGTAGTGAGAACCGTTATTATTTAAATGTCTATGTTTACATTAGTTGTTTATCTCTTGAGTATTTTGAGAGTTAAAATGTGGATCAAAGCGTTGCCATTTATGTATAGTTAACTCAGTTTCATTGTATTTCCTATCCTTCCCAACCCGACGTTTCTAAGTATTCATCAGTTACGTCTCAGGAAAACTTGGTTTTGATATCCATTGAATATAGAGTATTGAGAATAGGATTATTAAATAAGTAATTGCTTTCAAGTATGGTATTTATTGCCTTCCGATTAGTGTACAACCGCGCCAAAGCTATGCAACAAGATCTTTACCATCTTTGGTAACTCTATATAAACCATTCGCTACGAAGTTGGAATTAAAATATCAACTTATAGAGAAAGTTATTACTCGAGTTCGCTCTCCTTTTGATTTAAATGAGCTATTATACTCAAACAGAATCGATTATTTATGCTATTCGATTGGATAGTAACCTCTGTCGGTGCTCATGTAGTTTATTATAACAGATCGATTTATTGCTAATTATTATTCCCCGATAAAGAAGTCGTATAATTTTATAATTGTATCGCAACTGACAACCAATAAGGTTTAATTGATATTCAAGGTCTTTTATCATATTGAGATCTATTTGTATTACTCTGTTAAATTTATTTTATAACAGACCTTTGAGATATTTCTGTATTGTCTGTTCATTTTATTGTATCTATTATTATTCCGACTTTTTTTTTTTTTTACTTTCACTTACATATTTATGAAATATATAATAAGGGAAAGTATTGTGATGCTGAAAATTTTCTAATTCGAGTTTTCCTCGGAAACACACTTTTTAGGATCCTCTGAGTCCAAATGACTAAGTCTTGCAAAAAGGTCTGTGTCTGTGTTGAGTCTAACATGAAAACAAAAAGTCGTACGATACTGAAATTTCATATTCAAGACAGCTTTTACTATTTTCTATTTGAAATAAACTATTTAAAATAATTTTTAAAGGTTTTAATCTAGTTTCCAAGGGAATTCATTCAGTTCAGAGTGCAGTCAAAAGAAAGCACAATTAAGATACTAACTTAATTGTGTGTTCTTTTGACTGCACCCTGAACTAACTTCTCCTATTTACTCACACAGTCAAACTTTCTCACTTCAGGAATATCATTTATTTTACCGAGATAGATCTGTTTTCATGAAATAGGTAGAAATAATCAGGGGTCAGTCGTTTTTGATATTTTAATTTTGCCGACGTTTCGCCACAAACTTTGAGACGAATCGTCGGCATAGTTAAAATATTAAAAAAGACTGACTACCGATTATTTCTAGCTACGATTATTTCTACAGTCGACTATACATCCTAAATATCTTTCAAGAAATAATTTTAAAGTTGAAATAATTAATAACTATGATAGTTTAGGGGCTTGCGAAAACTTTATATTAACTTTTACAATATCTTTTTATGCACATTAACTTTTCTAAATTCTTGCTCTTTCCAACAGTATATTATACTTCTTTATTACTAATCATATTTCAGGAATAATTTTTTGATGATTTGGTTACAGAAAATTTTTTTTCCCTCCTAAACAAACGTTATATTGCAATGTTAGTTTGTTTGTTTATTTAGTTTAACTTCGTTTATGCTTTATTTATTTATGATTTTTTACTCCATTAAAAAATATTAGGACCACCTGCGGTTAGAACCGTACCTTGGGCTGATAGAATGCTTTTATGCTAGCTACTATACTATAGGTGACCCAAAATTGCAATGTATTTTAGTTATAAACCTCCAGGAAAGAATGCTTCTACTGATAGTAAAAACCGTATCAAAATCCGTCCAATGGTTTAGAAAGAGTTCGCGGAACCGAAGCTTCGTGCTGTCATTTTATATATGGAGTATGATAATGTCAGTATATCATGATATTACTATATTATTAAATAAAATTATAATGTCCTACACACTCAATTCAAACATTATAACCTTAAACGATTAATACATTACAATTAGTTAGAAACTTGTAAGAAAATAAGAAGAAATAAAAAAAAGACAATCGAAACTCGTCAGATAAACAGAATCGAGGTATGTCTGTGCAATAAAATTTGCATAATACATATCAGTTAATTTATATGCAAGGTCACTTAACAACTGACAAACAATTAAAAAGAATGCTGCTTTGAATTTCCATTTGTCTTATTCTTAGGTGAGTAAGACTCTCTATATTAAAGATCTAATTTTCAATTACAAAAAATTGTCAGAGCTCTTGTCACTAAGGTCGTATTACTTTCACTCTGTAAGGAGAAGTATTGCGATGCTGAAAATTTTCAAAAGAGTCTTCATCGGAAGTACACGTTTAGGGTTCCCTGAGTCCAAATGACCGATTCCCGCAAAAACGTCTGTGTGTGTGGTAAGTCTAGTACGAAAAAGAAAAGTGCGTGACTGAAAACACTAGTAAATAATTAAGAATACACTTTTTAAAATTCCCTCGGTCCGATTTTCAAATCTTCAAACAGTTGTGAGTGTGTGTGTGTGTAACTCAGATACGTAAAGTTTTTGATAATAATTTATTTAGTGTTATTATCTCTACATATCTTGATTCACATCTGTCAGAAGCTATCCGGCCCAAACAGCAAACGTACTTCATAGAAGTAAGATCAGACATGCAGGCAGGGAGAGGGTAAGATCCTAGCAGCACCCCTTGAATGTAGCAGAGGAGGTCTCTCATCCAGCTTCTCTTCACCTTATTCTGACTGGCATTCAGCTATTGACATGTGTTAATCAGTCTATTGTCGTGTCCGTTAAGTTTACGTGTTCGTATATGTTGGTCAACTGTTGGTGAAGTCGTATGTAGGGTTATTTGTTTACGTACCAAGGAGCTGTGGTTATGAGTCTTAAAATTTTGGATAGAATTGATAGCAGTTTTTGTATGTGAGTCCTTTTTACTGAACCAAAAATCTGTGAAGCATAAGTCCATATTGGACTTATGTAGGTATGGGTATTTATAATATTGGCTTATGTAGGTATGGGTATGTATTCAGTTTCAGTCTAATTTTTAATTTTGATGATTTAGTATAAAAGAGAGTATAGTACTTTCAGTTGGTGGTTGAGACCCTGTCTTTTCATCTTGCCTTGTGGGCCCCAAGTCATCCTTCGATCGAGTGTTAGTCTTAGGTAATGTACAGGGTTGGTCTGAGGGATTTGGTTGTTGTCGATAAAAATTGATGGGCAAAATTTTTAAATTTTGTTTTTGTGGTTTGGTATTAAGGTCAAGGTGGTCTAACGGATAGAGCACTAATCCAGGTCCCAGGTTCGATTCCAGGCTGTGCCAGAATATTATTTATTCTGTAATTTCGCGGGGGAATGGAGGGGGCTATGCCTGGTATAGAGACCACCCAACCTCTATAAAAATGGGTATCCACAAATGGGGAAAAACCTGACGGTTGAGTGTGATCTCAGCCTAGTCACCTCATTGTATTTAAAATTTACTGTTTTAATTAAAACTAAGTGTAATTCTTTATTACTTTTCTTTAACTTTAACTTTACTTAAATGGTCTAAATTTTGATTGATATAAACAAGGGATCTGAGTGAGTCGATTTTTTATCAAAATATATACATATGAACGGGTTTGTGAAGTGTATTTGCCAATGTAATATGTATGTATTGTATAGTTATTTATTGGCCGCTAAGAATTATAATTACATTTTCAGAGACTAGAACAATTGCTAATCTAAAAGGGAAGGATCGAGGTTATCCATTGATCTTGTTAAGGTAAATCCATCCAATCGAAATTGGTTTCTCTTATAGGCTTTGGCCAATAGGAAGCCTCCTCTCATACATTATGTATTTTACAAGATTTAATTCGTCCTGCTTTGTAGTCTGTTTGTCTAATTGTATCGGTTAGGTAGGATCTACCGCATTCTAAAACTGGTCAAGGTAGAATGAATTAGTATTATTATTATTTATTTTTTTTTTACTTTTGTTTTCCTTTCATGTTACATTTCATCCCGATTATTTGTCTGCGCATGCTCAAATCTTATAACTTGCTCTTTTTTATTATTTATTTATTTAGTTTATTTTTCTGTCCATGACTGATCTTCTGTCAATTCGGAAGTGGTGTTTTTACAATCAGATTCATTGATTTCTAGTCGGTGTAGGAAAGAACCTATTAAGTTAAATAGGTCATTGATTCTTTGATACGGTTGGTCTTTAGGTGTGCATTTTCAAATCTTTCTTTTTTTTTTTTTTTTTTTTTTTTTATGCTTGGATTTTGCTTTGGATTATAGACTATATTACATATTATAAGATATAACATAGAAATCTGTTGATAAAGAAAGTAATTGTATTGTAAATTTATAACTTTTTCAGGTCAATATCACATGTCATCAAGATTGATAGTACGCTGTGTATGATAGCAACCCAATACAGTTGGGCACACTGTTTTGTTTTATTGTAATTTTGATAAAATAAAGCATTTCTCTCATGGTACACGAATTGGTTTTGAGGAAAAATCACATATATTTGTAATAATGTCTCTCTAAATTTCTAGTAATTTTACTTTCACTTACCTTTATATGAAATATATAGTAAGGCAAAGTATTGCGATCGTCAAAATTTTGGAATTCTAGTTTTCGAAGGAAATACACGTTTTAGGGTCCCCCTAGTCCAAATGACCAAGTCCAGCAAAATGGTCTGTGTGTGGTAACTCAAGCGCAAAAACGAAAAGTCGTACGGAACTGAAATTTCATATCTCGCCCGAGATGTTACAGCAATTACAAATAAATAATGAGACAAATATTTTTTTAAAAAATTAATCTCCAGACTCACCTCTTTGTTAAAATGAATTTATAAACGTTTAAATGAAGTTGAAAAAAGTTAAAATTAAACTTACATCTGAGATGTTATAGCAATTATTTCATCGAAATCAGCTAACCAGAAGAGCCATTTTTCATATTGCAATTTTGCACCCTTTTTACGATTTTCTCAAAAACGGCTCAAACAATTTTTATTAAACTCCCTATATCGATGTAAAATTTAATGAGCTTTAATATCATGTAGGTTTCATTCTGATTGAAATAGTATGACAGAACTTAAATGCCGATATTTTAAATTTTCTTCCTCTAAAGTATCTTTAATTTTGTTGATTCTATACAAATAACTATATTATCTTGTTACCACTGATGAAAAACAGGTAAATATTTGGTTGTGTCACATGAAATGTCCGTTTTCAAGGTAAAGGATCTTTATTAAAAATATTATATGAAAACAAGATAATTTTATTCGAAGTATTAATTTACCTTCTTTTTCTACACAATTTTTCCCTACGTGACATCAACTTTTTTATCCCCGAACTGAAAACTCTGAGCTTTGAAGTGAAACGAAATCTGAAAACGCACTTTTCACTTGATCATCATTTTCAAAATAGTTTTCTTTGACGAAGTTGTCTGTTGTTCCTAGTGGTAATCTGTTGGAGACAAGTCGGGAGAATGTGGTGGGTGCGGAAGAACTTCGTAACAAAGATCTTTCATTTATGTTATTTTATGCACGGTATGTTTTGAAACATAGGGTCTTGCTGCCGCTCAGTGAGATCATGAGGTACCCATTTATTACTTTCCCAAAACACTTTAAATGTCTGGAAATCGGTAGATGCACTACATTATTTGCTGAGAGTCCTTTTAACTGTTTGGTAGGGGTTTCCTTCTACTGTATGCTTGAGGACATCTTGTCTATTACGGACGGAGGTCTTCCTCGGGACAAGTTTTCCAACTCTTATCCCAGCTGAAAACTTAGCAAACCAACGGTGAATGGTCCGTTCATTAACACCCCTTCCCCTAACGCCTTGCAAATATTTCTACCGGCCTCAGCTGCTGAATGGCCGAGTTTAAACTCGTACAAAAATATTACTCGAAAATCGCGTGTTTCCATGTTCATATTTGGAGGTATACTAAAAAGTGGGTAATTGATTGGCAAGCTAATGTTTATAATACAATAGTAGAGGATTAGTAACTGTTTACTTTAAATATGTAAACATTCGGAAGAAAATAACAGAGACCTGCAAAATCCTTTATGTATTTCAGAAACTATAAAAACGGACATTTCATGTTAACACCACAATATATAAATTGAATGTTTTTGAACACGAACAGTAATATACATGTATGTATACCGTTAGAAAGCTAAAGATTTTAAAAAAAGATATTCTCTCATACACAAGCTTTTGAAAGTAAATAGAGAGTGATAAAAAGCCGATAAAACTAAGTCATTGTTTTAGATAATAATATAATAGATTTTTTAATAAAACACATGATTAATAATTGATATAAAAATTCAATTTAATTAATTCTTTAATAGTTTCACTAATTTGTATCTCTAACTTATCTGAAAATTCTTTAATTGTTTTAACAACGGAGGTAAGTCAAAGTCGTTTGTTGCCCGCACCAGATTTTTTTTTATGAATTATGTTTTTAAATGGTGATTAAAGTGTTATATCAATGAAACTTGTGATTGCTTTTAGCAGTAGTTTATTGCTTTACGATAATTATGTTTGCAAGCTTTCGTAATACTGATAGTAAAATATAATTATTAAACTTTCATACCATGAACAATATTTTTTTTAATTATTCATTAATATTTTTATTGCTTTTTGAACCGGCTTGGTCTAGAGGATTGAGTATTACATTGCTCTTCTCAGAGTTCCGGGTTCGAATCACGGCTGTGGCAGAACAGTTAATTGTTCAATACCATATATCAGCCGTGGGTTGACCTTGGTAGTGGGGTAGGGAAAACGTCCTGGAACATACCCATGCACTATAAAGTTACCTATAAGTTGTTTTAAAAAAGTTAATCGTTGATCTTGAAAAAGACGTACCATTGTACGGTCATTGGGCTAGAAACATTACTAATCTCTAGATGTTCTGAAACCAAGACCTTTCATAGATCTGAAAAGCATTTTTTTAAATTATTATTATTATTTTTATTTTTTTTTTGTATGGTACATTCTGTCACCCTGAGAATTTTGAATCGTGAAGTGAGAATGGTTGACTGTGTGTATATATGGAAGAAGTTTGTTGAGGGTGAAGTCAAAAGAACACACAATTAAGTAGAAACTTAATTTAATGGTACTAAAGTTTAGCCCTAAAGAATAGGCTTTTTTCAGGGTCATTGAAGCAGTGAGAGTCCAACAATACATAGATAAATTTTAATAATGCTTCTCTTAGATTCCTACCCAGTAGATAAACTCCGATTAAAGCAGAGATTTGTCCTAGAAGTTACCAAACTGTTGTAGCCTGCACAAAAAATTTTGCTATCCATTCCTTTTGCATAGCCACAAAATTTCTACCCCCATAGGTCTCGTTCGAATTGATAATACTTGAAGTTGCTAATGTGACGCCTTAACACTCAGCATGTATAGTGGATGCATGCTTTAATGTATACTCTTATTCAGCCCAGTCCTCGGTCCTTTGTCTTTTTTTTCTTCCCTAGTGTCTATATTCTATATCAGAGGTTTCCAACAATTTTTTTTTTTTTTTTCGGTCCTCTTCTTCCAATTAATTTAATACAAGGATTCCCTAAATTTTAAAACCTATATATAAACGTTCTAAGGTGAACCAAAGCCAGACGTTAAGTTATAGGAATAGAAAAGGTAAATTCAGATTGGGCTAAATCGTATCACGTAAATTTCAAGATTCCACTACTACTGAAAATGAATTAGCAAAATAGGAGAAAAAGGAACTAGAGTCATAAAGAGTTTACTTTAATCCACGAAAGATTGAAGTACTAAAATGCAAAACTAATTCGATTATTTATACACGAGGCATGTTTTTTAAGTAAGTACCGTTTTGAAATTAAAAAAAGACGTGCAAAGATATCGCAATAATTTTATTTTTACATGAAAGCCTGTACCTTAATCTACTTTTCTCCATAATTTCCATGAATTTTGAGGCACTCGTCTTAACGCGGCACCAGTTTTTGAACACCCTCCTCAAAAAATTCTGCCTGACTTGTTAAACGACGTTGACAAAACATGGGTGGCCTACATCACACCAGAATCAAAACAACAATTCGTGGAATGGCGACATTCATCATCAGCCAAAAGAGTGAAGTTTAAGCAAATAATTTCATGTGCACAATTTTTTGGGACAGAAAAGGAGTATTGCTAGTGGAGTTTCTGCCTCGTAATGAGACAATCAATGCTACCATTTGTTCCTGCACTTGATGAAACACCTCGGTTGCCGGCGTCTTCAAGACGATGAGGAAGTCAAAACATTTGTGATGCAGTGGTTAACAAGTCAGGCGGCAGAATTTTTTGAGGAGGGTATTCAAAAACTGGTGCCGCGTTATGACAAGTGCCTCAAAATTCATGAAAATTATGTAGAAAAGTAGATTGAGGTACAGGCTTTCATGTAAGAATAAAATTATTGCGATATCTTTGCACGTCTTTTTTTAATTCCAAAACTGTACTTACTTAAAAAACATGCCTCGTATATAAATAATCGAATTAGTTTTGCATTTTATAATTAAATATATTTTTTTCAAATATTCGTAACAAAATCAAACATTTTTCTTATTTAATGCGAATTTACATCTGCCCATTATTTTGGGAATGATAGAAAAGTACCAATTTTATTATTTTATGCTATGTTGTGAGTGAACACTAGCATTTTTATCACTTACCATTTCAAACTCACCTGAGGTTAGCATGTGTGATACTGTGATACTTATTACGAGCCAAGACTTTAAAAATGGTTTATCTTAAGGTAATTTAAAATAATTTCTCACTTTCACCCCGCGGACCCCTTAGACATCGTCTTCGGACAACTAGTTGGGAACCTCTGTTCAATATAGTTCTATGATTATCATTTAAGTTTTTAGGGAAGACCGAAATACCAAAATAAGATACAAGTAAGACAGTTCAATTCAGAAAATTGCTATAATCAAAAGAAAAATATGGACCAATTGACCTGTAATTTCCTTATAAGAACATTCGAAAAGTTATTGAGTGGAAGACACAACCCCCTAAAGTTACAGATAAGCCTTGAAGAATCATTATCCAGTAACGGTTTCTGAATGATAAGGAAGAAGTTCTGCTCCTTAGAGGTGAGGTCTTGTTATCCTGCCTTGTCATCAGGAGGACTTCAACTCATGTAACTGACGGATCCACTCAAGAGAGGAGACAAGAGCAATGTCCTTCCAAAAAGAAATTCGAACTTGAAATATATATTCATGAATTACTGTAATATATTATTTATCTGATGGATAGTTAGTTACTTAAGGAGCCTAAGTGGCCGTCCTGATGACGTATCCGTAATTCAATCAGTCTTTTCTTTGAAATATCATTTAAAATGTTTAGATTAGTAGCCCTAATTACTTTATTTCCATGTTTGGAATTCTTTATGGCCTCGATATACCACAAGCTCTTTGATGATTTTGATGGTCCCTCGGAAGGAGTGGAATTTTTAATTTTTGTTAGGAGTGATACCTGTTTGTTCACAGTACCCCACTTAAGAGTTTCCGTGTTCTTTCTACCATCTTTAATATTATTTCTTTATAAATTCATAAAATCTCCTTTCTAAGCCAATTCAATGATCTTCCCAATTCTATCTTCACTGCTCCACTCATACTCCGATGGCTTCTAGATTTACTTATCCTTCTTTCCTCCTGAAGCATTATAATCTGTGCCTACCCAAACCTGAATAAATAAAGCTGAATGCTCTGAAAACATACGCCATTCTCCTAGGTTCCAATTACCTCCTCAAATCCAATACCACCTTTCCTAATCTAATCTTGAGTGTTTACCCAGTACCCTTTAGTTCTTCAGTCAAAAAAGCTTGGTTTACCATCAACCTTTCATCAACACCTCTTATTACTCAAATCTCCCGAAAAACAATAAGTTACTATATAACGCTTCCGTCGCCTTATACTCCACCCGTAAGCTCCTCGTATCCTCCTTATTTTCCCTCACGTTGACTATTGTTGTGTGGTATAGGGCGGCCTTTTGACCTCGATGGAGGACAGGCTAAAGCGAATAATTGAAGTCCCAGCTGTTTCAATAGCTTCTGTTTTCCAAACAGACGCTCAACAATTATAATATTAGGAATAAAAATTCACAGAGGGATATGTATACATACGCTATTCACTATATTTTACATTATAATGTTTCACATTTTATGAAAGTATGGACATTTTGTACGTCATAGATTTGTAACTCTTTTTCTCTTACTGTTAGAATTATTTTTTAACTTTATAATGTTTCACATTTTTCACAGTGTAAAAATTTTTAAAATTGGTAATTTAAATTTTCTATTATCTAATTGTTTCACCTTTTATTAAAATTTCTTTTGTTTTTGAATTATTATTATATTTATCAATTGTCATAACTACTATTTCACTTTGTTTGTAATTATCATATAATTTATTTTTCTTATCATCATTATATTTTGTATTCTACTTTTGGTTGTTTATCTTTGTTTTTGTTTCTTTTTATAGCCCTGAAGAAAGCCTATAATTTAGGCCGAAACGTCGACACCATTAAATTAAGTTTATACTTAATTGTCTGTTCTATTGACTGCATCCTGAACCAACTTCTCCCACAAAAAAATGGTCATTAGATGACTTACCTCGTTTACTAGTGTTTTTAAATTAATATCGCCTCTGAAACTGCTATGGAATGTTTTGTATTTTCTGCTTCTCTGCAATCTTACGTTCAAATACCGATTTCATTAATAAACAGTATACCCTACATCAAGCTTAGAAATTGCCTGATAGTTGTTTTCAGATTCTATCTTTCACTCTTGTATTGTAATTAACTGAAGCGAATTAATCTGGTTATAAGTACGCAGTTACGAGAGCGTGACGCAGAACATACAACAGAGGAGACTGGAACAATAGAAGCGACCCCCTCCTCTCTACGGCAAATACTAATTGAAGGGGGAACATTGTCCCTACACACGGCGTGTCGCGTTACACGGCGCGTCTAAGGTTTCATACAGGAAATGATATTTAACCTTCAAGCCTTAGAGGGCCCTGGAGGTTCTCTTACCGGAGCGGCTGTGGGGACCTTTTGTCCGAGAGAGTTACGGTCGCTGAGTGAGGAGGGGACTTCTTGGGTTACATGGAGCTCACTTAGTAAGAGGCTAAGTTTACTAAAAAAGGATACCATGTAATAGCTCTTTTAGTAAACAAGGTAGCGCAGTATCTGTGGTTAGGACGCTATATCCTCTGTTAGAGGCTTGCTGTGACAGATATTATCTGTGATGTTATATCAACCGTGCATCGTCTTGTTGTATACCGTCTTGTGGCATATTCAGGCTCTAAAGTTTGGGGTCACTTGTGGTGTAGTGGGTAGCATTAAGCCTTCTATGCCCAAGGTCGCAGGTTCAAATCAGATGGTCCTAGGATTTTTAAAGATAGTAAAAGTCCTTGGTTATACCGTCAAAAGGGGGGTAAAATGGTGGTCTTTAGCCTGTGCGATATCAATGGCGCTAAATGAAAATCAATTTAAAATGTGTAACCCTGATCAGAGGAAAAAACTGGATGGGGGCGATCAAGTCGGAATCAACTCCTTCCACAACCTTGGCTAAGGAACAATATATTCCTTGTGCTGAATCAAGGCCTAAAATAGATAACACTGGTGCAGTTGTAATAAAGAACTTTTTATTTGCCAATATGAAAGTCAAAAATATAGTTTATGTAATGTTTTATGAATTTATTTTAATATAGCATAGGTTGTTAGAGGATCCTTTGAGAAATTTGTTTTACTAAAGTATATCGAAGGTATTGAATCCTGGTAAGTGACATCTAGTCGCATATTAATATTAAAACATCAATTTGGGTAGTGTCCTTTATCTATTTGCTACGGAATTCATGAGTTAATTTATGATAGGGATCTTTTACGAGTACCTCACATCACATAAGTCCGGGACCACCACTTTACGATCCTTTCGAAGGACGGCATAACTAACGATTTTTTAACTTCTATTAAACATCCTGGGACCACCTGTCAGGTTTGAACCACCGACCTTGGCATAGAAAGCTGTTATGCCTAGCCACTACACCACAGTTAATCCCATTTTAAATTTTTTACATGCGTGACAGTGTACAATATGTATACATCCACTCTAAATCTTCAGTTGATACTTAACTAAATGTCTTCCATCATTCAATATACGATTCCAGTGTTAACCATTTACCATGCTTCCATTAAGTAGTTAATAAATAAATATGTGTGTTTATGTATATATACATAGATATGGGTGTGTGTTGTATGTACATGATGGTGAAACTCACTCGTTATTTACAGTCTTCCAATTATAGCCTCATAATTTACCTCCTTTTAGATAAGAGATTCTAGTGCTCCATAATACCTATATAGTACCACATTTTTAACATCATGAGATAGTTAATGATCAAATGGCCGGATCTTTAATACCATCGCATCGATTTATTTTGTCATTTTGTATTATTAGGGATGGAAACTCTTTTTTTTTTTTCTTTTTTTAAGGTATTTTTACGAAAAAATATTATTATTACTTGAGCTTATCTGAAATTTCATATTTAAGACAACAATACACCTGAGATGTTGCACCAACTTTTTTTACCGAAATTGGATGACCAAAAGAGCTACTTCATATTTTTTATTTTATACCGCTTTAAAATTTTCTCAAAAGCGGCTAAACTAAAACTTATTTTAAAAAAAAAAAAATTTTAATTGAATGGGTTTTAGTATCTATAGGTTTTATTCTGAGTGAAACAGTCTGACATGGCTTAAATGTTGATATTTTCTTCTTCTGAATTATCTTTAATTTTATTAATTCGGAAAAATTTATCTTTGCATGTTGTTAGTATACAAACACCAGTAAATACACAATGTGGAAGCATCTGATAACCAACCGAAGAAATATTTTTTTAGTTAAATTTTTTTTTTTCGGAATTTAAGAATGGTATTATAGATATTTAATATACCGTTTTAATATAAAATATTTTAGAAAAAAAAATGTAAGTTGTACAACAAAGTTGTATATGGTAATAGATAGTGATGAAAATAAGATAAAACTAAGTAATTGTTGAATATAATAATGACTATTGTAAAATTAATTTATCTAAAAAATAAGTTTCCATCGAAACTCAATGTCCTTTTTATTTTTGCTTTTTTAAACGTTTAACAACAGATGTAAGCGAAAGTGTTGAAAGCACAAGATTTTTTTTTTAAACAAGACTATGATTACAAACTTATAATTATAGTCGAGGTAATTTTCGTATTCATACATTTATACATAAATTATACGAAACCGAGAAGCGTCAACAGGGTTAGACACTTCTAAAATCGGTAAAAGTCAGTGATTTTAAAAACATATGATAAAGTCAGGAAATTTGTTCTTTTGTCAGGGAAAATTGTCCCTAAATAACATCGTTTCTTCTTCACTCAGACTAAAGTTCCAATATGCCTACTTGTTGTGATTTTGCAATTATCATAAAGCTAGTTTTAAACCATCGTGTCAGATGGACTCCACAAAAATTGGAGGCAAAAAAAGCAAAACTGCTCCAAGAAGCTCTTCTGAAAGCCGAAGATTTGGCTGCGGAGATTCAAATATTAAAGAAATGCTCTTAAAGTTTATATAGATATATTGATTGTAAATAAATTTGTAGTCAGATTTGTAAATATTGATTATTACTAACTGCTATTACTACAGTATTCAAGTTCATCATAATTCATTGGTAAGTCAACTTGAACAACTACAATTTCAGCTGGTGTCGGGTAGATATATTTGAATCTTATCGTAAAGTAATTAGTCATTATATATACTTTTAATATCGTATACCATATTAATTATAATTATTCTTTGTTTTTTTCATTTTTTACCGAGATTTGGCCAGGTAAAAGACTTCTTACAATATGGAAAAGTCAGGGAATCTCTTTGAGCTGATTTACTAGATACCCTGGTCAACGACCTCATAATGATGTGTATATTTCTCTATATTTAAAAATGGCTTTCTTCGGGATTTGAATCGATTTTAAAATGAGATGTCGGTTCTCTGTGATTCAAAACCTATTCTCTATTTACAAGATAAAAATAAAAGCGACTATAGAAATAAAGACACTCCACCTCCCACTCAACTACTGCCTCGGCAAACACAGTTATCCGTGATGGCTTCTTTGTATTCCTGGCTGGCTTTGATCTCAGTGCCATCAGGCCAATAGCTTAAATACATTTATTTTTTTGTAAATGATTTATCTGTCCCGACATTGTTCATATTGTTAAAAGCACCTTGTAACATATATATTTAGTTTTTATTTATACATATAAATAAGTATATAGTAGTAGAAATAGTTACGAGTTCAGTGATATGATATACGTTTTGATCAGAATAAATTTAATTGTTGAGGTTCTATGCTAATTACTAGAAATAAAGCGGCGAATAAAGGTGGGAAATGCGTGTTATTGTTCTGCTGAAATTTAATTATATAGCTTTTGTCAATAAATTGCAAATTAACCAAAAATATTATCCTTCCTGCTGTTCTATACGGGTGAAAAATATTAAAGAATTGCATTGATTTCGATGAAAACGTGTTTTTTATAATATATAATTTATTTTATAATATTATATCTACTACTATCTATCTGCTTTTCATAACCCTCCATTACCTTATAATACTTTTTGTGTGAGATAACATTTTTTTATATATATTTAGCTTTCCAAAAGTACATTATACATATATATTACTATTATCGTGTCGGATTCCCTAGTTATCAAATTCGTTCAACTTGTATATTTAGACATTTTTTTTCGAATGCATTTTGTTAGAAAAATGTTAATTTTTTTTTAAATCTACTTAGAATTAAATTAAATTTAAAATTCAATATGAGGAAATCGTAAAAATCCCAGTGAAAAACACTAAAACACTGAGAAAACACAAAATCGGAAAATTTAGTATCGCAATACTGTCCCTTACTATATATTTCATATATAAGTCTATGGAAGTAAAAAGTATGTGGGAAAAAAAATTAAGAAAGTTATAGGGTACCATATTACACAGCTTAGAATTATATTTCAGAAAAATAATTTTATATTTTGCATTTCTTACTTTTGCTTCACTTCATTGCTATGTTTGGCAAGTTCCAGGAAGGAATTTACCAAAACCCAAAACGCCCACCGGCTATCCTGTATTAATAGCCCTAGAGAAACTTGCGGAGTCAGCTGATGTAATGACAAGAGAGCTCCCTTAAGACACAGCGCCGGCTCGTGACAATCCAAGGCGGCCGCGATTAATGATAAAAGTTCTCTCTTGTGCAGCCTTCCCTCTACCAGGCTGGACTCGAAGGGTTCGAAACCAAACTTCACCAAGTATTCCGACCATCATTATCGTTACCATTACAACCCTGAAATTTCACAGTTAGCAGCTTGTTGTAGTTGTTTATTAGTAATAACCCACAAAACATTATAGTGAAAAAAATGAAAAACATTTTAATATACATATTTTAATAATCCGGCCCGGAGAACCATAATCCTAATGAAAAACGAAGCAGTTATAATATCTTTTGGATTTTCCTTCCTTAACGCATTCTTCCTCATTAAGCCTGGCTCTACAATCCCTTGATTGTCCCTTCCTCGTGTTTCTAAGAAATTTCGTTCAATAAAAACGTAATCGCGTGAATAAAGAAAATA
Source organism: Piezodorus guildinii (assembly GCA_023052935.1). Classification (NCBI taxonomy): domain Eukaryota; kingdom Metazoa; phylum Arthropoda; class Insecta; order Hemiptera; family Pentatomidae; genus Piezodorus; species Piezodorus guildinii. The sequence goes on along the minus strand of CM041294.1, from coordinate 79,541,375 downwards.
TAATTTTAATTATCGGGCCCGGACGACCATGATCCTTAAATAAAATTATGTTCTTTCATTTTTGTGATTTTTCTTCCACAACGCATTCACCTTCATCAGGCCTCAATTTAGGATCCCTCGATAACATAGAGATTGTGTTAAATAGAAAAGTTATGATTTAGTTTATAAATAAATAATTTTAATAACCGGCCCGGAGGACCATATACTTGATGAAAAATGGCGTAGTTCTTTCTGCTTTTTTCTTCCACAACACATTCGTCATTGTTAAGCTTCTTTTTAGGGTACCTCAATAGACCATATATGTCTTTCGGAGAGAATGCGTTCAATAAAAACGTAATTGCTTGATTAAAGAAAAATAATTTTAATCTTCCGGGCCGGAGTACCATGATCCTTAAGTATAATTATATTTTTCTTCCATTTATGTGATTTTTCTTCCACAATGCTTTTGGCACTTTGGGATCAATCGAGCCGGAGACATGGGGTTTAATAAAAAAAGTAATAATTTAGGTTTTAGATAAATAATTTTAATAACCATGACCGAAGGATCATGATCTTGATAAAAAATGGCGTAGTTCTTTCATGTTTTTGATTTTTCTTCTACGGCAAATTTACATTTTTCTAGTACACCTATCTTCGCTTTAAAACATAATTTTTGTGTCATAGAGGTTGCATTCAAATTTTGTAACGATAACTTAATTAATTCTAACCTAACTATTACAGTTTTGTCATAAAAAATAAATAAATAAAACCTTTCTGTTTTGTATCGTTTTTCCTTGTCTTAAGTTCTATTTTTCCCGAACTCAGCTCAAATTATTTTCAAAGCCTTATTCACATCAATCTCTTGATATTACAGTGACATAGTACTCTAAAACGCTTCCTTCTATCTTTGTTGTTTCAACAATTTTAAATAACAGAACAAAAGATCAAGTTTAGAAATATTAACAGCTCTTTGATGAACCACACGTTGAGGTATTCGAGAATGTTTTGCGCTGGGCGTTTGGTAAGTGGAGGGTCCACTATAGACGTTATACAACGCGAAATCACAGAGCTTGCATTATACTCCATCAGTATAATGAGGTAACGAACGAATTTCTAAAAAGTTAATAAGCGACTGGTAGGCGTCTCAGAAGTTAACTCAGGTTTAGGTGAGAGGGTTGCGTTGAAAGTAGTTCTTATGGTCTGGATGGTAGTCAGTGGATTGAATTGTGTAAGCAGCGATTGGTAGTGTTGGCATCGCACTTTCGGGTTAGCTAAACCTTTTCTCTTTAATTTGTTTAAGATCTCTTTATCTCAAGCCTGGGTTTGAGCCATTATGGAAACTTTACCAGACGGTTTAAGATGGAATCTGCTTGGTTAATTCTTTGCACTCCGCTCAGTATGTATTTAATGGAAAGTCTGAATTTCCTCAAGTATTCTCTTAATATCCAGAGTAGTCTTGAGGTTGTAAGAGATAAATATACCTGTTCCAGTTGTAGAATTTTTAAAAATTATATTATTTGAAAGAGTGTGTGAGTTAGATAAGACGGTCCCGAGGCTCATATGTCATCCTTTATCAGCGACGATAAGAGTCTAAATCCTCACCCAGATAGTTTATGCTCCTTAACCAACATTGCTGCACCCAAATACTTAAAAGTTTCTCTTATTTAATTTTTATTGAACATCTGAAAATATTTGTTATCCTCATTAATAGCGTATTATAACTCGATTCTTTTACTTTCACTTACCTACATATGAAATATATAGTGAGGGAAAGTACTGCGATCGTGAAATTTTTTAAAATTCCAGTTTTCAACAAAAATACACGTTTAATGGTACTCTTGAGTCCAAATAACCAAGTCCCTCAAAAAGGTCTATTATATGTGTGTGTGGCAACAAAAAGTCGTACAATACTGAAATTTCATATTTAAGACGACTAAACGCCCGAGATGTTACAGCAACTTTTTTATCAAAATCAGCTGACCAAAAGGGCCACTTTATACTAAGCATTTTGCACCTTTTTACTATTTTCTCAAAAACGGCTCGTAACGATTTTGATTAAACTCACTATATCGATGTAAAATTGAACGGGCTTTAATATCATGTAGGTTTCATTCTGATTGAAATCGTCTGGAAGGGTTTAAATGCCGTTTTTTTTAAATTGCCTTCCAGTAAATTATCTTTAATTTTGTAGAATCAAAAAACAACTATATTATCTATTTAGCACCGATAAAAAACGGGAAAATATATGATTTGAACGATTACGATATCCAACTAAAGGAGAAAAGTGCAAATATATTTTTTTCTGCAATGTTGTTGTTTTTTAATATAAAAAACAGTAATATCGACGTATAATATACCGCTAGAGAGCTAATTATTTTAGAAAAAATATTATCGTATACACACTATTGTAAAAGTCAATGGGGAGTGGTGAAAAGCCGATTAAACTAACTAATTGTCATAGATACAATAGACAAAAACTAAATATTCATCCCGAGAATTTTGATTTAGTTAAATTGAACAACCCCGAAATTAGAAAACAATTCGCGATAGAAGTAAAAAATAGGTTCGATGCTTTGGAATCTTAAGACGAGGAACACGAAGATGTAAACAAATTATGGGAAGGGATCAGGGATAATATTAAAGAGGTCGGTAATTTATGTCTTGGAAAAGAACAAACCTTGGTTCGACAGGGGTTGTCAAAATATGTGTGAAAAAAGAAAAACCGCTAAACTGAATTCCTTAAATAAGCCAAGCAACAATAATTTGGCTTACTTTCGGTTAGTAAAAAATTGTCATAGATAATAATATAATAGATTATTTAATAAAACACATGTTTATATTGAAATTAAATGTAATTAATTCTTTCAAAATTTATTTTTCATCTCTAAGTGTATTTAAACATCTTTTAAAAATATTTAAATTGATTTTAACTAGGGAGGTAAGTGAGAGTCGTATTTTACTCACACCAATTTTTTTTAGTTTATAACATAAATTGCATTAATTCATAAGTGCTGTCATACGTGTGTACTCTCATATATGCTGGTATTTCTCTAATATTTCTTATAAAACCTTAAAATTTAAACCTATTCAAAATGAAAACTGTAAATATCTATCAATTAAATATATATTAAGATCTAACGTATATTGACAGTAAAATGAGAAAACATTGTACACTAAACAGACAGCGTAGGCCTTTGGGAAATATACATTCTTTTTTATCCCTTCAATAATCTTTTATTTATTCCTGAATGTTTGTTTATACGTGCTTTACAGAGTCTTTATGTTACGTTTTTTATTCATATTAGCATATTGTGTGCTTCGCATTGAATAATGTAAATGATCCTAAAAAAAAAAAAATGAAACACCTATTTTTTTAAAGTAAAAATGTGTCACCTTTGGTGTAGTGGCTAGCATAAATCAGCAGGTTGCCCTAGGATTTTTTTATGGGAGTAAAAGTTATGCCGCCCTTCGTAGTGGACGTAAAAAGGTGGTCCTGAGCCTGTGCCATGTCAGGTACTTGTTAGATCTCTATCCTAATTAAACCTGGATAGGAAAAATTTAGGACTTCCATTGTAGCATCGTCAGTTTCGCGACAGCAGTATAAAATGACGTTAAAAGAACGAACAAACAAAAAAGTACTACGTAAGAGTTCTTATTAACATGTTACCATTTTCGATTTAAAATGTGTCGGCAAGGAAAGATCCTACGTTGTACATTTTTCTTTATTTTTATTTTACTGTTTAATTTAAATATATTTTGATTATATTTATTTTCTCTACAATATTTTTAAAAATATATCTATTAATACAAATACAGGGTTATTTTTTTCCCTACGCATTTATTTTCATAAATTCAGCCAGAACGTTTATCTTAAAATACTATGCAAATGTGTTGTCGTTAGGGGCTCCGATACAAATTTTAAAAATGCTCTCATTTAAAAAAAAAAAAAAAGGAAAAGACATTTCTGTCAGTGAAGAGGTTTGTTAATGGGAAGGGCTTTGGCAGCGGATACTTATGGAAATCTCTAAGCATAGCTTCCCAAAATCATTTGAAATGAGGATTTTATTGACAGATTTTATACTCAAAGTAGAAAATTTACCATTTATTATAATATTTATTACTTATAAAGTGTCATATTTGTCAATTAATTTAATGATATTAATGTGTCGGGTTTTAATGAATTTAATGGACTAGTATTACATGATAAACTGTTACTATTTCTGAATATATTTAAAACTGCTGTGACGTTTTTCGAATAAAAAAAATTGTAAGGTGTGTTGGTCAGTTCTCTATTAATATTTATTTATCTATTGATTTATTCAAATATTTCTAAATGAAGAATAATACGTGACATAAGAATTTTAACATAATAATCTTTAAAAGTATCAGATCATTGTGGAAGCTTCATGTTTTGTTTTTTTATATTATTCTATAATCAGCCTTAGGATGTGGCTCAAATACCACAAGTTATTAATATATATATTATATATATATATTATATATATATATATATATATATTATATATATATATATATATTATTTATATATATATATATATATATTTATTTATATATATATAGAAAAAATCTAGATGACACAAACTAATAATAAATACAATATGAATAAATACTATGAATAAATACAACAATTAAATGTGAAGTATGTATATAATAAAATTTCTCTTGAACGACCTTTTCATTGTAAGCTCTTTTTTATGTTAGTAGGTTTCGAGACGATTTTCTTTTCTATCAGCTCCAAGTGTGGGGCCAATATCTCTCCACCATTTAAACGGCCTTGTTTACATAATGTATTTTAAACCTAATGTATTAATGATGTTTACAAGAATCGTGCTATTCTAAATTTCGTGGAGATACGCCCACGGGCACTTTCGCCCTACCGGGGAGGTATTTTAAATTTCTGTCTTCACCTTGGGCAATGGGGAAGATGACAAAGTTATGTAAATATCAGGTAGTTGCTGTGAGGAGATGGCAGGCCGAGATAGCGCCTCAGGATAGATTGAAATCCCCTGTAGGTCCTTGTCTTTTGCAGTTTTTTTTTTTTGTTTTTTTTACGTCTTAGTGGCGCCGAGGTCCTATAATCCTTACTGCCGGCTTCTGTAGCTTCCAGGAACCCTGGATGGCCGATCTTCGTGAGGACAATTCCTTTAAACAAGAAGCGATTCATTGCTTGGTAATGAGCTCTGAGCAGGATCATTCCAAGCCTTAGTTTAGATGTTTGGTTTGGTGGAATCAGGAATAATATTTTGAATTATATTTATTCCGCGAAGCTTCTCAAGAAAATGACTGGCGTCATCTTATAAAATATTTGTGCAAAGTCACAAATAAAATTTACACGCTTAATGGATTATGAATACTTATACGTATTTTTATAATAATGTAAATACCCCAATTCAGTCATTCATAAAAAAATTGTTTTTTCGTTTATCCGCATGCCATGTAATTTATGTTTATTATTGTAACATAAGAACAGTAATACAGATGTATAGCATACCGTTGGAAAGCTAAAGATTTTTTTTTAAATTCCATCTTATACACAAAGTTGTAAAGGTAATGGAGAGTGATGAAAAGCGGATAAAACTGTGGTTGTTTTAAATATTATTATAATAAATTATTTAATGAAACGCGTGTTTCTTTCGAAACTCAATGTAAAACTTTGACCTTTTTACATATTTAACTTTTAAAGTAGAAAATAATTGGGCTGATTTTAAAATTCCTTCCAAAAGATTTTTATTAGCAAGAAAAACATTACTCAACGGTTCGGTATTTTATCCATGTTCAGAATCCTTAATCAATAACAACACATCACTAAATATGCATTAATAACACCTAATTATAATGTAAATGATTAGACATTTATTGGTAATTTTTAACTGATAATCAAAATTAAAGTTTTCTAGCCCTAATCCAGTTGAAGACAAAGTTCCAGGGCATTTCCTTATCTATTTTTTTTTTTATACTGTTGATAATTTTAACTAGGTTTTTTGAACTAATAAGGCGAAGTTAGTGTATGACAGACGGACAAAAAAGAATTTTTTTCAAACCAAGTATCATTTTAGAATTATTATATAAGTATTGAACTTACTTTTTTATGGTTTCCTATCTGCACCTAGTATTTTTATGGGCTGCAAATCTCTGATTATGCATTTTAACCTTCGAGCCGCAGCCCCAGGTACATTTCACCCTCGCTAGCCCAGATGTTCCGCTCCCACAACCCCTGATATTATCCCCCCCTCCTCCCTCGTTAATCCCCATCCTCATTACACACTCACACACACGCAGTTAGATAAGGACAACTTTAATGCGAAGGTTAAAGAGGGGGTAGAGTTGGAAAAGTGTGTAACTCCTTAAAGCTAATTAGCAACTTAATTGGCCTCTCAGTTACAGTCTGAGGAGTTTCCTGTATAAAACAACTTTAATTCGCCCGTTTGTAGCAAACTTACTTTCATACTAATTTAACTACTCTATTTAAACTTTTTTTATGCCAATGTTTTAAGCAGACAGCTTGAAACAATATCTAATTGTATAGGATAAACTACCACTTGTTATCTTATTAACGTTTTTATAGTAAACTACGTTAATATCATTGGCAAATCAGGCTCAGCTCCTATTGTATTATTTCAGCTTAGAAAGGTATAATTTTTAGTTCGATTTTTTTTTTTTTTTCCTAAGTAATGATGTAGTATGATAAGTAAAGGTGTGGTGTGATTATAACACCTGAATAATAGTTCTACCTATTGATAGAATGTCTGATTTGTGTCAGAATATCTCTTGAATATCTTCTTTTCAGTCACCTCTGCAGGTTATCTTGAAGACTGAAAAATTTGAATTAAAAGAGGCATATCAATTAGGAGGGAGAGGGTGGAAGGGAGGATGTTGAAGACCTTATGGATGATTTTATTCCTGTCAAAATAAGTATACTCTCAAAATCTTCAAAGGATTTTAATTTTAAGGATTGCATGGGGTATTTGATAGTTTAGTGAAGCCAAAAAGCTCAATCAGGATAAATATGCTCAAACCTAGGTTGTAAACAAATATAAAAAAAAAAAAAAAAATTAAACAGGCTTATGATAGTAGCAGTTTAAATGGGATTTTTTTTAGTTGAGTATGAATTTAAACCGTCCGTCATTCTAGTTTGTTGTAATCGATTTAAAGGGCCAGTTTCATGCATGCCGTTTAAATTTTTCACTAATCTGAGTTGATGTTTCATGTTGTTGATGTTTTAATGTTTACTAATCTTTTTTTTTTAAACATTTTTATTGATATTTACAACTGTATTTAAAAAAAAAAATAATTCAAGTAAATGTGATGGTTATATAATACAATGACATGAAATACATGTAGAGAAGCTTTCCATTGGAAGCACTCTAGAAATATTCTAAACTATAATATCCCGGCCTCATCACATCATTGCTTTCTCGTAGGCCTAGAAACAGTACGCATCTGTATATGTGCTCTTCATGTGTTGTCAAGGCAAAGGAGTTTTTTTTTATTTCTATAACGAATAACAGTAATATATTCTGAAACTATAGAGTAATAAAACTTTTATATTTAAGTACTTAAATATTACTAGTTAAAGCGAACAAGTCTGATATACTTACTCATGGCTTCTTGATAACAAGCCAAGTTATTGATATGGACGAGTGGACTTTCAATTGACATTCTGCCTGCAATGCCCTTTACAGATTGCAGCCCTGTGCCCTTTGTTCATCCCTTAGGGATTTTTAAAGTTCAATATTGCTCTACTACATTCACTGCATTGCATTACCATCACGTCTGTCAGCTGAACAATGTAATTTTTTTTTTTAAATTCATTCGACAACCATGCGCCCTGATGATGACCACACAAAGAGGGGTCGAAACGTTGCCAAATAATAAATAGTCGAAACTATTTAGTTGTTTCATTTGTTGACCGCCACCCGGACTAATTCCTTCCAGTAATTTTTTTTTAATTTTGAAAAAAATTAAAACTTGAACTCAGTCGTTTTGGTTAATGTCTGACTTCATACATGGCTCATTTTGCTTTATAACTTATACTAGGTTTTATAATATGTAAAACCATATATTAAAAAGAGATTAATTTTGTAGACATGTTTTGTTGTTTTAAAGATTATTTTAGCACCATGGAGCATTCCTAATTTAAATAAAATTTAATTATATAAAAACCTCAAAAAAAAAAAAAAAAAAGTTATCGAGCTGATAAATAGTAGCCAAGAAATAGGAAACATTATTTGTATTGAACTTCGACCCAAAGTGATAAAGATAGTCATAAGAATTTAAATATACACGCCTAAAATAATTTATGTGTAATAACTTCCAACGGATAACGTTCTTCAGAAAAATAAAATACAAAAATAAGACATCAAGAATCTCCATAAACTTGGTTGTGTAAAGATAACTCGGCTAATCAAAATAATGAATAATTGGCAAAATTAATCAACTGACTCATGCAGTTTATTTTTCTCTAGTGATGTGTTATTGTTTGTTTGTTTATTCATTTAACGTAACTTTTGTGCTATTGAAGCTAATAAGGCAATGCTACAGTGGCCCTACATTTTGCCTATCCAGGTTTAATTATTGCATTATCATAAGATAGAGATTTAACTGTTACATCATACAGGCTCAGGAGCACCATTTTACGTTCCCTCATAGGAATTTAAAGAAAGATAGATAAATAAATAAATAAAACTTGTAGTGTTCAATCCACGATTATATTTGGTATTGTTTTGAGAGAATATGTGAGTCATAGCCTTCTCAATCTCAATCAATGTTTTTCTTTAACATTAAATAAAGTTTTTTATCTACAATGTTGTAATTGTGAATGTATGGAAAACTTTACACTAATTAGACAGGCCATAACTTTTAATTTGCACTTATTGTCTAATACACTTTTAGACTTAAATAAATATGATAAAATATATTTCTTTTTAAATATTCCAGCTAGCTGTCTTGATATATTAGAGAAAAACATCAAAAGTAGTATTTTACCGATAAAATCAACTATGATTCCATTTTCTAGTTGATTAGACCCGCCTTGTTGGAGAATCGGTGGTTAAACTAGTGCTTAGCGCTTAGCGGCTTAGGCAAAGCCGGATTTGTATAATTGAACCAAATTGGATAATCCGTCCCAGGCGATCACCGCCTGTCGTAATCGAAGGCTGGGTCCGAGTCCAAAGCATCTGTCCGACCGGCCCGCCCACCCTATAGTCCTTCGTCGGCTTTCTGTAAGCTTCGCCGTTATAGGGAATTTTATTTATAGCTATAATCTATATTTATACCTTTTTACATACCTAAATAAGCATATACATACATATATATGTGTATATATATATATATATATATATATATATATATATTATATATATATGTATATGTATATATTTCACATACCTACCCATTCATTAATAATAGCAATTTATTTATTCTGAGACGAGGCCCTTTAGAATAGAGACAAATCTGGTAAGACACGACTTTCAGTTACATCGGTTGTTATAGTTAAGTTATATACCTGTATCACTACAACCCATGAAGGGTCTTGGGCTCAGTATCTATAGAGATTCGTACTGTTTCTAGGACAACGGAGTGCGCAATGAGGCGATTAGGATTTGATCACGCTCAGCCGCCAAGTTTCCCCCAATTTTTTTGAGTACCCACTTCAAAGAGGCTGTAGGGTCTCCATACCCTAGGGTCGCCACCCGACTGAATTAACAGAATAAATAATATTCTGCCGTAGCCGGGATTCGAACCCAGAATCCAGAGAACACTAGACTAGTGCTCTATCCACTTGACCACGCCACTCCCTAAAGTAAATTTAAGAACTATTAAATAAAGTTATATCTGAAAAAATAAATTAAAGAATTATATCCCTTAAGAATAAAAATTTTGTACAATAGTTTAACATGAAAGTCTGGCCGAGAGAGCAATGCAATTAATTTTTATTTCCAAATATGTAAAATAAAATTATATTCATATGTATAAAAGATGTGGAATATGAACAAACGAAAAAAAAAAGAATGTGGTTTATATGATTTTTATGTTTTTAGTCAATATTTTTTTAATTTATAATGAAAACAAATACTCCTATTTCATTGTTTAAAATGTTTATTTTAATCAATTTTCTTATTTTTTTCAGGTAAGTTATAATTGATTACTGTTATATACCTTACTTAAAACTGTAAGTATTTTTTATATTATAATTTATCATGAAATGCTCACAACCTAATAAAGGAAATTTTATTTTATTTCATATTCATCTATTCTAAAATTCTGCTAAATACAAATTCAACTTTGAATTTTTTTTCGGTGGCGCGACAGGCTTTGTAGGGCCCCTTTGGGCCCTTGGCGATGTAATCAACTAGGAGAATACACACGCGTTAGTTGATTCAATTTTTGTATGGTAGGGTCATTCCTCCCTACGCCTGTTTTTGTTTGGCCACCAGCTACCCAGCCAGCATTTAAGCCTTTTCAGACTATTTCAATCAGAATGAAACCTATATCATTAAACCCCATTACATTTTACTTCCACATAGCGAATTTGGTCAAAATCGTTAGAGCCGTTTTTAGAAAATTGTGTGGTATAAAGTGTAATGTAAATTGTATGGTATATAACCTATGGTATAATATAGGTCCAAAATGCATGGTATAAAGTGGCTCTTCTGGTTAGTTGATTTTGATGAAAAAGTTGCTGTAACATCTCGGCCGAATAGTTTGTCTTAAATATGGAATTTCAGTTTCTTTTGACTTCAAGTTTTTTTAGCTTGACTTACCACATACGCATCTTTTTGCAGGACTTGTCCATTTGGACTCAAGGGAACCTTAATCACGTATTTCCTGTGAAAACTCGAATTTGAAAATGTTCACGATCGCAATACGTTCCCTTACTGTATATTTCATATATAGGTAGGTAAGTGAAAGTAAAAATTACTACATGTATTCTAAAGAAAAAATTAAATACGACATTTTTTGTGAATGCTTAACAAGTCGCTATTGGATGGAGCGTAATGTTCATAACGAGTGCCTTTTCTAGTAGAATCAATATAAGCGATGGATCGTTTGGTCTGAATCGCGAAACAAACGGACGGACATGCGAAACTTCAAACGGTCTAGTTGAAATAGAACCTCCCATAAGTTCCTTCAATTATTAGCTATAAAACCTTCATGGCTATAAAGTCGCAATATCATTTGTTGCCTATGTTTATATTTTGTTATTAGGCGTTTAGTTTGATTAGGTACTTAAAGTACGTGCTTGGAAGGATGTATACTTTAAGATGAGTTAACTGTAATAAATGACTTGGGGTTTGGTTTGGACAGTTATAGTGAGCGTGATAATGGGAACCATTAAGAAGCACAATCCATTAGTGAGGTACCAGGACCAGTACCTGCCCGGACCTACCTGCCTGCCCAGGTACTTGTGGTACCATCACCTGTACCAGTCTCACAATGGAACTGACAGCGTCATTATTGTTTGGACTGTTGCGTTGACGCCGGAAGTCTGGGCTATCTCATCTGTATCTTTGGGTCTGTTAAAAATATTTAACGAACGCCAATGTTTGATGCCGATAAGTCCAATTTTTGCGTACACGATTCAACCCAATAACTGGCATCCTCCCACTTACATCTCGACTCACTTCTTAGACGTCTAATAGTCAGTTCAGCGCATATCAACTTTTTATGAATTCATTCTTTTACAAGTCTATCAACTTTGCATATCCATTTCAGCGATCAAGCAGAGTTTAAGCAAACATTATAGAGGGGTACAAGCTTTGTATTCTGCGTTATGTACCGTTCTAAATTCTCTTTTGGCATCTTCCCTCTTCAGACCATAAATTTTACTCAGAACCTTTTTCTCAAAAAACCCTAAGGTGTTTTTCATACTTTCATACTTCAAAGATGTGGCATTTCACATCTGTATAGAACCGTCAGAAAAATAATTGTTTTGTAAATTCTACTGTTTAACTGAAAGAAGGTGTCAACTGTGTAGTTTCGATAAAAAATAATAGTATGCTAGTACTATTACTAGTAGCCTTTTACCGCGACTCCATTTCCCGTCGAAATAACTAAATTTATCCACGTATTAAACGTAGAGGATGTATAGTCGACTGTAGAAACTATGATAGGTGGAATAATCAGGAGTCAGTCTTGTTCTAAATATTTTAATTTTCCGACGTTTCGGCTCAAGCTTGTGAGCCATCATCAGGGCATTACTGAGCCATGTCCAAGCATAAACTGCGGTTTGGATGATGATAGCTCACAAGCTTGAGCCGAAACGTCGACAAAATTAAAATATTTAAAAAAAGACTGACTCCTGATAATTCCACCTATAATAAGGTGTGGTATATAATATTTAATATCGCCCATTTTTTTTTCACCAGTACCACCTTGCACGGATCTACGCATTTTTCTGTTCTGATAAAGTCTCGGGTCCGACGCTTGTCAGTGCTTCACGAATAATGCTTGTAAAAAAAAAATTAAAAATGTGCTCTGACAATACTCAAAGACATTAATTACCGACATAATCGGTCTCAAAAGTTTCACCAATTTCGCCTATTTCAACACTTCACGAGATCCAACCTTCCACGTTTCTACAAAAGGCTTATTTACATGACCATCATAAGGCTTCTGGGACTACGGAGTTGTGCTTTTGGGCTCTACTGCACTCCATTTTTTTTTTCTTATCCAATCCTTACAATTCAATTTCCTTCGTGAAATCCTGTATGCTTTATACTTTGTTATTCATAAACTAACTCTTATCAGGCCTGTCCTAACGTACGCCTCCCAAACATGGACTCTGTCCACACAGGATAGAAAAAAATCTGCTTATCTTTGAGAGGAGTATCCTTCGAAGAATCTATGGGCCGGTAAGGGGTGAGGAAGCCTGGAGGAGAAGAAGAAGAAGAAATAAGGAACTATATATACCATAACCTTTATCAGGCTGGGACGCCTTGGGTGGGTAGGGCATGTCGCAAGGATGAGTAACGACGAAATGCCTAAAAGAGTGATTGAAGAAGAAATCCAGACGCACGAGAACAGCTTGGAGTTCGAAATTGGAAGGCATCAACCCAAAACCGAGCCGAATGGCAGAGGCTCGTAGAGGCCAGGATTCATCACAGGGCTGTTGCGCCATAAGATAGATAGATAGATAGGTATATGCATAAACTAATCCATAATGACATTAATATTGCATATGTTACTGATATGCCCGGAAACTAGGTACCATTCCTTTCATGACAAACTACATTCACTCTTTAATCTTCTATTTTTCATCCTTGCTTCCTCTTAAACTTCTGATAAACCTTCGAGGGATTTGAAAATAAGATGGCCGTGAGACTTGAGCAAAAAAAGAAAAAAATGGAGTAGTGCCCACGGGTAGTTTCTCTACATGTGTATCTTCCCTTTGTTCAACATTATAATCACATTCAGTTGATGTCTTTATTTATCCTAGTAAAAACAATATTGTTTAGTTTCTGGAGTTTTTGGTATGATAAGTTTTTGTTAAAATGTATCCTTAATATAACTATCAGATTGTACATTTTTGCAGTTGCGTCTCTCCTGCTACTTGCCTGGACGTATGATGACTCCTGAAACTATCATCGTTTATTTCGCCCTTAAGGGTTTGGTTTGGACGGTAGTCTCTTTGCAGAGTTGTGTAAAGAGCAATTAATAGGATCTGCATCTAACCTTCCAGCTCTCAAAGCCTCTTATTTATTATTTATTCTAGAAAAATATTATTTTAATATAATTACTGACATTACTGAGGCCTCTAATATTTATAGAGTTGGTGATATGCCTCGATTTAATAACTGGAATATTTTCTATATTTATTATTATAATTTTCTTCCTTTTAATAGATAAGAAAGTGATTGATGGAGGTTGGTTGTGACGGTATATTCAGGGAAATTGTTTAGTTAATCTTCACTCGAGTTGAATTGTAATAAATAAATACAAAAAAAAAAAAGAAGTTTTTAATTTATTACTTTCCTCAGCTAGTGAAGAAAGAGTTATAGTCAGATCGAATTACGATACAGAATTTTTTTTTTCGCTAAGCAAAATTAATTATTTCTTTTCTGTTACATATAAAAAAAAACTTCATACGCTTTAAATTACTATTCCTTCAAAATAATGTGTATATTAATACACGTATTTATCTTCTGAACATATGTTTCGTCTCTCCCACCTTATGATTTTATCAATATTTATTAATAAATGTACTATTTTACTCACGTTTCTGGTCACCGCAGTTTCTGAAAAATGAATATGATTTTTCCTGAAGGTTCATCTTTCGAACTAGATTTGCAATAATTGTATGAATGAGATCCTGTAGCACTATTATTATTGTCTATTATGACAAATTGTAATATATACAAATAAAAAAAAGATTTGCAATAAGCCTGTAATTGGAAAAATCTAAATGTATATAATAATCTAAATATATTATATATATATATATATATATATATATATATATATATATATATATATATATATATATATTATACAAAAAAATTGTATTTATAGTTAAATCAAATGTTAAGAATATTCCTGTAGGAAAAAAATCGGTATGCTGTGTTATAGCAACCCAATTAAGTTGGGCAGCATCATTTTGTTTATTTATTTATGAATAAAGTGTATCTCTCTCTAAAACATTTTACAAAATTGGTTTATGAAAAAATTAAAAACTATATATTTCCTGAAACATTACCAGTACTCTTTTGAAAAATAATCAATAATAAGTGTTTTTAGCTATGGATGCCATTGTATGGACGTTCTTCTAGAAATGATGCGAATCTGTATGTGTACTGAAGTGAAGACCTACATAAGTTGTAGGGGTACAGTTTTTTTTTATTAGTTTTTTTTTTCTAAAAACAATTAATTCTTGCGTGATGACCCAATATTTTACACTTCAGCTTCCGTTTCTAAATCTCCTTCAGTCAAAGTGGCTATTTTCCTCGATTCGAAGGCAATACTTTGTTCATTTATCTATAAAATCATCCGCTCCCACCGCCCCTCTTACGTCTACAGCCTCCTACAATTTAAATCCAAGACCCACACCCAGGAAACCAGATCCCGTCTTTCCGACCACTAAACGCCTTCTCACAGAACCAAAAAATAATAATGTTTTTTCTTATCCTGGTCCACTGTTTCCTGGAATGCTCTCTTATCAAACATCCATCATTCTCCTTTCCTATCTTCATTCAGAGCTTTTTTCAACACCTTCAGGCTTCCCAACCAAATGTAAACTTATTTTAGTATAGCGATTAAAGTGAGGTAAAAAATGTCTACACTTCTTAACATCAATGACTGTTAAGTCAATTGCCATTTCAATTTTATTTTATGTATTCTATTGTTTTTTGTTTTGTCGATTTTATATTATATAAAGATATTGTTGTACTTTTTCTCCCTCTCTTTTCATCAGTTAAAGACCATTTTATATATTTATTGTAATTATTAATATTTTTTTGGGGGGGAGAGGGGAGAGACGGGATTCTTTAGCCAGTGATAATTTTCCTTGTGAATTTATGTTATTCTTAAGGGATCTTGCCCCAGAATAAAGTTTTTTTTTTCATTAATTTTCTGAGTCGATCTCAACTCCGGAACCGAAGACGCTCTTGACAGCACCACACCCTCCACTTCTTGTAGATCTCGACATGCCCTATAGTAGGGCGCCTTCCGGTTCTTCCTCCCGGTAATTACCCCTTAATGACACAGGGCCGTTGGACAACAAGTTATCCAATGAGGTGCCGCAGTGAAAGGAGTCCTGCTGGCCATTGGCTGAGTGTTGGCGCCTACTGCTTTCACCTTCTGTAACCAGTGGCGCCCTCTGCCGTTCCCCAGTTTTTGGCCTATGATTTTTGGTCTAATTTTTCTTCCCCTCCGTCGTAAAACCTTCCACTTAACTACAAAAGGCTCATCTACATTAATATCTAGACTTAATATAATTGAGCTTTAATGCTCTGCTTAAACCATTAATTCTATCCTATCCAATCCTTACAATCCAAAATGCTTTGTAAAATCCTAAACGCTCCCTATTTTGTCAAGAATAAACTGGTTACATAATGACCTTAATGTTCCATTTGTTACTGATCTGGCCCGCACAAGGTATATCTCCTTTCATGACAAACTCCATTCCCACCCACTCTAATCCACTAGTTTCTTTCTTAGCATCCTCTTTAATTCCTGATAATCCTCGTCTGAAAAGAAGATCGACCCGACACCTTCTAGTTCAGTGTATATATGAGTTCTGCTAATTGGTAGTTTCTTTACAAATCTTCTTCTTGTTTATTGTCTTTTACCAAATTGTTTAGTTGTTTTAAAATATCATTCATTAATTCATGTCGTATGAGCCAACTTTGGACCACGTCGTTTCAGCTGGCTACTTCTGACTTTGATCAAACTGCAGTTCTAAATATTTATTATCAGTCTGTCTTGAAATTTTTTATAACACCCTGCCACAGAAAATTATAAAAATTAAATACACCACCCAACAGTACAACCCACCCAGGCGACTTATTAGGTGGTGACGTACGAATAGATGCCTTGAATTAACCAATTATTCGGAAGTCAACGCATTTGCTTATTAAGAATAGCTTTTATTTGCAGATGGAAAGTAGCAATTAGTCGACAAGGATTGTAAATAAATAAATATCAATTATAAATAATAAACATTACTCCTTTTCCAACTCCGTGGTATCATATTACCCTCCGCCTGCTGTTATTTGGGAAAACCCGACCTCAGCTCTCTTTACTGCCACTAAAGTATTAGATGGAGGTCATTGCGCCGCGACACCCCCCGTAAGGACAGGACCGGGTAAGGATAGTAGCCAATTAGCTTCCTGCTTCGCTATAACGGTCCATCCAGCCTCTTCATTGCTCTTCATTACAGCTTCTTTTATCTGGGCCAGGGGGAAGGGTTGGCTCATCATTAAAATAAAACAAAATGGCTATTTGTTCTATTCTATTAGAGGTTACTGTTATATTTTAGACTTGTTCCTTGACTAGTTTTTCTCTGTATTATTAAGTATTGATATAAATTGTCTACAGTTGTAAAAAAGGTAGATTAGGCCCATGCCCAGTAGGCTGAAACACCATTTTTTTTAAGTCGTGCGAAAGGCCGGAAAGGGCCTTGGCTGTGCTGTGTAATCTGCTAGGATAATACACAGTTGTGAAAATGAATACGGTTATATTTAATACTTATGAATTTTTTTTCAGATAAGTTTTGAATACGTTTGTAATATCTCCTGTAAATACGTATGTGTATGCGTTTACATTTATCAACTCCCATACAGTTGTTGCTCTGCTTCTAAGTCGGCTTAAAATTATTTATTATAATAAAAATTTAGAAAACAAAAAAAATATATATATATATATATATATATATATATATATATATATATATATATAAAGATTATACAGAATTTCGATGAAAGCATTTATTTTAGATTAAATAATATAACATTGTAAACAATAATAACCAAAGTTTATCTGCGCTTATAATCACTCTCCTTTAACTTTTGCAGCTTTAAATTTTACATAAGTCATTATTCGCGCTTTTCTTCAGTTAATAAATATAATCGTTTATTTAATATTTAATATAATCGTATTTGTTTTAGCACCTGTGAAATACGCCCGTATTTGTATTCATTACTGACAAATATTCACTATAGGTGATTAGATGGGTAATTAAAATCAGAGGTGATGTTTAATACTTAAATTATAAACATTTGAAGCAAACAAATAATATGTGTAGTTTGTTTAACACTGATGAAGTAGATCTCTTTCACTTTCTAGCTGCCTGTCCGATAATATCAGAGTTTTGAGAAAAATACTTGAAATCTAAAAATATAGTGAGAATAGTTGACTGTATGTATATATATGGGAGATGTCAGTTCAGGGTGCAGTCAAAAGACCACAAAATTAAGTATGAACTTAATTTATTGGTGCCGACGTTTCGGCCTAAATTATAGTCCTTCTCCAGGGCAATTGCTTTTGACTGCACCCTGAACTAAATTCTCCCAGATAGATTTAATAAATGGAAGAGATTGGCTGGCATTGATTAATTTCACAGGTCTACTTTCTCCTATAGAATGGTTCACAAGAGAATTTAAATTGATTAATAAATTTGAATTTAATTAGTAAATTTGATTAAAATGTATTGAAATTTTTAAGTGTATATATATTGTTTCTTATTTATTAATTATATCGATAGCTTAAAGAATAATTTTGTCAATAAACACAGACTCTACGGACGGTCAATAGACCATGTAGTCGGTCAAACAATTTTGTAAATTATTTTTTGATTTACTGTAATTTTGAAGAATAAAAATACTTTTTTCCTATATCTAACTATTCGTATTGGTGGAGGAGACGTAATATGGTGGTCCTCTAGGCTCTGCGATGTTTAGTGCTCGTTTAATATCGCATTCCTAATTAAATAATATGGCAAAATTTAAGAATTAGGAATAGTCCGATTAGCCTCAGAAGTATACAAGTGACGTTAAATGATAAAATAAACAAAATTAATTAATATTAATAATAAATGAGTCAATCATAATAAGTCGAAATATAAACAATTTACGAAATGGAGGTGCCGATAACTTGAGTAAATTGAGAAACTTTCTGATTGGCAGAGGCGGAATTGTTGTCATATCACTTTTCTATCTCCTTCAGTATTAATTTTGTTTTTGTAAATAAATCAATTATTTCGAACGCTAATAAAGTCGATCTTAAAACTAAAACTGAAAAAAAAGATTGTATGAAGAAATAAACCTGCAAAGTGACTGTCGGTTATAAAACGGCAGCCCAAAAAGGTAGGTGAATTAATAATCATAAAATTTCTTTCTCTCTATATATACACATTTATTGTTTTTATTTTTTCAGATTTCTATTTAATGTACATTTTATGTCGTCCCTGATGTGTTTATTTATCAGGTATTTCGCAAAAAAAAAAAAACAGGAGATAAAATAAAATAAAAAGGAGAGATTGTTTTTGAAAGCTACCCGAGACCATATGGCAGTGGGTGTTAGTTCTCCAGATGTTACAAATGTCGCCAAAGACACTTAACCTTGCCTTCAGGTTTATTTTCGAGTGTGTCGGATCTGTTGGTGTCCTTTGCGACCAAACACCTGGCTGCATATTTGGAGGTTGGCTGCCTTCTGGTGGCTTAATTGCATTCTTCCGATTCGGGATATCTTCCATATTTGAGATTTCACCTGATTTCCTAAAGAAAATTCGCAAACAAGATAGAATAACCAAAAAACTTTTTAGTGTTGTTTTATTTGCACTTACCTATATATGAAATATATAGTAAGGGAAAGTATTGCGATCGTGAAAATTTTCCAGTTTTCAACGGAAATACGCGTTTTAGGGTCCCATGAGTCCAAATGACCAAGCCCCGCAAAAAATGTCTGAGTGTTCGTGTTAAGTCCATCGCGAAAACGAAAAATGCTGTAAAACTGAATCTACATATTTAAGATGACTATACGACCGAGATTATACAACTTTTTCATCGAAATCAGCTAGCCAGAAGAGCCACTTGATACCATATATTTTGCACCTTTTTACGATTTTCTCAAAAACGACTCTAATGATTTTGATTAAACTCGCTATATCGATGTAAAATTTAATGGGCTTTAATATTATATACTTTTCTTTCTGAATAGTGTGATAGGGCTTAAGTGCTAATATTTTAAATTGTTTTCCTCTAAAGTACCTTTAATTTTGTTAATTTAAAAAAATAAGGCACATCATCTTATTAGAAATAAGATAAATAATAAATAACGGCTATATATGCAAGTTAAGCGAATTTGATCGACAACTAAAGGAGAAAGTGTGGAAATATTTTTATGCGATTTTTTTTTTAAACAAATAAACAGAAATATAGATGTTAATATACCGTTGGAAAGCTAAAGATTTAAAAAAAGAAATACTATCATATACACAAAATTCTAAAAATTAACGGAGGGTGATGAAAAGCTATAAAACAAACTGATTGTCGTAGATAATAATATAATTTATTTTTAATAAAACACGTGTTTTATTCAAACTTAATTTAATTATTTCTTTAACAATTTATTTTAATCTCTAAATGTATTTAAAACTTCTAAATTTGATTTTAAAAACGGAGGTAAGTGGAGGTCGTGTGTTGCGTGCAACAGATTTTTTTTTTATTGAATTGGGTTCTAAACTAAATCCGTAGCGTTTTTCAACATTTCAATTTAATCCACTAAATATTTATAAAATCAAGTTTACTTGGTCAATAATTTTTACATATTCTAAAAAAGGATTAGTTAAGATGCTTTTATGAATCAGTTTAAAAACGTGATTTCTTGTCTTTAAGTGATATTTTGCTTGCTCAAGTTCGTCATTTAATGATTTTTTATTTCCGAAAAGGGAAATCCGCTGCACAGACGATTAATATAATGTGCAGTGTGCATGTTGATGATGCCTTAACCGTATGTTTTGCTCGGTTCAGAACCGGAAATATTGACTTGGAAGTCGCAAAGCGTTCGGGTCATCCTTCAACTGTTCTGGGAGGGCGGAATTTAAAAAATACCTCGAAGATGGCAACATGTAATAGATCCTTTATAATTAATAAAAAATATTTACCAGAATCTAATGATTTTATTGAAACCAGTAAAAAATGCTACGAATTTATTTTACCACGCAATAAAAAACAAAAAACTTATTTCACTGCTCTCTTAATTTTCCTGATACTTAATATTAAAGAGTAACGAAGAGAAAACTTGTAACGGACAAAAAAGACTGTAAAAGGTTTAAAAGTTATTCGTGTTTGGTATCCAACATGGCGATCTCCTAATTGAAAAAGTAGTGCAAAAAAAAGAGAACCTAGATTTAGTGCAAAATTAGCTAGGTATCGATAGTGCATAACCAATACTAAAGTGATAACAAACCGAAGGTGAAAATATTTTTATAAATAAGATATTTTTAATTTTTATTAAATTAAAAAAAATTGTTATATATTCTTCTTCTGATCTTCCACTTAACCACAAAAGTCTCATCTACATGATTATCATAAGGCTAATCTAGATTTACGAAAATTTTGGGCTCTACTAAGTCATCGAATTCTTCCTGTATCCAATTCTTACAACCCAAAATCCTTCGGAAAATCCTCAACGCTTCTTACTTTGTCGCGAATAAATTCATCCACAAGGACTTTAATGTTCCATACGTTGTTGGTTCGAACAAGGCTAACTCTATTCTCACTCTAACCCACTAGTTTTAATCTTTGCTTACCTTCGATTCCTGATAATCCTCCGTGGCGTCTGAAAAGAAGATTCTGAACAAAAGAAGGCCTCGAGACCTTCTGCTTTATGTGACCTCCTCAACTGCTACCAATAAGCAATTTCTACACGTGTTATTTTTTTCATGTACCCTGTTTTGTAGTATTTTACTTTTACTTACCTGAAATATATAGTAAGGGAAAGTATTTTGATCGTGAACATTTACGAATTCCAGTTTTCACCGGAAATATACATTTTAGGGTCCCCTGAGTCCAAATGACCAACTCCCTCAAAAATGTCTGTGTATGTGTGTGGCGCAAAAGTCCACCAAGTCTAGCACAAAAATGAAACGTCGTAGGAAACTGCAATTTCATATTTAAGACATCTATAGCTAAATATGCAAGTTGAGCAGGTTCGATAAACAACTAAAAGAGACAAGTGCATAAATTTTTTTTTTATTCAATTTTGTAGCACAAGAATAGTGATATAGAGTTATAATATACCGTTGGATAGCTAATGATTTTAGAAAAAATATTATCGTATACACGAATTTCCAAAAGTTAATGGAAAGTGATGAAAAGGATTTTTTGGAATGATTGCGATAGCTCTACAGTTAATATACAAAAATTTAATTAATGTTGGAGATGATTGATGAATAGCCGTTCATTGACAATTAAGAGTACTACCATGGTAATGACGTAGCCCCGGGAGATGATATTAGGGCCATTGTTTGTAGAATCGATGTTTCTGTTTCCCTAAAGGACTAGAAATCGATTAGCGTGGATAATATCGAAAGGAGGAGCCCTGAGTAATGAGACCCTCCCCCCTCCGATAGCGCTGAGATCTCTCCGAGGTAATTAAATCCAATTGCTGCGAGCAATACCCCGGATCGGGTGCACTCAGCCACTTAATATTCCTAATTATCCCACCTTTCCATTCTCTGTCCATTAAACCCCATCTAACGCAATTTATTTCGAGGTTAATAACCACTTCAATCTAAATTAGGAGGGATTTTAATCGGGTTAAAGTTTCTACTAGTTTACTTGGAAATTGCACCTAGCGACCTCAAAATATTATGAAAATACAAAACCTCTAGCCGATAGAAAGTACGTCTCACATCAGCATCACATACAGTTAGAAAAAAAGGATTCTCATACCAGTTAATGATCAAAAATGGAAGATAACACTACCAAATGTATAAGCCGTGTTGCTGATGATTAAATTGTTGAATTACGTCATATTTGCAGGTTGGACTTGGATCTAACCTCAGCAATTAAGTTGCGGTATTCTCGTTTTCATACTATAACCCGATCATTTTTATTTAAATTTGGTTACTTCTTTTATATATGTTCACTTCATCTGTAAAATGAGCTAGGGTAAAGACACCAATTGCTGACACGACCCCAATTACTGACACATGCTTATTCCACCTTAAAAAATAAGAGTTTCAGGCCACCTATTAATAAGGAATTGGCGCCAAATCAAAGTCACAGTGATTTTTGGCAGATTCGCATCATGATCAAGTCAACATTGATAATAAGGTGTGCAGGATAGAACTTTTAGCATCAGTCTCACTTCTGTCAAATCGTTTAAGGTTTTTGCTAAGGAGATGAGTCTCAATTCATCTATTATAACTATTTCTTCTTTGTTTCTACATTCGAATTATTTTCTATCAACCCAATATTGATGTTAGGTAATAAGAAAAGGCGATTTCTGTGTAATTTATATTAGAACAACCATTTGTGTGGTGTTAGGATTTAGGTGCGTGAAAAACATGTCTTTACCCAATTACTGACACTTATGTTAGTAATTAGGGTTTTCTGTGAATTTTAGTTCCAATACCCAATTAACTAGGTTTTCTGAGACAAAAGTCCCGTTCAAAACAGAACTGAAGGAGAGGGCGTCTATATAACCACATTGATGGGCCCAAAAAATAAGATGATCCATGGAAGGAAGATTGCTGATTGGAATATAGAAGCTAAATGTATTCCAAACTCTCTGCCCAAACAAACTCACTTGTCAATAGCCTATCCTCCTTGCATATTCTTGATAACTCTCCGAGGCGATTGAAAAGAAGACCTACATTAAAACATTTCGAGACCTACTCCCTTTAAATAGTAAATAAAGAGCAACCAACGGGTTGTTCTATTTGTTTAATACAGTTTTATATTACTATAAATGAAGAATGAAAAAAAAAAAAAAAAAAAGCCTTTCATAGATATAGTCCGTTTATATTGCATTTTCTGCATTAGCAAATTTTTAATATATGAAATCAGGAGAAACCTCCTAGAGGGATTATGTTCCAAGTGTTTGTTTCCAACTAAGGTAAAATTCTTCATCAAGGCTAGGCTATACATAAAAATATATTTTCATAATGGAATGTATCGGCTTATATTAAAATTATGTTTTGTTAATTTAAAAAATAAATTTTATTTTATTTCTAAGAGATTTATTCAGTTTGACCTTTTAGTGTCACATTTCTTGTTTTTTTTTATTAATTTAACGTCACTTTATGGCTAATCGGAAGATGCTACATTGGGAGCCCTAAATTTTGCCTATCCAGATTTTATTAGGGTAGGGATCTTTAACGAGTGCCTGACATCGCACAGGCTCGGGACCACTTTTTAACGTCCCCTCCGAAGGCACAACTAAGAATTTTTTACTCCCATTAAAAAATCCTAGGACCACCTGCGGGTTTGAACCCGTGATCTTTGGCATAAGAGGCTGTTATGTTAGCCACCCAGCTACAAGTGATCCCTCACATTTCTTTCCATTATAGATAAGAAATCATTTTTGTTTTTAATTTATTTATGTTATATTCCTGCATTAGACAGATAATATTAATGGCTTTACTGTTACAAATTATATTTGCTCCGAATATCATTGTGTATATTATCGTTCATTTTTGATTACTTGGCTCTTGGATAGAATAACGGAAAACCGACAAATTTCAAGCATACACCGAAAACTTCCAAAAATGTGTTCGGGCTACTCTCTTACTTTTATTTATTTATTTACTATGGCTTTTCAACCACAAGGGTCATCTCTTGCTTTTAAAACAACTTTTTATTTTATTAAAAAAAAAAAAAAAAAAAAAAAAAGGAGCGGAGAGGAAACATTCCTTGAAACAATATTTGAATTAAAAAACGAAAATGAGGATATATTCCTTTCAGTTACTGATAAGGATTATCTTGTACTCTTAAAGAAGTTCTCCTTAGAGGTAAGGTCTTGTTATCCTGCCCTGTGATCAGGATAAGTTCAACTCCAGGGTCTCTACTTCAGCCACCGTATTATTATCTTCGCCTTTTCATTCAGACATCACTTGCACCTAGAGCCTAGGATTTGAAGGCTGAGAACGTTGAATCTAGGATACTATAGCGTATGGGTTCGAATCCCGTCTGGTTCAATCTCCTACTCTAATGTTCGATTATTTCCAGGATTTGAAAAAAAAAAATCTTATAAGTTTTTCATACCGGAACAAATACCAATCATATAAGTAAATATTTCATACTGGCATGGATATGTCTTTTGTCTGGGGTTCTGTAACTTTCATCATAAAACCAGTATTTTCGGCGAATTCGAATATGTCAAAGACCGCAATACCTTCCCTTACTGTGTAGTATTTTATATTAATGAGTGAAAAGTGAAAGTAATAAATTATATGTTTGAAACGTAATTTTATATAGTCGCAATAATTTAATGTGGTCCATGTTCTCTTCACACCTTGTTCTTCTCCTCACAATGGATGCCAAAACAGATTTTTTTTTCCAATTTAATCGGTCCTCCTCTGTGTCGACATAATAAAACACGCCCCGCTAACCAGGTCAGTAATTCTGGAGGAAATTCTAAAACTTGTTTTATAGTAATTAACGATCCAAATTATAAGCAATAGAGACGCCATTATGGCGATAGTGCAATTATCGACGGACGAAACCAATCCCGTGATTAATGGATAGCTTATTAAGGCAATTACAAAGAGGTGTAAGTTAATTTGCCTTTTTTTTCTCTTCCATTTAAACATAACTCAAATATTAATTTAACTGAAAAATGGAGATCGCTTCACGCCTTTTTTTCGTAACAGATTCTCTGGTGGAGCGGTATCTTATAGAGAATATTTTGAGAGGAAAGAGGCTATTATTATGCTAATATTTCCTGGGGGTCGCTAATGACCGCCTTGGCCAATCAGATCCTTTTGATCAGAGGCGAGATTGATCGATAATATTTGCTATCGATTTATAATTGATTAGTTGAAATCACTTCCAGGGCGATCGTGAGTTCTAGCTTACACTTAAGTATTTTTTATGACATTTTTTTTTAAATTTTTTTATTTTTTATTTGTTTATTTATTTAACGTCACTTTATGCTTTTGTGGCTAATCGCGCAATACCACAGTTTGATTCCTGAATTTTGCCTATCTAGCTTTAATTAGAATATGGATCTTTGACTATTACCTGAGATCGCATAGCCTGGGGCCCACCATTTTACGTCCCCTCATAAAGACAGCATTACCAAGAAATTTTTACTTCTTTAATAAAATCGTAGGGCCATCTGACGGGTTTGAAACAGCTACCTTCTACATAGAAGGTTGTTATGCTTAAAAATTTGTGCTCTTTCCTCCTTTAGTTGGATATCGAATTCGTTCAACTTATATATTTTATCAATACAAACGAAATGTTCAATCAGTATGATATCATAGTCCACTAAATTTAACATGGATATAGCGAGTTAATAAATAGGTTAGTGCTGTTTTTGAGAAAAGCGTAAAAAAAGTATAAAATGCCCTTCTGGTTCCCCGATTTTAATGAAAAAGTTAGTGTAACATCACGGGTGTATAGTTAGTTATCTTAAATATGAAATTTCATTCTGGTACGACTTTTTGTTTTCGTGATAGGCCTACCACACACACACCTTTTTGGTCATTTGGACTCAGGGGACCCTAAAACGCGTATTTTTGTTGAAAAGTGGAATTCGAAAATTTTCACGATCGCCTAACTTTCCGTTATAATATATTTCATGTATAGGTAATTGGGGGGGAGGCCGAGATGGTTAGCGCTCGTCGCTTTAAACACTCGTTGCCTACCAGATGACCAATACCTTGAAACCAAAACTTACGAGTTCAACTCTCGGAACCGGAGGGGACTTTTATCTCGGCATTAATCCCCTCGCCCTCACCCCCTGGTCCGAGAACCCCCGTATAGCCTTCAAAGGCGAGGTAGGGGTGGGAAAAAAAATATAGGTAATTTAAAGTAAAATAAACCAAAGTAATAATATTCTGCCGCTCAGCTAAGTTTGCCTCTTTTCCTCTCTTTATCTTTCTCTCTAACATGATATAGTCAATTGGTTTTTCGCCCTCCTTCTTGAATTCACCTTCATAGCAGGTTGCATAAGATTTTTGTATTCATTTATTGAAATTTACAACTGTATTAGTAAATACATCAAGTAAATTAGATGATAATATATATTAGCCCATTGGCAGCACTCTACTAGGTAATCTAAACTAGAAGGTCTCGAGCCCATCTTTTTTTCAGACGCCTAGGATGATTGTCAGGAATAGAAGAGGAAGCAAGGATTGAAACTAGTGGGTTAAAGTGGGAGTGGAGTTTGTCATAACAGGATTGATACCTCGTACGGAACAAATCAGCAACATATGGGACCTTAAGGTCTTTATGGATGAGTTTGTTGGTGACAAAGTAAGAAACATTGAGGATTTTTGATTGTAAGGATTGAATACGGGAAGAATTTGATGGTTTAGTAGAGCCCCAAAGCTCAACTCCGAACGTCTAAATAGGCCTTATGATGGTGATATCGATGAGCCTTTTGTAGGTAAATGGAAGGTTAGAGCATCTGTCCAGTAAGTGTTGAAGAAAAATATAGTGGCAGGCAGTTTCTTGTCGTATCATTCTAGTATGCGAATTCCAAGTTAGACGTTTGTCAAATAGGGCCCGGTTGCACCGACCGTGTTTAACTTTACTAATCTGGATAAGTAAATCACGGGTTAGCAGAAATTCCATTGCACCAATCATAATTAGCCCTAACTCTATGTTAAGTGATGGTGTTAAGTTAATTCACCTTCCTACCTCGATTATCCGATGTCAATGTTACCTTTCTACTGTTACTTTAGCTTTCAAACATTGTTTGTTTCAGTTTGTTTTTTTCTGAATATTTTCGTGATATTTATCCTAATACACCGAAGAAAAATGAACACAATCTCTTCAGATGAATACTCAACATCAGATAAAGATATAATACAATTGGTAAATATACTTTCTAGGAACAAGCTTTACAAAGTAAAGAGGAATCCATTTGAAATTTAGGATGATGTGGAATTCATAAGAAGGTACAGATTTCGAAAAGAAACAGTGCTAATTATGATTGACAATTTTAATATTAATGATTTTGAATCATATCCTACAAACAGGAACATCCATAACACCTTCAAACCAGTTACTCTTTAAAACATTGTTTGTGTCAGTTTTAGTTTGTTTTTCTGAATATTTTCGTAACATTTATCCCAATACACCGAGGAAAAATGAACACAATCTCTTCAGATAAATATTCAACATCAGATGAAGATATAATGCAACTGATATATATAATTCCTAGGAACAAGCTTTACAAAGTAAGGAGGAATCCCTTTGAAATTTAGGATGATGTGGAATTCATAAGAAGGTATAGATTTCAAAAAGAAACAGTGCTAAATATGATTGACATTTTTAATATATCATTTTGCATCATATTCTACTTAACCTCAAGAGGTATTATGCTACTAGTAGTTACCAGCAGGTTCTTAGCGACATCATTAATATTGATAAATCTACAGTTTATAGAATTATTCCACGCATAACAGCATTAATAGCCAGGAAGTCAAGTGATTTAATTAAAATGTCCGTAACAGAAGTTGATAAAAACAAAACAGTGTCAGATTTCTACAGGATAAAATGTTTTCTTTGAGTAATTGGTGCGATTGACTGCACTCATATTAAAATCCAGTCTCTAAGTGGAGCTAATACAAAACTATTTTGAAATAGAAAAGGGTGGTTTTCATTAAATATACAAGTAGTGTGCGATGGGAACTTGAAAATCCTGACTCTGTGCATGACAGTTGGATTTTCAATTAAAGTGCATTACGAGTGAGATTTGAGTCAAGAGAATTTGGAGATTTTTGGCTTCTAGGAGATAGTAGTTATGGCTGCAAAACATATTTACTGACACCAATTTTAAACCAAACAAATGCTGCTGAAGAAAAATCGATTGTCACACAAAAATCAAACAATCATTGAGAGAGCGTTCAGTTTTATGGAAAATAAGATTTCCTTGCCTTGCCAATGGAATTCGAATGGAAGCCCTAAATATTATTGCAGCTGTAGCTGTCCTCCACAACATTGCAATAGATTTGTTTATATTTATCAATAAAGTCTGATTTTTGTATTTTATTTACATATTTATTTCCCTCTAATTCAGTAAATTGATTAATAATAAAAATAGGTTAATTGGAAGGATGAAAAAT
The DNA here is from genome assembly GCA_023052935.1 of Piezodorus guildinii. Classification (NCBI taxonomy): domain Eukaryota; kingdom Metazoa; phylum Arthropoda; class Insecta; order Hemiptera; family Pentatomidae; genus Piezodorus; species Piezodorus guildinii. The sequence goes on along the minus strand of CM041294.1, from coordinate 79,512,634 downwards.
GATAATAAATAATTTGTAGGTTTCTAAATCTTCCAAAAACAGTTTATTACAATTAACTTTAAAACGAGCCAACATTTCGAGGGCCTTCCCCATCATCAGGACTCACTAAAATACATCAAAACATTATCAATTAACATTATAAAATAACTTTTTAAATATTAACTAAAAACATTACCAAAAATATGCATAACAATGTTACAAAAAAATTATATTTACCCGAAATTCATTTAAAATTAAAAAAATTATCCATTTTTTAATTAAAATTTTGTCAAAAATTTATGTCATAAAATTGGTTTGTTTTTTAAATTAACACTAAGGAAAAAATACCCATTTAACTGACATATTCTTTGGCCCCTGATGAATTGGGTCATACTATTTACTGTAGTAAGTATACACTGATTTATTATTAAATATAGGTCACTAAGGTAAGGTTTACAAATTTTAATTTCCCAATTGTAGCAAGAACTGCTTGTGAGAGGTGTTTTCAATCTGTTTTATAATTTATGGTATCTTTTATATTTTTGTTTATATATAGATTCGATTGTTTTTCTATATCCAATATAGTAGGTTTTTCAAAATCAAAATTGTGATTAAGCTGAAGACTGTGTTGTGCAAATGCTGTAGTGTTTATATTTTTACAATTATTGCTGTGTTGTTTGACTCTAGTTGTGATCTTTTTAGAGGTTTCTCCTATGTATATCTTATCACATTCTATACAATTTATTTTATAAATAACATTCAGTTTTTCGTGTGGTAAAATCTTTAATGTTTGATAAATGATTACTTAGTTTATTATGGTTATATAGTCCTAATTTTGTCTGTGGTGACTTAAATTCAACAAGTGTTCTCTTAATTTCTTTGGATAGATGAGGTATAAATTGCATTTTTTGATAATGGTATATATTTCTATTTCTTCCACTTATCATCTCTATATTTATCGCATTATTGATATTACCTATAATTGTTTTTTTTATTATTTTCATTCTGGTAAAGATCTGTTATAGTTTTTTGTTTAGGTTTTACTATTTATTGTTCATATTGTCATCAATTTTTGGTTTATTATTGATCAATTTATTGTTATTAACGTTAACGTTTTTTGTCCTGGATTCATTTTTAATTTCATTGTACTTGATTTAATTTATTATTTTTTTCGAATACATCTAATAACATTTTATATACTATAGTTTTTATTCCATTTAGATACTCATTGTCTGTCTGGTTTCACAATACAATCCAGCTTCCTTGATATTCAATAGATCTTAAAATGCTTCATTATTAATTCTCAACGGTCAACTAATTATATCCATTATTGTATTAATATATATTAATCGGCAGAGTAAAACAATCATTTCAATATAACCTAACTGTCTCTGTCTAGAGGGTTTGTAGTTGTTAAATACGTCACGAATATGATGACGTCCCGCGCTAACCCATGTTAACTAACTCGAATTAAAAATTTGTTGGTGCAACTGGACAAAAACTTTAATCATGATTAGCTTTTAACCCGGGTTAGTTAACAGCAAAAATTAACTTTAACACAGGCTGTTGGTGCAACCGGGCCTAGGAGTACTAGGTAGCGAACCTCTTCAACCGGGACAATTGGAATATTATTAAAGGACACTATTGGGCAGGATGGTATAGGTTTACGATGAAGGGGTTGCATAAGATAGATGCTAATTAGTTAATAATATATTTATTAAGACGGTGTCACTTTCTCCCATAACATTTTAGCTACGGCTTATACTTCATTCGCTGGATTGGTTGCACCCACTAATACCAATACTAGTCAGGTGGGCGAAGGTTTTTTTAAATGTCCGACATTTAACCCACAAGAGAATTCTCGATTAACAGTGTAAAATACAGTATTTTCTCAATTTTTATTTTGAAGAAATATTTCCTGAGAGCTATTTTCTCCCCGCCATTACGATTCCTGAAGAACATTATACTCTAAGCCTGCAAGTAAATGGGCATTGTCACGGAACTAGATGCTTAGCAACTCGAGCATAAGTCAGTATAAAACGACCTCTGCCCCAAATAGCTTTTCTTATTGACGTAAATTCCTTCTGACATTCACTAATGGTTATTTCAAATGAAAAAATTAACTGGACATATTAAGTACATTTTTAATTTAATACCTCATCAACGATTACTTCTCTTTGGCATTCCAGTAATTCATGTTTACTTATACAGGTGTAAACTATTATGTATTTGCAGTCTATAAATATCTGAAATACAAACTATTAGTATGGAAGATTTTCAACAAACAAAGGAAAATACATCTACATTTCGAAAAGAAATACATTTATCTTATTAAAATGAACGCAAATATCGTAAAAATAGTTTTAAAAAAGAGACTTGGAAGTTTCTTTTTCTATTTTTCTGCCATTTAAAAAGAATTATTTTAAAGCAAAAATAGATAAAGCTGTCATTAACCCAATCACTCAATTTTTTTTTTTTTTTTAGATAGATTTATTGCTATTTACAACTGTATAATGATATACATCTAGTAAATGAGATACAAGATAAAAATGGCATGGATTCACATGTGGGGATACTACCCATTGGCAGCTCCCCAAAGACTATGTTAAACTAGAAGGTCTCGTGGCCATCTTCTTTTCAGACGCCTCGGAGGATTATCGGGGATTGTAGAGGAAGCAAGGATTGAAACAAGTGGATTAGAGTGGGAATGGAGTTTGCCATGAAAGGAGTGGTACCTGGTTCGCGCCAAGTCAGCAACATAGGGAACGTTAAGGTCTTTATGGATGAGTTTATTTGTGACAAAATAAGGAGCGTTGAGGATTTTTCGAAGGATTTTTGATTGCAAGGATTGGAGACGGGAAGAATTTGATGGTTTAGTAGAGCCCCAAATCTCTACTCCGTAAGTCCATATCGGTCTGATGATAGTCATATAGATGAGCCTTTTGTACTTAAGTGGAAGATTAGAGCGTTTGTCTAGTAAGTGTTGAAGTAGTCGAAAACGTCGGGCAGTTTCTTGTCTTTTCAGTCTTGTATGAGGGTTCCAAGTAAGACGTTTGTCCAGGTGCAGTCCTAGGTATCGGATCTGTTCAACCGGGACAAGAGGAGTGTTATTGAAGGATACTGTTGGGCAGGATGTCATAGGTTTACGACGAAGGGTAAAGGTGATTTGGTGGGATTTATTGGAATTTATTTTTATTCTCCAGTTCTGACACCATACTTCAAGGTCTTTGATGTGTGATTGAAGAGTTTGGGAGGCAATAGTTGGATCGTTGTTGACTGATAACACACATGTGTCATCAGCATAGGTAGAAAGGAAAGTGCTAGGATGGGATGGGATATCAGCTGTATAAACTGTGTAAGGAGACTGGATTAGGCGCGGGGTACGAGGATGTTCAGTCCTCTGTGAAACTTCAGGTAAGGGTTTCGGCTGGCTTGGCTGAACAATAGGACGGGGTGTGATTTTCTGAGGGTGTTCAGGAGGTAGTTTTACCCGCAGGGATTGGTGGTGGGAAGGAATTGGCCGAAGTGGAGTTTGTGGATGTGGATGGGATGCAGGAGGCTTGGTGTGGGAGGTTGGAGGCGCCTGACGTCTAGGTTGCTGCTTCTTAAAGGTGGCGGTCTCAGAGAATGATTTCCTGAAGTCATCTTTAACATCGCTGACGGTAGAGGTAGAAGATAGAGGTAGAGGCTGCGGTTGCGCGATGATAAGTGGCGGTTGCTTAAATCTTGGGAAGTCAGTCAAATTATCTAGTGCAGGTACCTGGGAGCAAGTCTTCTGTTCTATTCTTAATCCCGGTGTATTTTGTGATCGTTGCCAAGTAGATTTTTGTAAACAGTGCAGCCCCTGTAGCTCGCCGGATGGGCTTCGCCACAAAGAGCACACGTTGCTGTCTCAGTTCGAGGCTTCGGGCAGGTTTCAGAGGCATGGGGACCAGCGCATTTAACGCACCTTGCCGGGTGAAAGCAGTATGTCTTTGTGTGTCCCAAGTTTTGACACTTTGTGCATTGAACAATGCTGGTTTGCTTCCTTGGTTCTTCGAAACGGACTGTTGAGTAGACTAATCTAGTGATATTAAAAATTTCCGAGTTGTTTTTGGCCGGTTCTAGATCTACGAAAAATAGTGGAAGCGTATATTTTTCTTTTGGATGTACGACGGGTGAAACCTTTCTAACAACATGTCCAATTTCTTCCAGGTCGCGTTTGATGGCTTCTGTAGGTGTGGTTGAGTGGAGTCCTCGTAAAACCACTCGATATGATTTTTCTTCTTTTAATTGGTAGCAATGGAAGTCATAATTGTTTGTACTTAAATAACTGATGAGCTTTTTATAACTTTCTTTGCTGGTGGTGTTGATTTTTATGTCACTCCGTCTCGAAAAGCAACGAAAATTAGACTGTCCGATCAACTTTGCCACTTCTCGACCGAAGGACATAAAATCGCTGATTTTAGAGACAAATATAGGAGGTGGTTCTGGATTTGTAAACCCTTGGCTCGGAACTTCGTTGACATTTTTGGCTGTAGACTGAGCGGTGGATGTTGATGGGGCGGCAGTCGTTAATGTAGCGGCTGACGGTATAATTGTTTCATTTTTGTTGGCTGCAGTCGTACTGCGAGTTTTAGGAGGAGATATAATTTCTTTAGGTGATTGTTTTATCTTGGCCTGTTTATTTTTCTGTTTGGTTGGCGAATTCTCCAGGGATCCAGGGTTTGAGTGGCGGTTTCTTTTCTGAAGTGACCGGCGCTTTAAATATTGCGAATCAGATTCACTGATTTCTGAAAATGGTGTCTCTTCGTCCGAGTCATCACACGATGTAATCATATCTGGATCCATAATCACTAATATAAGAGAAGAGAAGAGAAAAAAAAAAAAATATATATATATATATATATATATACCTACAATAGCTAATAAACAAAAAAATTTACTTAAAAAATCTTAAAACTAAACTATCTACATTATATACACATAAAAACATAATTAAAAGAAACATATCTGATTTATATATAGAAACAAGTAAATAAATAAAAGAAATACACAAAAATAAAGAAATAAAATAGTTCGAAATAATAACTTTAAGGAAATAAAGTCGTAAAATCACAAAAATTAAACCAGATATGAATAATGTCCCGGTTACGAATTGGGAAATGATAACAGTGCTGGCCAAGACCTTGTAAACAATAGCTGGGCAGAAGGAATTAGTAGCCTCTCGGCAGGTGCCGAAAGTAGCCTCGTAGCACTACTTCCAGGCTCTAGCGAACACCAGTCTATTACGTGCTTATAAAAATTAACTGCACTCACCTGTCTCTCCAGTTGTGGTTTATTAAGTGTTTAACTGTTCACTAACTCACTATTCACAAAGTTTGAGGGCTGTTTACTCAGTAAAACAGAAATGGCAAGGTAACAAATACAGAGCGATATGAATATAGAACTGTAGGTGCGGCCATCTTCGTTCTCAATATCACTCAATTAAAATCATTTCCGAAAAAAATTACGCAATAATAGTGAGAAATGTGAAACACTGATATAACCTCTGACTCTTTTTAAAAAAAAAAAATATGTTTGTTTGTTCATTGAACGTCACTTTTTGTTATTGTGGCTAAATATACCATGTAATATATATGTCTGGTCGAGAGTCCAATAAAATTAATTAGTATTTACAATGTTGTGAACAAGTATACAGCAATATGGAATATAAACAAACAAATCCCTAAAAGATACTTGCGTTAAAAAAAAAAATTAATTAATCCCCAAATCTATAATTCTGGCTATATGTTCTTTCTTACATTAAAAGTCAGATAACTGAACTGAAATTTCACTAATTGTGTACTTCTGTTTGGAATGTCAGAGAAAAGATGGGATTTTGTTTGTTTATTTATTTAATGTCGCTTTATTCTAATGTGGCTAATCGGACGATTCTACAGTGAGAGTCCTGAATTTCGCCTATCCAGGTTTAATAAGGATTCGGATTCTGAACGAGTACCAGCCCAATGGCACTGGCTCAGGACCAATATTTACTACTACATTTAAAAAATCCTCGGGCCATTTGCCGGATTTGAACCTCGGTATGAGTCATATAAGGCCAGTATGCTATCTACCACTAGTGGCCCTTAAAATATATGCATGTTATTAATAAGTTACTAATAAATTTGGTTGTCAATTGATGTCTTAGTGTATTAGAAAAAAAACAGTAACAATGTAGTGACCCCGACATGATTTGATCACATAACCGTTTGAAAAATATATAATTAATGTCAAATTAAAACATAAACATTTAATGGAGGGTGTGTGAAATAGGTGTACAACTCTTAAATGGTCCAACACTGGAATATCCTCAACTTGCTTTCCCATTAAAAACTCTGCAAATCATTACACAATAGTTTATTGTTTCCAAATAACTATATTATTATATAACTTTTTATAAAGCTGTTTACAGGCAATTAACTAATATGAAAAGCAATAAATAATTCAAAGGAAAATAGCCTATCACTACTGCTGGTTTCAAAACTATATAGCTCTGCTATTTCTAAACCGATTTCAATGATTCTTTTTTTTTTTTTTTGTTTTATAAGAAATTTAATGATCTATTATTTATAAAATTTAGCATTTATTTATGTATTAATTCGTGCGTTAGTCAGACAGATTTTTTTCATACGTTATTCAGGCTCTATTAACAAACGTAAGCCCTCAAATTTTGAGGTGAGAGGGGAGTATTTTTTTGGTCGATTACAAAGATACATAATTGAAAATAATAAACCTTAAGTCGATTAATAATTAACAAATAAATTTGTTTGCATGCTGTTTATAGTTTTTTTCTTTATCGGTATCTTAAGATGAAGAATTAATTTAGTTGATAAAACTCGATAGGGTATCTAATAAGTCTCGTAGGGAATCTTCTTTACTATGTTATAGGAAGTTGAATTTTAATTTTTCGTCGAGTTCAGTTTTTCAAGCTTGCTACGTGAAGTTCTTTTATATACATCCGCGTATACATATATTATGAGTTTAAGATGGCAGCAGTTGAAACTCCATACCGTCACGTTGGCTGGTCGCCTTCATCAAAAAGCCTCCCTCCACGTACAAACAAACCCGTAGAAAGTATTTCTGTTTCCTACATAGATCCTCTTTATTGAGTTTCTTCTTTGAGCTTTGATGCGTATCGGCTGCTAATGCAGGGGAAGCGGAAGCGTCTTAGTAAACATACTCCAATCTCATCTTACTCGGGGTAATAACATCCGAAGGTTATTTTGGTAGTGAGTCAGTCTCTGGGTGTGACTACGAGCATTCTAAACAGGGATGTCGTTCTCTCGTATTATGTAACTTTTACATATAATTTACCGGTATTAAAATATTGGGTAGCCCATGGCAGTGAGCCTAATACGCTAGTCTACTAAGCCCAGACCCGGCAGGACTTTCTCATGCTTATAATTAAATGTGGATTCACCCATAGCCTATCTCCTAAGCACGAGTGCCCGTCAATCAACTGGTGGCAACTTACAAGAAAGGAGTATAGAGTGATGACCCTATAATCGCGAGTGTATTCGACATTACACTCCAGGGTACCCGCGAACTTGCCAGAGAGTGTGCTGTTTTGAAAGATCCTTTTAGTCGCCATCTACTCTCCATGGGGAAGGTGAAAAAGAGCAGTAGGCTGGTCCCTCATGATACGTACTCTTCAGCAATCTGCTAAAAGGTTAGAATATTTATTGAAAACCCTTCTGATATGAGATTTTACCGGAAGATTGGCTCCATCTGTGACGAAAAGTGGATTTACTGATGAAATCTCCAAAGGGATAATTTAAAAAAAAAATGGCTAATGAGTGACTTCTTTCCTGATTGATGCGCCATGAAAGGCGAGGTAGCCGATTGGGTTGCTGTGAACGCAGTTCGCGTCTCGTCGCTGGGGTGCTTTAAACTCGCTATTTATCCCTGGCACGAGAAACATTCGTTATAGCCTTCAGAGGCAAGGTAGGGTTGGACCAAGAAAAGAAGGATAAAGCTCAATGAACTCTGAACTCAACTGCCAACAACTAGAAAGATTGTACGCGAAGCTGTCAGAGCGTTATCCTTATATAATCAATCGAGAATGAGTTTCATTCCAACAAGATAATGCTTGTCCTAACACTATCCGCTGATCCAAAGAAAATTTTATGAACTTCATGGGCTCCAACTCCTGCCTCATCTACCTTGTAGCCCAGATATCGCACCAAAGGATTACCACTTGTTTTCGTACATTATATGGCCCAGTCCAATGTTACGGAAGTTTAATTTGAAGTCCAAGAGTTCTTGAGCCAGAAATCCCAAAGAATGGTATGAGTGTGGGATCAAGCTATTGGCTAGAAGATTGGTAATGAGTGGAGATAACAATGGACTCTAATTTGTGCATTATAATTTATTATAAGAAATAATAATACAAATATTTGGTTGAAAAACAGTTTTGGGGAGCTTTGGGAGAGCGGTGTGGCCTAGTGGATAGAGCATTTACTGTTCTCCTGGTCCTAGGTTCGAATCCCGGCTGAGGCAGAATTATTTAGTCTGTTATTTCAGCCGTGGAGCGAACCAGTGGTAGGGATACCCTCTGGGGTACAGCCAGCCTCTATAAAGTGGGTACCAATATTAGGTGTAAAAACGTGACGACTGGGTATGATTTAGGCCTAATAACCTCCTTGCTCGGTCTTTGGCTGGGAAACAGTACGTATCTCTATAAGCAATGAACCCGTCATCCAAGGGTGGGTTGTACAGGCACCTCATTATTTTACGGATTTAAACCTCAGGATATTTTATATAATACATATTTTACATAATAAGGATACTTTACAGGATTGTTTTTCTCTCTGTTGGAGAAAAAACAAGAGGCGTGAAATACGGAAAAAAAAAGTTTGATATTCAAACTACTCACGAAACAAGGTTATCCTATTTCAGATCGACAGCAACTTATAATCGCTCCACTCCGATAAATCTAGCGCTCTGGAATGCGAAGAATTTTATTATTATATATTCTAATGGAGCTGAAGATAATATAATGGATCCTCCAGAGCCGGACGGTAGGAGGACGTCCTACGCCCTCGAGCCCTGCCAGGAGGTCCACCTGATAGCCATCTGTCCTCCGCATTCCCCGCATAATGCCTCTACAAAAAAGGCGATCTGCTTCCTTGATCGATAATCCGAGTGCTTCTGAAGGCAGCGGTAGTCTACATCATCTTTTACATCATACAAAAAAAAAAAAAAAGTTTTATCAACAACCCTACTACGTTATTACCACCAATCAAGGGCGTAAGCTAGATTTTCTCTAGAGGGAGAGGAAATCGGTTGTAAAATGTATGGAGGGTTGGTCGAAAATATGAGTGATAGATCTTCCGGGGGCTTAAAAAAAACGCTTTAAAGTAATACACAATGGCTTTACTATTTCCAAATATAACTATATTAAGGTATAACTGTTAATAGGTAATTAACTAATATAAGAATGAAAATATTCAAAGGGAAATAGTACATCGCCGCTATTAATTTCAAAACGCTATATCTCTGCTAGTTCTGGACCAATTTTAATGATTTTTTTTTTTTCATTTTGTGGAAATTTAATTATCTATGACATAGAACTAAGTTGTGGTCAGTAACAGTAGAGCACCAGATTTTTGTTTTATACATAACGTTTAACTTACGTAGCTCTACCTGGCGATAAATACAAAACGCTACAATTTATTACGCAATGTTTTTTATTTCCAAATAACTAAATTAGCGTATAGTTGTTTATACATCTTTTCGATTGTTTTTTATCTTCAATAATTACTGAGTTTGGTTTAATTACATCTATTATAATTTGTGACTTGAATATATAGATCAACTTTTTTTTTTTTTTTTTTTATCGCGCTTTACAGATCTCTTTAAACTTATACATGTTCTTTATATGCTTATCCTTAAAAATAATTGAGTTATGGGCGTATTTATGTGTAAAATTACTATTTTTCCTTTTTTTTATTTTTTTTTTTAATAATCCATTCGCGATTTTTTGGTTAAAACACAAATAATTTTTTCTCTATCATCAAAAATAACGAGTATTGTATTAATTCACTTTTATTAGACCGCCATTATAAAAAATTACAAGCTGATATCAACCTCTAGCTGTTAGGATTTTTGGTATTTATTTATTAATTAAGAAAAAAAGGATTTTTTCTAAGGATTTGTTCTACGTATCTGAAACGTAAGCTATATAATTTTGAGGGGGTGATTTGTTTATTCGATTACAAAGGTTCATTATTGAAAATGATAAAAAAATAAAATAAAAGATTTATTAATAATTCTAACTCATAACATAGTAGTACCAGGAATCAAGATTTTCTTATGCGAAATTTTCGTTAAAGGTAGGACAAAGTGGATTGTAAATCGTTTGAGGGGGAGAGGTTGAAGGGTTCGAAAATTATTTAATTATTATTATATTAATTAATCAATAAAACCATCTCTTCATATTCTTTATTCAATTATTAATCAATAATAATTATTGACGACTTTTGCACGTTTAGAGAGCATTCCTCATCATCAGGTACAATTACCTGAAAAACAATATTTATAAAATTACCTTATTTAAAAACACTTTTAAAATTGTGTTTCAAAAACACTATTTATATGATATAGTGTGGAATAAAAAAGCCCATATGACACATAGTCTGATTCTCAACGGATTAAAAGGGAAATCAAATTTTGAGGTTTTTGCTGTTATGCATTGTTTTCATCAGAAAAACTCAAATATATCCACTTCATTTGTACGCAAAGAAAAACAAGTGGTATCGAATAAAAGAAGAAAAAATTCCTCAGAAGATGAAGAAATCAAAACCATTTCAAGTAAGCGAGTAAGTTCCCCATTACGTCACGCAGAATATTAAATTGTAATATTTCAAAAAACATTCCGTCATTTTAAAACGCAATTCCTTTTTTAACGATCGGTTTTGAATTTCCCTGATATAAACAAAAATCTTCATTTAATAAATTTTAAAATGGTGCAAAACAAGTCTACCTTTATTGGCCAATCAAGAGTGCGAGGAGGGAAGAATGTAAAAAAAAAACGAAAATTTGATCTTAATATGTATCTCATGAATGACTAGTCATATTGTGGTAGCAGATCCTTTTGACCTCAAGGGAAAGAAAAACGTTTATATGACCCATATTCCGATTGTCAATCGTTCGGGAAGAAAATCAAATTTTCGGATTCTTGTTGTTATTCATGGTTTTCATTGAACGAAAAAAAAAGTGGGAAACAGAGATGTATTCAATAATTAATAATATGTTCTATATAATTAATCTGTTGAATACATAGATTGCACAGCCATTGGTATATATATTGAAGCTGGAGGCGTTGGGAAGGAGAAACGTAGCGTTGCATATATGACCCCATTGGACATTAAAGGAGATAGCCATGTTCCAACTCCACACCTGTTTCTTATCTTTCACAATTAGCCAATAGCAAACCTCTATAGTCTCATCATACTTTATTATTACCTTTATTATAATGATAGTGTGAAAATTTTCAATTTACAAGATCATGGAAACAAGTATATAAGCGATAGCGCCAATCCTAGAATCTAAGGGCCTTATGATCAATTTTGACATCTTGCCTTTCCAAATTGGCCTAAGGAGAAGACTATAGATTTGTTTTTTACACTTTTATTATTTATGGTTTATTTATGAAACGACGAGGAAACTGCGCGCCGCTTTCGATAACTTCAACACTTGGACAGACGCTCTAACCTGACGCTAAAATATGTTTAAAAACAATCTAGGTCCAGAAATGGAATAATAAATTATTTTTGATAAAAATTGCTGAAGACGTAAAAGTTCCGATAGTAAAATGAAATATTCAGTTAAAATTTCATACGAAGCTGAAGAAAGTGAACTTATCCAGCTAGTAGCTGACGAAGAAAAAATATTTTTCAAGAAATTAAACAACCGTCAAAATATGACGATGACTAGTTAGAATTAATATATATATATATATATATATATATATATATATATATATATATATATATATATATATATATATACATATATATATATTTACATCTCAATGTGCTTCACTGGATAATCAGGTGCTAAAGTAAGGCCAAAACGCGATTGATGTAAAACGATTTTTTGGCCTTAAGAAACTTAATATTTCTTAATCCAAATATTTCTCAATTAATGAGTGAACTTGAAAGAAGTTAATGCAATTTTTATGTTTTTGGACCCTAGAACAATAATATAGATGTACAATAAACCGTTGGAAAGCTAAAGATTTAGGAAAAAATATTATACAAAAGTTAATTTTTATAAATAAAAGTTATTATACAAAAAAATTGTAAAAGTTAATGGATAGTGATGAAAAGCCGATAAAAATATTTGATTGTTGTCTATAATAATATAATAGATTATTTAATATTAATAATTAATATCACGTCGAAACTCAATGTATCGGTTTGTAAAATAAATTAGATACGTTTTTCAATGTTTCGATTTAATCTCCTTTGCGTTTATAAAACCATGTTTACTTAGACAAATTGTTACATATTCAAAAAAGTTAATTAAAATGCTTTTATGCATAAGTTTCAACCGAGATTCCTTATCTTCAACTGGTATTTTGCTTGCTTTAAATGAATGAGGATAAAAATCATTTTCGTCATTTTATGTTTTTTTTATTTCCGAATGTAAAATCCGCTGCACAGATGGTTAACAAAATTTATAGTGTGCATGGCGATGTTGTCTTAGAAGAAAGTCCTTATGTTGTTTGGTCGGTTCAGAACCGGAAAAACTGATGACGGAAGACGTTCTCTCGGTTCGTCCTTAAACTGTTGATGATCCCAAATTCAAGTATTGTTCACAGGACAATACACGTATATAATTGATTGATTAAAAATATTTACAAGAGTATGAAGTTTTTATTTAAATCACCAGTAAAAAACGCTAACCAACTTATTTTACAAGCCAATGATAAATTATTTAAACTTTTTTCATATCTAACAGTATTTAAAAATTCTTAAATTGATTTTAACTAGGGAGGTAAGTGAAAGTCGTTTGTTGCGCGCAACAGATTTTTTAAAGATACAAATCCTGTAATATTAAAACAGATTTTAAATCATAGATCAATTTTAAGGTTTGTTGTTTATGAACAAGTGGACGAATGAGAAGCGCATACCAAGATGACCGACCAGGTGCGTTGCCAGAAGACCTAACATCAATGCCTCAGTACCCCGGCTGACGCCCACTGCGGAACATCCACTACCTTTCATCAGAGGCTGTTGGGAAACCGGGAGGTGCGTGGGCCAGCAACCGAAACATCCAGATTTCATTTTAATTGATTCATTCCCCTGAGAGATCCATTGTGAAACCCCTAACCATACCTTATCGGCTAGGCTGGCTCCAATCTCTAATGCCACGTTTTATCTTGGACACCTACGGTCGTATCGGAGGCTGTCTCAGGGACTCTTTCTCGGTTTAGATCAAGGTGTATCTCATATTCACACCTTAATAAAAAATGAATACCGAACATTGTGAGGTGTAATATTGCAGGGCGGTAACCACACTACCTTGTGATGCTTGAGGACTGATATGTTTAATACCAAAAGGGTATAACCTGGTAAGTATTGACTCAAACTAGGGGGATCGATTTGCTGTCAAATAAAAAAAATCACCTAAATGTTTAGCTTCTTGATTCAAACGGTTTTCGAGATTTTTTCAAAAACCTCTTTTTTCGATTTTTTTATTTTTTTTAATAATAAAATTTGAAATTAATTAATGATGATTTTTCCCTAATTTTCACGACTCGAGACACGAAAAAATGACATAATCATGATTTTTAAACAAAAAGCTGATTTTTTGCAGAAGAAAGAAAATCAAAATAGATATTTTTTTAATCTTCTCGAAAGTGTAAATCACCGATTTTTTTTCAGAAAATGTCTTTTACTCCTCTCCACACGATTTTTTTCGAAGTGGTGAACCAATGTGAAGAAAATTAAAAACTCATTTTTTTCAGAAATCTGGCATTTAACTTATTATTATTGAACAATGCGTTAAAAAGTATTTCTCACCAAAAATTTAGAAGTACATTACTTTTATTTTACTACAAAATTGTTGGATGAAAGCTATGTTTTTTTTCAAAAGCCGTAGAAATATGACATTTGAAAATTAAGTTCATTTTAATAATATAGATTTCAATTAAGCACAACGTATATTTCATTACTAATTAAAACAATTTTTTGTTTACTTGAGCGAGAAACTGGAGTTATCTCTGTGAAGCAACCATAAAGCTTATTCCTAAACGTCTGAATTTCCTTTATACAAATGGCAGGTCCATAAAAAAAATGTGCTATGTGTACCACCAACTCATACAGTCTACAGTCACATTCAGATTACGATGGCATACTTCAAGATGATATATTTTAACAGGGTGATGATGTTTTACAATTAAATGAAACAATAAAAAAAGCATGCATTCTCAACATAATCTACTTTAACGAACGCACTCTTCTTTCCAACAAAATTTCAGCGAAAAAAGATAATTTTAAAAAAAAAGCTTTCGCTTCTATCGGCAGTCCCTATGACAGCCTGAATTGTATTTTTTTTAATGTTTAGTTTTAGTATCTACTGGTGGTTTAGATGTTATCTGAATATGCAGCTCTTCTGTTGCTTTTATTTTTTGTCTAGCCGTTTGTGGCCAGTCTTGAATGGGTTTGGAATACTTGTGGTTGGAGTGTTTTCTTGATATGTAGGAATTTATTCAACAAAACGTAAGTTTGTCAACACTAAATTTGATCGAAGTCTTACCATGATTATTTATTTTCAATACACATTAAATATTGGCATGCCCTTTATATCGTCATTTGTGAGATCGAAGACTAATTTCTATATTCATAGTTAATATTATGTTATGATTAACAGTAATTCAAAGAGATAATATTTCTGAACCAACTATAAAAACAATATTTGTTGTTTATACTGAATTCATACTTTTACCCTATTGTATTTATTTTCTATATGGTATGCAAAATATGGGCACAAGCATAAATAATACATGAATCTGTTTACAAGCTGATTGCATAATAGAAATCTAACGGCGAAATAACTTCATCGTTCAAATGCTAGTCATTAATTAAATTCAGTATCGTACCAGCAACTGTATGTATTTATGTATGTATGTATGTATGTATAAATTGTAATAGTATAATTTTGAATAATGACATAGCGAATGCTGAATATTCTTCAGGGTATCCTCGTTATTTTAACATTACACTATTTATTGAGATTTACAAATAAATTTAGGTTACTAAGCTCTATTAGATATGATAATGGGTTTTCCCCATGGGGGGTCCCCTCTGCAGCTTGTCAAGGTCTAATTTGACTTAAAAAGTTTTTTGGCCATCTTCTTTTCAGAATCTTAGATATTTATTGGATATACATACAGAGATAGCACGTTAAGGCCGTGCTAAACGCCGAGAGTAGGGAAAAATAAAATATGAAAATGTGTGAAGGTTTGATGTGATGCTGGCGATAGTGAATTATCATACACTATCACACAATTTCAACGTATTTCAATAAATATATAATAACCGTATTTTCTATAAAAGTTTATTATTCATTTCTTATTTGAATTTTATTATAAATAATTTTTAATTTCTTATAATAGTAAAAGGATAGATGGTATACCCGCAGGAAAAATCTCAACAATCAGAAATGTGCGTGAAATGTTACTTTTCTTCCCATTTCCCATTTTTACTTTCTCTTACCTCTATATGAAATATATGGCAAAGAAAAGTATTCCGATCATGAAAAATTTCAAATTCCAGTTTTTACAGAAAATACGAGTTTTTATCCGTAAGACCAAGACCCGCAATAAGATATGTTTTGTGTGTGTGTGTTTGACAAGTCTAGCTCGAAAACCATGAATTCTATAAAACTTTAATTTCATATTTTAGAAACGTTTATGTCTGAGATGTTACAGCAACTTTTTTTATCAAAATCGGCCAACCAGAAGAGTCACATTATACCATGCATTTTGCTCCTTTTTACGAATTTCTCAAAAACGGCTTTAACGATTTTGGTTAAAAAGTAAAACGTAAAATTTAATAGACTTTAATATCATGAATTTGTCTGACAGGGCTTAAATTGTTGAATGTTTGAATTTTCATCTTCCAAAGTACCTTTAATTTTGTAGATTCACAAAAAATAATCGTATCATCTTATTATCATTGATGAAAAACGGCTAATTATACATGCTGAACGGATTTGATGACCAACGAAAGGGAGTTTAAAAGGTTGCACATTTCGGCAATTTCGGATTTTGTATCCTGTGAATATAATTGAGTTGACAGCATCGCGGAGACTCAAATGGGCGAGTAAAGTTGTTGGGCTCGGTGAAGAACGGATTCCGAGAAAGTTGGTATTCGCTGATCCGACTGGTAGGCGTCCGAAAGGTAGGCCGAAGCGTCGATGGTAGGATTGCGTTAAGGCCGATTTCGGGGGCTTGGGCTTGAACGGTTAACATTGGACGAGGTGGTATCGGCATCGAGCCTTCGGGTTTGGTAAGCCTATTATTATATATATACATACATACATATATATATATTATATATATATATATATATATATATATATATTATTATATATTTCATATAATTTTTTTTCTCCTTAGTCCAATTTCTCTTTCTTCCTCCCAAAAAAACCCCAACTTCTTTCAGTTTTGCTCGGAAAAGGTCTCTGTCCCTTTGCGTGATTTTTAGCCTTCCCGGTTCCTCTTTTATGTGTTCCTATGTTATTTAATCTATATCATATTTCTTTCTAGTTTCGTTGGATATAATATATTCTTTTCAACTCTAACTTTATTTAATAGTTATTATATTGATTTTAACAAACGAGGTAAGTGAGTTGTGAGTGGCCCGCACCAGATTTTTTTTTTTTTTTTGTATTATACCTATTTTTCCTTATTATATTATAATATATGTTTTGAACCGATTTGGCAAAGCGTGTAAAGCTGACATTTGTATGAAGTGAATTACCTTAGATTGGAAGCAGCAAAAGCTCGGAGAGACCGGGCGGGCTGGAGACGGGACCAAATAGGGAAGCTTGTTCCAGGTCATCTCTTCTCGCTTCTCTCTCCAGTTCTCCAGGACCACTGGTCTACAATCTTATCTTCTCGTCTACGTCTAGGCACCTATATCGTCTACTGTACACAGTCCTTAACTATTATAATAAAATCTAGTAAACCCGCACCTGCTTCGCATGGTTGCTATTTGAACCTATGTTACTACTTATATTTCAGGAACAATTTTTTGACGACTTGCTTACAGAAAATTTATTTTTCCCGTTAAAAAAAAGCTAAATTGCAATGTATTTTACTAATTAACCTTCAGAAAATAATGGCCTAAATGGTGATGGAAACCGTATCAAAATCCGTCTTGTGGTTTGTAAGAAGTTAGCGGAAACTAAAATCGCATTATCATTTTATATAGAGAGAGAAGAGATAGGGAGTTCATAAGTTCACGAGCTTACAACAACTTTATATATACTCGCACGATTTTTTTAATTGCATATTATCTTTTCTAAATTCTTGCGCTTTCCAACGGTATATTATACGCCTATGTTACTACTTAATTTTAGGAATAATTGTTTGACGACTTGCTTACAGAAAAATTATTTTTCTCGATTAAAGAAAAGCTAAATTTCAATGTATTTTACTTATAAACCTTCAGAAAAGAATGGCCTAAATGATGATAGAAACCATATCCAAATCTGTCTTGTGGTTTAGGAGTTAGCGGAAACCAAAATCGCGTTATCATATTTTGTATATAGAGACTAGTGAGTCGCCCCTGCAGTGCTCGGTTGCAATTTAAAAGTGGTGTCATTCGTGTTTAAAAATGTACTGTTTCACCGGTTTAGTGTTTATCGAAGAAACCGAGAATCGTGAATCATATCTAGATAGAGAAAAGAAAAACAACCTTTAGAGCATATTCAATAATAACATTCATAGATAACATAACATTTAACAATTCTGGTGCGCGCATCACACGGCTTTCACTTACCTCCGACGTAAAATCAATTTTGAAAATTTAGAAATATATTTAGAAATGAAAATAAATTGTAAACGAATAGATTACATTGAATTTCAATAGAAACATATGTTCTATTAAATAATCTATTATATTACTATTTACGACAATCAGTTAGTTTTATCGGCTTTTCATCACTCCCCGTAAACTTTTACACTTTCATGTATAAGATAATATTTTTTCTTAAATCTTTAACTTTTCTACAGAATAATATACACCTATTTTACCCTTTTTATGTTCAGAAAAACGCAGTAATCGCTTTAGTTGGACGTCTTATTTGTTCAAATTATACATTTATTTGTTTTGTTTTTCAGTGTTAAAAATATGATATAGTTATTTTTATAGTATCTACAGTATTAATGGTACTTTAGAGGAAGAAAGTTTAAAATATCGGCATTTAAGCCGTTAGACTATTTCAATCAGAATGAAACCTACATGATATTAAAGTCCATTAAATTTTACATCGATATTGGGAGTTTAATAAAAATCGTTAAAGACGTCTTTGAAAAAATCGTAAAAAGGTGTCCCGCACATCTCCAATTAAGTTGGCGTGTTCCTTCTCTTCTAATGTTTAAATTTATACTTAGATATAGATTCTTGATCCTATATTTTCTTCGAAACCCAAACCGAATTCGCATGAAGATCGTCTGAGTTGAATCCAGATTTTCTTTATTATCATTAGTAAGGGACCGCGTTTGCGTGTCATTTATTTCTAGGTCCATATGAAAACACGTTAAATTATTATTATTTTTTTGCTTATTTATTTAACGCCACTTTATAGTGAAGTGGCTAACCCGAAGATGCTATAGGATCTTTAACGAGTACCTGACATCGTACAGACTGCGGACCAACATTTTATGTCCCCTCCTAAGACCGGCATAACTACGTATTTTTTATTCACATTATAAATTACTGGGTCCATCTGCCGGGTTGGTAAACTAGAGTTATTTCATATGAAAGAAAGGCTTTATCCACCTACTTAAAAACTATAATTTATGTTTCAAACTAATAAAAATGCTAAAATTCATCATGATGATATATTAAACAGTTGGTTTGATATTCTATTGTCTCCCGAAGACGAGAAAGGGTAGAAAGAACACCTGGTATACTACGAATTTAAATTTATTTTAGGCTAAAACTGTTCTACATTATGCGTGATATTTAGCACTACATTTCAAATTCAAATGTTCTCCTTAGCATCTTGCGACATCAACTTTCGAGAACTGACGAGAGATTTTTCTGAGAAGCTGAGCGCTGTAGACTGACTCAGGGCTTCTCGCTAGTGATTAGCAGCTGCCAAGTGTTAAGTTCTAAGCTTTAGGTTTTAAATGTGGAAAACGTAGGTGTTCAGAATTAATCTATCCACACTTCACTACAATTTATCTATACAAAATCTGGTGTGCGCTTAAAATAAGTTTCTCTTACCTCTTTTCTTGAAATCAACGGGTATAGCCGTGCAAGAATGGTAAATCTGCCCCCGCGGCTTTTTTGACTCAAACTTGGGGGATCAATTTAGTGTCGAATAGAAAAAATTCACCTAAATCTTTAGGTTTTTAATTCAAACAGTTTTAGAGATTTTTTTAAAATCCTCTTTTTTTATTTTAATATTTTTTTAATAGTAAAATTTAAAACTAATAATGATGATTTTTTCCCCCGATTTTCAGGAGTCAAAGACAAAAAATGACATGATCATGATTTTTAAACAAAAAGCTGATTTTTAGCGGAAGAAAGAAAATCAAAATAGATATTTGTTTAACTTTTTCGAAAGGTGTCAATCAACAATTTTTTTTTTAGAAAATGTCTCTTATATACTCCTCTATGCACGGGATTTTTTTATATGGTGTATTAATATGAAAAAAATTAAAAACAATTTTTTTTTTCTGAAATCTTACATTCAACTTATATTTCTTATTATTATTAAAAAATGTGCAAAAAAATATTTCTAACCAAAAATTCAGGATTACATTACTTCTGGTTTTCTCTAGTGAGGATTTATTTTCGATTAAAAAATAATTTTGTGCATATTTTTCGGTAATATGAAAACTATTAGTTTCTTAAAACGCAAGATTTCAAAAAAAAAATTAACTTTATATTTATTTCATATTGTTCAACCACTACGAAAAATTCGAAACAAATTTTGATTACAGTGGAGCATAAAAAACATTTTATGGCAAAATTCGGCGAGTAACACCTTTCAAAACAAAAGGTTAAAAAAATATATATTTTGAATTTTATTCATCTTCTAAAAATCGGTTTTTCCTTTAATAATCACGATCATATAGTTTTTGAAGTCGCTGATTCCTGTTAAATGATTTTTATAGCTCTTCACTTATAACCGTTTTGAAGTTTTTTTTTTCGATTTATAATTTTTGGTTTTGTAGTATTTCGAAATTAGTTATGATGCTTTTTTGAGAAGTGTCACACACCGAATTTCGCAAGAAATTGTCTTTTATGCTGCTCTGTTCAAGAATTTTTTCGAAGTAGTGGAAGAATCTCGAAAACCGTTTGAATAAAAAATCTGAAAATTTAGGTGAATTGTCTTTATTCGACAACAAATTGATCCCCTAAGTTGGATTTAAAAAAGCTGCAGGGGAAGATTTACCATACATACCCGGTATTTAAATAAACTATTCAAATAAACATTAAAAAATATAATCATAGAAATTATAAACTACAAACGACTTAATGTTTTAACTTTACACCGTTTTCATCGTTCTGCACTACATTCTACAACTGTGCATGTTACATCAACAATTTTTCTAAAATCTTTAGCTTTCTGCCGGTATATTATACATCTGTATTACTATTCTTATTAAAAAATATTGCAAAAATTACATTAAAAAATATTGTTTGCTCTTTCCTGCTCTAGTTGGATATCAAATTCGTTCAACTTATATATTTACCCGTTTTTTTTTTTTCAATTGAACTTTCTCATTTGAACTCAGGGTAACCCTAAAACGTGTGTTCTGAAAATTCTCACGATCCCTATACCTCTCCTTGCTATATAATACGATTTATTTTATACTTATACATAGGCAAATAATAATAATTAATATTTATAGTTCTTTCCAGACAGAACAATGCCGTAGAGTGAGGGTTGAATTTCAGTGATTTATGAATTTAGAATGTTTGATAATTTCGGCATTTTTAAATATTTTTTTCACGGATTTAAGTTTTTTTCATCTATATAACATCCAAATAGGGTTTACAGGATGTGACATGTAAAAGATTCGCCTTTAGTAGTTCATCAACATTTTACCCTAACCCAAATCATTCGATATTTTCAATTTTTCGTTTGTAGATGAAAATATGAACTTAGTGACGGAAGCTCATTTTTTTTTTTTTTTTTTTTTTTTATTTATTCACAGGTAAACATACTGAGACCGAGTATTATTAAAAAATATTATTTTGAAATGTTATTTTATACCATAACTAGCTGTTTCCCGCGACTTTGCGTCAATTTCTGGTATTATTATTGCTATTAAGAAGTTTTTTAAAAGATTATATTTTAAAGTACTTCTGCATAAATGATATTTTTAGTTTTGTTTTCTTGTGGCAGAAGAACATACTGATTTTCTCCGCAACCCAATCTTGACAATGCGACATATAGTTGTCCGTGTGAAAAGCAGTCTTCACGTAAATCGATTCCTACGTGTTTAAATGTTTGCCCTTTGATTTATTATAGTTACGACAAAAGGTAAGTTAACGGGAAATTGAATTCATTTAAAATTAAAAGGTAAATTTGTGGATTCTTTGGGATGCGAAGTTAATTTTCCCCGTTTTGTTTTTGTTTGTTTTTTCCACTGCTTCTTAGCTTTCTAATGGTCGTGACGTTAAATAGCCTAAAGCCTTCCTCGATAAATGGACTAACACAAAAAAAAAAATTGCAATTCGAACCAGTAGTTTCTGAGATTAGTGCGTTTAAACAAACAAACTCTTCAGCTTTATAATATTAATATAGATTATGTAATTTTTTTTTTTTAAACTCGTTGCTATTCTCCCCACAAGGGATGCCAATCCTAATAGTTTTTTTTTAAAGTTATTTGTCCTAGGTGTCGAATTAATGAAACAAAAAAATGATTCTGGAAAAATTCAAAACTTATTTTATGATAATTAGCTAAAAAAGTTGTAATAAGTTTAAAGGTTATTGTACCTGCTGTATTATAGTTTAAAGTATTAAGAATGACAGCATTGGCTATAACAACAGCTGATGGATGACAGAACTATAAGAAGCCCCCTTCCCCCCTATTACCTCAAGTACTTTCCACAACTCCCTCCAACTCCTGAGATCAACGAGCCAACTTACTTTTGCCATTATTTTTTCTCGTGGTTTTTATTATAACTTTTACCCTCCTGTTAAGCTTTTTCTTTTTCTTCCTATAATCAATTTCCTTTCAATGACAGCAGTACAAGCCAAAAATGGCTGATCCTTTTGAGAGTATTTCTAAAGAAATCTATTGTAAAATAGATTTAGGTAGTATAATATTTAACCTGAAAAAAAAAAAGATTTAATTATAACAAAATGAAACTTTTTGGGGAGATTTATGAACCACTGCCTGGAACAGCTAAAATACACACTTACAATAATGCCTATGATTTCATGGTACATACTTATAATAATGTGATGTCATGATTCTTACATTTTAAAATACGTTAAAAAAACCATTTATAACTGGTCATTGCTGATGATCATGGATCCATTTTGAAGATTGGTACGGTATTCCAAATTAAAAAAATGGAGTTGAGATATTTTAGAATTTGAAGACAAGACCTCATCAAGCATTCCTTTGAATTTTTCTTCTCTGTATCTTTCCAATTTAATAATTTTTTTTTTATTCAATTTTTGCTTAAAAATATTTCTAATAGAATATGAAGGTAACTACTATAGATCATTCCAAATGGAAGAATGGTGTGGAGTATCAGAATGCTTAATGTGAAAACTATTTCAAAGGTTTACATCCACCCTTCAATTTTAAAGGTTATTTTTTGCCTTAAAAATTTTCTCTTGCATTAAAAATATAGGTTCTGACGATCACACCAAACGGAACATTGGAGTGAAGCTATTGAGATACTTGGAGTGAATATTATATCAAAGGCTCAACCGTTTGTCCAGTCTTTTTTTTTAATTATTAATTTTTCTAAAAAAAAATTATTAAAAAAAAAAAGATAGCCTCTCAAAATCACTCCAAATGGAATAGTGAAACTATAGAGGACAACAGCTTAAATCAAAACCTACTTTGACTACTCTTGAAAACAAGTAGAAAAGTCAGGCTCAAGTTTTACTTACAATTAGTTATAAATGGACAGAATGTTTATGTTATAACACATACATCTCGGTTTAAAAAAAAATTGTCCCCATTATTCCAAGAAAAAGTAACAAAATCAAAAGATAATGATTTAGACTTGACACATCGGAAGTTAATACCATTTTATAATACTTTCTTTATTTATAGTATTGTAAGAAAGTAATAATTATTTGCTATAATAACTGAATAATTAGTTCATATATTTTAAAAACTATTCCTTTATTGTCCTCAAAATACTTATTTAAAATTTTATAATGTTTACAGGGATAGCCTGTTCCGGCTGGGTGTGGAGAACTTGGAGAGACGAGAGAAGGCAATATGGCTGGCCCCCGCAGAGAAAGTTCAGCTGTGCCAGGACAAGGGCCAATCAGAAGAGGACTGCCACAACTTCATCCAGGTCCTCTTGACCAATGGCAAGCGCCTCTTCACCTGCGGCACCAATGCCTTCTCCCCAACCTGCACCTGGAGAGAGGTAATGTAGCCACTCTTTACTACACTTTATTTTTGCTCTGAGAACATTTTAAAACAAACCAACTAGCCTCTAAAATGGTTGTCAAGTGCTAAGCATTCAACTGTCAGGTATCATAAGTTCAGGAAAAGATAAAATCACATAAATGAAGACAGTATATCTCTCATCAACCATATAAAAAAGACTCATCAAACAATTCACAGGGTGTCCAGCAACAGGGAAAATCGGGAAAAGTCAGGAGTTTTAAAAATATTGGGAAAAGTCAGGAAATTTGTTCTTTGGTGAGGGAAAATGGTCCCTAAATAACATTGTTTCTTCTTCACTTAGAAAAAAGTTCCAATAAGCCTACTTGTTGTGATGTTGCAAATATCATAAAACAAGTTTAATATTTAATATCATAAAAGGACTGGAGGGCTGTGGAGAAGAGAAAAGTCAACCTTCAGGTGAAGGAATTGGAGGCAAACAAAAGCAAAACTGCTCTAAGAAGCTCTTCAGAAAGCTGAAGATTCTTCTGCGGAGATTCAAACATTAAAGAAAAGCTCTCAAAGTTTATATAGATATATTGATTTAAATAATTTGTAGCCAGATTTGTAAATATTGATTATTACTTACAGCAGTATTCAAGTTCATCATGATTCATTGGTAAGTCAACTCGAACAACTACAATTTCAGCTGGTGTCGGGTAGATATAGTTGAATCTTATCGTAAAGTAATAAGTCATTACACATATTTTTAATCTAGTATACCATAATAATTATAATTATTCTTGGTTTTGTCGATTTCCACCAAGATCAAAAACAGACAGGTCCAATCCAGCTAAAGGACTTCTTACAATATGGAAAAGTCAAGGAATCTCTTTGAGCTAGTTTGCTAGACACCCTGATACACCACTTTAAGACAGTACAACATACCCTAACACACATTTTAAGATGTCTTATTCAACAGTCCTAATTAACTATTGTTGCAAGATTTACTGTATCTAGGTAATACCTTCTAATAAAAAAAAAACTTAATTAAATTAATGAGAAGCAGGGTAATGACCCAGAACCATTCTCTTGATTCCAGACTCAAGTATATCACAGTGGTAGAGAATAACCTATTAGGATAAATGCTGTGGTTAAAAACTTTTTTTTACTTCCTCCTTAATTTTCAGATTTTTATGTACACTGCCGGTCATAAGTTTGAGACCAGCTATGGTTTACATCAATTAATCATTCCGAATTTTTTTGTTGCGGCATTTTGCGGTTGGATTTTTTCTCTTTTCATATTATGTGGGCTTGACTACACAATTCAACTGAAAATTCATTCTTCTTAACAGTTCATTTATTAAAAAAAAACAACAACGAAAATTACCTGTGCAGTGAACCTCTTTCAATTTCTGTTATATTCTGTATGGTTTGGAACAAAGTACATTTCAGCAGTAGATTATAGAGTTGAGTACAGTCTATTTTTACTCAAAAAAATGTTTGTTTATTTAACATCACATTATGTTACTGTGGCTAATCGGACGATGCTATTGTGGGAGTCCTAAATTTTGCCTATCCAGGTTTGATTAGGATAGGGATCTTTAAAAATTACCTAACATCGCACAGGCTTGGGCCCAATTTTTTTTTTAACATCCCCTCCAAAGGAAGGTATAACTAAGGATTTTTTACTCCCATTGAAAAATTCTAGGACTAACTACAGGTTTTAACCCGTGAGCTTAGCCATAGAAGGCTGTTATGCTAGCCACCCTGCTACAGGACAGCAAATTTTTCCTTCACCTAAATCTCATCACTTTGTCTTAAAATATTTTTTATTTTATTTTATTTATTTTTTTATGAAGAAAACCTAATCAATTTTTTATTTTTCTTAAGAAAACCTAATCAATTTTTTATTTTCCAGATGGAGGAAGTCAACAGAGTAGTAGAATGGGTGCGAGGTGTTGGAAAATGCCCTTACTCTCCACACTCCAATGTGACCTCACTGATCTCAGATGAAGGACAGTACTTCGCTGGTTCGCCGATGGATTTCTCTGGCGCAGATCATGCCATCATCAAAGATCTGGGTCCTACCTACCTCAGGACAAACCAATACAATTCAAAATGGTTGAACGAACCGCAGTTTGTTGGATCTTTCGAGACTGATCTCTATGTGTATTTTGTTTTTCGGGAGAGTGCTGTAGAATACATTAATTGTGGAAAGGTAAATATTTGTTCAAACTTCTATCTATTTTGCTTATATCAACCCTTTGCTATCAGCAACATTTCGCACGCTACCTACCAGTAACTCGACTCTACTTTTTCTTTAAAACGTACACACTGGAATCGTGATAATATGTGTAAAACTTTAAGGACAAGTAATGTATTGTAATGAAATTTGGTTTATATGTATTAGTGGTCATTGAAGAACACACACAATGTAGATAAAAAGTAAAAGTTTATTTTTTTAAATTTCCTACAATATGGTAATTTCTGAAGCTATTCCTAGTATGAATAATAATGTATCCATGTTTAATGTTAAATGGAATCTGAATTTTCTACTAATATTAATCTTTATCATGCATCTTGATATTTTGATCATAATTTGATCCATCTTTTTGTGCTATTTTGGCAGAACAATACAGATACCTTAATAGTTTCTGTTTTCTTGCAGATTATCTATTCGAGAATCGCTCGCGTATGTAAGAACGACAACGGCGGACAGCTGATGCTTCGAGATAACTGGACCACTTTTGTAAAGGCTCGTTTGAACTGTTCCATTCCCGGGGAGTACCCGTTCTATTTCGATAACGTTCAGGGTATGAGCTACCTGCCTGACCAAGGTGTACTCTATGCCACGTTTACAACTCCAGTGTAAGCTGTCTTTTTTATAAATTACCTTTATTTATTCAATTAGTGATTAAATGTTTCAGGTGGTGATCAATGAATGATACAAAAAAAATAGTGAAAACTATCATTGATCACCACCCAAATTATCTCATCCTTCATAATATACTTGTTGGGAACCACTGTTTCTGATAAAAAAGAAGTTTATTTTCTGCTAAATACTCAATAAACAATAGATGCACCACCTATAAATGAATTTGTAATTTATATTATGCAAAAGTTTTGTATCAATTCACATTATAATGTCATAATTCTTATATTTGATTATGTATATTTCTATTTTCAGTAACAGCATCCCAGGTTCCGCAGTGTGTGCCTTCAACATGTCAGGCATCGAAGCAGCTTTTGCCGGACCCTATAAGCACCAGGCTACTGTCGGCTCCGCCTGGGAGCGCCAAGCACCAACCAGGCCTCGCCACTCGCAGTGTTCGGGCGCCACAACCCTCCTCGACTCGACCAGGTACCAGCTGATGGATTTAGCAGTCCAACCAGTCTCTCAGGAGCCTCTCTACACCTCAACGATGGAGCGATTGACTCATATTGCAGTCGACACTGTTTCCACAAAAATTCACAAGTTAGTAATGTATTATAAATTAAATAATTATTCTTATATTGTTTTGTAATGAAATATATTTTAAAATATGAGGATCTTCATATTTTAACTGAGGTTTGATGATAAATTGTTGATTTTGGTTTATCAAAGGCATTTAACAATGTCATAAATACTAATGGATCCCTAGATGAAGACATCATGTCATCATGTTGTTAAGGAATTGCTTCTTTTGGGTAGAGAAGTTGTTTTCTTATGCATATCAGACCACTGTTGTCTCCATGATAATGAAATGAAAGATAATCCTACCAAAGAAGTTAAGAAGGCAAATCATGTTACATACATGCTGAGAAAGTACCTATGTCCAATAGGAGTGGAGGAAATCACCACTTTTCAGTCTCTGTGATCTGGGGTCTGATATAATGAATTTAGACATATGCCTCATGTTGTAGAGGACAAGAGATATAACTCTTTTAAAATGAGAATGGTATTAGACTGCCAAATCTCTAATCACAGAAGCCAAAAAATGAAAGACTAATTGTAGAAAAATTAATTGTGGATATAATTAGTTGACCGTTGAGAATTACTGAAGGAATTAGTCCGGGTGGCGGTCATTAAATGAAACAACTGAATAGTTTTAACTATTTTATTGTTTGCCAACGTTTCCACTCACCTACCAGACGCCCTGATGATGACCCACAATGGGGGTCGAAACGTTGGCAAACAATAAAATAGTTAAAACTATTCAGTTGTTTCATTTAATGACCGCCACCCGGACTAATTCCTTCAGTAGAAAAATTAACTTTATCAAAGGACTCCATTACATTTAAGTTATATTAAATTTGGAGTTCATAATATTAATTTTTTGTGGTATAGTAAGTGAATACTACTAATTTCAGGTTGCTGGACTCAAAACAGACTGTGGTAGGAAGGTTTGTTTATTTTTAACGTCACTTTTATGCTACTATGGCTAATCGGACGATGCTACAGTGGATAGGGATCTTTAACGAGTACCTGACATCGCACAGGCTCGGGACCACCTTTTAACGTCCCCTCCGAAGGACGGCGTAACTAAGGATTTTTTACTCCCATTAAAAAATCCTAGGACCACCTGCGGGTTTGAACCCGTGACCTTTAGCATGGGAGGCTGTTACGCTAGCCACCCAGCTACAAGTGATCCCCGTGGTAGGAAGGCTTGTCCAACCTATAGTGGATTTTTAAGTGGATACCCAAAAATTTGGGGGAGGGGGCTGGAAATGGTTGCTTAGTGTAATCTAATTATAATTACCTCTTGCATATACGTTTTCTTATTTTCTTTGAAAGAACATGCAGCCTTTCCATTTGTTTTTTCAAAGTTTAAAAATAATTTATATACATAAAATGAGCTATTCTTGCTACACTTTTTGCTCTAAATGTTCTTTTAAGTTTATGAATGAAAGACAGAAATAATGCTTGTCTTAGGATTATTCAGTATCATGATATGTATACTTCATTGATTAATATGGTCATGCCATATTTTTTTTTCTTAGCATTACAAAATTTCCACAGTTTGTAATGTTTTCTTTCCGTTTTCACAGAGCTGTACATGTTCTATACGTAGCAACCGAGGAAGGCTTGGTCAAGAAAATATCTCTACTTTCAAGGACACAGAAGACTTGTATTTTAGAAGTGTGGCAGCCTTTTACAGCGATGAGTATTTCTAGAAAGATCTACACTCTTAAATTTGCCTCAGTAAGTAATATATTATTATTTTGTTTTATCAGTTACTTTTAAAGATAGAGAAAAATTTATTAGTGTTTTTTTAACCAAGAAACCATGAATAACTATGTAAAAGAAAAGAAAAAAATTGAAATTTTACCCATATGTACACCTATAACTCTGTTATTTTCAAAGATAGAGAAAAAATTCAATAGAGTTTTAGAATCAGTACACAGCTATCAATTATTTAAGTGTTAGTGCTATTCGATTGAGAATTAAATTTTCTACAAAACGAAAAAAGAATCATTGTAGTCGGTTTAGAAATAGCAGAGATATAGTGTTTTGAAATTAGCAGTGGTGATACACCATTTTTCTTTACATTATTTATTGCTTTTCATATTAGTTAATGCCCTTTAAACAACTACATTAACAGTTATACCCTAACATAGTTATTTGGAAATAATAAACCATAAACCATTGTGTGATAATGTGGAGTGTTTTTAATTCTATATCCGATCTGATGTATTACTAGGACATATATTTATTTATATATGTATTGCAGGAAGGGATATACTTGGGAACAGACGAAGGAGTACTGCGGATAGCTAAAGAGCATTGCAGAAGACACAAGAGTCGTGCCGCCTGCCTCGCTGCGATGGATCCTCACTGCGGCTGGCACGACCACTTGGAGATCTGTTCAACGCCTCCAGAGCACAACCCGCTGGTACCGCACTGGCATCACGAACCTACTAGGTGTCCGTCCCTCGACCATCCTGGTCTGTAATTCATTTTATTTTTAATGACATAGGCATGAATTAGAATAATAATGGTGTTTTTGTTGGCCTTTGAGACTATATGACATAGAAATTGATTAGGGATGCGGTCACCATGGAAACACACCAACAAGACAAACTTCTTTTATTTTTATCCCAATGTTAAATCCCTATTCTAACAAAACCTGGATAGGAAAAATTTAGGATTCCCACTATAGCATCCGATTAGCCACAGCAGTATAAAGTGACATTAAATAAATTAACCAACAATACAATTAAAAGTAAATTAAAAATTATTAATTCTTTTAATTGTATTGGTTGTTATCTGTTTTTTCTTAGTCCTGATGAAGGTCCACAATGTAGGCCAAAACGTAAATAATTAACATAAGTTTTTTTTATTGGTATGTTTTCTTAGTGACTTCTCATGTGTTGTCTTCCCCTACCAACTTCTCCATCATAAAATTGAATAGTCAACAAAGTGTTACTATCTGTCTGTATATTTTAAATATATAGTAATTATAAATATTTTTGGTAAATGTACTTGATTATTCTCTTATTTGTAATAAGTGGAAGTTAAAACATAAAAAAATTATAAACTTCCAAAAAAAAAAATTTAAATGTCCTCTATTAATTGATAAGTTAGTTAGGTCATACTATAAACTAAGCTTAACTCCTAGTTCTATTACCAACAAATGCATAATTCTGAGTAAAAAATAAGTATTAAAGATTATTATGTGTGTTTTTTATTTTATTTAATCTTGCTCTTTTATAACTCTTAATTAAGTGCCTAGGTACAATGTTACTTTTTTTTTTCTGTGTTCTAACTATTCATTTTTTGTTTAAAGTTGATGGAGGTTGGTCTGCATGGTCAGCATGGACCCCTGTGAAATGTCTGAGTCGGGAGATAACTGCCTGTGCGCGACCAGAACCTGCGACAACCCAGTGCCCTCTCGAGGAGGGGCACCCTGCAGTGGGCTCTCAGTCAGGGTCGCCAACTGTACCGTCCATGGCGGCTGGACCCCCTGGTCCTCCTGGTCAGCCTGCTCTCAGTCCTGTGGGATGGCCGTCAAGACAAGGAGAAGATCCTGCGGCAACCCAGCTCCTCAGTACGGAGGCAGAGTCTGTGTCGGGCAGGACAGGCACGAGATGTACTGCCACTCCAATCCGCCCTGTCCAGGTAAGAATTATATCATTAGACAAGTTTAAAAGTAAATGGTACCAACATAAAGAGAAAAAAACATTAATAATTCTCTTACGCATAGATTATTAACTATTATCTACTTTTAGAATAAAAAATAATTTTTATTCTGGGACTGAGTCCTTTAAGAATAAAGGTGTGTGCAGTTGAAATATACATGTCTGGCGAACAGACAAAAGGAACATAATTAATTGCTATTTACTGTTATGGATGAATATATATATATATATATATATATATATATATATATATATATATATATATATAAAAAAAATAATAGACTCTTAAATGTAGGGAGGATGCTGGGAGTTAATGGTTTGCTAAAAGTATGATCCTAGGAAATATTGTCAACGATTGAGGGGAAGGAGCCATTTAAACTCGCCATATAAATATGATACCTCTTTCGGAGTACCGACCTCGCTTGAATTTTAGTCTTTATATTTGATTCATTTATTTAACTAAAAATCATTAGCTAATACGGGATATTGATAAATAAATTTTATAACAACTTTAAGATGAAAATGGAAAAAAACAAACAAAAAATAGACATTTTTGGGTACTCATTTTATTGAATTGACCAATAAAATGACACTCAGGAATGTCTCCCTATGCTAGGGTCTCCCCATGGCTGAAATAGCTAATAATTATATCTGATAATGCCAGAACCAGGGTTTGAACCATACCAGGTTCCCATTAGAAAACCTGTCTGAATTCTAGGGACCTGCTTATCGCTTCTGTGAAAAAAGTATAAATATAACCTAATGCTTTATTGCTACACTATGCCATTATTCTAGTAACAATCAAGGTAACATTTAAGAAATGTTTATATTCTTATCATTTATATTATTGCTTATCGATTTCAGCCATAAGTGGTCCAGTGCGAGACGGAGGGTGGTCAAGCTGGGGAAGCTGGTCTGAATGCACAGCCAAATGCAACGGAGGCTTCATGGTGCGCACCAGAGCCTGCAACAACCCTCCACCGCAGCAGCCTGGTGGTCTGGACTGCATAGGATCCCACATCGAGTATCAGGTACCTTTATAAATATCTTCTCACATCTATAGAATTATATATTTTTACTTTTGCTTATACCTATGTATGGAATATATAGTAAGGGTAAGTATTGCAATCGTGAAAATTTTCAAATTCCAGTTTTCGACAGAAATACGCATTGTAGGATCCCTTGAGTTCAAATAATGAAGTTCTGAAAAAAAGTCTGTGTGTATCTAGTTTCTAGTCTAGTTCAAAAATGAAAAGTTTATGACAACTATACGCCTGAGATGTTACAGCAACTTTTTCATCAAAATCAGCTAACCAAAAGAGCCATTTTATACCATGCATTTTGCACCTATTCACGATTTTCTCAAAAACAACTTTAATCATTCCGATTAAGCTCACTATATCGATGCAAAATTGGACGGCCTTTAATACAATGAAATGAAATGAAATGAAATGAAAAGAAATTTTATTCTGGGACAGCTAGTCCCCTAAGAATAATATAAATGTACAATATAAGATTTTACTTCTGGCTATGTACAATTTATCAGATTATATACAGCAGTTTATGGATTACATATTATGATATATATGGATCTGCATATATATAGATACATACAAGCACACACACACACACATATATACAAATATATACAAGCACAAAGTCATATTAGAACCGTAAATAAATCCAAATAATAAAATATATTAAAACATATTACATACAACTACAAACACAATATACAATGTACAAACACAAACATACAAATACAATGTAGGTTTCATTCTGATTGAAATAGTCTGACAGGGCTTAAATGCCAATATATTAAAATTTCTTCCTCTAAACTACCTTTATTGAGGATGTATAGTCGACTATAGAAACTATTATAGGTGGAATAATCAGGAATCAGTCATTTTTTGAAAATTTTTAATTTTGCCAACGTTTCGGCTCAAGCTAGCAAAGATAATAGTTTCTACAGTCCACAATACATCCTCAATATAACAGTTTATGCTTGGACATGGCTCGGTAATGCCCTGATGATGGCTCACAAGCTTAAGCCGAAACGTTGGCAAAATTAAAAATTTTCAAAAAATGACTGATTCCTGATTATTCCACCCATAAACAACCTTTAATTTTTGTTCGATAAATATTAGGCCGTTTTACAAAAGAAATTCTTGGATATATTTTTTTAAAACAATTTATTTAATCCAGTCATTGCGACGTTTCAGCCTCTAGGGCCATTATCAAGCTTCATGCATATCCATCTTAATTATCTTTTCATTTCACCGCTTTTCAGCAGCGTTGTCATAATTTTTTTAAAATATCATTTTACAAAAAAAAAAACTTAACAGTTTTCGGCCGGCTTTTAGGTGTTCTCGTGCGCAACTGTTTTTACGACAATGATGAGAAAATACCTTTAATTTTGTAGATTTTATGAAACTGACCATATAATCTGATTAGCATTGATAAAAAACGGAGAAATATATAAGTTGAACAAATTCGATATCCAACTAAAGGAGATAAGACCAAAACATTTTTGTATGCAATGTTTGCGTTTTTTAACAAAAAAACAGTAATATAGATGTAAATAAAAATCAATACTCATTATTGATTACTTATTTCAGTTAAGATTTCTGAAAATTTTGAAAAATCTGAAAATGAATAGCAACCATGTCATAGTAGTCATTTCACTATGGTAACTGCTACATCGTGGTCATTTTACTATATTTATTATGCATTCTTGTCAAACCTTACACCCTTCTATTTTCTACTTAGATGTGCAACACTGCAAGCTGTATCGAGAGCAAGAGGCTGTCACCATGGACACCGTGGACGCCTGCGGGCAACGGGAGCGAGAAGAGGTACAGGTTCGCCTGCCGCGCTCCTACCCCCGACCCAACCTACATCAAGCTCACCCTGGCCAAGGTCGATGACAGGTTCTGCACCCAGGAAGGGGTCTGCACCAGATCAGGTTTGTCTTTCCTTCATTATTAAATGAGGATTTAAATAGAGTTTAGATTATGTGTAAGGCAGCGCATGGAGAGTTCTATGGTAAACTCCATAGCTTTGGCCTGAATATTGATCCCCAATATCTGTTCCGTAGACTACGAGATGTGGTTAGGACCTGAACTGCATTGGAGGCGCTAAGAGCACAGTTAATGAGAGTGGTGGTAATATCCTTACTGTGGAGGATTTTCTATCTTGACCAGCCTCTCCTCCATACCCTTTCTCTTGGACTCAGTACTACAAATAATTTCTCCTAAATACTTTAAGCTATTAGTGGCTCTGAATTCTTCATACTTCAATATTTACATACAAATATTTTTTATCCATTATTATTTTTGCTAAGCATAATATTTGCACTTTCAGATGCTTCTGATAGCGAGGATGGCTGGTCGGAGTGGTCAGCTTGGTCACCATGCTCAGTGGAGTGCGGCTCCGGGGAGCAGAGCAGGGTGAGGGCCTGCCAGGGGGACTCGAGGGACTGCAAGGGCCCCTCCCATATGTCAAGGACCTGCAACAACCAGCCCTGTCGTGGTGAGTCCAAATAGCGTCAGTGCTTCCTTATCGAGAACTCACTCAGTTTACTAAAAATATTTTACTCTGAAATTCATAACTTTTCCACGAATAATAATCGTAATAAACAGAGTGTATCATAAATGCCTATTGTTCTATTCATATTGTGGGAGAAGTTACTAGACTTCAAGAAAAACAAAAAAGTTCATATGATCCATAGCCCGATTGTCAATGGTTAGGGAAGAGAATCAATTTTGTGATTTTTGCTGGTACCATTTAATTTTCTATGCATGCACATCAAGTAGATTATTTGAGTTTTTCTGATGAAAACCATGGGTAACAGCAAAAATCTCAAATTTGATATTCCTTTCTAACCGTTGTGAATCGGGCTATGAGTCATATGACTTTTTTTATTTCTCTTGAGGTCAATATCTACTCCCACAATATGAATAGGCATTTATGAGACACCCTGTATATGTGTAGTATATTTTTAAAAAAATTATCTGAAAAAGTTTTAATGTGATGGTGTAAAAGAGTATGATTAGTGTTTGTAAATAAAGAAATGGATAGAAATGGTGAAAGTTCGTGAAAGTAGTGTGTTGCACGCACCAGATGTTTATAGCTTATACTTTTTTTTTTTTTTTAATATATATTTTTTTCATCAAGAGTGTAAGAGAAAGTTATATGTTGAACACATAATTTTTTTTTTTTTTTAGAAAATCAGAAGTTTATAATTTATGTTTCTTTCTATAAGAGTGCCTGCTTTTATAATTCCATACTTATACCAATTATTTCTAAATACATAGTTGGCTTTAGCAATTTTTCATCTGCCAAATCCTTTGAATGTTCTTTGAAATATTTATTTATTTGCCTTGTTTTATTATAAACTCAAAATTACAGATCCTTATTCTATTTTTTTTATATGCTTTTCTTATTATTTATTAATGGTGAATGGACTTGTTGATACATTTCTTCTAAAATTACAAAAAGATATATGTTTGTTTTGAAATATTTTCAAAATTATAAATATCTTCTATTTTTTTTTTAAAAGGTGAATGGGGCTGTTGGGGTGACTGGACACCTTGCTCAGCAACCTGCGGAGTCGGAACAAGAACCAGGTCTCGCGGCTGCCTCGGAGTCGGGACCTGCGAAGGGGAGTCCTACATGGTCGAACCTTGTCACGTCAATTCCTGTTTTGGTGAGTACATTTCAACTTTATTATCTGATTTTTTTTTTTAATAGCTTAATTGGCTCTTGGAAAGATGGATTAGAATGATTATACCTACTCAAAACATTAGGCTTCTCTGAGGCCTAGAACTGAATCATCACAACGATCAAACCTGAACCACTAGACCACGCCGCTCCCTGCCTGGTCACTTTACACAAATTCATCAAAGAACTTTTTTGAATTCTCCTCTATTATATTACTTTAAAATTGAACCTCAGCACTGACATGAATGACCTAAAACTGGTTTTAGTCAATTAATTACCATTCTTAACTTCTTTTTTTTTTTTTCAGAGCTGGAAGGCTGGGACGAATGGGGAACTTGGTCGGAGTGCGATGACGCAGGAACACAGAAAAGAAAACGGACGTGCCTTGACCAGGGACTGTGCCAAGGCTCCGACGTCCATTCCAGGCTCTGTGATGAACCAGTCGCCAATGAAGTAAACGGTCAGTAACAATTGCATCCTTTTCTTTGGCTTTCGTTGCATTTAGCGATTTACAAAATTAGTTAGCTTTGTTCAAAATTAGTTTCTCTCTGCTTCTTTTCTTTTATTGCTAGTCAAGGACATTAGCTAGTGTAAGTACAATTTGCATAATTTTGTTTTGTCTTTTAATGCAGTATGTAAGCATATACATTTTTATTGATAGTTTGGAATCTATTAAGTTCCCAAATGAAAGAATAACTGTTTTTTTTTTGTATTGTTTTAAAGCGAGAGATCCTCCCAGAATTCAACCAAGGTAACCCTTATAGTGCCAGGCGAAAAAACGAGTGCCTATGCAAAGATAACCGGCTGAATTTGACAAATATGCAACAGTTTGATAACCCTTATAAAAATCAAACTAAAAATGATATTTACATGCTAAAAATGCCATGTATTCATAATGGAGTATAAAGCAATGATAATGATTCTACAATATCCATTGAAAATAATATGAATAACACAATTATAAATTACTGGAAAGAATTAGTCCGGGTGGCGGTCATTAAATGAAACAACTAAATAGTTTCAACTATTTTATTGTTTGCCAACGTTTCGACCCCCTTTGTGGGTCATCATCAGGGCGCATGGTGGGAGAATGGAAACTGATACTGGATGGAAACTCAGTTTCCATTCTCCCACCATGCGCCCTGATGATGACCCACAAAGAGGGTCGAAACATTGGCAAACAATAAAATAGTTGAAACTATTTAGTTTTTTCATTTAATGACCGCCACCCGGACTAATTCCTTCCAGTAATTCTCAACGGTCAACTAATTACATCCACAACCACAATTTTAAATAACTGAACTTTGAACTGCATGGTATATAAACTCTCAGATAACTATCATAAGCAGTTCTATTTTGGACCTAGAAGAGTGGCTGGTGCCGAGTGTCCATCTTATCGCTGCAGCGTAATCAGAGTCTCAGCACACTCCGGTATAGAATGTGTAATACGTCAGACCCATACTGGTTTACAAATTCTTTGTCAACGAAATTTGATCATTTACAATCAAATTAGATCATTTATTTAGAGATAAAGATTTTTCGCTAGGCGAAGAATAAGGCACTATTACACGCACGACAATATATCATCGTCCGGCACTTAAAGGGTTTTATTTATTTATTTTTTTTTTTTTTCGGGTAGGGGAAAAATCTTTCATCAGACGAAGTGCAACTGTCAGGCTACACAACAGTGTGAGATTCCTACTCACTAAAAAACCACCTCCCAATTCGTCTTTGCCACCCCACGGAACCGCTGTCAAGCATTACTTCATGGGGGGGGGCAGAAGGGCTAAATGCCAGCTACTTTACTGGACATCTGATTTAAGCTAGGCCGATGCCCTGCCTCTCCTTTCTTGCTCCTGTACTCTGAGCTTTCTGCAGATTTGTGCTGCATAATCAGCTGCAGCGCTCCAACTCTCCTGACTAGCCATCATCAAGGAGACTAAATTTTCGGGTGATGCTTTTGTACTAAATTTAGCGTCTATCTCCGATCTTTCTCGAACGAATCCCGAACAAGAGAAGAATGCATGTTCCACTGTTTCTTCTATGGGATCACAAAATGGGCACAATGAACTTTCCTCTATTTTGAAACGGGCTAAGTAGGCTCTGAAGCAACCATGTCCAGTAAGCAGCTGAGTGAGATAGTAATCTACATCTCCATGTTTCCGGGATAACCATGTCGATATGTCGGGAATTAGGTGGTAGGTCCATCTTCCAGAAGATGAAGCGTTCCAGCGTCTCTGCCACATATCAAGTGTATGAACTCTCTTGTTTTGCTAAAGAAGCCCAGTGAGCATCCGTCTCTTCTTGTTTTCTTCGGTAGATCCTTCTACGTTCATCTGTCAAAAGATCAATCGGAGGCATGTCTGCGATGACGCATACAGCGTCGTAGGACACAGTGCGAAAGCACTTAAAGGGTTAAACTTGGATTGTACGTCTCTAGAAGATTCAGTAAATATTGCGATGTTGTCAGCATATAGCAACCCTAATACATCATCCTTGCTATTCATGTAGATTATCTCGGCTTCATGATCAAGAAAGAATTTCCTCAGCCTTGCAATATACAATGAAAAATAGTAGGGGGCTCAGTTTTTCTCTTTCCAGGACCCCTTCAGATCTAAGGAACTTATATAATTTTAACGATTATTATTGTTTTTAGTTTTTTAACCTTTGAGGATGAAGTGAAACTTCAAAACATTAGAAAAAATTACTAGAAAATCTATAATTTCTAATAAATTAATTATTGAAAGGAGAGGTTGCTCTAACATTTATTTATATTAATATACATTTTATTCTTCATTATATAGTTTTTATATTATTAAAAAATTGTTTTATTTAGGAATAAAAAAAAAAAATTTTTGATTTTTTTTTCTTTTTCAGAGGGAAGCGTCGGAGCTGGAACGGTGGTAGGTTGCGTGATCCTTGGGTTTATTGTGGGCGCGGTGGCAGCCCTGGGAGGTTACTACCTGCACGGGAAGAGGAGTAGGCATCGAGTTCCGGGCAGCCCTCACTACATCTCCTCCAAGCAGAACCCCTACGTCACCGTTCCCCTCAAGGAAGTCTCCTCTCCCAAGAGGGCCCCTTCCTTCTCCAAGCAGACCAATGGAGCCACCCCCAAACTCTTCTCCAAGCCTCTGCAAGACTATGAGACCGCGACCATCAAGAGGAACTCTCACAGCCTCGCCAACGGTCACGTGAGGGCAGACCTCGACCAAGACAAGTTCTTTTAAAGTCGCGAGTTCTTTTTAACCTCGACGCAATCCTAGTCATTGTTACTCCTCTATCTTTCTTTTGAAAAAAAATTCTTTACGATACTTTCTCATTGTATCAAACTTTATTTTTATATTTTTTTTTTTATATAGATTTCTTTTTATAAGTTTCTTGTCGTAATTAGCAAGAAAGGAGTTAAAAGTAACTTTAAAATTTTTGAAATGTTTTTTGAGATTATATAAAATTGGATTTTATCGTTGTTGGAGCTCTATAGCTTTTGGGATCAGAAGAGATTATAAAAGAGGAACTTATTTATAGAAAATGAAGGATGATATGGTTCGAGTTTCAATCAATAAATAATCATAAAAATAGTGAAAAACTATTTATTATTCAAACACGTTGCAGGTCTTTGTAGGAATAAAAGGTAACAAATATACAATGTAAGGGTTTTTATAGAGATGATAAATGAATAAATAGGGATGGCTATGAAAAAATAAAAATTATGAGTTTTTTTAACTCAGTAATTTTATTTATTTATTGCATATATCTATAAAATAAAGGCAATAAGCAAATGGGTTGCATTTCATAAATATGTAAAACATGGCATGATTAGGAGTAAGGGAGACAGCACCCAGTGGTGCATCCTCTTTGACATGAAAAAATAAGTTTACAAAAAATAATAAATTAATAAAAACTAATAAAGCAATGAATTAATGTATCCACACAAATTAACAGTAAAATTAGGATTGAACATAGTTCTGTATGATGTAAAATTTAATGTTTATTGTTTTCTAATTGTGTTTATTTTTTCATGGCCTCATTTATTACTTATATACTAAGCCTTATACGGTATCTTGTTACATTTACCCTTGGTGCAGAACCCCAATATTGGTTGCAGAGTAGGTAGTTTTTCACCATTTTTGTAATAATTTATTCACTGCCACCCGAATCATCTCATCTTTCATTACAATCAACTATTTAATATTCAATAATATTTATATAAAAATTTGTTTTTTTCTTTTCTTTAATAGAAAAAATAAAATATTTATTTACTTAATGACCTGTAGCTTAACGAGAAGCTAAAAGAAAAGATCATATTGTGAGCTTAATATGGAATGTTATGTTTGAACAAAAAAAAAAAAAACTAGATCTGTAATAATGTTGAAAATGTACACCTATACATTTTATACTATTGTATATATCCATTTTGATTAGTTCTAATTACTCATACTCATGAAAAGCAATTATATATAGAGAGTTTTATGTATAGCCATTCTAAAAATATAAATGAATATATACACATGTAAACAAATACACATAGGTATTTGTAATAAAGCATAATTCGCCCGATCTCAGCGTGGGGATCAAAGTAGCATAAGAAATAATTAACAAATGCCTCAATTTAATAATTAGAATCGATTATAAAATAATCCATATTAATAAAAGTTATGTCCGCATGAAATAGGAATAGTTTAAACATTTTTAGCTTTTATTTATTATTCCATATCTGTTCTTTTTTATTTATTCGCTACGATATGAAAAATAAATTTGATAGCTCTCGGAAATAAATTTGATAAGTTCATTTTTTTTTTTTTTTAAACTTGATAATATTCTTTATTACCTGACTTGAAATTCTCATATATACTCAATTTGAATTTCTCTTTCAAGAAATAATTAATATATTTTACCTAATCATGAAGGCACTCTGTAATACTGTCTGTATACACATTTTGTTTTTTAAATATATCTTTAGGAAGTCAGTATGGAATCATTCCTCAGATGTAATAATTTTTATTTCTGTACTTTTTTTATTTTTATTTTGACTTGTATATAATATTGGTTAGTAATTTTGACTTTGCTTATAGCTTTAAGCGTAAACAATAACTTAGGCGTTCGATGAGCGTATTATGTTCATCTTCAGAATTTTCTTCTTTTCTTTGATTTGGCTCATATTGAGCTTTGTAAAAATAATCATGTTTCTTATAATGATATTATGTACCTGTAAATAGATGAAATATTTTGTAATTAAAAATTTTTACTAAGGATGGTTATATTTTTTTTTTCCTCTATCCATATTGCTCCCAATTTCTTAAATAAGCTATTATTTGTAAGTGAAAGTGTGATGCTTGCAAAACTACTTTAATTATATTTTCTACTACTAGAGTGAAAATCCATTGTTTTTAACTTTTTCTAAAATAAATTTTAATATGGTGCGTTTATGTTGAAAAAAAGTGTGCAATTTAATGCTTTACTGCAGTTAATGGTTTTTCTATGACTACTTTATTAATGTTAATACATCAAACGTATTGGATCAACCATTTTTAAAAACAATATTATGTTAATTATGGTTCCATCATGTATTCTAATGACCTCTACTACCAAACTATTATAGCTACTTTCCTACACTTTATTATTTTATAAAGCAGGTTTAGATATAGTGTAATATTATCTAAATCATCAAGTCTATGATATAGAATAGTTTATTGTATTTTTAAGATATGCTAATAGTTTGTTTGTTTATTCATTTAAAGTCCTTTATGCTTCTGTGACTAATGAGACGATGGAGCATGACAGCGCGAGTCCTAAATTTTTCTTATTCAGATTTAATCAGGATAGGGATCATTAACAAGTACCTGACATCGACCAACATTATACATTCCCTTTGAAGAATGGCATAGCCTTTGCTAATAGTTAATGGCGCTATCTGTGGTTACAAAATGCAAATATTTATATTTATAAATGTTACTTTTAGCAACATGTGTTTTATAAAACTTATTTATTGTCAGTTCATGACTATTTTATTCTCCTTCTATCTTCCCTCCATACATTCCCAAATGGTGATGTCTGGGAGTAGAATTGTGAACTCTATTTTATTTATTATAGTGAAAGTTATATTTCATTTATTATTATTTACTGAAATTTGAATCTGTATTTAGTAAATATGGTAAATGATAAATGACATGAAAAAAATTGTGAGAAACTACCCAATGATGCACTCCATATCCAAAAAATAACAAATCTGATTATTAGAACATTTTTACTTTCACTTACTATACATAGTAAGGAAAGTATTGCGATCGTGAAAATTTTCGAATTCCAGTTTTCAAGGGAAATACACGTTTTAGGGTCCCCTGAGTCCAAATAACCAAGTCCCGCAAAAAGGTCTGTGTGTGTGTGTGTGGTGTAACTCCCGGGCGGAAACGTATGTCCTATGAAACTGAAATTTCATATTTAAAACAACTATAGGCCCGAGACGTGACAAAACTTTTTTCATCAAAATGAGCTTACCAGAAGAGGCACTTTATACTATGCATTTTGCACCTTTTTTCGATTTTCTCAAAAACGGTTTCCGACGATTTTGATTAAACTCGCTATATCGATGTAAAATTTAATGGGCTTTAATATCATGTAGGTTTTATTTGGATAAAAATGGTCTGACAGGGCTTAAATGCCGATATTTTAAATTTTCTTCCCCTAAAGTACCTTTAATTTTTTAGATTCAATAATAATAACTATATTATCTTGTTAACGCTGATGAAAAACTGGTAAA
This sequence comes from Piezodorus guildinii, assembly GCA_023052935.1. Lineage (NCBI taxonomy): Eukaryota > Metazoa > Arthropoda > Insecta > Hemiptera > Pentatomidae > Piezodorus > Piezodorus guildinii. The sequence continues at coordinate 79,470,251 of CM041294.1, read as the reverse complement.
TATATAAATTGAATAAATTCGATACCCAACTAAAGGAGAAAACAGAAAAAATATATTTTTAATGAAATTTTTCGTTTTTGAACATAAGAGCAGTAATATATATGTATGATATACCGTTGGAAAGCTAAAGATTTTAGAAAAAACATCATCTCATACACAAGCTTTTAGAAGTTAATAGAGAGTGATGAAAAGAAGATAAAACTAACTGATTATTTTAGATAATAATATAATAGATTTTTTAATAAAACACATGTTTCTATATAAATTCAATTTGATTAATTCTTTAATAGTTTCACGTATTTTTATCTCTAACTGTATTTGAAAATTCTTTCATTGATTTTAAAAATCGAGGTAAGTGAAAGTCGTGTGTTGCCCGCACCAGATTTTTTTTTTCTCTGGTGCAATAAGCTGTGTAGACTCTTGGCCATGTGTGTCTCCTGGGAGAGTGTACTCATCATGTTTCTTGATGACATTTTTTTAGGATAGGGTCATCACTCATAGGGACGCCTATTTTTGTGAGTGGCCACCAGCAGACTGATGGGTCTCACATACCATAGGGAGAGGCTGTGAGTAAATTCCCATTTAATTATATATTTATAAAACTGGTTCTTGAAGTATCTGATTATCTTTTTACTTGGTTGTTCCTTTTATTAAATTCAAATATAAGCAGAGATATCATTTTTTTTCTCCTATTGTTAAGCTGTCTCTGACAATCTTGTATTGTTCTAGTTGTACCTATTTTTTCCTTCATTTTCTTGTTTATCATAATTATTTATACCTACTTTTCTTTTATATATCTTATGTTAAGATGTAATGTGTTTTTATTATTTATTTTGATTTAATCCTCAATGTTTAAACGTTCATTTGCTGTTAATTAACGAGATAAAAATAGTTCTCATTCATTACTTCCTCATGATATTAATTCAGGTATACTAGATATATTTTACAAGTTTATACCTTAAAAAATTAGGACAGCAAAATTTTTGATTAAATGTAGCTATGTTTAAAATTCATTTCTTGTGTGTTTGTCTACATAATATATTTCTTTCACTCTAGCAACTAGATTAGTTTGATATAAATCATGGTTAAGTATAAACTAAGTTGTTTGCCTCTGGATAATCCATACTTCATTCATTAATACAGGTCTAGAAATATTCTTAAAAATACCAAGTCTATGAGATAAAATAATTTTCTAAGGTAAACTAAAATTTAATACAATTGCGAATATGGAGGTAACCATTATGATTTAATTACTGTAGTTCTAAATTTCCTATTATATCCAATATTCAACAACTGTTTTTTTTAAATATTGCAAAGCACTTGTCAATATTCTGAGAAAGTTTGCTTTAAGGTTTAATCTCAGAGGAATTATTGGCAGAAAAGATTAGTAATATTATAAAAATTTAAAGCTATTAGTGGTTTTCATTAATGGAAATACTTTATAATCTTAATTAAGACAAAACCTACAACCTCTATAAAGTGGATACCCAAAAAACTGGGTAAATAAACCTTTGGCTGAACCTAAATAATCCTCAGCCTTATCCACCTCCTCCCTTGCTCAGTTGCAGACCAAGAAACATTATGAATTTGATGAAGCTCTAAATGCACTGAACTGAAGACCCTTCTTCAAAAATGAGTTGGAAAGAATAGAATATTATAATCTCAGAGCCACTAACCAGCACAAAATATAATTTTGTAATGGTAAAAGTTCCATACATCAGGATAAAAATTAGAAGAAATCACAGATCATCCACTTTATAAGATAAATCTAGTGTAACAACACAACTGGCTTGACAAACTCTCAGAAATGCACACCTCCTCAACAGATACAGAACTATTTGATTTATTTTTACTTTTTCTAAATATATCGGAACAATCAATATTCAAGAAGAATTTGAAAGTTATGAAAAAAAGTCAAGAAAAAAAAAGGAACAGGGGGAAATAAAGGAAGACAGTTTCTTTCAATCTATCAATTTGAAAGTCTAATAATGCAAATTTTGAACAATATAATTGTCGAAGTAATGCACAGGTATAACACACAGAGATGCTATAAAATTTAACATTATAATTTTATTCAATGGCATCTTTAAAACTTCAGTAAGGCATGAAGCATTAAAATACAATATATACATAAACATAATAACTTATAACACATATATACATAAATACTTTTACTTATCCATTATGTACAAAGCAATTAAAACAAATTTTTTTTTTCATAATTTGGTCATAATTTTTTTATGAACAATGGTAACTGATAAAGAAACAAAATAATGTATCTAAAAACTAAAATACAAAATAATATATTTTTTTTTTCAAATGAAGCGAATTAAATGAAAGTATTTAAGGACACTATAATTATATTTTACCTGAGGTTCAAACGATATTTGGTTTAAAGTTTATCACATGATGATTTGTCAATTTGACAAAAAAGTTTTTTTCATCCCATTTTTGGAATGAAACTTTGATACAAAAGTGCACTCTCTCATTTCTCGATGATATCGGAAGACTCTTATTAATGCATTACCTTCTATAATACTCAAACCGTAATTATGAGTTAACAATACCTATAGATTACTAAAAATACATATATACAATTATGTAAATGTAAAAAAAACTAACAAGATAAGACTAATCTGAGGGAACATAGTTAGTATTTAGGAATTTCATCTTGGTGGCCAGCTGTGGAGACAGGGACTGTAGGACCGCGGCTGGACAGAGGGTCTGTTGGAGGTGAGACCTCACACAGACTGGGGTGCAGAGGTATTCGGCCGCCAGGCGGGACACGTGGTAGCACTTTCCGTTGGCATCCCTCCACCACTCGATGGGCGACTTCTCCAGGTTGGCCTGCGGCTCCCACTCGTACTGAACCAGCTCCATGTCCGTCTTCTGAGAAGGTTCCATCTCACACTTGATCGTGCACAACTCTCCCAAGAGGTATTCCATTCCTAAAAGGAAAGAGAAAATAATTAATATCAATAGTTGACAGTTGGGATACACAAAAATAATCCAGGTGGACGTCGACAAAAAAGCAATGAAATAATCTATTTTATGACATTTTGACCCACATTTTATGAGTTTTCTTCACTATTTTGTAATTTTATACTTTTACCAGGACTACAAAGATACTAATAAGAATAAGATAGCAGTATAAAAACAGTATAAACACTGGAAGACAGCATGGAAATTTCTTATAGCCATTTTCTAGATCCATATCTTTAAACATTCGAAGTCCAGTGGATAGGGTACTTTACTGTTCTCTTGGGTCCTCAGTTCAAACCTAAGTATTACTCGGCCTAATCACCTCAATTACTCGATTTCTAGGTGGTAAGCCCTGTCTTCCTAACATCAGACAACCTCCATTTTAGAGATTATATAACAGATCATTATGTCTTTTAACTATTCTCTTCTCAAAAAATTTTTGTGTTTGACACACCTTTATCATTTCCTCTTGTGAGTTAAGTGAACAAGGCCCTGATTTTAAGTGCTGCCATCTAGCATGCAGAAATACAATTAAGAACACCTAAGGCCATATAGTGGCATCTGGAGGTACTCCTACTGAGACCAGAATCCTCTGGCTCAGACAAGAATCAGGAAGGAAAGGAATAGTGAGATGTTCCCATACCTCAGTGAAACATCATTTTTCTAGAAGAATTCCATATGGCATGGGGGAGTAAAACAATAGGCGACGGCCTGAAGAGGAACGATGAGCTAGGATAACTACTTCAGATTATATTAAGAAACAGTTAAAATTCCAACCCACCTTCAGTCAAAATTATTAACAAACTAATCATATTACACCATTTTGACAATATAATCCGTTCATAAAATAATAGAGCAATAGAACAACAGAATAACAATATTCCCTTTAACATAACATTTACCAGATATCTTTGATTTGTTGCAACATACCTGAAACCCTCTTCTTTCCTAAAACAGTTTTGCCATGGTCAACAGATTCAGACGAGTTAACTAATTCATTCAATTGGCTCAGAATTTTATTCCTCAACCTACTTCGATCTTCATCGGTTAAAAATGGCAGATTTTTGAATCTTGGATCTAAAGCTGATGACAGCTCCAAAACCTCACTAACACTTTCTCCTCTATACCTGTAAAATGATTGAGAGATTATTTATATATAATGCTTACATGAATACATTAAACATTTATTTTTAATGATGGTTAATTTAATATTCAGAGTCATTCATAAATAATTAATAATAGTAATCTATCAAGATTAAGGAATGAATCGAATAACACCTTAATACAACAATTATTTTTAAAATAAATGTAAATAAAACTTTAAATTGATTTTGAAATTGGTAGGGGGAAGCTCCTAATATTATATCGACATTCTACAATTCTTCAATCATAATAAATTAATTTATATTATACTAGTGAGTTGCCGTGCTTTGCTAGGGTTAATTTATTCTGGGACTAGTCTCTTTAGAATAACATAACAAGAAAATTAAAATAAAAACTTTAAATCATAGAGTATAAAAAAACTAAACAAAAAAAAAATAGAAATTACAAATAATAGATTAAAAAGCAGCCTCGAATAATTATATTGAAAATTAAACTATATAATAAACATAATAAGAAATATGTACATATTTACAATTTTGATTAAAAAAAAATCTTTACAGTGATTTATTTTATTTTTTTTTTTTTAATTAAATAATACACTAATAATATAGCATTTGCAAAATACAAGATAACATAAAATATAATAGGTATATAAAAGTTTCTATCTCTTTTGTTACTAATTTTAATTGAAATTAGGAAACTAATTAGGATTCTTCGCAAATCGGAGGAACGGGAGGTGATTGAACAGACAAGATTTGAATGTCGGAAGAGTATTGGAGTCATGGATATAAGAAGGAATAGAGTTCCATAAGGATGAGGATTTGAATAAGGAAAGATCTATCAAAAGCTGCTATTCGATGGGGTGTTATATACATGTCCGAAGGCTGTGAGCAAGTGTTGCGGGAGTGAATTGAGAATTCGAAAAGAAACATATCTGATATGTAAGACAGGCGTCAGGATTTGAGAACTTGGAAGAGGAAGAAAGCCAGAAAGTACTTACAACGGTAGGAAGGATAAAGCACTTCAACTCTTCGTGGAATCAGGGGACAGAGGTTTTTGGAATTTTGTTTAATGGAAGAACTAAGGCAGTTTTCCAGGAAATATAGAGTTTAGAAAGGAAAAATTATACATATGATAGAGTACTGGAAAAATAAATGGTAGACAGGATTTGATTAGTTTTACTGGTATGTTATCGGGTCCATAATCATTAGTGTGGGATTTAAGAAAAGTTGTAATTAATTTATGTTTAAAAATTAAGTGAAAATAATCGGAAATAAAAACCATTAAATGACGAAAATGAATTTTTTTTCTCTTCCACTTTGAGCAAGCAAATTACCACTTAAAGATAAGGAATCTTGGTTGAAACTGATGCATAAAAGCACCTTAACTAATCCTTTTTTAGAATAAATAAATATTACTGACCAAGTAAACATGATTTCATAAGCACAGAGAGGATTAAATTGAAATATTAAAAAACAGTACGATCTTATTTTACTACCCAATAATATCTTGCATACTGTATGTAAGAATATAACTTGTACGATACTGTATTTTGGCTTCACTGAATCCCATAACCTCCTTCATCACAATCAACATATTTTCGTAAGTTTATGAGCTTATAACAACATTCTGTTTACTTTTTAATTGCAAATTAACTTTTTTTTTAGATCTTGTGCTTTCTAACACTACATTATACGCCTATATTACTACTCATATTTCAGGAAAGATTATTCGATGCCTTGATTACAGAAAATTAAATTTGCCCATCTAAAGAAAAACTTCATTGCAATGTATTTTACTTAAAACCTTTCCGGCCTAAATGATAATTAAAACCATTAGGGTTTAGGAGTTTGCGGAGTCCAAGATTTATCATTTTATATACATAGAGATATGATATGATTATTGAAAAGTAAAATGTGATGTAAATCGAGCTGATGATGCAATCAACTTAGTTATTGACAAATAAATATCAAAGTAGACAGGAATATGGATAAAAATTATAATCAATTTTCTTATCTCTAATAAATAAAATAAATTGGTATATGTTTAACTGACATTTTACAATCGTGAACAGAGAAACAAAATACCATTTCTAATACAAACGACTTACTTTTCTATTAAAACTTCTGCAATGTCTGCTTTCACAGTTTGAGAAAAATCAGAATCAGTTGTCGATTTTTCAAGATGGACATTAAGCAGCTGACACATAATTGGTTTCAATATCGATATTAAAGGACTTTTTTCTTCAACCAATGTAGCAATGGTCACCTATAATAACAATAAACATTGTAACATCATGTAGTAATTATAACATGATAATTATTTATAGCTAAAGTAGTGGTATGTGAAATATGATTAGATTTAAGTTTTAGAATTTTTAAAATAACTTCACCTTCAAGTTTGGGCTAAATCATAGGTAAAATATTTATAATAAGTTTTCATAACAAAGAGACAAATTGATTTTAATTAAATATTTGGAATATTTTAGGAAAAATAAATCTGAACCAATTATTCGATAATACTACTACTGAAAATTATATCATAAGTATCAGATAAATAAAAATATAGTTCATTAAAAGAAATACTTTAGAAATTGATGGATCAATGGTTTGGTTGTTAAGAGTTTACATAAAATTTTACTACAATTAATACTTGTAAAGAAGGATACTAGTAGGAACTAGAGCTCTGAGGCATTATCAATTCAATATCAGATAAAATAAAGTATGAGTTTACAAAACATTGATCAGGTCAGTTGTTACATATGGAGGTGAAACCTAGAACCTGAACAAGTATACACACAAGCTTGACAGGTTTCAAAGAAGAGTGCACCATGGAATTTCGGAATTGTAAATGAAAACGGGGTCTGGCAAAGTAGGGAAAATCAAGACTTATACAACCTCTCACTATAACAATTTTCACCAATCAAATGCGGTAAGGACGAATACGCTGAAATAGTACAGCCATGTCTACCGAATGAATGAAAATAAAGAGGTGAAAAAAGTATTTGAATAAAGAATATTTTCCACCCGAGCTACAGGAAGAACTTGAGCACGATGGAAGGTGAAGGTGGAAGAGGATGATTGTTTTGAGGAGGCCAGAGCTCTATGGCAGCAGATGTTAAGGCAGGCCAAACATCACTTCGGTTTATAGTGCCAGAAGTAAGTAAAAGTATTTGTAAACCTGTTAGTATAATGAGGCAGCTCAGTATCTATGATAATTACTACAATACAGTACCTTGAATGGAGATAAAATGTTGACAACATCGTCCAGAATGGCCCAATCCATCGCTGTAAGCTCCAGACTGGTCGTCGGGCAGATCGTGGTGCTGAGGCAGTCAAGAACAGAAGCTAGGACATTCCTGCGAGCCTGCATCTGTTCCAACATGGTGAGGGTAGACATCCAACTTGCTCTGTTATCCATCACCATAGGCTGCTCTTCCAGCTGAAGAATTGTCAAAAATATTTTGTTAATATAGAGTATTGATGGTAGTAGAGTATATGAAATCATACTTTAAATATCAGTATGTACCTGTAAAAGATTATCCTGCAACCTCATCTCGGCCGAAGCTGTACTATTACGGGAAACATGGGCAATGAAGGCTCGGCATTTCCTCAGAACTTCATTCACATTAGGTCGTTCATAAACATACCTCGTGCATACTGTCTGAAACATTAACAGATATATGATTATTTTAAGCAATCGTTTAGGATTAACTTTTTCCAAATCACATCAATACATAATGCTATAATAGATAATATTTTATGGAAAACTAATTACTTGAATAAGAATATAAATATTTAATAATTTTAAAATTATAACAAATTAATTTCTTCTATACTGTACGTTCATGTTAACGATTTTTTTTTTTTAAATATTTAATATCACAATACTTTCCATTTATATTTAGGTTTATAATTTTTTTATTTATATTTCATACTTAGGTAATAAAAATTAAATCCAACAGCCCCCTTTACCAGAAGTTTAACATAGCTGAGGAGGCTTATTCCACAAATAGCCTCAGGTGTGTAAGGTCAGATATTGTGATTGATATAGTGTAGGGTCAAGGTTTGGGACAGATATTTATCACCTAAAAATATGGAAATTCCTTCCCTGGGTTTGTTCATTCTCCACATTCTGTTCCACTACGGCTAGAATACGTTGATTATCTACAGGATCCTCTAAAATGGTCACCATTACTGGACATGAAAAGATGGAAACTCTCCACCTGCCTCCCCATGAGAAAAAAAAAAAACCTGTACCACTACAACCCCTGAAGGGTCTTGGGCTCAGTACATATAGAGATTCATACTGTTTCTAGGCCAACGGCAGTGCAATGAGGTGATAGGCCTTAATCACGCTCAGCCGCCAGGTTTTTTCCCCAATTAATTTGGGTACCCAATTTATAGAGGCTGGGTCTGCCCCAGGAGGGTCTCCATACCCTAGGGTCGCCCCCCGACTGAATTAACAGAATAAATAATATTCTGCCACAGGCGGGATTCAAACCCAGGACCCGGAGCACAGCAGACTAGTGCTCTATCCACTAGACCACGCCGCTCCCCCCATGAGAAAGAAAAATATTAATTTAAAGTTTTAGAATAGGAATCTGCATGTGATCAAGAATTCAACAACTAGATAATTCTAGACAATTTGCAAGAGTCCACAATAATTCACTACTAGTTTATCGACTTCCCTAGTGCCTATGAAAGCATTAAAAGGTTTGATGGGTGAATAGCTGACCTTTATTTATTAAGCCGAAACATTGGCATTAAGGTTACTCAACTGAAGTGTTTCAATGCATGACATGACTGGGCAACATTACACATGACATGACTGGGCAACATTGGTACTGATGAAGGTGGAGAGAATGACCACTAAGTACTGCCTTTTTCGCCACACTCTCCTATAAATTTAACGCTAAATTTGGGGCCAATTATTAATCAAGAAAATATTCTGCCATTGCTACCCAAAATTATGTGGAAAGAATCTAGAAAAATAGAGTATAAAATGATATTAGAGGGCTACACAAATAAAATTTTAGAACAAAAGATTAATACCGAAGTTAAAGATTTAATTGATTCAATAGTTAACAGTGCAAAAACAGTATGTAACTTTAATAATAACAGTAATAATGCTATAATAAATAAAAAGCGGCCATGGTTTGATCACGATTGTGTCAGAATCAGAAAACAAATGTTTGTCCTTTTGAATTTATTTAGAAAGACAAATGCCAAAGTAATAAAAGACAAATTTCTTTCAATATCAAAAGAGTATAAGAGTGTTTGTGATAAGAAAAAAATAGAATATTCGCTCAGCTTGACAAAAAAATTCGAGGAAGCTAAAGACTCTAAACAATTTTGGTCTCTAGTAAATAATTTAAAGTTCAAAAAAAATATTATTTGTCCAAATATAAAAATGGAAAAGTGGGTAGATCATTTTCAAACTTTGTATAATATTTTCAACCCGTCTCCAATAACTTTTTATAGCACACCGTGTATTACCGATGAAATCTTGAACCGTGAATTCAGCTGCTCCGAACTAAGCGCGGTTATTAAGAGAGTAAAGAGCAACAAGGCTCCCGGCATAGACAGAATTCCCAGCGAATTTTATAGAGAAGCACCGCAAAACTTTATAAAATTATTACTCAAAGTTTTCAATGATAATTTTAATTCAGAGAAACAACCTCCAGGTTTCGGAAAGATAATTTTATATCCACTGCACAAAAAAGGATGCATTACTGACCCCAATAATTATCGCGCGATATCCTTTATTAACGCTGTAGAAAAACTTTATACTGGGTTGCTGGTTGAAAGACTTACAAATTGGGTGGATGTAAATCATATACTTGATGAAAGACAATCAGGATTTAGGCGAGGCTACAGTACTGTTGATAACATTTTTGTTCTGTATAATTTAATCGAGCAGCAATTACAGGCTAAAGGTAAACAGATCTTTTGTCTTTTTATAGATCTCAAGTCCGCGTTCGATACTGTGGATCATTCCCTGCTATTTTATAAACTTTGCTCGTTAGGAATTTCGACAAAATTTGTAAATAGTTTAAAAACTTTATACTCGGAAACGAAAGCTGTGGTATGGACACAAAAAGGTATTTCTGGCGAATTTAGTATAGAAAGGGGTTGAGGCAAGGATGTTCTTTGAGTCCAATACTCTTTTCTCTCTTTATAAATGACATAACGCAAGAATTAGGAGAGGGAATCAAAGTGGGAACAGCTAAAGTTAACTCGTTGCTTTTTGCCGATGATATTGTAGTTTTCTCTGATTCGCCGTTTAAACTAAGAGAAATAATATCACGATTAGAGATGTACTTGGATAAATGGAAATTAGCTCTAAATGTTTCTAAATCAAAAATAATGATTTTTGGTCAAGCGAAAAGGAGAAGACCCAAAATAAAATATAAATGGTGGTATAAGGGAGAAGAGATGGAGGTAGTGAGGAAGTATAAATATTTGGGTCTGACAATTTCTGATAATCTATCACTTCATGAGCATTTTAAAGAAAAAGTACAGACTGCCAAGTTAAGTATCAATAGTATCTGGAGTAACGTATTCATTAATAAACATGTTCCGATATCGGCCAAGTATAAAGTATTTCAGGCGGTGGTGGAATCTGTAATGTATTATGGAGCGCAATTTTGGGGATACCATAATTACCAACAATTAGAAACTATTCATAGATTATTTTTGAAGAAACTTTTTAACTTACCAAAGAACACACCTAACTACATGTTGTACCTGGAAACAGGCAGGGATCTATTGTGTTTTAGTACAAGAAGTTTGCATTTAAATTATATTATAAAAATTTTAAACTATAGTGATGTACGCTTACCTAAAATTATAACTCTTGATTGATGGTATGAAAAACAAAAATTGTAGCTGGCTAAACGAATGGGTAAAACTAGCAGAAGATTTAGGCTGTCTATTTGATAGGGAGTTCGTATCGGTGGCGAGGTGGAATAGTCAAATGATTAATATAATAGCTGCAGCCAAGGAAAATTTTAAAAAAGAACTAGGGATCTCCGTTATGGGTGCCGAACACCATCTAATTTATAAGAAGCTAGATTATGGTGTAAACTACATTAATGACGAAAACAATATAGAATTAATAAGAATAGTTTTTAATACAAGAGCCGAAATGATATCCCTAAATTGTAAACCATGGATGAGGGAAATAGTTTACACATGCTCAATTTGTAATAGTAAGGAGGACGAAAATATAATTCATTTTTTAGGTAAATGTACGGCATTTAATCATTTTAGGAAAAAGTATTTTGGAGAAAGTATTTTGACTGAAAACAAAATAATAGACATTTTGAATGGAATTAATTGGAACTCACTGAATAAATTTATGAAATGTGCTGTTAACTACAGAAGCTTTTTAATAAAGGAATTCAATTACAATAATTAAATAAACAGAGAATATGTTGTCACAGATAAAGTGTAATTATATTTTGTTTATTCTATTTGGGAAACAAAGATTATCCCTCTATCTTTTTACAATAATGTGTAATGTTTATTTATGTTTTGTTTGTTATTGTAAGCTTATACTTTTGTTTATTAATAATGTATATAAATAAACCAACTTCCTGGCAGACGGAAATCCATGCCAGTATTTTGTGTTCTCTAGACGAATGTAAAGAAAAATGTAAAATTTATTAATAAAACACATTTATCTATCTATCTATCTATCTATCTATCTATCAATGACCACTACCACCTACACTATCTTTCTTTTGAACTTCCCAACAGTCAACTATTAATATTCATTTTAATAAAATGATTATAACACTGCCTGTGAAGGTTACTTTTCTGTGATCACAGCCGGTCTTAAGCCCGGATAAAAGAGGAGGCTTGTGGCATGGGGCTAACATCACTGTCTACATAAAAAAAAATCTATCGTTATGAAAACTCAACAAAGATGGCTCGGATTTCAAACTGACTTACAGCAACGACCACTTCGGTCCGTAGTGCCATAAGATAAAGAAGAGAATTTATAACACTATAAATTATTTCAAAAGTAGCTCAAATCACCTGTAGTAAATGGCTGAAACAGGGAATGACTGTATAGCCTCGACTGAGAAGTGAGTTGTAGACATCGTCCCTATTAGAAGCTACAATGACAGCTCTCACTTTATCCGCCTGTACTTTATACTCTTCCATAAGGAGATCGAACTGATTCCCCCACTGCTCGCCGTCCACTTCCGAGCAATATATTGTAGACAGAACCCTCGTCTGTAACTCATTTTCTCTACACTGAAACAAAATAATTAACTAGAGACTATGAAAATCATAATCTGAAAACACTATGACTTTATAATTTATTTTCTATTAAAACAATACTAAAAAAAATGTTACATAACTTGTTAAGAAATAGAGTGATAAATATTAAATCTTTTAACAAAGTTCACTGCAATATGAGGTTAAATTTTTAGATGAAAAAAAAATACATACATGAATAAAATGTAATGCAATTGTTGAATAGTAATCTCCACTAGACGAGATCCAATCCTCAACGCTTAAAGATATCGAACAATTGAGGGATGCAATCTCCATGTACAGCTGTTCTTTAACAACATCGTAAATATTCGGTATTAGTTCTTCAGTCAGATACGATTTCTTTGGAATTTCACAAGGAGATTTTAATGTGCCTACAAGCCTCTGAAAACCTGTTAAAATAAATGCAGTTAAATAATATTATATTAAAAATTGATGCAATCATTAAGCATGAATAAAGTTATTATTATGTAGGCATTATCACCTTTCCCTTCGACTATTTCAGGATTTTGCATGTCCATGACGATGAACTCTGCGATAGCTTCTGCAATAGCCTTCCCATCGACCAGTGCATAAGACTGCAACAAGAATTGTGGAAATGTAAGCAATTTAATCAATAAATATAATCTCATCTAAATTAAATTAATATAAATTTATTTATTAACTTTCAGTCAGGCATTAATCAAACATAAAAACCTGCTTCTCTGAGCCTAGTTAATACTATAAGCAATTAACTATGATGGCAACGAATAGAAGTCACTTAGAAGATACAGCTTGGATTTTCAGCTATTGAGGAGGTTTGTTACTATTCAGATTTCTTTGTTAACCATCATGAGTTTAACAAACATTCAACGGAAATTTTTAATGAGTGAAAATTCATGACTCCTATTAATGATAAAAAAATAATAAATGATGGATGTGTATCATCTGTATAACCCAATGGTTCCCAACAAGTGGTCCACAGACCTTTGGAGGCCCACAGGCGATGTCTAGGGGGTTCACAATGGGTCATTAGGAAATCATTTTAAAATTCCTTAACGTAAAATAAACTCCCTGTCAAAAGTATTGCAACACTTAGAAATATTTGAATTTTACAAAAACGTTCTATTTTTTATAATAAAGAAAGGTTCTGAAGTCAATAATAATAAACATTTTTAAACTGGAAATAAACAAATTTAATTAAAATAAATTACAATATTTCTTCCAATAAACAAAAAAATTAGAAAACGTACTTCTTAAAATTTTCCTTTCTTACAAATTTAAACTTTTAAATACAATTTCAATTTTTAATTTAGATTTAATAAGACGTATTGCCTCCTCTGGCTTGAATGACTGTTTCCACCCGTCTTGGCATACTTGTAAAAAGATTTTAAAGAAAATCTAGGGGTATATTGTCCCACTCCACCAATACAGCTGCTTTAGCATTTCAAGGGTAGTAGGAGGTGAATCTCGTGACCTAATCTTTCTTTTGAGATAATCCCAAAAGTGCTTGATTGGGTTAAGGTCAGGACTTTTTGCTGGCCAATCAATGGTGTGAATATTTGTGGTGTTCAGGTATATAGAAACACATCTTGCCTTGTGAGGACGAGGATTATCATGCATGAACAATGATTTAGAGCCTATGAATGGCATAAAAGGCACAACATTATCTTGAAGAATCATTTCTACATACCTCAAAGCATTGAAAGACCCTCCTTGGATAGGCACTATAACTCGTTGCACGCCTCCCAAGATATGCAACCCCAAAACATGACAGAACCCCCTCCAGATGGCTCAGTTTTTAACGTGCAGCACTGACTATAACGTTCTTCAGACCTTCTCCAAAGCAAACGCCACTCTCGTCTCATCAGTGAATAAAACTTTTTTCCATTCCTCCACAGTCCAAGATTGGTGTCCTCTTACAAATCCCTCTTTTCAGATGGTGTTCTGCGGTGAGAAGAGGACCTTTCACTGGGCTTCTTGACCAGAGGTTTGACTCTTTCAGTCTAAAAGTAATTTTCAATCTAAACTATTAGAACTGACTCTTAGAAATGATTGTTGACTCCGAGATTTATAACCCTTGAACACCAGCGATCAAGTTTTTAATGGAAGACGCAGTATAATTACGCTTCCGAAGTGCTTGTATTTTAATGAAGCAGCCATCTATAGGGTTAGTAACCCTGGGACGCCCTGATGTTGGTTGACTCGAATGACTACCAGTCCCCCTGTACCTTTTTATCGTCCTTGAAACAGTAGAATAGTGAATCCTAAGGCGATTTGCAATATGACACAGTGATTTGCCTTCTTCATAGCGTGATGATTCTGACTGAATCGTTTAATCATTGTGAATAAAATTAATTGTTTTAACTAGACTTGAGAGAAAAGAGAGAACAGACTTGAGGTAAACAAAACATAAACATGGACTGAAAGGAAATTTGAAATGAATGAAACAAAACTCCATCGTTTGTTGGTAAACAGTGAATAAAAATGATATGTCTAATCTTTAATATCTCTCATTTAATAAATAATATTACTATAAATATAAACAAAGTCTGGATTAAGGTCAAAACCAAGAAAATCTTGAGAATTATGGGTGTTACAATACTTCTGATGGGGAGTGTATTTGTGGAGCATTAACATGTAATAATTATCATACATACTCTGCTCAACTCAGTCAACATTTAAATTAATATATTGGCTATTCAACAATATTTCATTTATTTTTGAGTGTTTCAATAAATACCTATCTTGTATTAGTTTTAAACTCTTTTTATCTTTATTTCCATTCTTACTTGGCCATTTTTGGCATACAGAGTTTCAGTAGCAGTGGTATTTTGCATAAAATGTACATGATACAGTGTATCCCATTAAAAATCTATATTTATATATAATATTTAAATTTAAGATTTAGATTTTTAGGATTTAGGGGATCTTTGCCATTAAAATGACTGAATGAAGGTCGGAATATATATATATATATATATATATATATATATAATATATTTAAAAATTTAAATGTTAAATATTAAATTCCACAGTAAATTACCAGTTATTTGTTGAACAAAATAAACATTTTCAAAACTGTACCCTGCAATTTTTTTAACACATTGTAACCATAATGTCCACTTCATAATTCAGAGTAGTACATAACACAATTTTTTAAAGATCAAAATGTTAAGAATATATGACAAATCATACATAAAATGTGTATACCTATATCAAACACAATATAGACTTAAGATTATAAATCAGGTCAAACAGAACAGAAACCATCTGATTTCATACAAGTTTAAAATTTGGAAATTAAATCAGTAGTATTAATAGGTTTTCAAAGGAGTTGATCCAGAGATGTTAAGAAGAGAAACTACTAGACCTTAATCTCCTTTGGTAAGTCTTCTAAATGTTTAATAATGCAACCAATTTTAGGTTTTACAAGACTTATTAAACAAGCAGAACAAATAAACAAACCTTTGAAGAGAAAATCCTGGAATGAATATCAGGATCTAAAACGAATACTGATTTCCCAGCGAAGTCAGACAATTCTATCCAATGTATGATGATATATTTGTCTCTTTTAATGTAACTGAGAACAGATGTATATAGAACAGCGAGAAGACTGTAGTATGGGAAGCTAGAAGGAATTAGTTAATTAGAATAAAACCGGAATCTGCATGAATACATGCAGTTGTGATAAGGCAATAAAGCAGCACAATAAAGAAAATATATCTTTTAAGAAAAACAAAATGAAAATACATAGCAGTTCTTTTATGCTTAAAAACAAATATTCATGAGCAAGGATATCATTAATAACAACAATATTTAAAATTAAATTAGTAAATCTTATTTTTCTTTACTTGATATTACGATTATATAATAACTTTAACTTAATTATCGATTTCAGTTAATGTTTGTCATATATTTATATTTCCCAAAAGTAAATTGATAAATTGTCTAACTATTTCTTACTTTATTTCAACTTTTTTTTTTCTTCTTTATTTATGTTTTTCGAGTGGATAACAATATGTTGCATGTTCTAGGATAGGTCCCCCAAAATTTGATATATTTTTTTACCTGGAAGGGAAACTAAGAATGTAGTTTATAAGTAAAGCTTTGGATAATATGTTAATTGAATTAATTTATTACCCTCTGTTAATCCATGATAAACCAATTAAATTTATTTAATTTATTTTATTTCCTTGTTCACTTATTCATTTAATGTCAATTAATGCTACTGAGTATAACTGGACGATACTACACTGGGAGTACTAAATTTTGCTTATCTATAATTATGATAAGAGATCATTAACAAGTACCTGACATTCCACAGGTTCAGGAACACTATTTTACATAACTGTCCTAAGGATGACATATCTAAGGATTTTTTACTCTCTTTAAAAAATCTTAGAGCTACCTGCCGGCTTTAAACCCATGAACTTGTACATAGAAGGCTGTTATACTAGCCACTACACTATAAGTGAACATCCCCCTTCCCTTCCATTTCACTTATTCAATAGTTTAATATTACAATTATGTTTATTTTTTATTGCATAACTAGAAAAACTGAATCATAGCCTACTAACAAATTATGTCCATTTTATAAAATCCTTTCAACTAAAAGGTGTCTTTTTAAAAACTCCTTAAAATATTAAAATCAGACATCCTTTGAAATATTGGGTTGTTTCACATGAAATGTCCATTTTTATAGTTTCTGAAATACATAAAGGATTTTGCAGGTCTCTGTTGTTTTCTTCCAAATGTTTACATTTTTAAAGTAAACAGTTACTAATCCTCTACCTTTATATTATAAACATTAGCTTCCCAATCAATTACCCACTTTTTAGTATACCTCTAAATATGAACATGGAAACACGCGATTTTCGAGTAATATTTTTGTACGAGTTTAAACTTGGCCATTCAGCTGCTGAGGCCGCTAGAAATATTTGCAAGGCATTAGGGGAAGGGAGTGTTAATGAACAGACCATTCGCCATTGATTTGCTAAGTTTTCAGCTGGGGATACCGACTTGGAAACTTGCCCCGAGGAAGACCTCCATCCATAATAGACAACGATGTCCTCAAACATACAGTAGAAGGAAACCCCTACCAAACAGCTAAAGGATTCTCAGCACAACTAAATGCAAGTGCATCTACCGTTTCCAGACATTTAAAGTGTATTGGGAAAGAAAAAAAGCTCGATACATGGGTAACTCATGTTTTCACTGAGCGGCAGCAAGACTCCATGTTTGAAAACATACCGTGTAAAAATTGAAAGAACTGGGCTACGAAGTTCTTCCGCACCCACCATATTCTCCCGACTTGTCACCAACAGATTACCACCTGTTCAGGAATTTAGACAACTTCGTCAAAGGAAAACTTTTTGAAAATGATGATCAAGTGAAAAGTGCGTTTTCAGATTTTGTTTCACTTCAAAGCTCAAAGGTTTTCAGTTTGGGGATAAAAAAGTTGGTGTCACGGGAAAAATGTGTAGAAAAAGAAGGTAAAGTGTCCGATAAGCCATAGTAGCATAAAGTGACGTTAAATAAATAAACAAACAACAACAAACAAAAGAAGGTAAATACTTCGAATAAAATTATCTTGTTTTCATATCGTATTTTTAATAAAAATCCTTTACCTTGAAAACAGACATTTCATGTAACACAACCCAATAGTAAAAATAATCCTTTTCGTGAGTAACCTAACCCTGCTGTTTAATATCGTTTGTTACTAATTACAGAATTAAAACAAGTATTTATTTAAATATGCTTCATTAACCTTAAGCATTAAATTATTTGATGCTCACTGTTGCAACAACTAAAACATATGATCTATTTAACATAGAGTAGCCACATACATCATCTGCTATGTAATATAGACAGCTTAGGGCTTTTTCTTACCAATCCCTGCAACGAGAAGAAAGTTGGAATATTAAATTGCCCTTATCGGTGCGGTAACGTAGTTACCACCGAAAATATTTTGTTTCATATCCTTTATAAAAGGGAATAGAGCCAAAAGTGGTGATTCTCTCCATCCACCAAAATTTGTCTATAGTTTAGAATCAATAACAAAATAAATAAATAAAACAGCTCTTAAAATATTTAAATCGGTCATACCCTTTTCAATCACTAACTGAAACAATGGCTGAAGTAATGAAAGGAGGTGGAGTTACACTCAACAGACAGATTTTCCCTTAAATTGCAGGATGTGTCTCTCGACCAAGAATAGATCAACATTATTATAAAATAAATAATTATCTGCCACAGCCAAACTCGAATCCAGACCCACCAGATGGAAGTGAGTGACTAATATTCACTAAATAGATTGTCCTTCAACCAATCAGTACATAGTATAACACGGATGTGGAACTTTATAGATACCTTTAAACCAAAATAAACAATAGAGAAAACAAATCTGTTCAGAGATTCATATAATCTGATAATGTTATGCTGATGTTTCGGCTTAAACATGTAAGCCATCATTGCGGCATCAATGAGATTTTTTGCGGCATTTTTATAGTATAAAGAGTTTATGCATGACATGGCTCACAAGTTTGAGGCCTTATCGATGACAAAATTAAAATATTCAAAAAACAACTGACTCCAGATCATTTCTACCTAAGTTATAAATCAAAGCACTAATGACTTACATTTTTTCCATTTTGTACTTTATTAAATTATTTTGAAAATAGTAATTAAGTAAACTTATGAACTATTAATAGTTGAATAGATATAACAAAAACCTGTACTCAACATTACATACTAAATATTAAATCACCTGGTTCGATGTGGCTTCTTTGACAATGACACTTAATGGATTCATGTCATCGATTTCAGCAACATATTGTGCAATATCATTAGAAGCCTGTAAAAATCAAAACAGAATAATGAACATTACAAACTCAAAGGTACATAGAAGGATTAAAAACATGTCAGTTAAGAACACAAGTATAAAATGAAAGGTAGGTACACGCATAAACAGTAAAAATTGATCTAATTTAAGAATAAAAATCAAGACGACAGACTTCCAAAAAACAAATATGATATAAATGAGAAAAATTGATTTCTTATTGCAACAAAATAAAAATATTGTATGCAAGGAGAGCAATAAACCTGATAAATAATAATAATCAAAAATATCTGATTCGGTTGAATTTTGACAAGAAGAATTTAGAAAGTCTGAAATTATATGATTAAATATATCTACTGTGTTCTCTCAAATTTGTAACAACTCTTGAGCCCCTTCAAAAATAAAGGGTATCCAAAGGCAGAAGAAAGTAATTAAAGTGTTAGTGATGATTTAGCATCAAAATTAACATAAGAACTGGATTGTTTCAACAAAATTACAATTAAAAAGATAAAAAACAAATTTCTAATAACAAGTTAACCCATGAAAACTGAAAGTGTCAATGTTTTTTTTTAATTTTCAATACTGGCAACTATGGTTTTAGTTACAGGGAATATTGACACACAAAAAACCACCAAAATTAACGATTAAAAACTATAACTAAAGAATAAATTCAATAAATAATTACCTGATCATCATGAGAAGAAACTGGATATACTTGCACCACAGACTGATCTGCTTTTGTTTTTCTTGGCCTTTTTATGGATCTTTTGTCAATTTTTCCAGTTTTGCTACTGGGAAGGGGTTGAACAACTTCCAATGCAGCAAGTTCAGTTTTATGTTTGTTTTGTAAATGCATTCTTAAATTTGTTGTATTTCTATTATATGTCATTTGAGACTTGCAAAGGAGACAAACAATTTTGGATCTTGTAAGAATTTCATTATCATCTGATGCTGGGAAGCCATAACATTTCCAATAAATTGACCGCATATTAGCAGGAACAACTAATCGTTTTATAATGAAGTACTGATTGGGAATGCCCATCAGTATTAAACTGCCCTTTTTCAACTTTTAGGGTATTGGCAACTGAAAAAATATAGAATATATATAACCTTGGTTCAATAAAAGCTTAAATGAACACTGTTAACACTCGCTAAATATTCAAATATAAGCTTACATAGTTATAACTTACCTTTGTGTACATAGACCTGTTTCACCGACTTGCTCTTAGAATCCATTTTAGGTAGTAAATATAATAACAAAGAATAGGTATCTCAGTAACAATGTAAAAATTAATCAGTTTAAGGAAGTCTAATAAAATACATTATTCGCGGCAAATCAAATTTTTCCGATTTTACCGGCCATTTAATAACAACACTGAAATGAAAATCGATCAGAGCTATCGCGTGATCGGGTTCAAACGAGAACGATAACGCCAGGAGCCATATGCATTGTACATTGACCATCGACATAAAAACCACTCCTCAGATGCTAATTTACTTACTCTTTCGTCAATTTGACGTAAATAACTTACCTTATAAAAAAATAACATTTTTTATTTTATTATGGTTTTAAATTTAATCGTTAACTGGAATAATTGATCTAAAATATAAATTCAATACCTTCGAAATCGAATTAGGGATTGGATCATTATTATCACTGAGAGTAATTCGTAAATATTCTTTGTTATGTATTTTCACCTTTACATTATTATATAATTTATAATAATGAAAAAAAATATTAGTTGAAATTCTATGCAGTAAATTTAGTTTTTGTTAATAACACCTATTATCAGAATTTAACAAAATCGTCTTTGTTATAACATTATTTTATGACATTTAAAGTAATGTTATTAAAATAAAACTGTTGTTTCAATGACACTCCAAATTCAAAACTTTAATTAAATTGCATAGTTTACTATAGTATAATTAATTGATTTTATAAACACTCCAACCTGACAAAGATTAACAACCATTAAATGAGCGATTTTCTATTCATCAACAAAACTTTGTGATCTCAAGCCGATGTTTTTGATTGATTTCTTACTATAATAGAAACTTTAACTTCAATATCAATATTAAAATTGATAATGTATAAAAATATTGAGAAAGAAACTGCCTAAGGATAAATCTCTTAATTCTCTCTTAAACCACTTTAACTATAAATATTATTCTTACAATAATACCCTTCAAACATTGACCAGATACTGACTATTTGAACTCCATATTTATTTGTCCCATATCATTAAATACAGTGCGCAAAGCTCGAAAAAGAAATGATTCAATCTACATTTATTATTAATATTGGTATAGCCTAGCTTCATTTTGATCTTAATGCTGTGCACATACGTACATATTGAGATATGTATATACTTCTGATTTGATTTCAGGTCTGATGATGACCCATACGTTTGAACCAAAATGTCAGCTATTGTATTCAGTAATTTAAAATAAAAATTATGCCCGAAAAATGAGGTATAATATATCTGCGATCACAATTCAAACTCAATTTCTCAGTCCTACAAACTTTCAGATACACCACTTCAGCACTGCATCAACACTATATTATCAACACATCGTTGAATTATTATTAGAACTCGTTTATTTAATGTAGCTCACCACACTTATATTTAGGTATTATTGAATAATATTTGAGATTACTATTAATAAAACTTATATTACCGTTGGTAAAGCAGTGCAGTATGTACGTAATCCTCTAGTGTGAGAGTGGCTCTAGTCCTGTAAGAGATGCTCTTTATGGAGTAAGAATTCTGAACACCAATTTACCAAGATAGTCTACTAAGCTAAATATCAATTCCAGCTTGTACACTAACTTCGAATTTTCAATTTCTGATGGACAACTATACCATCATCAGACCAATTTATTTTAATGTTTGTAACACATGAAACCATAAGAAGTGGCTTTGCAAAATAATTTTTTATTTTCATCTAACCTTTGCAGTTTTCTGATTTTTGAACAATATTTAGGATATTTCTGACAATACATAATAATAGAAGTAAGTTCAGATCTCCATTGTGGAACAATTTTAAATGTATCTCTTACTGCACTTTAAATAAACCATTTTGTATTTGAACAACTGATTTTTTCAATTTCGCTTTTAATTGTCTCTGAAAATTATACAACGCGATTCAGAGACAAGTTTTAACTTCTTTTAATGATAACATCATCAGAGTAATCACCCGAAAACAATCTAATTTGCATTATCCCCAACTTCTTCGACTTAAATAATTCTTAAAGGTATCTCGTTTGTGCTATTGTAATTCAATTCAAGTTACTATTTAATACAAATTAGCAATATCATAATCGTTTGTTTTTTTTTTATTTTTTAATTGGAAAACCTAGCTTCAATAAAGATATTTATCTATACAAAGTCAAACTTCGTAAAATATGCTGGCCTAAATTACTTTACATATAACCATAATATATATTTGCAAATAAATTTTGAAATTTGTATTTCCGATACATAGCCGATTGAGCATCTTTCTATCAGCTGTCAAAGTTAAACGTGTTTATTATTAGCTCTTTGGTCAAAGTAACAGCTGAATTTTGTATCTATTTGATAATTTTTCACTGAACAGTGTTAAATTCAAGCAATGTAAGAATTCTTATTTACCCTATCTCAATATACCCTTACATTCTTTCATTTATTTTTTTCTCTTTTATGTTGTGAAATAAAGCGAAAAATACCTATTTGTGTTTCAGTGATTATGGGAGGAGATCATCCTGCTACTGAAAATGGTTATGTGAGATTTACCCATTTTCTGGGAAGTTTAATTGAAGATCCAGTAGTATGGTTCCGAAGTAAAGCAATATTCATCTCTTTTTATTTCATATCGTATTTTTTTTTTTTTTTACATCATAAGTAATAATTTTTTAAATTGCACTCTAGAAAAGATAGTGGAACCGAACCAAAAAGATTATGCCTGGTATCATCAGAAGGTTAGAAGAGTTCCTACTATTGATGAATGCTATACAGATGATCCTATTTGTAAATTTGAGGCCAACCAACAGTTCCGAAGAGATCGGTAATTTTGTGTTATTTCCTTGAGTCTTGTTATACTGATTATTTACTAATGCATTGCAAATAGAATTAATTAGATAAGTATGAAGTAGTTGGATAAGAGATATTATAGATTAATTATAAGCTAACTGTGAGTTAATACACTTCCTTAAATATATCAAGTAATTTTTCTATAAAATTGACTTTTGCCTTTTATTTGTGGCTTATCATGATTAGAACCAAGGATATTTTAATGTTACAATTTAGACATGTATTAATCCTCAGTTTTGAGTGTCAGCTATTAACATTTTTTACATATAAGTACTATTCTGTGGTGATAAGAGAGCCTGAAAAAATATATTTATAGAATTTTAAAATAGTGGAAAGAACCTGGATTTTCAAAGATTAGTATAAAACGGCCCAGTAAGTTAAGTTTGGACGATTCGAAACCTCTTTCATAGAAGTCTGGAATCATTATCAAGAGTTTTATTTTAAATTTTAAAAATAATATTAAAAAAAAAATGAAAAAGTATGTGTAAAATGTCCGTAGGATTGATATAGTATGCAGTGTGATTTAAGCAACCTGATGTATTTGAGCAGCATTGCCAAATAAATTAAGCATTTCTCTCTTGTGTTTGGTTGAGCGTGATCTAGAACCATGCTTCAATAATATAACAATTTTTTTATTTTTCTTGTGAAAGAGAAACTAGTCAGCTGCTGAATGAAGTTGTATTTAAACTATATATAGATATTGTGTTTATGATATATTTTTAGCAAAATAATGAATATTAATAGTTGGTCATTGAAAAATATTCCCAAGTGACGGTCAAAGGAAGAAAAACAATGAAATAGTTTAAACTTAACTAATCATATCCTAGAAACAGTACACAGTTTTATTTTAACTGAACCCTTTTTTTTTTTATTCCATGTTATATTTCTCAATAATAAAAAAGTCATCCTCCAAAATTGGATTTTTTCTCATATTATAGTTTGAATAAATGTTGTATTTAAAACTAATCTTTTTGTATTATTTTTTTTAGTCTGGTTGACAATGAAATTTTGACGATTCTGAGACACCGCTTTGAAGATTGTGTGACATATGAGGCTCCTGATCATCATGAACGTTGTAAAGTCCTGAAAGAGATGTATGATGAGGCAAATACCAATTGGTTTATCAAATGTAAGTTTTGCAATTAAAAAGTTATTATGTTTAAGAATGTCTCTTTTAGTTTATTCTAAAAGATTTTCCAGACATAGTATCTTATGGTTATCATACCTGCAAAATTCATACCTTATTCATATGGATGTTTTTGTGTTGAATTTTTTTTAGGCTTATCAATTTCTTAGCCTATCTTTATTTCTTAAGACTTCTGATTTTAATTTATGTATAGTATTCAATAATTTCTACTGCCATGACTATCATTATAAACTTCAACACTAGCCTATTCCACTTCAGAAGAGACAAGGGATTGCCTACCCTCAACATATTGTTGATCTTGTAATTTCTAGTTTGGCGAATAAGTTCTTTGTTTTTGTTTTTTTTCTGTTTTTTCTTTTTATGTCACAATGTTACTGGTGGCCCACGTGAAATTGAAAAGAGCAATTTTAAGGCCATTGTTGATCAAAATCCCACCCAATCAGTGCTAGAGATTGCTATGGCTCTAAATGTGTCAACACAAGCATAGAAAACTATTTACACAAGCTCGGCTATGCTTCCAGGCTCAGTGTTTGTGCTTCCCACTCTCTAACTGAAGTCAACTTGGCAACACGCATTTCTGTTTTTGATTCACTACAGAAATTACAACAAAACAACCCACTTTTGGAAAGATAGGTAACAGGAGATGAAAAATTATTTTTCACATAATTATATTTTAAAATAAAGTCGTCGGTAGAAAATCTTGGGGCTCTAGTAGTGAGGCTCCTAGAAGAATGTCATTACCCGATTTTATCCAAAGATTGCTTTCCATATGGTGGAATTTCAAGTGTGTTATTTTCTGTGAGCTATTGCCATCGGGTTCAACTCTATACTGCTCACAATTAACTAAACTGGATCAATTAATTCAAAGTAAATACCCAAAACTGGTAAATCGGAAGGGTTTTGTGTTCCACCAATGTTAGGCACCACACCTCGTTGGTCATTCCCTATAAATTATTGAGCCCTGGATGGGACCTTTTGCCCCACCCTCCCATATTTATCAGACTTATCTCCAAATGACTACCACTCATTCCGGTCTCTGTAGAACTCTATGAATGGAAAGAAATTTCAAAAGGAAGAGAACATAAAAAAAAAAAAAAAAAAAATTTGAATCAGCTTTTTAACCATAAAATCCAAGCAATCTATGAACATCGCATTTTGCATTTACTAATATGGAAAAAGTTTATTTAATAATGATCAATATATTTTAGATTAAAATAAATTTTATGCCTATGATACATTGCGTTTTATTTCACACTGAAAAACTGAAAGGACTTATTTGCTAATTCAATGATCTAGTACACGTAATCTTAATATTTAGACAAAAGGTATATATAATGGAATCAAGTCATTTATTAATGTTATTTAATTTATTTATTATTCAAAAACATAACATGGATTGCTTACTAGAGATATTCTTTCTCTCTTATCCTATTTAAAATGGAATTTGTTTATATTTGACTATTCTATTTTACTTAATAACCCCCCATCACCTAACTTCACTGCAATGGTGTGCCACTATTTTGGTTACTGAATTTTTCGATGTTGCGATAGGTCATTTTTGCCCTTGGCCGTGCAGTGTTATCTCTTAGGAGAATACACTTGTGATTCTCGATGATATGTTATAGGATAGGGTCATGTCTATTTTTGTGAGTGAACTCCAGTTGGCTCACATACATTGGGGAGAGGCTGCGAGTGAATCCCCTTTTAATTATATGCTTGGAAAAGCCCTCCTGGGACTAGGACACATCTTTTGGTGTGGTAGACTAGTGTGCAACCAGCCATGAGCTCCTTCAAACTTTTAATTTAAATGTTAGAAATTTATCATTTTTATTCCATTATCAATGAAAATAGATGTTTTAGGGTCCCCTGTATCGAAATAACCAAGTTGAGTAAATAGGTAACACACTCAGGTTGCAAATCTAGCGCTAAAGTGATGAGTTAAGAATCAAATCAGCGAACTAGAAGAACCAATTTATACCTTGCATTTTGAACCTTTTTACGATTTTCTCAAAAACAGCCCTTTCTTATGATTTTATCAGGTTTTAATATCATGTAGGCTTCATTCTGATTAAAATAGTTTGGAAGGGCTTAAATGCAGATATTGTAAATATTTCTTCTCTAAAGTACCTTTGATTTTGTACAATTGGAAAAATTAACTATATCATCTTGTTAGCATTGATAAAAAACAGGTGAATATAATGTTGAACGAATTATAAATTCAACTCTGGGAGAAAAGAGCAAACTAATATATTTTAGATGAATTTTGTGTTTTTAAACATAAGAGCTTTAATATAGATGCATAATATACTGTTAGAAAGATAAAGGTTTTAGAAAAATATTATCTTGTACAAAAAATTGTAAAATTTACTAGAGAGAGATGAAAAGCTGATAAAATTAACTGATTGTAGATAATAATATAATAGATTATTTAATAAAACACATGTTTCTATTGAAATTCAATTTAATTAATTCTTTATCCTGTAAATTCTTTTAGTGTACCATAAGCACCAGAGTTTAAAAAAAATATTATATAAAATTTATATTTATTTAAAAATGTAATATTCTCCAGAAATAAGAACATTTTCTAATGAACTAATAAAAGATTAACTATTTTGGTCAGTAGTGTATTACATTTAAGTTTATTTGAGATGCCAAATTGTCAACAAAAAATGTTAATATTTCAACCGCCTTTATTAAACCATCAAAATAGTTTAATTAATGAACTACAGAGTCAGTATCTGAAAAAAGCTTGAATATTATTTATAAAATTATTTGTTTTAATTTTAATATGTGATATATGTGATTAATTTGTTTTTACAGATGGTGATCTTGGTGCTTATGGAGATGCCGAAACTGCATTAGCTAAACAAAAACATAGATTGATCTGGGAGAGACGTCATGGTCCTGTAGGTTCAGGCAATGGAGGAAAAGATGAAATCCAGAGTGAAAATTGATAGTAGTAATTGTATATAAAAGTTGTTTATTATTTAAACATTATAAAATTGAATTAGAACTCTTAATAAATTGTTATTATTAAAACCAATTTTTTTCCTTCATTAAAACCCTTTTCTAACCCTAGAACAATAACTATCAAATAACTGATGATCTCTACAACCAGGCCCTATTTCAACTGAATACTTTCCCTTGAGGTGCCAATTTTTGATAATTCTTAATTTAAAAACTGGAACTTCAAAGTGTTCCATCTATAAGATGGCACCTCACACTGCCCGGCAGTAAAAGAGGTCTCGATTAAGTAAGTAAAAACTGGAACACCAAAGTGGTAAAATTGGAATGGTTAGAATAAAGTTCATTTCAAGATCCCACTGACAATCACTCTACTTCAATTTTTACTGGCATTCATGCTCATGTTAACTTATAAAATTAATAATAATAGACTTACCGAACCGAAGGTTTGATGCCGATACCACCAAATTCAGTTTACACAGACTCGTCCATGTTCACCATTCAAGCCCAAGCCCCTGAGATCAGCCTTTACGCAATCCTCCCATCCACGCTTCAGGCCTACCTTTCAGACGCCTACTAGTCGATCAGCGAATACCAACTTTCTCGGAATCCGCTCCTCATGGAGCCCAACAACTTTACTCACCCATTTGAGTCTCTGTGATGCTATCAGCTCAATTATATTCACAGGATACAAGTTCCACAATTCCACGTTGTGCAACCTTCTAAACTCCCCAGTGGCCTCATCTCTCTTCGGACCAAATAGTTTAAGGAGTAACATATTTTCGAAAACCTTAAGCCTTTGTTCATCCTTCAAAGTAAGCGGCCACGTTTCACATCTGTAAAGAACCGTCGGAAGAATAAATGTTTTATAAATTCTAACCTTTAAGTTTTTAGATAGAAGCCGCGAAATAACTTGGCAACTGAATAATAACACGCATTTCCCACCTCTAATCGGGACTTTATTTCTTCCTGGATTTAATTTTTTCTTGTTATCATTGAACCTAAACACTTGAATTTCTCTAGTGTTCAAAAGTATGCCCTGATATATTAATATCATCAAGATCGCCACCATTTCTGCTACTAATCATATATTTCGTCTAATCGGTATTTAATTCTAGTCCTATTTCTTTACCTTATAAAATTATATATTTATATTATCATACTCATCAAGAAAACTGAGATGTCTGTAATAGTCATTTATGTTTGGGGTGATCTTTTCATAGGTTTCCATTTAGGAGAGAAATTGGTGTGAGTGTCACAATTC
This sequence comes from Piezodorus guildinii, assembly GCA_023052935.1. Taxonomy (NCBI): domain Eukaryota; kingdom Metazoa; phylum Arthropoda; class Insecta; order Hemiptera; family Pentatomidae; genus Piezodorus; species Piezodorus guildinii. The sequence continues at coordinate 79,441,612 of CM041294.1, read as the reverse complement.
CTTCTCTGTCCTGCAATTTAATCCTGGTGAAGGTAACAAGAATTTCTGAGATTCACAATATTAGAACCATCATAAACAGATCCCTACATTTGTGTGAATGGTCTTGGAATAGTTAAGGGATCAAAGTTGCATGTAAAAGAGTAATTCATTTCCTTGCATATTGAGAAAGGAAAAATTGGTTTAGCAGTTGACCTAGACATGGTAGTTAAACATCCAAAAATTCTTTGAACATTGCTTATCCAGAATTCACCTGTCATGGATTCCAGTCACTTGCTCTGACATCACAGTGGAAACCAGGAAAAGAATATTGTGCCCAAACTGTTGTTACTTCAGGCTGAGGCAACTTCTAGCAATCAAAGAGGTGGTGAGCAAGTAAAAAATAATTTTGTACAAAACTCTAGATTAATCCAGTCCTAACATAACCACTGGCAACCTTTTAATATTTGAATGCAAGGTCATCCAAAAATATTGGATGGATATATGTGACCAATGAAGAAATCTATCACTTATTGGTCTGATGTTCTCATTGTCATGAAATTATCATGGCGATAAAATGAGAGACATTTAGCATTTTTCTTAGATTTATTATCGCGTTGCTAGGATTTCATGGAAAGGACTACGATGGTTTATTGACTCAATACATGAACCTAATAATAGCAGTATTACATAAATTAACTTTTTGCAAAAAAATTGTAAGTTTGGGCCGTTTGTTGAGGGTTATTGTAGTAGGTATCTAGGGTTAGTTTCTTCTCGTTTCGCTCTTGAAGTAGGATTCCAATTACGACTTTATTAAGATGGAGTCCCAGATACCGGATCTATTCTATAGGAATTAGAAAAATATTGTTAAAAGTAGAAGTACAGTTGGAAGGGATGGGTTTGCGATGGTATTTAAAAACTGTGGATGTAATTAGTTGACCGTTGAGAATTACTGGAAGGAATTAGTCCGGGTGGCGGTCATTAAATGAAACAACTAAATAGTTTCAACTATTTATTGTTTGCCAACGTTTCTACCCCCTTTGTGGGTCATCATCAGGGACGCATGGTGGGAGAATGGAAACTAGCAAGATGGAGTTGGATGAAATGGATCTAGTTTCCATTCTCCCACCATGCGCCCTGATGATGACCCACAAAGGGGGTCGAAACGTTGGCAAACAATAAATATTTGAAACTATTTAGTTGTTTCATTTAATGACCGCCACCCGGACTAATTCCTTCCAGTATTTAAAAACAATTTGTTGGTAAAACAAATTTTAAAAACAATCATTTTGGGATAGAGAGAACGAAATGAATGAAGCTCCCCTAACCACGATCCTGTAAATTAATCAATTTTTAAAATTCCTATCTCTTATTTTGTCACTAATAAATGAATGGCATCTACGGGGTTCCGGTAAAATTGAGACTTTGATTTCCATAAGGTACTATTTCCATATAGAAAATTTTACAGAAAATCTCTCTTACTGTATTATTAAACAAGATTATTTGATTTTTTTTACTATACTAAAGTTATAGAATGAAATATTTTAGAATGATTTGGGACGAAACCAAATGAGTAATTAATACCTTCAGAAAATAAGTGCATTTCTAAATCGCGTTTTTAGAGGTCTTGCGAGTTCATTAGATAAAATGAAATATAACATTTAAATAAAACAGGGTGATGAGAATACAAATATGTCATAATATCAATTACATAAAAAATGTCCTTCAGTACCTTTCGGAAATCAAGTCTCAATTGGAAAACTTTAGTTTCATAACAGCCTTCAACATTCAACCTCGTTGGTTGATAAGTTTTATAATATTTAAGGGATATAGACATTTCTTATGTTGATTTATTTTTTTCATTGCTTCCAAATTTTTTATTCAACTTAAAAAATTAGATATCTTTGGTATCGAACACTTTTTTACAATAAATTTTTTACTTTGCTCCTTCTTTATCTATAGCGGGAAAGATGAGAACATTGATAGTACAGATATGGGCAGCTTTCTCAGCCGATGAGTTTTTACCGCCGGTTTCATTTGAATATTGTTTCATGTGCAATAAAAAACCTTAATTCGAAAATATCTTCACCAATGGCCCCAATAGAAGAGTCTAAAAGAAGAGCTGCGTATCAAGCAGTTGACGACTTTGTGAAAGTACTAATATAAAAATATGCAATATTTAACCCTGGTTATTGATCGTAAAGATATTTTATTTTAAACATGTTTTTTTTAGGATGGTATGAAACTTGGTATTGGCAGTGGATCTACAATCATTTATGCTGTTCATAGGATAGGTAATTAAGAGTTTAAATGTATTTTGACTTGTATTTCATATAGTTTTCCCATGAATAACAAGGGTTTTTTAAATGTAGCATGAATGTTATTATCGTTGAAAATAATTTATCTATTGAGTATCATAAGTTTGGAAGTAGTTACAAAAAAAAAAAAAAAAAAAAATCTAGGAAAGGAATTTATGTATATTAATCATGACGATTTATTTGTTTTCTCAGATAAGCTTGGAAATGAAAACTTATTTTAAAACATGAAAAATCTGAATTATTATAGTAAAAAAAATATATATCTATTTATTTGTTTTTCTTAACAAAGTTATAGCCTAAAATTTCCTTTGAGTGTTTTTTTGAGTGAATAACAAACAAAAATTTAAATTTTATTTTATCTTCATTGATTTTACCATTTATAGGTCATAAACATAAAACTAATCCACTTTCACACAGCAATAAATTTCTTTATTACTTTCAATGTAGTTCCTAAGTCACACTTCTTTCTATACTTTTGTATTAGTATAGTTTTATACTTAGTCTAAGTTTAGTTAAGTGGGATTTTCTTGAAAATAGTCTTGTGATGGAAGCAGGGAGTAATAAATAATTTTGTTGTCAAGTGAAAGTGGATATTCTCCCTAGAAATTTGGTGAAGATGGTTGACTGTACTGTCCTGTTTTGAGTTTTTAATTTAATGTTTAAAAATTGCAAGAAGCATGTTTGAAGTTGTGTGGAATCAAATTCTCCAATGCTGTAGTTTTTTCATAGCTAATTTATATGAAGAAGTTTACTTCTTAGAAGTAGATGTTATTGTTGTCACTTGAGCTGTGCAATAAGACCCGGAGAGAGTAAAAGTAAAGCCTACCTTTTTTTCGGCTCTAGGATAGAAATAAAATCAGTTTATGAGAATTACAAATATTTAGAGTTGTAGTCTTCTGAAAAAAAAAAAAAAATCAGTTTAAAAATGTATTATTATAAATCAATTACATCTGTCAAAAAAAGTTCAAATTTCATTCATATATGACTCTCTTGTTTTAATCCTGCCTTTCTAAACATTTTCTGATTTAAATTTTAATTTTCTTAGCGGAAAAAGTTAAAAACGAAGGTTTGAAAGTTATATGCGTACCTACTTCATTCCAAGCTCACCAACTAGTTGTTTCTAACAACCTTCAACTGGGGAACTTAGAACTTCATTCTGAGGTTTTATATTTAATTAACAGTGAGGTTTGATGATTATTTTTGTATTCTTATAATTTTCATTTTTACAGCTTGATGTTGCCATAGACGGAGCTGATGAAGTCGATGCGAATATGACTTTAATCAAAGGTGGCGGTGGGTGCCAGACTCAAGAAAAAATAGTTGCATCATGTGCTAACAAATTTGTCGTTGTAGCTGATTATAAGTAAGATTACCTTTTAATTGACCTCATTTCTGAATATGTAATAGTTGTGAATACGTTAAGTGTTGATAATGAGAAAATAATTTTGTAATGTAATATAAATAATGAACTCTACTCCGGTAGCTTTATAGAATAAACTACTCAAATACTTGAAGTAAAATAATTCGGAGTATAAGGTAAAATATTGGGTTGTAAAATATGTTTGTAGTGTTTTGTAAATATTTTTAAACAATTAAATATTACCTATTTTTATGTACTACATCAACATGTACCCATCTTTCGGGTAATTTTTTAATTCTGTCCTCCCAAAACTTCCCATATTTTTGCACAATGAACTCCTCTATATGCATTATGCAGTCCTCGAGCGAATTATAGTGTATCCTGTTAAGAGAATTTTTAAGGTCCAAAAATAAATGAAAATCATTTGGGGTGGGGCAAGGCCTGGTGATTAGGGTGGGTGGGGGATCATATCTCAGTCCAACTCCAATAATTTTTGTTGGGTCTGCAAAGATGTGTGTTATCTTGATGGAAAACTATACCTCTGCGATTAGCCAATGCTGGACGGTTTTGCTCGACTGCTGCCTTTAATTGTTCCAACTGGGCACAGTATACTGTAGAATTAATGTTTTGGTTGGAGGGGGAGAGAGGAGCTCAAAATAAAGGACACCTTTCCAATTCCACCAAATGCACAGTTTAACCTTTTTTGGAGGTAATCCTGGCACATCACTTCATTTTCTTCAGGACTTTTTCCTAACAATATTATTGCAAGGGACCCACTTTACATCCCCAGTTATCAATCTCTTTAAAAATGGATCATTAACATTAACATTGTGTTTCAGGATTCGAATCACTAATGGAAATGCAGTCCTATAAATTCTTTTCCATCAAATTTTTAAGGAACCCTTCTATCACATAGAGAAACATATCCCGCAGCTCCCAAATCATTTGAGACACTTGCATGATATGTGATATATGATATGTTAAGCGTTGCTGTGATACCCTCTCCCCTTTCCCTCTTTCGTAGAGTGAGTGTTGTATTTGATCCATGAATTGGGCTTTGAGTCTTCCATGTCAAAATTTCTGATTCTGAACCGAGCAAACTTTTGGACGATGCTTTCTCATCGCCATACACACTTAAAATTTTTGTTAACCCTCTGTGCTGTGGATTTTCATTTTCATTAATAAAAAAAAAACATTAAATGACAAAAATGAATTTCTTTCACTTCCATTTTGAGCAGGCAAAATGCCACTTAAAGATAAGGAATCTCAGTTGAAAATGGTGCATAAAAGCACCTTAACTAATCCTTGTTTAGAATTTGTAAACCTTATTGACCTAATAACCTTTTTTTTATAAACACAGAGAGGATTAAATTTAAAAATGCTGCAAACTTATTTCACAACCTGATATAAAGTACTGAGTAGAAAAGCTGAGTACTTTTCATATTGGGTTGATGCAAAATTAATGCAGGTTTTTAGTAGGTATTGTAAATACGCCATATCTTTACTTTAACCATATATATTTAATCAAAATAATTTCCATCTGAATCAATGCACTTTTGCCAACGTTCAACAAGCTTTCTTATTCCACCAGAAAAAAAATCCGAATCCCTGGACTCAATGAAATCACGAAAAGAATTTTCAATGTCGTCCTGGTTTTGAAAATTTTTCTCCCTCAAAAAGTTGTCCAGATGCCTGAAAAAGTGGAAGTCTGTAGGAGAGAGGTCAGGTGAATAAGGCGGATGTTGGAGAACTTCGTAGCCCAACTCGTGCAGTCGTCGAAGCGTTGGTTGTGCAACATGTGGTCTGGCGTTATCGTGGAGCAGGATCGGCCCCTTCCGATTCATCAATGCTGGGCAAAGACGTTGCAATTTTTGAGTTCCGAGTTCTGCCGCCATTTCTCGTGTGGTTTTGGTTGGGTCTTCTTCCACTTTTGACCTCAGCTGGTGGTTGCCCAGAGCAAGATGACGGCCCCGACCTTCCTTGTCTTCGAGGTCGAAATCTCCTCTGCGAAACTTCTGGAACCAACGCTGCACCGTGCACTGATTAATAGCCCCCTGACCCCACACTTCATTAATATTACGAGCTGTTTGCGCAGCGCTGCGCCCTAATTTAAATTCGTAAAAATAAATTTGACGAAAATCGCACTTTGACATTTTCGATTCAAGACCTTTGAACACACTGAACAAAACGATTTTACTAAACAAATTCATGGTGAAAGAGAGGGTATTAGATAAGGTTTGTTTTGGTATAATAATGATCAATGTTAGGATTAGCTTTGTTTACACAATTGGAATTAAGATATTGCAATAGAGGAAACCTGCATTAATTTTGCATCAACCCAATTTATTTCACATTCACCAGCTGTAGTAGAGACCTCAGTACTTCAGTGGTCAGATGATTTGAGTAAAATACTCTGTACTTTTAATTTGAGTAATTTCTCATTTCTTTTTCATTTTGCTCTTGTTTCAGTTTAGGGACTTTACATTTTTTGCATTGAAATTCAAGTAGAAAAGTTATTGTCTTACTTAAAATACAAGGCTTTTTTCTAAATATATAAATTAAAATAATCAAACATTACATACATTTAGCAGATTATTTATTTATTTTTTTAAATTATAGGAAGGATTCAAAATATCTTGGAGAGCAGTATAAGAAAGGGATCCCGATTGAAGTAATCCCTATGGCTTATGGTCCCGTTTCTATTAAAATAAAAAAAATTTTCGGTGGCCAAGTGGAATTGAGAATGGCACAGATGAAAGCTGTAAGTAGACTTTTCAATCTGTTTTATCATCAACTAGCTGTATGTTTTATCCCTCAGTTTTGCTCATGATTATTCTAATTTGTGTTAATAACTTACAACTTCATATCAGTCAATCAGTTACCCTGCTATTATGCACAATTAACATAGTTATTATTTAGTGCTAGATTTTAATTCCATTCTTTTGAAATTGCAATAACTGCCTAGTAGAAGAGGCTTACCAAAAATGACTCAATATGTTTTAGCTTTTTTACATAATCGTTATAAATCATCACAATTCATCCATAAATACAAAAATGTGAATTAATCCCATTTGTGGGTAAAGTTTTTCACCTTAGAAAAAACTGTGATTTAAGGTTTTAGAAATAAGTTCTTCTTTTCTAATAGTGAACAATTTTAATAATTTAAGAAAACAAAAAAACAATTGAATATGTTTCCAAAGGAACCTGAGGAGCGGCGTGGTCTAGTGGATAGAGTACTAGTCTAATGTTCTCCAGGTCCTGGGTTCGAATCCCGGCTGTGGCAGAATATTGTTTATTCTGTTAATTCAGCTGGTGGGCAACCCTAGGATATGGAGACCCTCTGGGGCAGGCCAGCCTCTATAAAGTGGGTACCTGAAATTGGGGAAAAAACCTGGTGGCTGAGAGTGATCAAGGCCTAATCACCTCATTGCACACCCGTTGACCTAGAAACAGTACGAATCTATATGTACTGACCCAAGATCCTTCATGGGTTGTTGATGTACAGTTTTTTTTTTTTCCCCTCCAAAGGAACCTACACCCAAACATGGATATGATACGTTATATGCTTAAATATACTTTACATAATATCTTAGTAGCTTTGGTCAGGCTGATAAATTTTCTAAGATAGTTGTTCAAGAGATATATAGTTTGTTTGTTTATTTATATAGTTATTTAGTTACTGCAGGTTATTGGACGAGGTACGATGGAGTCCTAATTTTGATTTCCAGGTTTATTAGAATGGGACTTTAACGTTTTTTGAATGGATCTTTACAAATATCTGACATTGCACAGACTCGGACCCCCTTTATGTCATCGAGAAATTGCTAACAAGGATTTTTACTCCATTAAAACTAGGTCACCTGTTGGTTTGAACCCGTGACCTTGGGCATAGAAGGGTGATATGCTTGCCTATACACAGGTGACCCCAGTGATGATATATAGTTTTGAGTTATTTAAAATACAATATGTAAAGGTTTTAGAATTTTTTATTTTTTTTTAACCACTTAGAGGATGAATTTTTTCGAAACCCTCTCCCATTGTACAAGGCGGTAAAAGAACCTCCACAAAATATTTTATTTTCATTGCTATAGTTATTTTTGAGATACTGCAATAACCAGAAAAGAGAATGAAGGAGTACTTCCATTTACAAATATAGATTACATTTTTAACTCTTCAATGACAGTGGACTAATTAGTCCCAGGTTACATTACATGGTGGATACTCGATGATTAAAAACAATTTTGTGGCATTTTTATATTGGGTTGTGTCACATGAAATGTCTGTTTTCAAAGTAAAGGATTTTTATTAAATATACGACATGAAAACAAGATAATTTTATTCGAAGTATTTACCTTCTTTTTCTACACATTTTTCCCAATGTGACACCAACTTTTTTATCCCCAAACTGAAAAACTCTGAGCTTTGAAGTGAAACAAAATCTGAAAACACACTTTTCACTTGATTATCATTTTCAAAAAGTTTTCCTTTGGGGAAGTTGTCTGAATCAATGGCGAATGGTCTGTTCATTAACACTCCCTTCCCCAAACGCCTTGCAAATATTTCTAGCGGCCTCAGCTGCTGAATGGCCAGAGTTGTAACTCGTACAAAAATATTACTCGAAAATCGCGTGTTTCCATGTTCATATTTGGAGGTATACTAAAAAGTGGGTTATTGATTGGGAAGCTAATGTTTATAATACAAAGTTAGAGGATTAGTAACTGTTTACTTTAAACATGTAAACATTCGGAAGAAAACAACAGAGACCTGCAAAATCCTTTATGTATTTCAGAAACTATAAAAATGGACATTTCATGTGAAACAACCCAATAGTAATTTCATGATCTGTCAAACAATAGACAACCCCATTTAGTGAATGAGGAAGTAACTAAACTAAATGTTTTTTGGTTAAAAGTTTAAGAGAACTGGCTGAATGAAAAACTTAATATTCAAAGATATTGTTTATTAAACAATCCTAGGACCACCTGGGGTTTGAACCTTGACCTTTGGCATAGGAGGCTGTTATGCTAACCACCCAGCTACAAGTGATCCCAATATTAAAATATATATTTTTGGCGAATCCCAAAAGAAAATGATTTCAAAATTTATGTTTCGGCCTCGAGGGCCATTTTTAGTCTTTGTATGGAAGCTCTATACAATGCAAATAAATAAGTATAAGCCAATAAAACTGCTGATGAAGCAGTTGAAACATTTTATGTGGAGTATTTATGCATGATAGACACTTGAATATAGTCCTAGAGGCCGAAACATAAATTTTGAAATCAAATTATTTTTTTTTGGGATTCGCCAAAAATATATCTTACAATTATTAAACCAACAGAAAAAGTTGAGTTATGACGCAAAAATTTATTATTCAAATAGTATTGAGCCTATTGACAGATATTTATAGATCAAAATTTATACAAAGTCTACAGTTTCAGAAAAAATATTTCTATATAATAATTTAAATTATTATGGGACATATTTTCTGGATGGTATCAAAATAAGTTTTAGTGGGATTAAATGGGTATTCTAAGTTAAGTGTGAATTGACATATCTGAACTACAATAGATTTTATTCAAATAGCAATGTGATATGCTCAAGAGAAAAAATTATACCTCCCTCTCCCCCCTAAAAATTGGATATCTTACTTTCAAGATAATAATAAATCTGCCTGGTCACTGTATGAATTTATAAATACCATATTGCTAAAGTACTTTTTAATAGAGGATTAAATTCTTACCAAACAAAAAAAGAATCATTGAAATCAGTTAAGAAATAGAGGAGATATAGCGTTTTGAACTTAACAGTGGTGATTGGCTATTTTCCTTGAATATAAATTGATAGCGTTGTTGCTTTATTTATGGCTATATGCATAATTTAATTGCCTAAACAGCTATATAAATTATTATACCCTAATATAATTATTTGGAAATAATAAACCATTGTGTAATAATGTACAGCGTTTGAGGTAATGATTAATAAATGAGATTCTATTGCAACCAATCTTAAAATTACAGACATTCATGTTTAAACTTTAAGATGAGAGTGCTTTAGACCCAAAAGAACATAAATATATTTTCAACATATTTTGTCACCTTTGCTCTTATTTTATGAATTTTAGTTTACTGTTATTTATATTCCAGGATATCATTAATTGTTTCATTATTATTTCCAGGGTCCAGTAATCACGGATAATGGTAACTTCATTTTAGACTGGCTTTTTCCGAGTGATATTACTGACTGGAGGACTGTCAATAATGAAATCAAAATGCTTGCTGGTAAGTGATATTTACAATAATAATCTATCTCTCCTACCACAGTTTTATTTTATCATATTTTGCCAAGAGAAACATAGAAATTTTCATTTAGAAATATTGCTAAGGGTAGTTAGTCTTGCTGGTTTATATAACCAGGCACTTAGCAGGGGTCTTTAGATTCAATTTAATTGAGTTTAAAAATTATTTTAAAAGAAAAAAAATCTATATCCCTCTAAGGGGTAGGGATTTCCGACACCCCGAATCCCAGTGAGGGCTGAAACTTTAAGGAAGGGTTTTTCCTTCCTCGGATGGAGGCTAAACTATTCTTAATTAATAAACTTGGGAGAGAGCTAAGGAATGAAGTTTCAGAGGACTTGCAATTAAAAGCCTCCTTGTAATGTGTGTTCTGGCCCCTTGGGATAACCTTCTTGGGGATAACCCAGCCTTTATAAAGTGGAAACCCAAACCCAAAGTACTGAACCAAGGCCCTTCTAGAACTGTAGGGGTATAGGTTTTTCTTTTCTTTTTTGTATCAATCCCCAGATAATTTTATGAATTTGTTAACAGTTTATTGAGTTATTATTTAAAAGTGTGTTTAGATAAATCCATGAAATTTTCTTGCAACATGGTAGATTATTATAAAATATTCTAAATTTTAGTTGTTGTCTGTTGTTTATTTATTTAACGTCACATTATGCGACTGTGGCTAATCGGACGATGCTACAGTGGGAGTCCTAAATTTTGCCGATCCAGGTTTTATTAGGATAGGGATCTGTAACGAATACCTGACATCGCACGGGCTCGGGACCACCTTTAACGTCCCCTCCAAAGGACTGCATAGCTAAGGATTTTTTACTCCCATTAAAAAATCCTAGGACCACCTGCGGGTTTGAACCCGTGGCCTTTGGCATAGGAGGCTGTTATGCTAACCACCCAGTTATAAGTGATCCCTAAATTTTAGTTGTGATTGTAAGGTAAAGCATTGCGATGGTGAAAATATTCCGATTTGAGTGTTGACAAGAAATGCACATTTCATAGTCCCCTGAGTCCTAATGACCAAAGTCCCGCAAAAAAGATTGTGTGTGTAGTAAGTCTAGCTCGAAAACAATAAATTGTATAAAACTGAAATTTCATATTTTAATGAGCGTATATGACTGAGATGTTACAACAACTTTTTCATCAAAATCGACCAAGCAGAAGAACTACTATATACTATTCATTTTTCACTTTTTACAACGTTCTCTAAACTGGCTCGTAACTATTTTGATTAAAATCGCTACATCAAAGTAAAATTTATTGGGATTCCATATCATGTAAGGTTTCATTCTGATTGAAATAGTCTGACAGGGCTTAAATGCCGATTTTAAAAAAAAATGTCTTCCTCTAAAGTACTTTTAATTCTGTAAATTTCAAAATATTAACTATATCATTTTATTAGTATTGATAAAAACCGGGTAAATATATAAGTTTTATGAAACTGAAATTTCATATTTAAGATAACTTTATACCTGATTGTTAGCTACTGTTACAGCACCTTTTTCATCAATATTGGCAAACCAGAAGAGCCGTTAATACCATGCATTTTGCACCTATTTATGATTTTCTCAAAAAAGCCTTTCATGATTTTGATTAAACTCCCTATATCATAAAATTAAATGGGCTTTAATTAATATCATGCAGATTTTATTCTGATTTAAATAGTCTGACAGGACTTAAATGTCAATATTTTTAATTTCCTTTCTCTTTTGATTATCAACCAATGGAGAAAGCTGCAGAAATATTGTTTCAGTTAGATTCCCTTTCCCCTCCCCCCCCCCTCCTCCCACAGAACATAAGATAGTAATATAGATTTATAATATACCGTTGGAAAGCTAACGATTTGAGTGAAAATGTTATCTTATATACAAAGTTGTTTAAGGTAATGGAAATTGGTAAAAAACTGATATAACATTATTATTGCAGTTAATAATTTCTAGTTAGATTATTTAGTCTGAAACACATGTTTCCATAAAAACTCAATGTAATTCTTTAACATGTTTTCACATCGAACTTTGTTTAAAAGTTCTTCAATTGATTTTAACAACAGAGGTAAGCGAAAGTGGTGTGTTGTGTGCACCAGATTTTTTACTTGCTGCTAATATTTTATTAATCTTAACTGTAAAACTGTATGTTATTAGATTTAATTTGCTTAATTCATTTTGTATTAATTAATATTTTCATTAATTTTCAGGTGTTGTGGAGACAGGTCTGTTCGTCGGAATGGCTAATACTGTTTATTTTGGCCTTCCTGATGGTACTGTGAAAGTTTTGAGAAGTTGATAAATATCAGAGGTTCAATAAACGGAAAATGCTTCTTTGTTATTGTTGTTTTGTTACTTAATGTATTACACAAAATAATCCAAATCAGCTGTTCATTTATTTATGGTCAAAGATAACTCTTATTGCATAGATAAAGAATACGTTTTATCTTTCATTTGTGTAATTGTTGAATGTTATTACTTCATTTTCATTAGGCAATATTTTTTTTGTGATCGCCTGTGGTATAGTGGCAAAATCCAATATTTAAGTTCACTGGTTCAAACCCAGCAGATGACCCTAGGATTTTTTAAAGGTTGGTAAAACATCCTGTGGAGGGGTCGTAAAATGATGGTTCCAAGCCTGTGCGATGTTAGGTACTCGTTAAAGATCCCTAATTTAACGGGATAGAAAAAACTTGAGACTCCCACTGTAGCATCATCCGATTAGGCACAGCTAAGCTAATAATGTGACTTAAATATATAAACTACATTTTTGTTGTGGTTAGTACTAAAGACACTGGCATATAGTAGTTTAGGAATGACACTTCTAAAATTATTTAAACAATCCCTCTCCAAAAATTATATGTGGCCAGTGTGTTTTGGTTCTTCAGATATTTGATTCTTTTATGTCAAATACAATCTATTGGGTTGTAAAATAAGTTTGTACCATATTTTACTGGTGATTCAATAAAAACTTCAGATTCTTGTAATATTTTTAATCAGTTATAAATGACCTATTTTGATTTCCATCTTTCAGATAAAATTTTAATTCCATCCTCCCATTAAACAGTTGAAGGACGACCCAAGTCGCTTGGGTCTTCATAGTCAAACCATTACGTTGCTTTCTCCTAAGTCATCACCAACAATTTTGTTAACCCTGTGTGTTGCGAATTTTCCTTTTTGGAAATAACATATCATTAAATGGCGAAAATGAATTTTTTTTCTCTTCCATTTTGAGCAAGCAAAATACCACTGAAAGATAAGGAATGTCGGTTGAACAGGTGCATCTAAGCACCTTAACTAATCCGTTTTTAGAATATGTAAACATTGACCAGTAAACATGATTTTATATACATAGAGAGGATTAAATTGAAATATTTAAAAACACTTCAAACTTGTTTTACAACCCAATAGATGTGTTTGTTTCTCCTCCGATTGGAAAAGAGAAATTCAATTATTCCCAATTAAATCTATGTCGCCAACAATTTTCAAAGCATTGTAAATTTTCATTACAACACCTTTCCCGAAATGCCATGGTTTTGTACATTTTGGTCTGCTAAAGAAAAAAAATTATTCCACAATTGTGTGTTTCCATGGTGATATTTGATAGCATACCAAAAAATATGCCATCAATTGGATTTGTAGTAAATATTATCAAATAACCAGACAATTAATGAAGGCTCATTATAATCTGTAATCTTAAAGGTATAAAATAATAAGATTCACCTAATCCCATTACAAATTTCATTTGAAAGGACCTGATAGACATAATAAGGCTTTCTTAATTAGGTTAATAAATTAAGGTGAAGTGAGTGTTGGTTCAGGGTGCAGTCAAAAGAACAAAATTATGTATAAACTTAATTTACTGGTGCCAACGATTTGGCCTAAATTATAGATCTTCTTCAGGGCAATTGAGTGAGTGTCACAACAATAAAGTAGTACTTATTGTAATGGTAATAAATTAAGTTTAAAAAAACAGTTGGCATACAAATGAAAATTAATAAAAATTAGGATTTCATTTTAAAAATCAAATTAAACAAACTGAATACCACTACATTACTTCAAGAATTTAAAAATACACTGTTAGCACAAAAATAAAATAAAATCTTTTTTTAAACTCCAGTTAAGGAAAATTAAACTTAAAAAAAAAAACTTAAAATTTATAGTTATTAATTACTCATTCATGAATTAAATTACATCAAATGGTTTCATAAAGTTAATGTTCAATTCTGATATAATTAGTAGAAGATCCGAACTTGAAACGATCTGCACCAAGCTGATAATAGAATGAAACATATTTTATAACAAATTTAGTATATTAGAAAATATGTTAAGAATGGGTTGCCTAAAAAAATCCTGGACAGACTATTTTTAATTATTTAAAAAAAAAAGAATTTTAATAAAATTTTACATCATGATAATAGAAAAGTTTATACCCTGACTTAAAGTATCAAACCTATAGAATGTGCAGCCGTTGGGTTGCCTAATTTTCTGACAGCTATGTTGTATAGAAGCAGTATGCCGTATAGTTATATGCACGGGTTTATATAAAAAAAATTATTCAATATAACTGTTTTATGCAACACATTGTAGGTTGCCTGCAAAAACTGGACCTAATCCGGGTGCCGATTAAGTAATTTAACGGAGTGAATGCGTGACAGTAGATCCAAATTGAGTATAACAGGTAATAATAAAGGAAAGGACCCAACATTGCAGTCCGACCTATTTCACTCCTGTCTAATCTCTCCAAGCCACTGGAACGCCTTGTACAAAATAAAATTTCCTAGATGAAAATTCCCTCTTGAACCCTATACAATCCAGCTTCCGAACTGGGTATTCTACTCAATCCGCTCTCCTTAAAATAACCCATGACCTTCAAACCGCCATGAAACACCAACAACTAACAATCCTCTTTCTTCTAGATTTTTCCAAAGCTTTCAACACCGTTGATCACAACATTCTCCTTTCCAAACTTAAAAATCTTCCTCTATCCAATAGTGCTCTGCGATGGTTCCAGTCCTTCCTTTCCGACCGTTCCCAGTACGTAGTGGTTCCAGGCCAACCTCCTTCCATGACTCTGCCTCTATCATGTGGTGTCCCATAGGGCTCATCACTGCCTCCACCCTATTTGCTGTTTACATAAATGATCTTCCTCTCCTTATTGATCACTCCCAATATCATTTGTATGCCGATGATTTCCAAATTTACCTGTCCTTCCCACCTTCGGATCTATTCCTAGCAGCCGAAAAACTACAAAATGACTTAAATAAAATCAGTCAGTGGGCCATGAATAACAAGCTAAAACTAAATGTCGAAAAGACTAAGGCTATTGTAATAGGTTCCAGTCCCATCCTTAAAACTCTCCCTCCAATTCCTACCCTTTTTCTGAATAACAATTCTATCAAAAACCTTGGAATCACCTTTGACCAAAACCTTTGGAAAAACCACATCTGTGACATCTCCCGCCGCTCCATCATCACTTTAAAACGATCAAATTAAATGGACTCCGTGACCACTTTCCTCTTGAAACCCGTAAGCTTCTGATCTCCTCCCTGATATTTCCCCACTTTGACTATTGCTCTACGGTGTATGGGGGTGTCTCTGGAGATCTCGAAGAAAAAATAAAATGGTTATTTAATTGCTTCATCGCTTTCATCTTCGTGATCTCCAGGGACACCTCTGTCACTCGATTCTACGAAGAGTTAAAGTGGCTTTATCCTTCCTACTTTCGAAAATACTTCCTGGCTTTTTTCCTCTTTCAATCTATCCGATCCCGCTGTCCATCATACATCTTTGATCTCTTATTATTCAAATCCTCAATTCATTTCCGCTACACCCGTATGCGCCCTTCTGATTTATATTAGTCCAGGAGCCGAGGCCGAAAAATGCGAATTATAAGAAGAAAATTTTCAATGTGATTTTCATATTTTAGCCAACTTGCACGACAACATTTTTTTTGTCTGCCAGCTCAAACTGGTCGGAATCAAAAATGGCGGCCATTCAAACGAAAACCGAATGGCGGTCACTAAAAACCGAAAAATATTATTATTTGAAGACGATTCCTTCTTTTCATTTATTAAACTAGGTCACTACCTGATACAAAAAAAAATTGTCTGCCCATTCTAGGTAGTCGGGCTCATCTGGCAGACATGATTCAAAAAGCACGCTCTAAGAACCAAAATTTTGTATTATTTGAAGACGTTTCTTTCTTTTCTAATATAAAACTAGGTCTTTACCTGATACGAAAAAACTTTGTCTGCCCATCATAGGTGGCCGGGTTCAACAAGCAGACAAAATCAAAAAACACGCTTTAAGGACCAAAATTTCGTATCATTTGAAGACGTTTCTTTCTTTTCTAATATGAAACTAGGCCTTCACCTGATACGAAATAACCTTGTCTGCCCATCGTAGGTGGTCGGGTTCAACTAGCAGACAAAATCAAAAAACACACCTTAAGGACCAAAATTTTGTATTATTTGAATACGTTTCTTTCTTTTCTGATATCAAACTTAGACTTCACCTGATCATAAAAAAACTTTGTCTGCCCATCGTAGGAGGTCGGGTTCAACTAGCTGACAAAATAAAAAAACACACTTTAAGGACCAAAATTTTCTATTATTTGAAGACGTTTCTTTCTTTTCTAATATCAAACTAGGTCTCTACCTGATGCAAAAAACTTTTTGTCTGTCCATCGTAGGTGGTCGGATTCAACTGGCAGACATGATGCAAAACCACGCAATAGGTTAAGACCCTAAATTTTGAATTATTAGAAGACGCTTTTTTCCTTTCTTATCTGAAACTAGATCTTCACCTATAACAAAAAAAATTTGTCTGCCCAACCTAGGTGGTCGGAATCATGTGGCAGACAAGAACCAAACAGTAAGCATTGAGACCTTTTTAATGGTTATTTTGTTAGATACGGGGTTTGATATTAGCATAGATTAAATTGAAGTTATGAGTATTTTCGTACAATGAGTGGTTTCGGTGATATTTACCTTCAAACGTTAATACGTTAAAAAGAATTATCGTATTTAGAACAGAATACATTATATGGACATAGATATATCGATGTCTGTATGATCTACAGACGTTTATCACTTCTTACCTTAAAGCTTATTAGAAGCTTGTTTATTTTTATTATTTTGAGTAGTTTTGTCAAATGAGCGGTTTATATGATATCGGTCTGAAGACTGTTAAAAGTAGATCAATTCCTCTGTTTAAGACATAGTGCATTATATAGACCAAGATATCTCGGTAACTATAAGACCTACAGGCGTCTATCACATCTTATATTAAATTTTATTAGAAGGTTGTTAATTTTTATTATTTTGAGTTGTTTGGTAAAATGAGCGGTTTCTATTATATCGGTCTGAAGACTGTTAAAAGTAGATCAATTCCTCTGTTTAAGACACAGTGCATTATATAGACCAAGATATCTCGGTACCTGCAAGACCTAGAGACATCTATCACCTTTCAAATTGACCCTTATTCAATGTCTATTAATGTATATCGTAATGAGTATTATTCCATGATAGGTGGTTTCTGTGATATTTACCTTCATAACGTTAAAATTGGGCCTATTCTCTTATTTAGGACACAATCTATTATAAGGAAAAATATATCTTGATACCCATAAGACCTACAGACATCTATTACGTTTAAAGGCGTTGATGACCACCCGTAGTTGAACGCCTATAAAAAACACCAATCAACCAATCAATCATCTATTACGTCTTATATTAAAGCTTATTAGAAGCTTTTTAATTTTTGTTATTATGAATATTTTGGTAAAATGAGCGGTTTCTATGATATCGGGCTGAAGACTGTTAAAAGCAGACCAATTCCTCTGTTTTAGACACAGTGCATTATATAGACCAAGATATTTCGGTACCTGCAAGACCTAGAGACATCTACCAGCTTTAAAATTGACGCTTATTCAATGTTCATTAATGTATACTATAATATAATGGTATTGGTGTACCATGGGATGTTTCTGTGATATTAACCTTCATAGGTTAAAATATGAATAATTCTCGTATTTAGAACATAATATATGGACAAATATATTTTGATACCTATAAGACCTACATACGTCTATCACTTCTCATATTAAAGCTTGTTAGATGCTCGTTAATTATTATTATGACTAGTAGTTTTGTAAAATAAGCGGTTTCGACGATATTAACTTGATGAAGTTAAATTTCGGTCGACTCTCGTATCACGGATACAATGTATTATATTGAAAAAGTTATATCGATACCTAAAAGACCTATAGACGTCTCTTAGGTCTAAAGTGTAACCTTATTAGATTAATGTTAATATATGTTGTTTTATTTTTTTGGTAAAATGTTCGGTTCCCATCATTTTGGGCTGAATAATGTTCAAAGCCGATCAATTCCTGCGTTCAAGAATGGACGAAGTGAATGGAGATTTTTTATTTAAGAACCACATTATGAGAAGTAAAATCTGCTTTTATTAAGGTCAAAGGCAAATGTAGGGTTAATAGGTTCGACTAAGTTAAACACACAGTGTCCTAAATTCTAGAATGACCGCATTTTTTTAAATTTATAATAAAGGGCCAAAATCATAGAAACAACGTGTTATACAAAAATACTCATAATAATCAACATTAATAGAAGTCGAATAATTGTTAATTTAAGAGGTGATAGGTGTCTGTTAGACCAATTGGTACAAATGTATCTACGTAATACATTGAGTTTTAAACATATGAAATAAACTAATTTTAACATCGTTCAACCCAGTATCTTAGAAACTACCAATTTTACCATAATACTCATAATAGTAAACATTTATAGAAATTGAATGAGCTTTAATGTGTAATTTTGTCGGTATCTAGATGACTTTATCTAAACATTTTTTATTAAACGCAGGAATTGATCGGCTTTAAACATTATTCAGCCCAAAATGATCCGAACCGAACATTTTGCCAAACAAATTATAAGAACATATATTAAAAGTAATCTAATAAGATTACATTTTAGGCCTAAGAGGTATCGATATAACTTTTTCGATATAATACATTGTGTCCGTGATACGAGAGACGACCGAAATTTAACTTCATCAAGTTAATATCGTCGAAACCGCTTGTTTTACAAAACTACTAATAATAATACAAATTAACAAGCATCTAACAAGCTTTAATATGAGAAGTGATTGACGTCTGTAGGTCTTATAGGTATCGAAATATATTAGTCTACATATTATGTTCTAAATACGAGAATTATTCATATTTTAACCTATGAAGGTTAATATCACAGAAACATTCCATGGTACAGCAATACTCATTATAGTATACATTAATGAACATTGAATAAGCGTCAATTTTAAAGCTGGTAGATGTGTCTAGGTCTTGCAGGTACCGAGATATCTTGGTCTATATAATGCACTGTGTCTTAAACCGAGGAATTGGTCTGCTTTTAACAGTCTTCAGCTCGATATCATAGAAACCGCTCATTTTACCAAAATATTCAAAATAATAAAAATTAACAACCATCTAATAAGCTTTAATATAAGAGGTGATAGAGGCCTGTAGGTCTTATAGTTACCGAGATTTCTTTGTCCATTGAATGAGTTCGGTCCGAAATACAGGAATTGACCTCATTTCAGCATTATGAAGGTAAATATTACAATAAACACATATTATACGAAAATCCTCATTACGATATACATTAATAGATATTGAATAAGCGTCAATTTGAAAGCAGATAGATGTCTCTAGGTCTTGCAGGTACCGAGATATCTTGGTCTATATAATGCACTATGTCTTAAACAGAGGAATTGATCTACTTTTAACAGTCTTCAGACCGATATCATAGAAAACGCTCATTCGACAAATTTACTCAAAATAATAAAAATAAACAAGCTATTAATAAGCTTTAAGATAAGAAGTGATAAACGTCTCTAGATCATATAGATATCGATATATCTTTGTCCATATAATGTATTCGGTTCTAAATACGATAATTCTTTTTAACGTATTACATTTGAAGGTAAATATCACCGAAACCACTCATTCTACGAAAATACTCATTACAATATACATTAATGGAAATTGAATAAGCATCAATTCGAGATCTGATAGATGTCTGTAGGTATTATAGGTACCGTGTTACATAATGTTATGGCAATTACGTTATTACTTCTCCCAGTCTAATCCAAAAACAGAACTAGATCATTATAGACCTTTTCCCTTCGGATCCGCCACCATAAACACACATTGATTCCTAGAAATCACGAACTTCAATTTAATCTATGCTAATATCAAACCCCGTATCTAACAAAATAACCATTAAAAAAGTCTCAATGCTTACTGTTTGGTTCTTGTCTGCCACATGATTCCGACCACCTAGGATGGGCAGACAAATTTTTTTTGTTATAGGTGAAGATCTAGTTTCAGATAAGAAAGGAAAAAAGCGTCTTCTAATAATTCAAAATTTAGGGTCTTAACCTATTGCGTGGTTTTGCATCATGTCTGCCAGTTGAATCCGACCACCTACGATGGCAGACAAAAATTTTTTGCATCAGGTATAGACCTAGTTTGATATTAGAAAGAAAGAAACGTCTCAAATAATAGAAAATGTTGGTCTTAAAGGTGTTTTTTTATTTTGTCTGCTAGTTGAACCGACCTCCTACGATGGGCAGACAAAGTTTTTTTATGATCAGGTGAAGTCTAGTTTGATATCAGAAAGAAAGAAACGTATTCAAATAATACAAAATTTTGGTCCTTAAAGTGTGTTTTTTGATTTTGTCTGCTAGTTGAACCCGACCACCTACGATGGGTAGACAAAGTTTTTTTTGGTCAGCCAGACCTAGTTTCATATTAGAAAAGAAAGAAACGTCTTCAAATAATACGAAATTTTGGTCCTTAAAGCGTGTTTTTTTATTTTGTCTGCTAGTTGAACCCGACCACCTATGATGGGCAGACGAAGTTTTTTCGTATCAGGCGAAGACCTAGTTTCTTATTAGAAAAGAAAGAAACGTCTTCAAATGATACGAAATTTTGGTCCTTAAAGCGTGTTTTTGGATTTTGTCTGCTCTGCTATCCGACCACCTACGATGGGCAGACAAGGTTATTTCGTATCAGGTGAAGGCCTAGTTTCATATTAGAAAAGAAAGAACGTCTTCAAATGATACGAAATTTCGGTCCTTAAAGCGTGTTTTTGGATTTTGTCTGCTTGCTAACCGACCACCTACGATGGGCAGACAAAGTTTTTTTGTATCAGGTAAAGACCTAGTTTTATATTAGAAAAGAAAGAAACGTCTTCGTGCTTTTTAAATCATGTCTGCCGGATGAGCCCGACTACCTAGAATGGGCAGACAATTTTTTTTTGTATCAGGAAGTGACCTAGCTTAATAAATGAAAAGAAGGAATCGTCTTCAAATAATAAATATTTTTCGGTTTTTAGTGACCGTTTTGAATGGCCGCCATTTTTGATTCCGACCAGTTTGAGCTGGCAGACAAAAAAAATGTTGTGCAAGTTGGCTAAATATGAAAATCACATTGAAAATTTTCTTCTTATAATTCGCATTTTTCGGCCTCGGCTCCTGGACTATATATTACGCCGCATCGAACTGCAGCTTTCGACAGATCTTTCATAATCCGATCCTCTTCCATATGGAACTCTATTCCTTCTGATATTCGTAATTCTACTACCCTTCCGACTTTCAAATCTCGTCTATTCCATTACTTTCTGTCCATTCAATTTCCAAACAATCCTGACTGATCCAGTTTCCATGAAAACATGTAAACAGAAAAAGTTATAGAAGTGTTTCTTAATTTTTTATTTGTTTATTATTTTATTTTATTTTTTTAACTAAGTTAGAAGTGTATTTTATTTTTTGGTCTAGTTTATGTATGGGAACACGATAATTATTTATTTATTATATTTTTAATTTATCACTTATATTTTTTACAAATATTTTCACATCCATTAGTTTTCGAAGATATATATTGGTTTATGATATTTTATTTTTGTCATTTGTCTTATTGTTTTCATTTTTACTTATTATTATTCACTGTATATTTCATTTTTTTATCTTACTTTAACTGTAAATATCACATTATTGTATTTTATATTATTCTAAAGGACTTGACCTAGAATAAATAAAGAAATTATTATTATTAACTATCTAGCAGTGATTAACACCATACATTCTTGCTGTTAACTCTTGTAGAGCTTTAATTTTTTCATAAATGAAACCGTCCGCTTCATCAGTTAATGAAGCAAAAATAGTTTGATTCTTCTCATTTTTAGAAAATATTTTTAATGGCCTAATTTTTCCTTTATTATAAAATGCGGCAGTGTAGTCACAACCTGTGAATTTCGTGAACTCGGATCTCTATATCTAGCATTTCCACTCGCGTTAAAATTTAATCTTTAAAATTCGGCAACCCAGATTAGGTCCAGGTTTTTTTTTTAGGGCAACCCTATATCAATGTGTTTGCAATAAAACAACGCTTATATTGATATAAATGTTTTTCTATTATCAAGCCGGTGCATATAACTCATATCGGCATGCCCGCTTCTACCTGACAACCGATAGCCTGTCCAGGAAAAGATTAGGCAACCCAACGGCTGCACATTCTATACGTTTGATACTTTAAGTCAGGGTATAAATTTTTCTATTATCATGATGTAAAATTTTATTAAAAATGTTTTTTTTTAAATAATTAAAAATAGTCTGTCCAGGATTTTTTTAGGCAACCCATTCTTAACATATTTTCTTATATACTAAATTTGTTATAAAATATGTTTCATTCTATTATCAGCTTGGTGCAGATCGTTGAAATGCCCGCTCACACCCACTACCGATAGTTTGTCCAGGCAAATAATAGGCAACCCAACGGCTGCACATTCTATACGTTTGATACTTCAAGTGAGGGTATAAATTTTCTTATTATTATGATGTTGCAAAATTTAATTAAAAATGTTTTTTTTTTAATAATTAAAAATAGTCTGTCCAGAATTTTTTTAGGCAACCCATTCTTAACATATTTTCTAATACACTAAATTTGTTATAAAATATGTTTCATTCTATTATCAGCTCGGTGCAGATCGTTTCAAGTTCGGATCTTAGACTAAATCAAAACAATAAATTTCATAATTGGTTAAGATTAGGCTGATAAGGAGATTATATTAGATTGATAGTTGACTGATGAGGTGTTTACATATGAAAGTTAATGTGCCAGCTAACAGATACTAGCTGTTAAGCTGGACTTAACAGTTGGAAACTCTAATAACATTCTTGAAACAAAGTACTACAGCTTAAATTATGAAAATGACAGTGAATTTTATGTATATATAATATGTTACTAAGTATGTTTAATCTCTTTATTTAAAAAAATGATAATGCAATTTTGTTTTGTGCTAAATCCTAAACTACTAGACTGATTTTGATACGGTTTTCACCAGCATTTAGGACATTGTTTCCTGTAGGTTTATATGTAATATACATTGCAATTTAGCTTTTCTTTAAACGGGTAAAATAAATTTTCTGTAACCAAGTCATCAAAACATTATTCCTGAAGTATAAGTTGTAACATTGGCGTATAATATACCGTTGGGAAGCGCAAGAATTTAGAAAAGTTAATATGCAATAAAAGAAATCGTACGAGGCAATATGAAGTTGTTTAGTTATTTTTATAGTTTTTGAATACATCAATCAACTTTATTTTTCTGGGAAAATTAAATTTTCAATTATCTTTGCTTCACTTTAAAATAACAAACAAATAAACTTAACCAATTGCTCTTTTTGCTATGGTAAACTAAAGCGATAAGCTCTAAATCAGTCAGAACGAGCTTTTTTAAACATAAATGACACCTCATTCAAATTGCACCCATGCGAAGCATCTAGTAATATCCGCTAGAAAAAAAAAAAAAAAAAACTGTACCACTACAACCCATGAAGGGGTCTTGGGCTCAATACATTTAGAGATCCGTAGTGTTTCTAGGCCAACGGCAGTGCAATGAGGTGATTAGGCCTTGATCACGCTCAGCCGCCAGGTTTTTCCCCAATTAATTTGGGTACCCACTTTATAGAGGCTGGGTCTGCCGCAGGAGGGTCTCCATATCCTAGGGTCGCCCCCCGACCGAATTAACAGAATAAATAATATTCCGCCATAGCCGGGATTCGAACCCAGGACCCGGAGCACAGCAGACTAGCGCTAATATCCACTAGTAATAATAATGATTTATTTACAACTTTTGATTCAAATTAGATCTAGTCAGGATTCATAGGAAATTTAATAGGCGGTATTTAAAGGTTGGAAAGGTATTTGAGTTACGGGTGTGAAGAAGGAATGGAGTTCCATATGGGAAGGGATCTGATTAGAAAAGATCTGTCAAAAATGGGAATAAATGTGGCATGATAAACATATATCAGAAAGTTGCAAATGTGTGTTGCAAGAATGAATTTGTTTATTTTTTTAACAAAAACTATACAACAGATATGAGCACGTGTTTGGATATTAACTTATTATCTCATCTAAAATATAATTAAAATTGCACCAACCATTATCTTTATATATCTGTTTACTAGATACTGTATAAAGATATTTATGTGTTCATAAATAGTGCCGGATACGCTCATTTTAGAAAATTATTTTAGACAATTTTTTTTTTTTTTTTCAATATTAAATAATAATATAGATTAAAACAGATAATAAGAATAAGAATAATCTATAATAAAAAAAAATATGACAGCGTTAGTAAAAAATAAACATATATCAAGTTATATTAGTAGACAATATTCAAGGAAACAAAATAAATAATAATAAAAATAAATAAAGATAAATAGAAATAAATAAACATAAAGTAAGTCCTCAAATCCTCTTATAAAAGTCCACTTCAGAAAGGAGGCACATTAATTGGTCAATTCTATTCCCATCGTTTCCTAATGCAACCGCGACATTGTGTGGTATTCCCTTTTGGTCCAGTTGTCTAGTGTAGAAGGGACATTCCTCGAACACATGAGTAATTGTTAGGATTCCCCTACAATGCTGACATCTTGGGGCAACTCTTTACATATTAAATGCCCATGTGTTAATCTTGTGTGCCCTATTCTCAAGCGGGCCAAGACCACCTCCTCCCTGCGGTTGCTGCGACTTGGCTCATATCTGGCACGTGTTTGGATATTAACTTATTATCTCATCTAAAATATAATTAAAATTGCACCAACCATTATCTTTATATATCTGTTTACTAGATACTGATGTACACAAGTTGAACTCTTGGACGATTGCTGTGAAATTTGTTTACTCCAAGTTTTATCAAAATATATTATTCTTTTTCATCTATAGAACATATTAAGAGATTTGTTGTAAATAATGTTGAATTTTAAAAATTGGTTTTTCAGAAAGTTTAATGAATAAATACATTTTTAATATGGTGTTATTTAGCCTGTTAATATTACCTCCACCCAGATGGTTCAGGTGAAGGTCAAAAGAAAGATCGGAAAACTATTTATTATCCATCATTTCGCACCTGAAGCGGGCAACATTTTGCGGAAATTGAGGGGATTGAGAAGTATTGACTATATTAAGAGGGAGATTGGTGGAAGAAATATGATCACGACCATCATTACCTTTAGGGTAGATATTAGTGTCAGATGGTTCGGGTGGCGGCAAGAAAAATAATGTTTTTTTTTTTTTAATTTATTTATTAAACAGATATAGCATTTCCAAGTCAATTGTAACCTTTACCAAGTCAAATGTAACCTTTTCCATTTCAAATGTAACCTTTTCCATTTCAAATGTAACCTTTTCCAAGTCAAATGTAACCATTTCCATTTCAAATGTCACATTTTCCATTTCAAATGTTACCTTTTCCAAAGCAATTGTCTGTCACCTTTTTCTTCACTTCTAGCTTTAAATATTCCGTTTTATTTATTTATTTATTGAAAAATAATTAGTTTAATTAAAGTTATGACTTTTTTAATGATTTTGGCATATCCTATCGTCATTTTTTTTTTTTTTTTTAAGATATTTGATATCAAGTTATGTTTTTTACGAGCTAATATTTAAAAAAATCTGGTGCGGGCACACACGACTTTCTTTTACCTCCATTTTGAAAATCAATGAAAGAATTTTTAAAAACAGTCAGATATAAAAATACGTGAAACTATTAAGGAATTAATTAAATTGAATTTGTATAGAAACCTGTGTTTTATTAAAAAATCTATTATATTATTATCTAAAATAATCAGTTAGTTTTATGTTCATTTCATCACTCTCTATTAACTTTTAAAAGCTTGTGTATGAGATAATATTTTTTCTAAAATCTTAAGCTTTCCAACGGTATATCATACATGTATATTACTGCTCTTATGTTCAAAAACGAAAAATTGCATTAAAAAAATATTTTTTCTGTTTTCTTCTTTAGTTGGGTATCGAATTTATTCAATTTATATATATATTATTGAATCTACAAAATTAAAGGTACTTTAGGGGAAGAAAAATTAAAATATCGGCATTTAAGCCCTGTCAGACCATTTTAATCAGAATGAAACCTACATGACATTAAAGCCCATTAAATTTTACACCGATATGGCGAGTTTAATCAAAATCGTCGGAATCGTTTTCGAGAAAATCGAAAAAAGGTGCAAAATGAATGGTATAAAGTGGCTCTTTTGGTAAGCTCATTTTGATGAAAAACGTTCTGTCACGTCTCGGGCGTATATTTGTCTTAAATATGAAATTTCAGTTTTATAGGACTTACCGTTTCCGCCCGGGATTTACCACACACACACACACACACACACACACACACACAAACAAACAAGAAAGATCGGAAAACTATTTATTATCCATCATTTCGCACCTGAAGCGGGCAACATTTTGCGGAAATTGAGGGGATTGAGAAGTATTGACTATATTAAGAGGGAGATTGGTGGAAGAAATATGATCACAACCATCATTACCTTTAGGGTAGATATTAGTGTCAGATGGTTCGGGTGGCGGCAAGAAAAATAATGTTGTTTTTTTTTTAATTAGGGATTTGGATGAACTGACGACAGAAGAAGAAGTAGCCGGGGCTCTCACAACGCTACTTGATGGAGAGCGGATACAGGCTTCAGCGGTGCGATCCATTCGTTCAGCCTACGCGGGTACTAAGACTGCAGTTATTGTTCTACCGGTTCTTCTAGCTCGAAAGGCTATCAATATTGGAAAAATAAGAGTAGGATTGGTAGTTAGTCGTATCCGAGAAAAATTACGTTTACAGCGTTGCTTTAGGTGTTGGAATTTTGGACATATGGCAAGGCATTGTAAGGGGCCTGACAGAGCGAGATGTTGTCGCAAATGTGGCGATGAGGGTCATCTGGCCTTCGATTGCACGAAAAAGCCTTTTTGCGTACTATGCGCCGATAAGGATGAAAATTGCCACCCCTGCGGTGGTGGGAAATGCCCGGCATAACAACGTGCCCTACGGGAGCAAAGGAGGAATAATCATTCTTAAATATGAGGGTTATACAACTTAATCTCAATCATTGTGAGGCTGCACAAGATCTTCTTTGGCAGACCGTGAAGGAACTGAAAGTTGATGTCGCTGTTATAAGTGAGCAGTACAAAAACATAGACAACGGATCTTGGGTAACCGACACCACAGGTAGGGCGGCGATCTGGACGTGTGGTCATACTATCGTTGAGGAAATCGCGCAGGCTCCTACGAGCGGTTTCGTTTGGGCCAAGATAAAAAATGTATATATCTATAGTTGTTATATCTCACCTAGCTCAACAGTCGAGGAATTTGTTGGTATCCTAGATATGATAGTATTAGATGCAAGAGGACGAAGACCGATAGCGATTGCTGGAGACTTCAATGCTTGGGCGACCGAGTGGGGTAGTCAATCGACAAATAGGCGAGGAGAACTTCTATTGGAAGCCTTTGCTCAGATGCAGGACTTGGTGCTGGCAAATAACGGTGCGGAACCTACATTCGTAAAGGGAGGTAGGAGCTCCATAATTGACTTGACATTCATCAGTGAAAGCCTCATTCCTACAAGTAGTTGGCAGGTCAGTGACATTTACTCTCATAGTGATCACCAGGCTATCCTGTTTACTGTTGGGATCCAGAATTCCAGAAGAATAGTTCGTGAAGGAGGTGCTATTCGATGGAAAATCCGAACTTTTGATAGAGAATCCTTCAAAATAATGATAGGGACACCGTGTGAGCTCATAGGAACAGCGGAAGACAAAGCCCGCCAGGTAATGAACCTGATGAAAGCAGCTTGTGACGCAGCTATGATACGTGCCAAAACAGGTGTAAGTCGACCACCGGCCTACTGGTGGAATGATTTCATAGCTGAATGTCGTTCAAAATGTCACAGAGCGAGAAGGAGATACCAGCGAGCACGGGGCAGCTCCCAGTTTATAGCACTACAGGAGGAATTCAAAACTGCGAGGCGTGAACTCCAGCAGGCAATTAAGTCAAGCAAGCGACAATGTTGGAAGCAACTTTGCGAGGAGGTGGACGAGAACCCATGGGGGAGGCCTTACAAGATAGTCATGAAGAAGTTCAAGAGCAGCGTTACACCTACCTGCCCTGTATCCGTGCAAAGAATCGTTGCCACTCTGTTTCCTGAACAGGATGAATTGTTGTGGACCAGGCCCATATCAGCTCCTGATGTACCGCCGGTGACAGCAGAGGAGCTCATCGATATCTCCAAGAGCCTTAAAATAGGGAAAGCACCGGGTTTAGATGGCATTCCGAACTTGGCACTGAAGGTGGCAATAGAAAGCAGGCCAGATTTATTCGTGCTTGAGTGAGGGATCCTTTCCACGTCAATGGAAAAGGCAGCGCTTGGTACTGATTCCAAAAGGTAAGGGAAGTCCATCAGACGCTTCGGCCTACAGGCCAATATGTTTGCTGGATAATGCTGGAAAAATATTAGAGAAGCTTATAGCTAATAGAATGCAAGAGACATCAGAAGGTGCAGGAGGCCTGTCTACATCGCAATATGGATTCCGAAAAGCAAGGTCAACGTTGGAGGCTATAACATCGGTAGTAGAAGCAGCGCGTAAAGCTATTGCTGGAAAGAGATGGAGGAGAGGCGCGAAATGTTACTGTGCGATTGTCCCTCTAGATGTTAAAAACGCATTTAATTCCGCTAAATGGAGCTGCATTTTGGATGCTCTACAAAAAATGGGTGTTCCTGCGTATTTAGTTAGCATAGTCCGTGACTATTTTAAGGATCGAACTTTGATCTATACCACGGAGGAAGGACCAAAGACATTCAAGATAACTGGGGGCGTACCCCAGGGTTCGGTGCTCGGTCCCCTCTTGTGGAATATTATGTATGATGGTTTGCTCCGGATCAGACTACCAGCGGGAACAAAAACTATTGGTTTTGCTGATGATGTTGCTTTGGTGGTTGAGGCAAAATATAAAGAGGAGGTGACTCTGATAGCAAACCAGAGCATCACGCTCATCCGCAACTGGTTGGTATCGGTTGGATTGCAACTTGCAGATGAAAAGACAGAGGTCTTGCTAATTAGTAGCAGAAAAAGAATGGAGGAGATTGCAATCAGAGTTGGCAATCAGGAGATACGTTCCAAGCCTTCTTTGAGGTATCTCGGAGTGATTATTGATCAGAGGCTGAACTTCAAAGAGCACATCCAACGAGTATGTAATAAAGCAGCAAAGGTAACTACAGCGTTGTCCCGATTTATGCCAAACGTAGGAGGACCCAGGCATAGTCGTAGACTTTTAATATCTAACGTTGTATAGTCGATATTGCTCTATGCAGCTGCAATATGGGAAAGGGCCTTGAATACATTAAGCTATAGAAGTCCCATGGTTTTCGTCTATCGTCGTACTGTCCTAAAAGCTATAAGTGGTTTCCGAACTGTTTCTTATGAGGCAGCATGTGTCATTGCCAAAATGCCACCAATAGAGCTGATCGCTGAAGAGCGGAGACGCTCATATAACACAGCGTGTCGTATTTCCAGGACTGAGGAGAGAATGGAGACATTTCGAATATGGCAGGATCGATGGGATGCTGCAACAAAAGGAAGGTGGACCCACACGCTGGTTCCCCAGATTCAACCCTGGGTCACAAGAAAGCACGGTGAGATAGACTTCTACCTTACTCAGTTCTTAACGGGACATGGCTGCTTCCGTGCCTATCAGTATAGGTTCAAGTTGGACGACACGGAAGAATGTCCAGTGTGCCCGGGAGTAGAAGAGAGTGTGGCCCATGTTTTCTTCTGCTGTACCCGCTTCCAGGGAGAGAGAGAAGAGTTCAAGAGTATATGTGGCGCTGATCCAACGGCCGATAATATCATTAGCCTAATGCTGCTCTCGCAGGATTATTGGATGGCTGGCCAACGCATGTTAGCAGATATCATAAAGAAGCTGAGGACCGAAGAAAAGGAAAGGCGAGGCAGGAGTTAGCCTGCAACAGTGAGGCGGCACACAGCCACTCCCCTCCACGATGTAATGCCTAACGGCAGTCCCGTGGTGGGAGAGAAACAGGTGTAGGGAGGTTAGTTTTAGTGGGTAAGAATCCCACACACGGATAGGTACGGGCCTATCCGCGTCTTTTGAAGATTTCCACCTACCCTCGTAAAAAAAAAAACAAAAAAAAAAAAAAAACACACACACACGCATACACACACTGGTATGGAAAATGGATAATGGAGACCAAGCCGGAACTTTTTCAGGACGTCTTCAGTTCCTGTTTAAGTGAGGGATCCTTTCCGCGACCATGGAAAAGGCAGCACCTTGTACTGGTTCCAAAAGGCAAAGGAAACCCCTCAGAACCCTCAGCATATAGACCGATATGTCTGCTGGACACAACCGGCAAGGTCTTAGAGAAAATAAAAGCCAGCAGAATACAAGAGATCACCGAAGGAGTAGAGGGCCTATCGAACAATCAATTTGGCTTCAGAAAAGCGAGATCCACGCTGGACGCAATTACCCTGGTGATTGAAACTGCCCAGAAAGCTATTGCGGGGAAGAGGTGCGAAATGTTATTGTACCGTCGTCACATTAGATGTGAGAAACGCGTTTAACACGGCAAGATGGAACTGCATTCTTAGAGCTCTGCAGAAAATGGGCGGTCCGATGTACCTCAGGAGCATTATCAGAAATTATTTCGCAGACAGAATCCTGATATGCTCAACAGAGGACGGCCCAAAGACGTTCAGGGTGAATGGTGGAGTACCCCAGGGATCAGTACTGGGGCCTCTATTGTGGAATATCTTGTATGATGGAGTTCTTTTAGGCTTAACCTGCCAGAAGGTGCCAAGATCATAGGTTTTGCTGATGATGTCGCAGTCGTAATAGAGGCGAAATATAAAGACGAAGTAGCCTTGAAGGCAAATCAGAGTATCTCTCTGATCCGTGATTGGCTGACATCGGTGGGGCTCCAACTGGCAGGAAGGAAAACAGAGGCCCTTCTTATAAGTAGCCGTAAAAGGAGAGAAGAAATAATCCTGAGAGTGGGCAGGCAAGAGATACGGTTCCAGCCCTCACTGAGATATCTTGGGGTTATACTTGATGAAAGGCTAAAATTCAAGGAGCATATCCAGAAAGTATGCATCAAAGCAGCAGGAGTGACCACAGCTCTAGCCCGATTGATGCCCAACGTAGGTGGACCTAGAAGTAGTCGGAGACTATTAATGGCGAACGTCGTCTCATCCACTCTTTTATACGCAGCCCCAATATGGAATAATGCCCTGGACACACTTTCTTACAGGAGACCTATTGTGTCAGTTTATCGCCGAAGCGCTCTGAGGGTGATAAGTGCATTTCGCACAGTATCCTACGAAGCTACATGTGTGGTGGCCAGGATGCCACCCATTGAACTGCTGTCGGAGGAAAGGCAACGTACGTATAAAAGTGTTGTCCACATTCCTAGAACCGAAGAGAGGAAGCAGACAGTCCAAAAGTGGCAGCGACGTTGGGATTTGGCAGCGAGCGGAAGGTGGACCCATAGGCTGGTACCTTGCATCCAACCCTGGATGGATAGAAGCCACGGGGAAGTGGACTACTACCTAACCCAAATGCTCACTGGACATGGCTGCTTCAGAGCCTACCAATTACGGTTTAAGTTGGACAATACAGCAGAATGTCCAAGATGCCCAACAATAGATGAGACAGTAGAACACGTATTCTTCTGCTGTCCTCGCGAGGGGTAGTTTTAGAGGGGAGGGGTAGTTTTTGGGAATAATTAACGTGTTTTCGGTTATTATAATTACGTTTTTCGAGCTGTATTTTTTATCGTTCGCATGCATGTTAACTTGCATTAACTTTTAATGTTTTTAATTGATATAGGAGTTGATAATTGTGTTTTCGGGTCTTATGATAATATTTTTCAACTGTGTTTTTTATTGCTCGCGCTTATTTTAACTAAAATTTACTTTTTATGTGTTTTATTGATACAGGGGTTGATAGTTGTGTTTCCGGATCCTATAATTACGTTTTTTGAGTTTTATTTTTTTATCGCTTCCACGCATTCATCTCGAATTTATTTTTAATGTTTTTTATTGATATAGGAATTAATCAATGTGCTTTCGGGTGGTTGTGATTACGTTTTTTGAGCTGTATCTTTTATCACTCTCGCTTATTTTAACTAAAATTTACTTTTTATGTTTTTTATTAATATAGAGGTTGATAATTGTATTTTCGAGTCTTGTGATTACGTTTATGTAAGCTGTATTTGTTTATCGCTCGCT
This sequence comes from Piezodorus guildinii, assembly GCA_023052935.1. NCBI lineage: Eukaryota > Metazoa > Arthropoda > Insecta > Hemiptera > Pentatomidae > Piezodorus > Piezodorus guildinii. Next base: position 79,408,988 of record CM041294.1, on the reverse strand, counting down.
CGCATTTTAACTTGCATTTACTTTTAATCTTTTTATTGTTATAGGGATCTATACTTGTGTTTTCGGGGGGTTATGAAAAAACTTTTTTTTTTGTACTGATTATTCTATATACGCGTTTCAACTTAGTGTTAATATTATTCTATAATTTGATAGAGTGTTCTTTTTTTTTGTCTTATGGGGTTTTGATTACGTGTTTTTTACTTTATTCTTTTATGCGCTCGGGAATTTCTACTTACCGTAGATGTTATAAAATAAATGCAAGTTGAAATCCGCACGAGTGATGAAAAAAAGCTCATAAAGGTTTTCATAACTCTCCGAAAACATAAGTATAGATCCCTATAACAATAAAAAGATTAAAAGTAAATGCAAGTTGAAATGCGAGCGAGCGATAAACAAATACAGGTAATATAAACGTAATCACAAGACTCAAAAATACAAAAATATAAAAAAAAATTTTATTTAAAATAAGCGAGAGCGATAAAAATACAGCTCCAGAAACGTAATCACAACCACCTGAAAGCACATTAATCAATCCCTATATCAATAAAAAAACATTAGAAGTAAATTCGAATTAAAATGCGCAGGAATGATAAAAAAATAAAACTCAAAAAACGTAATTATAAGGCCGGAAAACACAATTATAGATCCTTGCAACAATCAAAAACATAAAAAGTAAATTTTAGTTAAATAAGCGAGAGCGATAAAAAACACAGTTGAAAAATGTTATCACAAGACCCGAAAACACAATTATCAACTCCTATATCAATTAAAAACATTATAAGTTAATGCGAGTTAACATGCAAGCGAGCGATAAAAAATACAGCTCGAAAAACGTAATTATAATACCCGAAAACACATTAATTATTCCCGAAAACTACCCATCTCTCTAAAAACTCAAAATCAATAACTATCATAAAACTAATTAGACGATAATTATTTTTTTTAATATTTGCTCGTAAAAAACAGAACTTGATATCAAATATCTAAAAAACAAAAAAAATGGCGATAGGATATGTCAAAATTATTAAAAAAGTCATAATTTTAATTAAACTAATTATTTTTAAATAAATAAAACGGAATATTTAAGGCTAGAAGTGAAGACAAAGGTGACAATTGCTTTGGAAAAGGTAACATTTGAAATGGAAAAGGTGACATTTGAAATGGAAATGGTTACATTTGCTTTGGAAAGGGTTACATTTAAAATGGAAAAAGTTACATTTGACCTGGAAAAGGTTACAATTGACTTGGAAATGCTATATTTACAATCGTATTAAAAAAAATATCTGGTGCGCTCAAGACTTTTGCTTACATACGTTGTTAAAATCAATTTTGAAAATTTTAAATGCATTTAGAGATAAAAATTAATTAAATTGAATTTCAATAGTAAAGATCCCATTTGTTGCAGACATAGCCCGTGATAGATACACCTCTTATAATTCTGAACTCTATGTCCACAACAATCCACGTGTACCTAATCTATTCTCCTTAGATATCCCTGATGACCTTTTCTTCACTCTGCATATTTACTCATTGTGTTATATAATATAGTTGTAAATTACTATATATAAATATAAAAAAAAAGAATTTCAATAGAAACACGTATTTTATTAAATAATCTATTATATTTTTATCTACAACAATCAGCTAGTTTTATCGGCTTTTCATCACTCTCCATTAACCTTTACAATTCCGTGAATCATATAATATTTTTTCTAAAATCTTTGGCTATCCAACGGTATTTTACACATCTATATTACTACTATTAATGTGTTCAAAAACACAAAAGTGTGTGATAATATTTCTTTCTAAAATATTAGAAACGTTTTTGTTTGAGCCGTTTTTGAGAAAATCGTAAAAAGGTGCAAAATTCATGGTATAAAGTGGCCGAAAAATCAGCTGGGGACCCGTATGAAGCAATCACACTTCAGGTCAGTCTGAAAGTTTTTTTAAATATTTTAAAGTGTTTTGTGAAAATATATTTATTATTTTATGCGAATTGGACTATTTGAGGGCGCGTGTTCCAATTATACATTGGAAGTTGATTAACTCATCAGAAGTTGGGCAACTAAACGCCTTTATAGGTGCTCAGAGCTTTTGTCTCTGTAGCCATGTTAGAAAAAACCAATACGCCTTCAGTTTCCCCTAAAGTTATGAGAGCAATAAACCCAAATGAAAAAGTAATGGAAAATAAGCCAAAAAATAGTAACGGAACACATAACCTTAACCCTATCGAAACAAGTTACGCTAAAGCTACCGCTACCGAAAGATTTTCCAACCGTGAAAATGCAATCATCTTACACACCCATCCAGGCATCAAACAAAAAGAATACGTTCTCAAAATTGCATCCCTAATCGATCCTAAATTCATCCGCTATACATCCAGAATCTCAAACTCCCGATTTTGTATCCATTTTAGCAACAAAGAAGCTGTCGATAGTATTTTAAAGAACCATAAATCTATCGTCATTGATGATAAAGAAATTAACATAAAGCGCCTAGTGAATCCCGCCAAACGAATAATAATTTCGAATGCATGTCCTTCCATACCGCACGAAACTATCGAAAAAGAACTTAAAAGCCTAGGCTTAAAATTAGTATCAGCCATGCATTTTCTTAGAGCCGGCTACCAAGACCCAAGATTAGCCCACGTATTAAGTTTTAGACGACAGGTTTATATCCCACCTGAAGACATAAGCAAGCTCCCTTCGTCATTATTAATAAAGCATGACAGTGTTCCTTACCGAATTTTTTTCAGTGAGGACATTGTCACTTGTTTTATTTGTAAGCAACCGGGCCACATTTCTACTGATTGCCCTGAGTGCGAAAATAACTGTGATATTCCTGAGTCTCAAATCAACCTACAAGGAAATGAACTAATCAATTTTAATAAAGAAACAAACACCGTTAGCAAAAAAGAAAACATCGATACTTTTATTTTAGATACGCCAAACCACATTATTCCTAATAGCAATATCACAGTAGAGCCAACGCCAGCCAGTCACCATGACAACGCTATCACAGTGAAGAAGCTCCCCGGGAACCAGGTTATAACTGAAGGTATCGTTACAGGGAAACAACCTATCGAAACAACGCCTGGAATCGATAGTAATAACTTAATATTGATACCTACTGTGGTTTCTGGCGTCAAACGGTGTCATTCCACCACTACTCCTTCCATTGTATCCACAACTGAGTTAAACTTTAAGTTGGATCACCTAGAAGATTCCGAAAATACGATTGATTTGAATGACTTTCCACCCATGGTAGCTACCCAAAATCTCAGTAAAAACTCAAAGAAATTAAAAAAGTCTGAGAGCAATTCTACGAGTAACCTTGAAGGCGCCCGAAAGGTTATAGAAGAAAATAGCGAGAAATATCCAATATCTTTTGATGAGATGACCAAAGTTATTGAACTATCGTCTACCAGTAAAAACGTTAGGGCATTAGTTGGTGAATTTACTAGTAATACAGAAGGCCTTAGGGCCATGTTGACGGATACTAAAGCACTAATACATGATCGCCGAACAAAATTAAAAATTTCTAAATTGTTAAAAAAACAGTGGGGTACAATAGAAAGTGCTATAAACAGTGATGAAAGTACTGACAACTAATCGATGGAGAGACTCTTAAACATCGACTAATTTTATAAATTTTTACTTTTTATCCTTTTATTTTATGACAATTAATAGTAAGAAATCTGTAATTGTGCAGTGGAACTGTAATGGTTTCTACAAACATTATGAATATTTTAGACTACTTTTTTCCGAAGAAAATCCTATTTGTTTTTGTTTACAAGAGACACATTTTTTAGAATCGCAGGCAGTTAATTTAAAAAACATTAATATTTATCGAAAAGACAGAACTGATAGTAAGCATGCCTGGGGAGGAGTTGCAATAATGGTAAAAACAGATGTATTTTCAGAACCAATTAACATCAAATCATCTTTTGAAGTTGTAGCTGCTAAAATATACAGACCAGAACCTATTACAATCTGCAATATTTACATACCACCAAATCGAAATTTTACATGCAGTGACCTACAATCAATAGTTGATCAACTTCCAAGACCAATCATCCTGGTTGGAGATCTGAACGGACACAGCACACTGTGGGGCTCCACTCTATCCGACTACCAAAATAGGGGGAAGGAAATAGAAACGTTCATGGACAATAATAACTTCTTAATATTAGTTAACGATGGATCCCCGACTCATTTCTGCGCTAATGGCGCTCTTTCCGCTATTGATTTGTCATTCATAGACGTAAAACTCCTCCACAAAGTTCATTGGCGAGTCAAAGATACCTTGAATGGAAGCGATCACTTCCCGATTACAATAAACTTCGACGGCGATATGAATGCAAATTCAAAAAGTATTTCTAGATGGTCATTTAGGAAAGCTAACTGGGAGAAGTTCTCATCACTGATAGAGGCAGAAATGTTAAAAATGAAAGATGCAATAAATGAATTAGAGGACAACATTTCTTTCTTTAACCACATCATTCTAGATGCAGCAAAGAAGAGCATCCCACACAAAATAACCACCAATAACAAACGCTTAGTCCCTTGGTGGAATGAGGAATGCCGCGTCGCAATCATGAATAAAAAAAGAGCACTCAACCGATTCAAAAAAACCAAATCAACAGAAGATTTAATTGAATTCAAAAAAATGAGATCAATTGCGAACAAGGTTTTGAGGACAAGTAAGAAAAATTCATGGATGAGCTACGTAAATTCCATCAACAGTAGCAGTACCATGAAAGAAGTTTGGAAGAAGGTAGGAGCTATTAAAGGTTCCAAAAAATGTGATTTTGTAACGGCAATTCAAGATGCCAACCATGTTATTACTGACCCTATCAAAATTGTTGAAACTTTAGGAAAATATTTTTCGTCTATGTCCAAATCAGAAAATTATAACCCAGATTTTATTCGACACAAAAGAGAACAAGAAAAGAATTTAATTGATTTTCAGACTCAAGATTCTGATAATTTCTTGAATAATGAATTCACCCTAACCGAAATGAAAAATGCTCTTCACACATGTAAGGACAAATCCACCGTAGGACTCGACCACATTTCATACATTTTCTTAAAAAAGCTGCCTATGATTGCTCAAAATTTCCTTCTTTCAATTTATAATGAAATTTGGACAACAGGAATTTTTCCGAGAGACTGGAGGAAAGCCATAGTAATCCCTATTAAGAAAAATCCCCAGAATATAAGCACCAATAACTTTAGACCTATATCCTTACTTTCGTGTATTTCAAAACTTCTGGAAAAAATGGTAAACACCCGACTGCTTTATTATTTGGAAATAAATAATTTCTTTTCAACCTCTCAATCTGGCTTCAGAAAAAACCGCTCGGCAATAGATCAAATAACAAAGCTAGAAATTGAAATTCAGACTGCCTTCTCCAAGAAAGAACACCTAGTAGCTGTATTCATTGACATATCCAAAGCATATGACATGATGTGGAGGTACAATGTGGTCAGAACGCTCTCACAAAATGGTCTAACAGGATCATTACTGACATTTGTCGACAACTATCTCAAAGAAAGAACATTTCAAGTTAAAGTAGGATCCAATCTCTCGCAATCTTTCCAACAGGAAAATGGTACTCCTCAGGGATCTCCCCTCAGCGTAACATTATTTTTGGTCGCCATCAATAGTATTGTCCGTACAACAACAGCTGATGTAAAGTGCTCATTATTCGCAGATGACTTTGTAATTTACATAAGGAACCAATCCATTCATTATATTGAATGGAGTTTGCAAAAAACACTTCAAAACCTTGAAGAATGGTCCAGAACTACAGGCTTCACCTTCTCCAGCACAAAATCAGTAGCCGTTCATTTCTGTAGAAAAAGAAAATGTGTAGAAAACCCATCATTAACGCTTCTACATCAACCAATTAGCTATGCAGAAGAAACGAAGTTCTTAGGAGTGTACTTCGATAGAAAATTAAATTGGCATAAACACATCCAGTCTGTCAAAGCAAAATGCCAGAGTGGTCTGAATTTATTGAAAGTTCTGGCTAGCACTGAGTGGGGCTCAGACCGTCGAACACTACTGATGTTGTACCGAACCCTTATGAGACCGGTCATAGATTACGGAGTAGTGTCCTACAACTCAGCATCTGCCTCAGCTTTAAAAATATTAGACTCTGTGCATAATCAAGCACTCCGCCTCTGCACAGGTGCTTTCAGGACCACGCCCGTCGAAAGTTTGTATATAGAGAGCGGTGAGCCCTCATTGGAAATTAGGAGAAAATACTTGATTTTGGCATATGCTGGAAATCTTAGGTCAAGAAAGAACCTGATTGACACGGAGCTGATTGCACATTCAGCCGCGAATGAACAACACAACCCATCCTGTAAATGTTTTCACTGCAGATCAAATCAATTGATAAATAACCTAGAATTGTCTTTTCCAAAGTTCTTCAAAATACCAAGGATCTCAATTCCTAATTGGATACCAATAGAAAGCCGAACCGATCACAGTTTGTCAGTATTTTCCAAGCACACAACCCCCCACCAAGTATATCTACAAATCTACAAAGAACGGGAAGAATATTATTCGAATTATTGTTTTTGGTTTACTGACGCCTCCAAATCAAACTCTAAAGTTGGATGTGCTATCATAATGGAATCCAATTGTTACAAATACTTACTACCCGCATCAAACAGTATTTATACTGGCGAAATGTATGCAATATGGAAAACCCTGACGCTTATTTCAAAACACCATCATGATTATCACTTGATCGTAACAGATTCTCTCAGTTCAATCCAGTCATTAGAAAAAAACGACTCGAAAGATGCCTTGCTAATGAACATACAGCTTCTAGAAAGAGAATGTCTTCATTCAGGCAAAAAAATCAGGTTCTTGTGGGTTCCTTCTCATTCTGCTATTATGAATAATGAAGAAGCTGATCGAGCTGCAAATGCTGCTCGTACGGATCCTACGGATGTTGTTTGCATTGATAGGACTACTAGTCTGGACTGGCGTGCATATGTGAAGGAAACAATATACAAATCGTGGACTAAGGAGTGGAGAGGAAAAACCGAAAAGTTGGGGAAAATTAAAGACAGCCCAGAGGCTTGGAAAAGTTCTGAGAGGAGAAACCGCCGTGAAGAAGTCGTCCTAGCCAGATTACGCTGCGGCCATACCGCCATTACCCATACTTATCTCCTGAAGGGACTCTACCCTCCGACCTGCAGGACATGCAAGTGTCCGCTGACAGTGGAGCACATCATAATGGACTGCAAGGCATTCAGCAAAGCAAGAAGGAGCTGCAAGATAAGTGACAGGCTGGACGTTGCTCTCGGTGACAGTGAGGACAGTGTTAAAAGGTTATTCAAGTTTTTAAAAAAATGTGGAGTGTATAACCATATATAGTTTAATAACAATGTTAAAGAGAAAAAAACAAAACAAATGTTATATTGACCATATCATGTATGTAATATGCTAATGACCCTTAGTGGGTAGATGCATTTAAACAATAAATAAATAAATAAAGTGGCCCTTCTGGTTAGCTGGTTTTGATTAAAAAGTTGCTGTAACCCCTCGGGCGGGCTTATAGTTGTATTCCGAATCAATAAAATAAAAGGTACTGTAGAGGAAGAAATTTAAAAATATTTACATTTAAGTTCTGTCAGACTATTTCAATCAGAATAAAATCTGCATGATATGAAAGCCCATTTAATTTTACTATATAGCAAGCTTCATCAGAATTATTAAAGGCTTTTTTGAGAAAATCATAAATAGGTGCAAAATGCATGGTCTTAAGTGGCTTTTCTGGTTAGCTCATAATGATGAAAAAGTTGCTGTAACACTAGCAATCAGGTAATCTTTTATTATTTTTTTATTAAATTCTTTTATTGATATTTACAACTGTACAATTTACACAGTACAATAAGTAAATGTGCTAAAAACAGAAAATTGGCTTGAAAAAGACATGAGAAGAATCTACCCAGCGGTAGCACTTCAATGATTATTTGTTCAGCAGGTCTCGAGGCCACCGTCTTTTCAGACGCCTCGGAGGATTATCGGGAATATATGTCGATGAGAGGATGCGGACAAGCGGGTTTGTATGGGTGGGTAATCTGGAATGAAAGGAGGTGTATCTTTTTTGAGCGATTTCAGTAACTAGTGGGATATTCAGGTCTCTATGGATGAGTTTGTTGGTAACAAAGTAAGGAGCGTCTAGGATTTGACGAAGGATTTTGGATTGCAAGGATTGGATGCGGGAGGAATTCGATGGTTTAGTGGAGCCCCATAGCTCTATGCCATAAGTCCAGATAGGTCTAATAATGGTTGTGTAAATGAGTTTTTTAAAGTAAAGAGGAAGTTTTGATCGTTTGTCAAGTAAGTGTTTTAATAGTCGATATCTACGGGCAGTTTCCTGTCGTTTAAGTCTTGTATGAGGATTCCATGTAAGACGTTTGTCAAGATGAAGTCCAAGGTATCGTATTTGTTCTACAGTGATGAGTGGGGTATGATTAAAGGAAACAACTGGACAGGAATTCATAGGTTTACGTCGTAGAGTGAAGGTGATTTGGTGGGATTTATTAGGATTTATTTTGATTCTCCAATTGTGACACCATTCTGCAATGGCGGATAAATGGTTCTGTAGGACTTGGGAAGCAACAGTAGGATCATTATTTACGGATAGCACACATGTGTCATCAGCGTAAGTAGAGAGGAAAGTGCTTGGATGGATAGGAATATCAGCTGTATACACCGTGTAGAGGATTGGGCCTAGGATACTACCTTGAGGTACACCGGCTGACTGGTTGAATACTGAGGAGTAGGAGAGGTTATGATTAACTTTAAAGGTTCTACCTGTAAGGTAGGAGCGGATTATTAGGAAATATGTCGGAGAGAGGAATTTGCGGAGTTTGTAGAGCAGTCCTGGATGCCAAACTCGATCAAAAGCCTGTTCCACGTCTAGAAAGGCTCCAGTGCAGTACATTCCGCGCTCCAATGTAGAGGATACCACATCCACCACACGATGGCACTGCTGAATAGTAGAGTGGGATGATCGAAATCCAAACTGGTGGTCAGGAATGACATGATTTGAATCTAGGATCGGGTATAACCTTTTTAGGAGAAGTTTTTCAAGAATTTTGCCCATAATGGGTAAAAGGGATATAGGGCGGTAAGAGGATGGGTATTCAAGTGGCTTTTTGGGCTTAGGGATCATTTTCATAATGGACAGTTTCCAAATGTCAGGAAAATAGGTAGAACGGAGAGTGGCGTTGTAGATGTAAGTAAGGAAAAGGATGGCCTTTCGAGGGAGCTGTTTCAGGATGTTGGTTGTAATAAGATCGTGACCTGGAGATTTCTTAAGAGGTAATTTACTAAGGATATTGATGATTTCTGATGGATGAAAGGCTTTAGGAGGTGGATACATTTGGAGTGGAACATTTAGTTCTGCTTCTACATGTTCATTATGGATAGGGTTAATGATATCGGGATGAGGATTGAAAGTTTTGGATAGGTGTTCGCCAAAAATTTGGGATTTTTCATCATCGGTTCTTGTCCAGGTCTGTGATTCAGTGAGGAGTGGATGATTAAAGGTTTTGTATTTCAGTAGTTTTGCAGTTGTTGTCCATAAAGATTTGTCTGACGTGGTTAAGTTTTCTGTAAAGTTCTGGAAGTTTTTAATTTTGAGTTTTCTTACTTCTGTCTTGAGTTTGTTAGTTAGTTTACTGTAATGGGTTTTGTCTGAAGGGTATCTGGTTCTATGCCACTTCGCTCTAGCTCTGCGTTTTTCAGCTAATAAGAGTCGAATATGACTTGGCAATTTTGTTTCATGAGATTTTCTATTTTTAAAGTGAGATGTGTTGTTGTCTATGGCTGTTTCTATTGATTTTGTTAGTTCGTCAATGGCTGAGTCTATGTCCTGTTTGGTTTTTAACGGAATTTTTAAGTCGAGTCTGTTCTCTAAATCATAACGAAATTTTTCCCAGTCAATGTGTCCTTTAATCAAGGAGGGAGGAGATGGTTTAAGAATAGGATTTGAAGCCATGAGAAGTAGTACCGGACTATGATCTGAGGAGAGGTCATCTAAGGATTTTATTATAGATTGGGAGGAGGGGATTTGGGAAGTAAGGAAGATGTCAAGAATATCTGGACGTTTTTTAGGAGATGTGGGCCAGTATGTGGGATTATGAGGTGACAAGATGGAATAGCTATTGGAGGTTGTGACGCGGGAAAGAATCCTGCCACGAGTGTTGGACGTTCGACATCCCCATCGTTGGTCTTTGGCGTTGTAGTCTCCCCCAGCAATGAAGCGCGGACCTAAGGATTTGAGTAAGGATTCAAGGTGGTTATAGTTGAGGGAATTACCTGGAGGGCAATATACAGCTGAGATTGTCATATTGAATGGGTGGGAAGCTAAGGAAATGGAGGTGCACTGAATGGTGTCAGATGGAGTGGAGGGAATCAATGAGTGAGGTAAGGTTTTGTGAATGAGGATACATGAGCCAGCGTGTGATGTGTTGTCTGGGTGATCTGATCTGTATGTAATGTAGTCACGTATGTAAAAGTGAGAATGAGTGGTGAAATGAGTTTCAGTAATCAGTGCAATGTCAATGTGTTTGTCGTGAAGAAAAATGTCAAGTTCGTCTCGGTGATTGTTCAGTCCGTTTGCGTTCCACAGTAGAAGAGCTAGAGACTTGTTATTCATCGTGGGAGACTAAGTGGGAATTGTGACAGGAGATTTGTAAGGAGAGAGATGAGAGGTCTTATAGTGTTTTGGAGATCTAGTAGGAAGGAAGAGAGGATAGATGTAATATCAGATGGGTTTTGGCTGGGATAGGGATAGTAAGTAGTGTCATAGGAAGGAGGATTAATTTGGGCAAGAGGTGGTTGGATATTCCTTTGGGAATGTTGTGGGGGTTGAATATTCAATGGTACTTCTGATGAGGGTTCGAAATGGTTAGAAGGAAGGGATGAAACTGGAACTTTGGGAGCGTTCTGAGGAGTAATTACGGGGGGTAACTCAACCCTCAGGGAGACATTTTTAGAGGGGAAATTGTTTTTTTGAAATTTAGGCTGAGAAGGTACGGCATGAGAAAGTACATGAGAGGTTTGAGGCAGAGGTTGAGAGATCTGAGGTTGAGGATGGGAGGAGGAAGTCTGAGGCTGGGATGAGGAAGATCGAGGCGGCTGAGAGCGAGGTGACATTACTGTTGAGTAAGTCTTGGAAGAAGAACTATGGGAGGCCGAAGTTCGTTGAGATGGGTTGATTTCTGCAGTCCTCCGGGCGGCAGGAACACTCCTCTCTGAAGGGCCAGGTTTTTCTTCTTCTGGAGCAGAACTCTTCTGGGTATTTGATATTGACGCTGCGTAAAGTGCTTTTTGCCTGAGTCTAGTTCTATAGACTATGCAACCTTTGTAATTTGCAGGGTGCTCTTCGCTGCATAAAGCACATTTTGCTGGAGTTTCCCGAGACTTAGGACAGGTATCTGTTGAGTGCAAACCTGCACACTTGACACATCGTGCCTGGTGGTGACAGTAGGCTCTCGTGTGTCCCAAAGTTTGGCAGTTAGTACACTGAACTATTTCTGGCCTTCTTCTTGGCTCCTCAAAGCGGATAACGGAGTATACCAAACGTGTGATGTTGAAGATATCCTTATTGTTCGATGCAGGCTCAAGATCCACAAAAAAAAGTGGTAGAGGATATTTTTCACGCGGATGTAGCACACAGGAGATGTTCCTCACACTGTGTCCCAATTCTTCAAGATCTAATTTGATTGCCTCCGTGGGGGTTGTGCTATGTAGTCCTCTCAAGACTACCCTATAGGACCTTTCTTCTTTGATCTGGAAACAATGAAAATCGAAGTTGTTGGTAGTCAAGTAACTGACGAGTTTTTTATAATGCTCTTTGCCACTCGTGCAAATTTTTATGTCTTTCACTCTAGAGTAACACTTAAAGTTCGCTTGTCCAATAAGTTTGGAGATTTCTTGACAAAACGAGATGAAGTTAAGAATATTGGAAACAAATATTGATGGTGGTTCTGGTTCGTTGAATTTCTGATTCACCGAAGATTCAGTAGGAAGGTTACTCAGGGGTTCAAATTTGTTAGTTGTAGGAATGGCTGGAGCAGATGTATTCGTTTCAATTTTGCTTGTTGAAGGTATACTTCGAGATTCTGACGGTAAAACCTGCATAGATTTGGCAGATTTATTTTTCTTTTTTTTTTGGGGTGATTTGCTAGGAGAGCCAGGAATTATGTTTCTTTGCCTTTTCTGTAGGGTTCGTCTTTTAAGGTATTGTGAGTCTGTCTCACTTATTTCAGAGAAGGCGGTATCTTCACCAGTTCCAATGCATGACATTGCACCAGAAGACATTTTCAGGTAATCTTAAATATGAAATTTCAGTTATATACCTATATGAAACTATGAAACCTACATATTAAATCCCATTAAATTTTACTTTGATGTAGCAAGTTTAATCAAAATGGTAACGAACCAGTTTAGAGAAAATTGAAAAAAGTGATAAATGAATAGTATAAAGTAGTTCTGCTTGGCCGATTTTGATGAAAAAGTTGCTGTAACATTTCGGGCGTACAGTTGTCTTTGACCTTAAATTTTAGTCTCGTACGGCTTTTACTTTTTGCGCCAGACTAACCACACACAGACCTTTTTGCGAGAGTTAGTCATTTGGACTCAGAGGACCCTATAACGATTATTTTCGGTGAAAGCTCGAATTTAAAAATTTCACGATCTCAATACTTTCCCTTACTATATATTTCATATATAGGTAAGTGAAAGTAAAGAAAATACATCAAGTAAATGTGATTATGACTTATGGATTTGATATAGTCGTGAGAAGAAACTTCCTAGTGGTAGGTAGCACTTCAGAGTTTATTTAAACCAGTAGGTCTCGAGGCCATCGTCTTTCAATCTCCTCGGAGGGTGATCAGGAATATGAGATGAGAGGTTGCGGACAAGTGGGTTATTCAGGTCTTTATGGATTATTTTATTGGTGACAAAGTAAGGGGGATTTAGGATCTTTCGAAGGATTTTGGACGCAAGGGGAATTTGATGGCTTGGTGGATACCCATAGTTCAATTCCCTATGCCCAAATGGTCCTAAGTATCGTCATATAAATTGGTTTTTTGTAGTAGGTGGAAAATTTTGAGCGATTGTCAAGTAGATGTAGTAATAAACGGTACCTGGGAGCTGTTTCTTTTCGTTTCAGTATAGTTTGAGGATCCAAGTAAGATGTCTGTCAAGATGGAGTCCCAGGTACCGATCTGTTTAACTGAGATGAGTGGAATATTGCCAAAGGATATAGTGGGACAGGCAGACATAGGTTTACGGTGAAGGGTAAAGGTAATTTGGTGGGATTTAGTAGGATTGATTTTGATGCTCCACTTTTGACACCATTCTTCAATGGAGTCAATGAGAGACTGAAGGGTTCGAGAAGCAACAGTTGGGTTATTGTTTACGGATAACACACATGTGCCATCGGCTTAAGTAGGGAGGACAGTGCTAGGATGAGTTGCAATATCAGCTGTATATATGGTATAAATGATTGGGTCCAAGAGGCTACCTTAGGGTGTACTGCCAGACTGAGAAAATATGGATGAGGAAAGTTTATGGTTTACTTTAAAGGTTCTATCTGTGAGGTAGGAGAGAGGAAGTGATGAAGTTTGTAGCGCAGTCCTGGGTGCAATGAAAATAGTGAAAAAGTTGTATTATCCTACGTTCCGACCTACGTTCCAGATCTTCGTCAGTGTCATTTATCTCTTCATGAATTATTAAAGCTGAATGGCTCGAAACGTTGGATAATAAATAGTTTTTCACTGTTTTCAGACCTTCTTTACTTTCACTTACCTATATATGAAATATATCGTACGGGAAAGTATTGCGATCATAAAAATTTTCGAATTCCAGTTTTCAAAGGAAATACACGTTTTAGGTGTGTGTGGGGTAACTCCCGTGCGTAAACGGAAAGTCCTATGAAACTGAAATTTGATATTCAGGACAACTATAGGCCCGAGATGTTACAAAATCTTTTTCATCAAAATCAGCTAACCAGAAGAGCCATTTACACCATGCATTTCGCACCTTTTTACGATTTTCTCAAAAACGGCTCTAACGATTTTGATTAAACTTCCTATTAAAAGTTAATGGGCTTTAACATCATGTAGGTTTGATTCGGATTGAAACAGTCTGAGAAGGCATAAATGTCGATATTTTTTAAACTTTGTTCCTCTAAAGTACCTTTAATTTTGTAGATTTTATAAAAATAACCATATTAACTTATTAGCATTGGTAATTAACAGCTAAATACGCAAGTTGAGCGAATTTGAAAACTGAAAAAATATTTTTTTAAAGGAACGTTTTGTTTTTGAACATAACAACAGTAATATACATGTATAATATAACATTGGAAAGCAATATATTTTATAAAAAATATTATCCAATACGGGTCAATCCATTTGAAATCCTCCAATTTTCATTAATTTTGCCGCTCGACATTTTTGATTTTCGTGATTTTTTTGACCAGTTATTCTCTATCCTTTCGTGAATACAAAACCATAATTAAAAAAAAAAATTCGGGTCAGTAATTTTAGTATTGCAACCATTTTAAGTCAGCTCCGCGGGCAAAAACATGTGATGGAAAAATCGTTCTAATTCCTGTAATTTTTTATATATACAATCAAAACAAAAACTAGCAATAAGATAAGGACATGCTTTGTATTTTTTTTGTCATCATAATTTATTACCTAAATAGCGAAGAAAGTTGTTTAAAAAATTCTCGAAAATGAATAAAAAACGATATTTTTAACGAGATAAAAGTATATAAAGGAAAAGAGATTCACTTATAATTATTTTTTCTTATACATCTTAGTTATGGTCCTACTTGATATAAAATTTTCGATCTTGAGAACAAAGTACTTTTTTGTATATGAATTTTCAAAATTGGCAAAAATTCATTTTTCGTGATGTTTACATGGAAATATCTCAAAAGGGACAGAGTGAAAAATTATGAAACTAATACATATTATCTATCTATACAATGTGTTTAAGTGATATAAATTTGGTCTTTGAGACTAAGCTTATTCCGGAGTTATAAAATTCTCTTAACTGTTAAAATAACGTTTTCATTAAAAAATATTAACTCCGGTAATTTTGCATAATTTTGAACCAAACAAAAACTAGAATGATAATGAGAGTATTTTATATAATTTCGGTCCCTACAACACATTATCTAAGTAGCCAAGAAAATGGTTTAAAAAAACACGAAAAATTAAATCAACCAAAACCTTTGGCGCGCTAGGACAAGGGATGTAGAAATGATTTTCACTCTCAATTATTTATCCTCTTATAGCCTTATCATTGCACTACTTGTGTTAGAAATTTTGATTGTGTTTGCTAATTCCTTTTTTTAATATAAATTTTCAAAGGATTATTTCCCAGCTCAGTAATATTTATAGTAGAATATCTCAAAAAGGACTGAGTGAAAAATGATGAAACTCATACAGATAATACCCCTTTATAATAAGTATGTTAGAGTAAAATTTAGTGGCTGTTTACATATAGAGAGGTGGTCTCTATCCAAGGTGCTTACACGTAGAGTATATATATAAACTCTATATATATTCTTAATAATCTATATACCTTGCTCGTAGATTCGCTATATAGATACTGATTCGCTCATTGAACGTTTAAGGAGTTTATAAAAAAGAAAAAACATTTAAAATTAAATATCTCTTATTTGAAAGAAACAACTCGTATTTTTCTTAGAACTGGTTATTACTTTGCATTCTGTTTTAGAATATCCACAGATTTTGTTATTATTTTGATGCCTTCATTTATATCAGCTTCTGTCATGATGAGCGGTGGTGTCATTCTCACCGTGGTATCATCGCAAGGTTTCGTTATCAAACCTAAATCCTTCAATATTAGAGTGAGATCCATAGCAGAACCGTATTCTGTAAAAGTAATTATGAAGCATCAATTTTCAGAAGTTAATAATTTGCATTAAAGTTAAGCCTTGTTAATTATTTACTTACTTGGATTAACGACTAACGCATTCATGAGACCTTTTCCTCGCACAATAGGAATGACTTCTTCTGGCAACCGATCCCGAAGTTCTGTTCTAAACTTTTCTCCTAAAACTCGAGAGTTTTCTACAACACCTTCTTCTTTTATTAGTTTGAGCGTAGCTATGGCTAACTTAGCTGCAAGTGGGTTTCCGCCAAACGTAGATCCGTGACTGCCAGGTGTCAGTACGCTCATAACGTCATCGCTGGCCATGACACCTGAAATCTAAAAGTTGCATGGTTTAGTTAAATCCTCTTACCTGTAAGGATAAATAAAATATATATGTGCGATAAGACAAAGAAATTAAGAAATACCTTCTTTTTTATTGAAGGCATACTAGCTACTTTTCAACAGAAGTATCTGCCACAATTTATTAAATCTTAAAAAAGTTAAAAATGATTAATTGAACGACAAATGTTTGGTCCTTTGAATATAATATTTAAGAAAGTTCTTTTTATAATTGTCTATAATTTATATATTAATATAATTTCTTTTATCAAAAGTTATTCAGGGACTATTCTTATTTTTACTTTCACTTACCTATATATGAAATATATAGTAAGGGGAAGTATTGCGATCCTGAAAATTTTCGAATTCCAGTTTTCTACGGAAATACAGTCCAAATGACCTAGTCCCGCAAGGTCTGTGTCCGCGTGCGTGCGTGTGTGTGTGTGTGTGTGTGGTAAGTCTAGCACTAGTGTAGTATGGAACTGAAATTTCATATTAAATACAACTATTAGAGTGCTCCCATTGGGAAGCTTCTTTACATGTGTTTCATGCCTTTTTACATTTCATTCCAATTTACTTGTTGTATTAAATTATACAGTTGCAAATTCCAATAAATAAATACAACTATACGCCCGAGGTGTTACAGAAACTTTTTCATCAAAATCAGCTTACCAGAAGAGCCACTTTATACCACGCATTTTGCACCTTTCTATGATTTACTCAAAAACGCCTCAAAGTATTTTGATTAAACTTGCTTTATCAATGTAAATTTTAATGACCTTTAATATCATGTAGGTTTCATTCTGATTGAAACAGCCTGATAGGGCTTAAATGCCGATATTTTAAATGTTATCCCTCTAAAGTACATTTAATTTTGTATATTTCAAAAAAATAGGCACATCATCTTATTAGCATTGATGAATAACGGCTAAATATCAAAGTTGAGCGAATTTGATAAACAACTAAAGGAGAAAAGTGCAAATATTTTTTTTAATGCAATTTTTGGGTTTTTGAACACATTAATAGTAATATAGATGTGTAAAATACCGTTGGACAGCCAAAGATTTTAGAAAAAATATTATATGATACACGGAATTGTAAACGGTAATGGAGAGTGATGAAAAGCTGATAAAACTAACTGTTTCTGGTTTCTGAAAAGGGAAATTCATTTGACCGTGCTGCCACCTGGCGGCCTATAAAAGAAGCGAAGCACCCCTAGTGTGATCATCTTGAATTGAGTTGGAGGGGATTACCCTAAACACTAGCTGATTGTTGTAGATAAAAATATAATAGATTATTTAATAAAACACATGTTTCTATTGAAATTCAATTCAATTAATTCTTTAACGATTTATTTTTATCTCTACATACATTTAAAAATTTTTAAATTGATTTTAGCAATGGAGGTAAGTGAAAGCCTAAGTAAAGACATATTGTCGAACTGGAAATAGTACTAAATCTAATATAAATAGTATAAAATGTTTCAGGAAGAAAATAATTTAAAAAAGAAATATAAATAAATGAGATGCTGATTTCCCCAAAGTACTATAGGAAATATTTAACGAAATGTATATTTTTACTTAACATCTAATTCTGATTCTCTAATTTTATCGAAATCAGTCATCCAATTTCAGCTAAAATACAAACAAATCATTTAAAAATTGGACTCCTTACCAAAAAGTATCAAGTGTACATCTAATTTTATTCCAAATCATACTGAAAAATATCCTTTCCTAATATAACAATTAAGTTATTAATGTTGTAATAAAAAATAATTACAGATTTCAATAATGAATTGATAAATGATTTTTGTGTTTCCTGTGAAATTTCCTGATGGATATAGTCTTTATCTTCCTTTCCACTATTGATAAACAGGTTTAGCTATCCTATTGGTAACTATTCTATTCTAAGGTGGTAAGTTTTGGGTAAAAAGTTCTCCTTTTGCATATAAACAAGCTGAACTACCTGTACTATGAAGTCTTTGTGAATAAGTGAAAGTAATATGTCAGTCCAGCACAGAAGATTCTGTTGCAGGATGTCCTCCAAACAATGGAACGTTAGTTGAAGCGTCAGTTTTCATTTTGAAGATGCCATTAAAAAAAAATTAAAACTAGAAATCTTTCATTACTGACCTAGATTTTAATAATATATTAGTGAGTAAATTTGTACTGCTACAGGGTAGCCCTATATGTTGACTGTGATGGGTGGATTTTATATGTTATATTTTTAATGAATTTTTATTTAATTTACTATTTGTAAAATTAAAAAAAAAAAAAAAAATGGATATCTACATTGTTGCCAGGTAAATAAACTTTTATCTAACTTAACTTTCTGTGTAGCGGATTTTCTTTTTCAGAAATAAAAAATGATAATGTTAGCAAAATAACACTTAAAGATAAGGAATCTTAGTTGGAACTGATGCATGAAAGCACCTTAACTAATACTTTTTTAGAAGATGTAAACATGATTTTATAAACACAGAGAGGATTAAATTAAAATATTGAAAAATACTACTTATTTTACAACCCATAACTTTTTCCCTGGATATCAGTATATCAAAGTTTTTCAACTCACCGGGATAAATCCTCCTCCAAGTCCTTTTCCAATTATCAAGACATCTGGTTTGACATTTTCGTAATCGACAGCCAGAAGGGCCCCAGTCCTACCAAGACCTGTTTGAATCTCATCAGCTATCCACAATACATTGTATTTCGTACACAACCTCCTAACTTCTTTTAAATACCCATCATTAGGTACGACGACTCCTGCTTCACCTTGAATAGGCTCAACCATGAAAGCACATACGTTGGGGTTCTTCAAAGCTGTCTGTAAAAAAAAAAATGGAATGCAATTTTATAGAATTTTTATTCTGAAGATAACACAATCGATAAGTTAATAATTATAAATGAAATTAAATTAACATAAATTTTATCCTGAGACGAATAGCCCCATAACAATAGAAAAAATGGACTAATTTGAAGGCATTCATCTGATCATTTTAAGCCTGGTGTATTGAGTTGGAACAAACTTGGTAGAAATGACTAGTTCTTTAAATTTACATTTTTGGGGAAATTCATGGTTCTGGAGGAGGATAAATAATTGATACTTGAAAGAGGTTGATGATAAGGCTTTATGAATGAATCTTCATTCATCATCCCGTCTGGGTAAGGAGTTTCAAAATAGTGTGGGATGAACGACAAAATATTTTTTGAAGGAGGCAGATCTGTGAGAAGGAATATACAAGTTTATGGGTTGGGATCTAGTGTTTAATAAATGGACAGAGGAACACGTGGTATGGAAATCAAGTATATCAGACGATGCTACAGTGGGAGTCCTAAATATTGCCTATCCAGGTTTAATTAGGATAGGGATCTTTAACAAGAATCTGACATCCCACAGGCTTGGGACCACTTTTTAACGTCCCCTCTGAAGGACAGCATAACTAAGGATCCTTTACTCCCATTAAAAAATCCTAGGGCCACCTGCAGGATTTAACCCGGGACCTTGTGCATAGGAGTCTGTTATTCTAACCACCATGCTACAGGTAAGACCTAATTAAGTATATGAAAAGGCACTTTGATTCTAGAGAGCCGCATGGTCTAATAGATAGAACACTTGTCTACTGTTCTTCGGTTCCCGAGTTCGTGCCACGGCTGAGCAATAATTATTTAATCTGTTATTTAAGCCATGGAGAGACGGGTTTTAGAGATTACATTTTTTTTTTCCTTATTCTAGAAATCAGAACACAGAACAATGGCTATATTGCTGAAGGAAAAAAGTGTAGAGCTACTTCAACTGAATATAGCTACTGATCTGGGAGTTCCCCATATATATCTAACAATCAGGTTTGATTAATATTAATAAATGGATATCAAAGAATCGTTCAAATGTCCTTTTACAACACATATTATCCCAAACAGATGCTTATTGATCATACAATTTTAATTGCTAGATTCTTTTTAAAATAAATTGATCCATTTTTACTCAACACTTTTTTATTTCTTTTTTCTTTCTCCCTACATTTCGGCCTTTGCCGTTTAGTCACATTTAAAAAAAATTATTACAGGCTGACCAGCCCTGCCAGCTTGTTATCACGTACTAACTGGACTGGTCACCTTATAATGGATTTTTTAAAATGCGATAAAATGTATTTTTTAGAAATGTGCAATATAAAAGAATATTAAAGATCCCTTGAAAATGGCAAAGGCCGAAATGTAGGGAGGAGGAAAAAAGAAATAAAAAAGTGTTGAGTGAAAATGGATCAATTTATTAAAAAAGGACTTAGCAATACATTAATTCACTCTATCAAGTTTCAATTATAATAAAATTTTAAATTAGATTTTTGATTAGAAGTACTCAATCATTTCAATAACCAAATTTTATCTTTGGGTTAGTTCAAATTAGTTGTTTTTTAACTTCTCATTCTATGGTTTTATTTTCTTTCTTTCCTTATAACTTCTAAGGAAATAATTAAATACTGTTTAATCTATTTTGGCATGGCATTTCTTTATTTGTAACAAACTAGTTATTCTTAGGAGACCAAGTTCTTTCTATTCTTTTAATATGGTATTTGAAGGAATCTGTGGTCCAAAAAGAAAACTAAACTTAGAATTAGAATTAGCTAAATAATTATTCTAATTTTTTTTTTTTTTTTTTTGGTTAATTCAGTTTCATTTTTTTTTATTATTATTTACATTCTTTTGTACTTAAGTGTTCTAATTTAATAACTACTTTCATTTTTCAATTAATATTATCATATTACCATTCATGTAGTTTACCACTAAGGTATGGAACATGATGTAATTAAATAAATGGTACTAAATGGTACTTATGCGGAGTCACCATATAAGGAAAAGATTTTAAAAAACAACAACAGATAATTAATATAATTTGAAATTATAATCAGGATGGCTATGTTAAATGGAAGAACATAGGGCTCAAATGATTCAATTTTGTGCATGAGGATTGTCTGAACAGAGGAAATGAAAATGAACATTGTTTTTTTAATTGAAACTTCCAGTGGAGAAAAAGAAAAATCCCAACTGAGGAAACTGGACTGAGAAAAGAAGAGTCCTGCAGTGGGAAAGGTCGAGGAACTTCTGGGAAAAAAAAGGTGGTATTTAATGATTTAAAATGATATTTAAGTGGTCCTTGAAGAAAGGTTAAAACAAAAAAATAGTATGAGTTAATTGCAGAGAAAACATTTCAATACATTTTCTGTTTTAGTATGAATTATTATAAAAGCCAAATTACCTCTAAACTGGCCACATCGTTATATGGTATGATTTGAAAACCAGGCATATATGGCCCATAATGCTCATGGGCTACAGGGTTATTAGAAGTAGAAATAGCAGATAAAGTACGACCCCAGAAGTTCCTTTCAACAAATACCACAACAGCTTGATTTTCTGGAATCTTCTTTTTCCTATAACCCCACCTCCTTGCAATTTTAAGAGAAGTTTCTGCTCCTTCAACTCCTAAAAATATATATCAAATGTAAAAGCATGAATATTATATTTTTTTTTTTTAATTCTATGCATTAAAATAAAAAAATCAGTTACCTGTATTCATGGCAACTATCCTATCGTAATTGAAATATTTGGTTACATATTCTGCGAATTCCGGAAGAACATCATTATGGATTGCTCGTGAAGTATGTGATAATAATTTAGCTTGCTCTATTAAGACATTCAATAATTTTGGATGACCGTGACCTAAGTTTAGAGTAGCAAATCCAGCTAAGAAGTCTATGTACTTTTTTCCTTCTACATCCCACATATATGCACCTATTGAGAAAAAATGTAATTGTTAAAATATAATCTAGAAAATAATTAGAACTTTTGTAATTCTTCTTATTAAAAAAAAAAAAAACCTCTACAACCCATGAAGGGTCTTGGGTTCTGTAAATATAGAGTCGTACAGTTTCACGGCCAACGGCCGAGTAAGGAGGTGATTACGCCTTGATCATGCTTAGTCGCCAGGTTTGTTACCAATTTTTGGTACCCCACATTATCGATAATGGGTGTGCACAAGGAGGGTCTCCATACCCCAGGGTCGCTCCATGGCTGAAATAACAGAATATATAATTCTGTCTTGGTTGAGATTCGAATCTGGAGAATAGTAGACTAATGGTCTATCCACTAGACAATGTCTCCTTATTAAATATAAACTTTTAAAATTTATTTCAAGCTAGGAAGTCAGAGAAAGTTGTGAAAAAGCAGGCATACAATAGTTCATTATTAAATTTTTAAAATTAAATTACAATTAAAATACAATTAGCCAAAGGTAAGAGGGAAGTATTTCAATCGTGAAAATTAGAATCTTCAATGGAAATAAATGTTATATGCTAGTATAAATAACATTCCTGGACAGTGGACACTTACAGGAAGTGGCTCTTCATGGCATGGATTTTATTTACGATTTTCTCAAAAATGCCTATAATGATTTTGACTAAAATGTTATAACAGCATAATATTAAATTTATTATAACAACATAATATTAGATGTACTATAATATCATGTGTGTTTTATCTTTATTGAAACAGTCTACCTGTAAATGTCAAATCATCAAAAATATCTTTGATTTTTTAAAATTTGAAATAAGTACTTATCAATCGATTTCAATAATAATAAAAAATTTATAAATATGACCTATAAAAAGATTTGATAATCATCTAAAGAGAAATATTTTTGTAGAGAATTTGTTTTGTTTTTTCTGTAATAGGAATAATAATATGAGGTGTAAAATATACTCTTGGAAATATTTCAGAATCATTATTACATAACCTACAAAGTCATTGAAAGTAATGAAGTGTTGAAAAACTAATTGAGTGTTGTTGAAGATGATAATTTTTATTGTTATATTATTTAATATGAATTATTATTTTTATTTTATTATTACTTTGAAAATTTATTTCAAGTAAAAGACATAAATCAAAAATTTCTAATACATGCACCATTTCTTTTTTAATGTATTTTCCAGTAAATAAAAATAAGCTAATAGGCACTTATAATAAAGGCCCTTCTGGCTGTCGATTACGAAAATGTAAAACCAGATATCTTGCTAATTGGTAGGGGACTTGAAGGAGGATTTATTCCGGTGAGTTGAAAACTTTGATATACTGATATCCAGGGAAAGTTACTGGGCTGTTATATAAATAGCATTTTTCAATATTTCAATTTAATCCTCTCTGTTTTTATAAAATCCTGTACACTTGTT
Source organism: Piezodorus guildinii (assembly GCA_023052935.1). Taxonomy (NCBI): domain Eukaryota; kingdom Metazoa; phylum Arthropoda; class Insecta; order Hemiptera; family Pentatomidae; genus Piezodorus; species Piezodorus guildinii. The sequence goes on along the minus strand of CM041294.1, from coordinate 79,385,473 downwards.
AAATAATGTTTACATATTCTAAAAAGGATTAGTTAAGGTGCTTTTAAGCATCAGTTTCAACCAAGATTTCTTATCTTTAAGTGATATTTTGTTTGCTCAAAATCAAAGAGAAAAAATTCATTTAACCATTTTTTTTATTTCCGAAAAGGAAAATCTGCTGCATCGAGGATTAATGAAATTCGCATTAGGAAATTTTGCATTGCAAAAGATGCCTTAGGAGAAAGCACTGTCCGTAAGTGGTTGGCTCGATTCAGAACCGGAAATTTTGACTTATAAGACGCAAAGCGCAGTTCTGGAGGATAGAATTTAAAAATTACCAGAAAGATGGCAACGTGTAATAGATCAAAATTGGTCATACATAATACATAATTAATTTAAAATATTCAAAAGAATCTGAAGTTTTTATTGAAATCATCTGTAAAAATTTCTAATAACTTATTTTACAACCCAATAAAAGAAAAAAATCTGTTTATAAAAATAAGCTATAAGCTATCTGTTAATAAAAACACTGATGAAGTGTAATCCCGGGTATAAATATTTTACAAGTTGAATTATATCACAGAGGGTTTAGTTTTAGTACTAATTAAACAAATAATTCATTCAATTTCTAATACCTCAGTGGTTGTTATTTCATAAAATTCAATATACACACTTGTTCATATTTCAATACACATGTCCTAGTCAAAGTTTTGTTAAAAATACATTTTTTTTGTTTTTTATATGCTTATGTTTTAATAAACTAAAAAAAAAAATATTGATTTACCTTGGCCCCTGGATATTACAACTGGTATTGGGGCATAATTATTGGCATTGTATTTCTTTTCTTTGGCTATGAGCTCTGCAGAACTTGACATCTGTCTCGGAACATTTTTTAAATCGTTTGTAAGCAAGTTCTTCAAGAAAAGCCGTAATGATTTATCTATAGCTTTCATTATTATATGAAAGTTCCCCCCTCAAAAAAAACAAGTATTTAATATTGTTTTATATGCACAAATAATAACTAACTAAGAACTTTTAATATAAACATGAAGCTGTTATATACGATTGAATTATCTATCTGATTATTATATCAAACACTTCTCATTAATCTATGAGATATCAAAAATGTTTCTTATCACGATTATGTAAGAAATCACCAGTTATCTATTTTATTTTGTGAGGGAAAGTCTGACATACAATAATTTAATCAAAAAGTGTAGTTTTAAACCCATTTTAGCTGTCATATTATTTTAAAAAGATTTTATAATTATATTACATAGAATATATACTTTTAATTATGCCATTTAAAGTTATATATTTACTTTCTTTCATATATTTTTTTGAAGGTACATTTAAAGAGCTAATGAGTAAGAATTGACGGTCATTGGTTGTTTTTCTTCTTTCTCTGTTTGTTCATAAATTAATTATTAATTATAATCTCTAAACAAGTACTATAGGCGTAGGGAGTGATGACCCTACCCTATAAAATTTCATAGAGAAACGTGGTGAGTGTATTCTTCCAGGAGATTACACCAGGTTGCCAAGAGCCTACACGGCCTTTCGCGCCAGAGGAAAAAAAAAACATGTACTATTTGATTTAATAAAAAAAATAAAATAAACTAAACATTACATTTATTTTTGAACATAAAACTAGAATTTATCAAATAATAATATGGTATATAGATATAAGAGGTTAAATAACAAAGATAAAATTTTATTGATTATCCCAATCAAGTAGCTTTAAGCTGATAGTTCTTGATGTTTTATCTGGCTGTACATTAAAATTATTGAATAAAATTCATGGCATCCATGTGATTATAATGTATTTACTTTTATATGAAAAACATAAACAAACTAGAATCATTATTAAAAAAAAAAAAAAAAAATATTATTTATTTATTATTGTTTTAATTATTCATTTGGAGCATCTTATGACAGAAGTAAAGTTAAAAAAAATTATATATATATTGTAATATACCCATTTTTTATAATTATTGTAGTTAATTATTTATTATTGATTATTGTGTTAGGCAGGCTAACAATAAGATAAGAAGTAAAATTTAAATTTAAATATCAGCTCCAATTTGATTGTATGTTTACAAACATAGCATCCATTTTGGATGCTAAGAAAAAAGGGTGCTAGCAGGTAGCTACCAGGTAAGAGATAGATAAAAAAGGGTCAGTCAGAGCTGGGGTTATGAGCTGATAAGAGTTAGTTTTCAGAGGGGAAACTTGTAAAAGGAGGAGCTGCTGTATGAATATGAAGAATCATTGTTAGCCTGGTTGCATATTGTTTGTGTTATGTTTGTAAGTGATTATTATAATTAAAAAGTTAAATAATAAAAATGTGCCTAATTGTCAAGAACCCAAACCATACCCTGAGAGATAAATTGAGTTTTAATTAAGTAAATATTGGGTGAATTGATTTTTTCATAAAAAAATAATTTTAAAAAAAATAAGTATATTATAATATAATATATATATATATATATATATATATATATATATATATATATAATTGTTTAAATTATTTGTTTGATACTTAATAAAATTAATTCGGCCATTGTTGAGCTCTCAGTCCTACAATCGGTACGTATTTTATATCTGATTTAAATGTCTCTCACCTCTTTACCTATCCACTCCCAACATCTCAACCTTTCCAACATATCATTTTGTTTTTTGGTTTTCTCCATTATTTTTCATTTATTTATTTCACTGAGATATATGTAAACATACGTATTCACTATATTTTACATTATAAGTTTTCACATTTTATGTAAGTATTGACATTTTATATGTGATAGATATGAAACTTTTTTTTCCCTTTTTTTTTTTTTTTTTTTTTTTTTTTTTATGTTACACATTTTTTTTTTCATTCTGTAATTTTTTTTTTAATATATAATGTTTCACATTTTTTCATACTGTAAATTTTTTTTTTTAATATATAATGTTTCACATTTTTTCATAATGTAAATTTTTTTTTTAATATATAATGTTTCACATTTTTTCATACTGTAAATTTTTTAAAATTTTAATTTTCTACTATCCAACCTTTCATTAAATTTCTTTTGCTCCTTTTGTTTATAATTATTATAATATTTGTCAATTAACATAACTACTGTTTCATTTTGTTTCTAATTATCATTATATACACTACTGGTTGTTAACTTTTGTTTTGTAGCCCTGAAGAAGGCCTAAAATATAGGCCAAAACGTCAGCACTATTAAATTAAGTTTCTACTTAATTGTGTGTTAATTTGACTGCACCCTCAACTAACTTCTCCTCTATATACACACAGTCAACCATTCTTACTTCACTATAATAAAATTAATAAATATTATTTTAAGAATTTCATTACATCCTTACTTAAACCCATAAGTGTTGTAGTTTACAATATATGATCACTAGGATGCTTGTGGTAACCATTTTAGGTTCTGAATGCAGTAACTATAAACTAGGTAGTCATTTAATTTTTTTAAAGATAACTTTCTGGCACCTGGGACTGCTTTACATTCTTTATACAGCTGATATTGGGATATGGGTTGGGACCCATCCTAACACCTTCCTTTCTACCTATGCTGATGACTCTTGTGTTTTATCAGTAAATAATGATCGAAATTCTGCTTCTCAAACTCTTCAATCCCACATCAAAGACCTTGAGCAATGCTGTCAAAATTAACTCCAATAAATCAAGCAAGTGTACCCAAAGGTGAAAAATAAAAAAAACAATTTTTCTCTAGAACGGATGAACCAACTTTCACTAAAAATATATATGTTAATAGTTTCAACAATTTTTTTATGAAAACGTAAGTAGAATATTTTTTAAATTTAAATAAATTTAAGTCATGTTGTATTGGTACACCTACAATTTATTGCTACTTTATTTCAATGAAGGATCCTGTATAAATTTTTCAAGTTGATCTCAAATGTATCCAATGATAAAAAAAACCAGCTTTTTGTCCGCTCTCTCTACAGCCATGCTGTGAGTAGTCACTGGTAACACTGAAGAAGTAGAATAGAGCAGAAGGATCTTAAAGTCATTAGATATTACTTACACACTATGTACCAACATATTATGTATTATACCTATTATTATATCTTCAATTCGATGTAATACTTTTTTCGGCTTGGATAAAAACATAACACTATATGCTATTGTTGTATAAGATAAGTGCTATATTTGTATAAGTAACTACAAAGATATTTTTATATCATTAGGGTAAAAGTGTAAAAATAGTTAAAAAGTTTCTTCTTCTTCCAGTGACGCGACAGACCGTGAAGACCCTGGTCCTCATGGTGCAACCTCCTGGGAGCTTACACTAGTGTTTCTCGATGCATTTTGTAGTGTAGGGTCATCACTCCCTACGCCTAATTTTGTGAGTGGCCACCATTTGGCTGACGGGTCTCACATACCCGGGGGGGAGGCTGTAAGTAAATCCCCTTATAATTACATCCTTATACAAATCCCGCCGGGACTGGGATTCGAACTCACAGCCTTTAGCATGTGAGACTAGCGCGCTAGCCACTCAGCCACAGGTTCTCCTATCAAAAAGTTTTATCTTGTAAAAACTTTACTAGAATACTTTTACCATTTTCAATACTTTTTACCATTTTCTTGAAAGCTTTCTTTAAAAACGAAATGGGTAATTACTATTTATAGTAGTATCAAAAAGTGATTAAAATCAGGAAAATAAACAAATGCAATTCTACATAAAAATAAATCATTTTCTCATGTTTTATTTTTGGTATTATCAAAATAAAAAAAAAAAATTATATATATATAAAATTTGTTTTATTCATATCTCTATGTTAAAAGGAAGCTATAATAAATAAATATATACAACCAAGCTTTCATAGAATTGTTTGCAATGTATATTTTTTTAATTGCAGAACTATTATATATATATATATATATAATACATATATAATCAATTATTTTTCTATAAGTATATTCTAAAGCATGTAGTCAATATGATTGTTATCAATTTGGAATTTTTATTGGACTACGTCCCATTAAACATTTATTTTTCAATTTCTCTACATATGTACAATTAAAAACCACCGAACTGAATTTTACAACAGTTATTCTTGTTTACTCCATTTTTTATTTTTTTTTTATTGCATTAATATTTTTCTTTATTGTCAATTAGGAATCAACTTCCACCTGTAGTTTTAAATGTAGATTATTTATTACTCTATGGAGATACATAAATTCTTTGTACATTTCTTAATTCAAAATTTACAAAATCATCATTTTCAGGACATTCTCATTAAAGATAATTAAAACCTTCAATGAGATTCTTCTATTATGAGATATGGCTTGATTGATTCATTATTACTCATCTCATTAATTTACTTCTTTTAATTTCAAATTTCATTTCTTATCTAATCTACATATTTCTGTCAATTCATTTTTTTTCAACAGCTTAAGGTAAATTAAAACACTTAAAGCAAATTTGGCAGAATATATAAATATATATATATTTTTTTTTTTAAGTATATGATACTAAAAAACTATTTCTTGTCTCTTAAGGCAACAATTCCATAACAGCGTGGTGATACGTAAGGATCGAATAATTTTACTAGAAAGGAATGGGAGATACCCTGAAAGAAAAAAAGAAAATTTAAATTGTCTATTTTTTAAATAAAGTAAACTTTTATTAATTAAAAATAAAATGATAATTACGTTTTCTTGTAGGTATAGAAGTCGGTCGAGTAAAATGATATTTTCAATAACTGGAGCTAGAACTACCCTCATCATGAAATAAAATTCAAGTAAATTCTGAGACGGAGCGAATTTCTCAAAAAAATTTTCTATTTCTTCATCAGAACCCTTGAAAGAAAGAAATTTAAACAAACTTATTTCATTAAACAAATAATATTATTTATCTTAATAAATAATACTTACTTCAATTTCATAACCGAGTTTCTTAATTCCTTTTCTTGAATACTCGACAAATGATGAACACTTCGATCCAATTCTTCCAACTTCCCGGCCTTCACCGATACACTCCCCCATTTTATGCTCCATAAATAATTCAAAAACTGCTCGGAACATTAACGTTTGGGGAATCTGAAAGAAAAACATTTAATGCTAATATTCCATTTCTTAAATTATTTATATACTAAATTATACACTGCCTACTATGAAAGAGCTAAATATGAAAGACAAGCTCGTTCAAATGTGTGAGACAACAATGGATAGAGTTGAATGTCTCAGTGAACCATTTGTTTGCAGGAAGAGTGATTGTCTGGCATGCCTGCTGTTCAATCTGGATCTCGAAAAAGCTGTAAGAGACTCAGAAATCCAAATAAATAGCACTATATTTAATAGGTCTATCCAGCTCCTAGGCTATACAGATGATCTGGAAATTGTAGTAAGACCTTTTAAGAACGTTCAGACAGCCTTTTGGGTGGCAGAGAGGTTGGGCCTGGTGATTAATACTACCAAAACAAAGTAAATGGTAATAGGGCAAGATACCAGGCGATGCTGTAAGAATTGACATGCCTTTGAATGCGTCAATAAGTTCACACAGGTTGGCTGTAATGCAAACGCCTCGAGTGATATGTTGGTTAGGATCAAGAAATCCAATCGCTGCTTCTTCAGACTAAGGAACCTTCTCAAGAGCAAGAGCAATTGCCTACTATTCAAGGAAAAACATCAGCATAATAAGTAAGTTTGCTAATTTGGAGTGTTACAATGACCGCGTCCCCCAATCAACTTCTCTTAATGAAATTTTCTTTTGTTGATTCTAAGTTCATTAAATTTGAGTGCTGCCAATGGATAGTTTCTCTCTCTATACGTGTAACATGCCTTAGTTTAATACTATATATTAGATCATATTTACTAGATGAATTCAATAATACAGTTGTAAATTTCAATAAATGTTCTAACCAAAGCTGGCAATAATGCCTAAATAGGAATAGCAGAGAATTTGAGAAAACCTAGAATTACCTTCAGTGTGTTGTATCTTTCTCACATGCATGTCTTTAATTCTTCAAATGAATATTTTTCTATGTTATGTTATAATATTATTGTCTTATCGCCTTTATATGTATTCTTGAGTATTTTTTTTTCTCTTGTAAATAGTAGGGTTTTCTTCTTCTTTTTTTTTTTTTTTTTTTTTTTTTTGTTGTTGACCACTTTTTAAATATAATAACTTTGTATATATGTAAATAGACCTGCATGTAACAAACTATTTTCTTGCTGCATATTGCAAAAAGCCAGCCCTCTCATGTGAGCTAGTGAGGAACGCCGATAGCAATTTATATCGCCAAAAGAGTATGTACCTTTAATTTTAAATCTCAATAGAATTGAGGAAGACAAAATTTTCATTAATAAATAAGGCTGGACAAGGCCAGGCACTCAACAAAACAATCACTCAAGTGAGTTCAGAATTTATCTTTTTTTTTTTTTTTTTTCGTCAGGAATTTCTTCAATTTGAAGGTTTCCTCAACCAAACTCTTGCCCCAGCAGGTCTTTCCATCTCTGCCAGTCCATCGCATCCTCCTCCAACAGCCCCCTATACAAGCCATACTCTCTACCACTCTATCCTTCCATCTAACTAGGGGTCTTCCTCTCCTTCTTCTTCCACAATTATTTTAGGTAAGCGATTGTCCCTCATTCATTCATTCCACATGGCCGTACCACCTTTGCCTCCTTTCTTCCATCATCTCAAGAATGTTGTGCTTTATTTCAAGTGCTTCTCTTATAGTGACATTTCTCACCTTTTCAATTCTCGATATCCTTGCCACTCTCCTCCAAAAATCCATTTCAACAGAAAGAATTTTTTTTCCCTTGGCTATGCTGAGGGACCATGTCTCCGAACCATACAATATTATGCTCTCTACCAAAGCTTTGTATATCAGTTTCTTCGTTTTTATCAATATATTGCTGCTCCAAAGTAATAACTTGAGCATTCCTACTGCTTTTTTCCCTCATGTAATCCTTCTTTGGATTTCTGCCTCTGCTCCGCCATTACATTTGATTATGGAGCCCAAATAACAAAACTGTTCCACTTTGTATAGATTGCACAATGTTGGGTCGGTACTTTCCTCCTTCTCCGTGCACATATATTTGGTTTTTTCATAATTTATTTTGAGCCCTCCTTGCTCATAATGGTCTATTATTTTTCTGAATAGGTAACTTATATCCTCTTCATCTTGTGCAATTAGTACCTGATCATCAGCAAATAATAAATGACATAGGTTTTTCTCCTAACTCGACGCTCATTTTCCCACATTTCTGCATCCATCCTTTTAGTCATTCGTCAAGATTTTGAATAGGGTGGGAGACATGCAGCATCCTTGCAGTAATCCTTTTCTGTTTGGAAATTCCCTGGAAAATAATGGGCCTATTTTTATCTGGCACCTATTATTTGAGTAAATTTCTCTAATAAGGTCCATGATTCCTTGGTCTATTGCAGCCTTGTTTAGGTATTCCCACAGAAGTTTACGAGGCATGCTGTCAAATGCTTTTTCCAAGTCAATAAAAATTAAATCTAGTCTTTATGACTTGTCCATTTGTTTCTCTAATAGCTGTCTCAGAGTGAAAATATGGTCAATACAGGATCTCTTGGGTGTGAATCCGCATTGCTCCTCAGTTTGAACGTATTGCTCTTCCAGTTGTGCTTTTATAATTCTTCCTAATAGTTTCATGAATGGGTTTGTGATACAGATTCCTCTATAATTTTCCCATGTTTTTCTATCACCTTTCTTAAATATTGGTGTCAAATACCCTAACTTCATTTCTTGAGGTATGTCACACCCTATAAGATTTTATTAATAAAGTTCGTGAGCATTTCAAACACCACAACTCTGCCATACTTCATTTGATTCATTCATTCCTTTTCCCATCTTTACCTTGTAGCTTATATGATTAAGCTACATTAATCCACGGGAAGAAGCATTCTGATTTCAGCATGTGATGGTCTGATCCGATCTCAGCACCTCGATAAACCCTTACATCCCACACTTTTATTCTACTTTGCTGTTTAGTAATCAAATAATCTATTGTTGATTTCAGCTCCCTAGCCTAGTTTCGTTATGCCAAGTGAACTTTTGGATGTCTTTGTGTTGGAAAAACATGTTAATAATTTTGAGATCCATTTGCTCGCACACCTGAATGAGCCTTTTTCCATTATCGTTTCGCTCTGGCTCTCCATGTTTTCCAATTATCTCACTGTTACTATCTTTAGCTACTCTTGCATTCCTGTCTCCCAGCAAGATTTCTTTCCGCTTCAGTATTCTTTCTAACATTTCTCCAACCTCTTCCCAAAATTCATCCTTTGTTTTCTGGTCTTTATCATCAGTAGGAGCATATAGCATATATCCTGTTACCACAGCTTCTCTCGCGTAAAGGGTTATGTCCATCCTAATTATCCTTTCATTTCTCATCTCCCAACCAGTGATGTTATTTTTTAGTTTTTTCCTGATTAATATAGAGACACCTGATTTCGTTCTCTTATCTCTTTCAACACCTGACCACAAGTGGACAAAGTCTCCTGTTTCTTCACTACCCTTACCTTTCTTTTTTGTTTCAGTCAGGACAATGATGTCCATCTTGAGCTTATTGATTTCTCTTGTTCGAATCACTTGCTTGGTCGATAATCTCTGTACATTCCAGCAACCAATGTTTAATATCCGTTTCCCTGCATTATGTCGATCCCTTTGTGTTCCTTCATATATCCGAGGCTTATTTTTGTTTGGTTTTTTTAGCATTGTATAGTTTTTATTTGTGAGCGAGGAGCTAGCCCGCTGCACCAATCCCCAACCTGGAGGACCGGGGAGTTTAAATTCGGGGTCTCCTACCCCTAGAGGGATTGCCTTCACCACGGCTCAGAGTTCCCTCTACCCTAGAAAGCCATTTCCTGCATTTCTTAGATGGTTATACCACCTCCTAATTACATAAATTAGTTAACTTTTGATCATAATGTATTTAAAAAAAAAAAAAATCATTAAAAAAGTCTTTTACACATTTCGTATTATCTCTAACAAAAGATGGTGAGTAATTTAAAATATATAATTACATAAACATAATTATTATAATAGTTAATATTTCCAATTTTATTAGTTTCTTTGGCCAGATGTAACTTATATTTTTGTTGATTGAAGTAATTATAAGGGGACCTTGTCCCAAAATAAAATTTCCTTTCTATTCAGAACTGTTTTTCATTTCTAGAACAGCAATCAAGAAAAAACACACTAATAAGGAAAACTTATTATTTTTTTTACCAACGTTTCCCCCTAAATTGTAGGTCTTCATCAGAGTTGACTCTGTGAGAAAATATCAAATGAAATTACTTCAGAAGAAAATTTGGCATTAAGCCATGCCAGACTATTTCAAAGAGGAAACGAGTTATCTAAAATAAATAAACATTAATATAATAAGATTAGTCAAATCTGCAAGAGCCTTTTTCGAGAAAATTGTAAAATACACAGTAGGAAAAAAAATAACCCATAGAGGTACCTAGATGCGGACTGGACTGAGTGAAGAAAAGTGGTGGCAGAGGCCTAGCTCATGGGCTGTAACGCCCATCGAAGAAGAATATTATAAGAAATTTATTTATAATTGAGATAAATTATGATTTAGTGGCAAAGGATAACAATTCAATTACTAATTGCTACAGGTTAAATACATTAAACTAAACATTAAATAACTTAATTTTTAATTCAAATTAACATTAAATTACCTTTTTAGAAACAAAGATTCTTGCTGGGGCTTGTAAGGAGAGCATTCTGGCATTTCTACCCAAAGTGAAATTAGACTGCTTTAGGTAATCGCTCATTGGGAAAGTACTTCCATGTTCACTCCCTTCATCTAACAGATGATAGCAACAACCAATGTTTACCAAAAACGGAACATCATTATTGCACAAAAATTGTCTTAAACAGATCGGAGATAGATTTCCACAAGTGTGCAGGCCAATGAGACCAAATTGATATTCAGTGCTGCCAGGAAATTTTTCAAACAGAAGATTCTTGAGATCGGTGTCACTGGTAATAAACTTGGTTGCCTGTTGGTAACATTTGTTATTCTGAATGTTTTTAATTCTTGAAGGAGCCTGATTACTAAATGGCTCATCATTGCTGTTGAATTTGTTTAAAGCACTATTCCATCGTTTCTATTAAAAAAAAAAAAAAAAAAAATTATAAATACAGTAGTTTTCAAAAATAAAAGAATACACTTCAAACAGTGCATTCTTAACATTTCTGCTGTTCAAATTGTAGTGTTGAAATAAACCTATTTTTAGGTTAAAATTCAAAATCATCATCTATGATAAAAAAATAATAGAAGCAATGCCGAGGTATAATGAAAGATTCCACTTATCTTGTTCCCCTTAAAGATTAGCTAGTTTTGTACATATCTAACAGAATGTTGCTACATGATAGTGATTTTCAAGGGAATAATACGAAAACTTCTCCAGCGAATCAGACCTCTGATATCATTATCTTTTCTATATGAAGAAAGTAATATAACATCGATATTAAGAACAAAGTTTATTATTAAAACAACAAATAATATAATGAAATGCATACATGCAACATTAGGTAAGACAAAGAGAGGAAGAGTTCACTCGAATCAGGACAAAAAAGGTTAAGTATCTGAGATATATAACGAGAATAGAGGAAAATATTGCACAAAAAAATTAAACCTTGATGATACAATATTTTTAAGTTTGACATAAATAGAATTATTGACACTAGAATTCATTAAGCCGTAATTCAAGGTTCCATTAGGTAAATACCTGTACTTTGTGAGCTCTTTCCGCTGCAACTTGTGTTAATAGTGATGAACTATCTAAGCCCAAAACTTGTAATTTATAAACTAAAGATAAATAAGAACTTAAATAACCCTTCCCATCACCAATATCAATAACATGACTTGCATCAGTAGTCATAACTAAATCAGCAACAAGTTCACTCATTTTTTTCACTTCATGGAACTTCTTTTCGGACATAAATTTATCTTTATTGGCACAATCCATGTTTGAACATCTTTTTATTCGAAAATCCTCCCTAAATTTATCAACATCAATAATTACTTCATTTTTTTCAAGAGAGTTTGCAGTACAAGCCTGTATAAACTTGCCTAGCTCTGAATGGTTGGAAGACAAATTGTCAAGGAATATGTCAACGATGGTTCCTTTATTCCAATGCTTCTCATTAAACTCAGTTTTAATTTTATGGGGCACATAGGTTTCCCACAAATCATTACTGAAAAACTCAACCATGTGAGAATTTACCAAAGGTAGGTACTTGGAAATAAAACTTACACTTTCTTGCAATTTGTTACAAACTTTATCCATTTTAATAATTTAAGTTAGAATTGTTCGCACGAAACATAGGCTGTATCCCAGCTAAAGAACAAGACAATTTATATAAGGAACGCATGTTCTCCAATACTTTATCAAAATCTACATTCTGTTTATTTTCCTGAGGAAAATCTTTCGAAATAGCAGACAGTTTCAAGAGTGAAGTTTTCAGTTTCTGAGGAAGTTGATCATTTTCCAATAAAGCTTCAGAAAAACCAACATAATGTCCAATCTCCTTTCCAATTGCTGCACCCTGATGGTATCCTAGGTGATAACCTTCCTTAAGGCCAGAATTTTCACCCACCTTATATCCTTCATCAAATCCTTGTTTGCTAATTATTTCTTCCTTACAAGTAATAGAATCAAATATGTCATTTATATCAGTATCCATTAAATAAGTGCCAAAAATGGCAAGAGAAAAGAGAGAGGTTACAAATGGAAGTTTATAAATATTGCTATCAGATATAACCCTGACAAAGAAGTTCATTACAATCAATTCCACGCTATATTTTTTGAAAAGAAAGATTTTCACAGGTTGTTTAACTCTTCTGTCATCCCCAGGCTTGTATTCGTAGATAATGGTTTTCATCTTAAGTGCCAAGTACTCCTATTTTGTGCAGGAAAGGAGGAAAGATAGACTACTATATGTTGAGACTCTTAGTGCCGATTCTATAAATATTCAAATAGTACAAAAAAAAAAAAAAAAATATATTATATATATATATATATATATATATATATATATATATATATATAGAAGAAGGTCACTCCTAGATATTCAATATACTTTATGATATTGTAGAATATTTCAGGAAAGGAAATGTAAAAATAGGACCAGATTATTATTATTATAAAATTAAAAACGCTGCAAATTATTACACAATGGTTTATTATTTCCAAATAACAATATTAGAGTATAACTGTTAATATGGCTGTTGATAGGCAATAAAGTAATATGAAAAGCACTAATTCAAAGCATCATATCATAGCACTACCACTGATTTCAAAACGCAATATCTAAACTGGTAGTTACCCAAATTCTACGCATCTTGAAATGTAAGCTCTCAAATTTTGAGCAGGGGTAATTGTTTTGTTGTTTTTTTTTGGTCGATAACAAAGGTTGATTATTGAAAATAATAAACCAAAAGCATTTATACAGGACTCCATTACTATTTCCTTTTCTTTTCTTTCTATTTTCATTTAAATAATTCAAATAAAATTTTCTGATTCCAGAAAACCTCACATTTTATCTTTATCATCAATAATAACAGAGTTATCAGGAAATCAGATCTCAAATTATAGAACAGTTATGCGGTCCTTGGGGAGAAGGGGGGTGTAAAAAGGTGGTCCCGAGCCTGTGCGATGTCAGGTACTCGTTAAAGATCCCTATCCTAATAAAACCTGGATAGGCAAAATTTAGGACTCCCACTGTAGCATCGTCTGATTAGCCATAGTAGCATTAAGTGACGTTAAATAAATAAACAAACAAACAAAGATCTCTAATAAATTGTGGCTTGACCATATAAGATGATTTATTTTTATTTATTTTTTTTTTTTTTGCACTTTGTTCATCGCGTTGCTTGATGACGAGAATCTTTTTGATTTTTCTCTATCTTCAATAATAACCGATTTTTTTGTGTAATTACATCTATTATAATCTGTTACTTTATTATGCTTATGAAATTTTTATTATATATTTTTTTTTTTATCGCACTTTACTTCTTCTAAAACGCTATACACACTTTTCTCTATCTTCAAAAATAACTGAGTTATTAGCATATTTATGTGAAAACTTTCAATTTTTTGTTTATTTTCTCTTTTTTCTATTATATGATTATTCGCGGTTTTTTTGTTAAAAAACAATAATGAATTTTTTTTTTCCATCTTCGAAAATAACGTAATTACAAGCGTATATATAGGCGAGAATTCATTTATTTTATTTATTTTTTTTTTACAAATTTTACGCAATGTTTTATTATTTCCAAATAACTAAATTAGCGTACAATTGTTTATAGCTGCTAATATTTTCGATTGTTTTCTATCTTCAATAATAACTGAGTTTTGGTTTAATTACATCTATTATAATTTGTGACTTGAATATATAGATCAACTTTTTTTTTTCTTTTTGTTTATCGCGCTTTACAGAATCTAGAACTCTAAACTTTTTTTTTATCGCTCTTTACTGATTCTAAAAGTCTATACATACTTTTTTCTATCGTCAAAAATAACTGAGTTATGAGCGTATTTATGTGTAAAATTTCAATTTTTATTCTTTTCTTTTTTCACTTTTATAAAATTATTCGCGGTTTCTTGGTTAAAAAACACTGGTAAATGTTTCTTCTAACTTCAAAAATAACTGAGTTTTTTTTTTTTTTTTTTTTCCTTCTTCTTCTTGGCATTGGAGCTCTCCATACAGCCAGTCTCAGCACATCATTACTAAATATTTATAGCATGAGTAGCTATTTTTAGTTTCTTCCTATATATATTTTTTAATCGAGTTAAGGAACTGTGTCACTCTTCCAATTTCTTCGGATTTTCTAGTAGTTAGTAATTGTCCATATATATTTACTTTATTATAAGTATTTAAAAATTCCAGAAATTTTTTTCTCTGGGTCTCATACGCTGGGCACTCCATAATTATATGCTGCAGAGTCTCATTTTTATTGCAATTGTCACATTTGGACGAGGAGAGTACCCCGATGCGGTGCAGGTACACATTGCACACACCGTGGTTTGTTCTGAGTCGGGAGAAATTTTTGATAATGTCTTTGGGTAGGTTCATCTCATAAAACCAAGGCTTGTCCTGGATGCTTGTTATGTTGGATTTATAAAATCTTCCTTTATTTGACACTCCATAAAGTTCTGACCACTTCTTTAATAAATCTTTCTTGACCATACGGAAATAGTCAGAGTACGGCAGTCGGATGTCTGTAATGATATCTAGGGTGTCGGTGGTTTTTGCTAACCGGTCTACCTCATCATTTTCGGGGATTCCTACATGTGCCTTGATCCACATAAATATTATTTGTTTTTCATCTCTTATTGCTAAGAAATGCTCCTCTAGCACATTGGCTAAAATATTATTTTTAGAAATATTACTATTATTTTTAATTGATAATAGTGAGCTCATACTATCAGTTAGTATTAAAAATGTTTTATTTTCTGAACTATTTATAAATTTGAGGGCTTGTAGGATTGCGTATAATTCGGCATTAAAAACGGATGTATTATGAGGTAGTTTATGCTGTTCATAATATTTATAACTGGGAATATAAACTGCCGAGCCTGTATTATCTTTTGTTTTAGAGCCGTCTGTATATATACAAATATGTTGAGGCCAGTTTTCTGATATCAAAGATTTTAGGTTTGAATTTATGACTATTGGAGGTAAGGAATTAAGTTTAGAGTTTATTACTATATTAAAAGTTTGGAACAGCATTTGGTATTGGAGGGTATAGAGTGGTAATTTAGTGCTGGAAAATAGATTTTCGGCTAAATGTTGATATTTTATAAAACTATTGTATATAAGAGGGACATATTTTTTATTTTTCCAATAAGCCTTGGTTAAGATGAGGACACTCAAAGATACGATTTTAGTATAACAGTAATTATTCCTAGCTTTTATCTTAAAAAACGTTTTATCCGTTAGGAATTGCCTTCTGAACTTTAAGTAGGTTTCCCCAGCCTCGTTATACAACGCGTCAATTGGAGTAGAATTAAGAAGTCCTAAACATAACCTTATACATCTATTATGCAGCGTATCTAATTTCTTTAGGGTACAATCGGGAGCTTCGCCATAAATTGGTGCTCCATAATCGAATATCGCCTTTATAGTGCTTTTATAAAATAATAGTGACATATTAGGATCTGCCCCCCACTTATTATTAGAGGAAATGAGTTTTATTGTTCCCATTAATTTTTCCGCCCTTTTTTGAATTTCCGTGACGTGTTTATTCCAATTTAATTTTCTATCAAAACAAAGGCCTAAAAAACGTACTGAAGTGACACAGGGAAAGGAGATCCCTGCTAATAGAACCTGATCTCCAAGGGGGAATTTATGCTCTCTACTAAACGGGCAAACTACAGACTTGGAGACTGATATACTCAAACCTGTATCTAGTTGCCATTCTTTGAGACCTCTCACAGCTTCGTCTAGTAGATCCAGGCAACGGTTTGTTTTTTGATGCGTTACGTATATACAGATATCGTCAGCAAATTGTAACATATTTACATCCTCAGGCAAATATCTTTTTAAATCTGCTGATACAATAGTGAACAATAAACAGCTAAGGATACCGCCCTGCGGTAAGCCAATCTGTGCTTGTCTTGAACCTATGATGCGATTTTTTACCTTTAAAATTAAGCGTCTATTACTAATCAAGTTAATTATGAATTTAATAAGTTTTACCGGGATTTTAATAGCTTCCATTTTTTTAGATAGTATGTGGATTGGAATTGAATTTTGAAAAATAGGCCAATTGTTTTTTTACCTTCAGTAAATCCTATATTTATGTCAGAGTGTAGAATCATTAAGCTATCCACGCTCGATTTCCCTTTCCTAAAACCAAATTGGGTGTGAGGTAGTTTGTTCTGGGACTCAAGCCACCACTCTAGCCTAAACTTGATCAATCTTTCAAATGTTTTTAGTACGCAAGAACTCAAAGATATAGGTCGGAAGGAAGTGGCTAATTTTGGATCTTTACCTGGTTTTAGAATAGGTATCACGCAATATTCCCGCCATGTCTCTGGTATGTTATTAGTTTGCCATATATTATTGAATATTTTTAATAATTCGATTTTTAATTTATCTGGCAATTTATTTAACATAATATAGTGAATATTGTCTTTACCAGGAGAGCTATTAGCATTATTTTTGATTGCCTGTAAAAGTTCTTTGTAGGTAAAATTATCGGTTAGCCATTGATTATTTTCATCGGAATATTCACTATTTTCGTTTAAATGGGTTACTTGTGGCAATACTAGAGGAGGGGTTAATATTTCTAGAAACTCCTCGCACCAATCTCCAATGGCAGGGACCGGTCTATTACACGTTTTTCGATTCTTTATAGCCGCTAATTTGTTCCATATTTCCTTGATTGGGTTGCTTTTTTTAATACTCGAGGTAAACGATCGCCATGACTCTTTTTGTTTTACTTTAGTGACTCTTTTAAATTCCGCATCTGAATGTTGATATTTTAATAGATTGTCGATTGTAGGATTTCTTTTGTAAGCTTTAAATGCAACTTTCCTGCGATTAAGATATAGTCCACATTCACTATCCCACCAACTTCTACTGTATTTTTTATTGTAATATGTTTTGTATAAGGGAATCGTGCGTTCACATGTATTGTTAAGAAGGTTAATAAATTCCTCATACTTAAGGTCGTCCGAGAGTAATGGAATATTTTCTTGAATAATTCTTTCAAATTCCGTCCAATTTGCCGATTTGATTTGCCATTTTCTAGTCGATTTATATTTGTTTTGAGAGTCATCTCGTATAGACTGAAAATTTATGATGATGGGGAAATGATTGGAGCCCAAGGGATCATCGTGAACTTTCCATGTGATACCATTCGCTGAATTAATTGAGCTTAATGTTACATCTAATGCTATATTCCCTTTCTGACGAATATTGTTCACAAGAGTTGGGGACCCGTCATTTAAAAGAACGAGATTAGTTTTTTCAATTGCTGAAACCAAGCTTTGACCCATCATATCGCACCTATCACAGCCCCATTGAAAATGATGTGCATTTGCATCTCCGCCTATAATTACTGGATGTTGAAAACTATTAAAAAGTTTTTCCCATTTATCTTTTGTCACTTTACTTCCTGGTTTTACATAAAACGATAATACCCTTAGGCAGTATTTTTTATAGATATTTATATTTACAGCGACTATATCAACATCTGGTACTGTTTGGAAATTTAATATTTGTTCGAAATGAAATTTCGACTTGATTAAGATCGCTACACCTCCATACCCATCATTTCTATCAGTTCTAACAATATTATAACCGGGAAAATTGACATATTTGTCTGGTTTAAACCAAGTCTCAGAAAGTAAAGCTATGTCAATCTTTTCTGAAAATAAGAAATATTCTAGGCTATTTTTGTTTGATATGGCCGATCTGGCATTCCACTGTAATATTTTTAATGTTTCAATCATAATATTAAGTGTTTTATGTTAGTAATTATCTAAATGTATTATGTATATCTAATATATATATGAATATTTTAATTCAAAGCTGTATTTTAGCCTATTAGCCGATTGTGACTATATTTTAATGGGTAAATTTTGAGTCCTGTCTTTTATCATGTTTTTAATTACCTCTTCGGAAACGTTTTCAGTTTTGGATGATAAAACAGAATTCACTACGGTAAGTAGAGCGTCAGTTAATAAATTTAATTTGTCTTCGTTTTTGAAAGGATTCCCTATATCTTTAAACATTTTTCCTTTGTATGGATTATCTGTGATAGGATGCGAGGGCAACAAAGGCACGGAAAATTCCCTGATTGTGTTTTCCCTTAACTGATCGTTAGAATTTTCTTTTTGAGGACTTAGAGTCCTTTTTCTTTTTGCAACCGTGATTTTATTTCTAACATAATTTTTAGAATTAGTCGAAATATTATTTGATTGTTCTAAAGTTGGAAAAGATTCTGTTTTATTTTGTAAAACTGCCCAACTAAACGATTTGCCCTCTATTTTGGCCTTAGCCTCGTTGTAAGTCAGGTTATGATTGCTCATTAACTCTTTGACCGTTTTTTGTTTTTCGTATTCTGGGCAAAGTTCTTTAGCCAGAGACGAATGATTTTGTTTACAATTAATACATTTAAATAATGTATTGGGTGGGCAGTTATCAGTTTCATGTTTATCCGAGCATTTCCTACACCGTGTAATTGTACTTTTGTACTGAGTAGTGTTATGTCCATAACGTAAACAATTGTGGCATTGGATTACCGATTGGATGTAAGGATGAACTTCACAGCGAACATGATGAATCGTGATATATTGAGGGAGAACCTGGCCTCTAAATGTTATTAATACCGTCCTAGTAGGTTGAAATTCAACGGTTTTGTTTTCTTTGTTAATTATTTTTTTAGTAAACCGTCGTACACTGATAACAGTTTGTGTGTCTGAGTATGGGGTTTTTAAGTTTTCAAGAATTTCCGCTTCTGTTAATTCCAGGTCTACATTACGGATAACTCCTTTTTTCTCTAGTACAAAATTTGGAATGTAAACGTTTAATTTTTTAGCTTTCAAATTTTCTGATTTAACCAGCGCATTTGCCTGTTCTCCTTGCCTTGTCACAACCTTAATTCTATTTCGACCTACTTTAAAGATATTTAAAACATTTTTATATATTTCCGGGCACGAATTATATAAAAGTTTCCCGATTGACATTGGGTGTAGCCGACCTATTCCTACTCCCTCAGTAGAGTTACTTTCAATAAATACAAAATAAGGTCCTAAATCTTTCGATTCGTAATATCTTTCTGGTTTAACCGTGTTTCTTTGTGAATTGTTAGTACTTTGGGGGTTAGTTTGTATCTGATTTTTATCGGATTGATTATTTCTCTCCGTTTCCATTACTACCTCTGACTCCAGCTCAATACTAACCCCTAATTGTAATTGTTTCTCCCTGCTCTCTTTATCTGGTGGGTCTTTCTTTCGCCCGTCACTACTAGTTGACATTTTCAATTAAAATTAAATTTAAAGAAGGTTATGTAGAAATAGATCAAATTAAATGAAATGAGATTCTTATCTGGTGATCCGGTTGAAGCAGCAACAAAACATACTAGCTCCGAACAGCACGCCTGTTAAGACTAGAGTTTCGCTCCACACAATTTCTGATCTTGAAAGGTCTCTAAAAGTTCTTTAAATAAAGTCAAACGTTAGTGAAAACTACTAGGTTAACCTTAACTTGCACTGTTCCTAACTAAAACACTTAAAGTAACTGAATTATAATAAAACCATGTTCACAAACTATAAAACCATGTTCACAAACTTTAAAACCATTAAATGAACAAATATCATTATGAATGCAGTACAAAAACCAGCAATAATCACTAAAGATTACTATAACCAACTTTTCACCATGAGCTATCATATGGTTGTGAAATAACTGAGTTAAAAGGTAAATAAAATCCTTTTAATCGGCAGCCATTTTAAAACTAACCAGCTGAGATCAACGTTTGCACCAACAAATGTTTAATACGAGTTAGTCAACGTGGGTTAGCGCGGGACGTCATCATATTCAGGTGTTAGAATCATCGTTGAATGGACTAGTATGAACTAGTATTTTTGTGGCGAATTTAAAATAAATTGGTCCAGTAGTTTCGGTGAAATGCCGCGGACGGCGGACAAACGGATTTTTTTTTATTCGTTATTCGGATTCTATGCATCGTAAGCTCTCAAATTTTGAGCAGGAGTAAATTTTTTTTTTTTTTGGTCGATTACAAAGGTTGATTATTGAAAATAATAATAAACCAAAAGTAAACCTCAATTCTCAAAAAGTTGAAATTATAATTAACTAATCAAATGCTCGCTAGTTTCGGGCTTAATAATTACTAAAAACCACATTAATGCAGACCAGACATATTAAATATAGTCGAAGAGGTACAGTGTGTCGAAGATCCTTTTCATTTCTAAAATAAGACAAAGAAAGAAGTAAATCTATCTGAGTGTCTGGGAGAAGATTATTTTTTGCGTGGTTAGGCCCTTTTTTTGTTTTCCAGAGTATTGGCTCACAATGACCACGTAGGAAACTGAGCACAATATCTACAATAGCACCTAAACCCTGATTCAGCGTCAACAAAACTATTATTTCACAGACATCACTCAGCGAGCCCCAACGATTTTGATGAAACTTTTCAACTTCTGGTCCTAAGCTCGAATGCTACTTATATTATGGGAGATAATTTTTATTTTATAGTACTATTGAATCGATCATGATCGGGGTACTCTCTTGAAGCTAGTACAACCATACAAAATGTTACCACTTACTGCCATGACATTAAAATTAGTCCGATTATATAAAAAAAAATGATTTCTTAAAAACCTATAAGGTTAACAATAAATATTTTATGAATAAACAGGTAACAGTTGAAGTTTTACTTTCAATGTTGTGAGCACTGTGCTGTACAATGTAGTGTTCTCTTACCTCGATGTTGAACGATATGATGTTTTTTTGAACGATCTCATGTGATTGATCCCTATATTTATTGTCAATGTTTAATTTTTACATTTGGATTAGTTTAATTGTTAGTTCAAATGCCTTTACCACCCGCTCTTGCAGCACGTTTAGCCAAACGTGGGATAGTAAGTGAATCAGTTCTTAAAGAAGGTGCTGAAAAGAAGAGTAAATTAGATGCTGAAGAAGAAGTCATAGCAGAAAACTATGATAGCAATTTCAAAGGTAATGCAGTAGTATCAAATTATAATCAAGAAAATGAGGAAGTCACATCTATACAAGCTGATAAACATTTTAAGGGACATTCAGGGTGCCCTAATAAATGGAATGTATATCATGAGTGTACATCATTTTGCATCAGACATTGGGGTAAAGGAAAGGTTGTACCGGACTTAATTTACATGAGGAAATTCAACAAGTTAATGTCCAAGTATCCACTACCTTCTAATTGGAAGGAAGTTTATGATCCAGGAACTGGACGTCATTACTTCTGGGAAATGTCTAGTGATATGGTATCCTGGCTTCCTCCAGGTCATCCCAAAGCATCAGTAAGTGAATCTGCCGCGACAGTTCGAGAAGATAGACATTTAGTTGCAACTGATGCTGATCTCTCAGATCGTGATTCTGATAGTTCTAATGAAGAGGAAGATGAAATTTTACCCAGAGGAAAGGAGGAAAAGAAAATTGATCGTGAAAGAAAGCATAATGGAAGGGTCAAGACTAAATCCAATGATCTAGATCCAATGGATCCTGCAGCTTATTCTGAAGCCCCACGAGGAAAGTGGTCAGATGGGTTGGATCGTGGAATTGAAGCAAAAACAGGGGTAGATGTGACAGCTTCTGGGCCACTGTATCAAATGAGACCCTATCCCAGTCCAGGTGCTGTTTTAAGAGCCAATGCTACCCGTGGAAATCCGTAAATATTTCATTAGGCTATGTGCTTGTGAATATGTTATATATAATTCCTTTTATTATTATTAAAATGTAATTTAGTCTATTCCAAATCCTAAATAAATTGTTCTCACTAATATAATTTTTAATACAATTTTACTTCTTTTTTTTTCCAATACCTGTTGTATTATTGATTTATTTTATTTTATATATATTATTAATATAAAATATTTTATCAATTTTTAACTTAGTAGTTGTCTGTAGAGGTTGCAAGTTGAACCTTATGATATTTGTAATAATGGATACAGTAAAGAGCATCATGGTATCTCTATACATTTTCAAAAATCATTGGAATTCAAAGCAGTAGTCTGTTACTAATATGATATGTGTATCAATGTATGAATTAAAAAAAGAAATATTTTATAAAAACCTAAAATCAGATCTTCACAAATGGTATCACTGAAGAAAAAATCCTGGGATCTATACGGATAATGAAAAGAAAAGAAGTTCTGTTCGAATATTTAGTTTTGAAAAAAAAAAAAAACTTATAGAATACTATAAAGCTTATATTTTGCATTCCTCTTTTAAATTTTTGGGTATTAAAATTGTTATATTTCATTTTATGCTTTCTATCAATATTTTATTTTATTTTTATCAAATTGTATGATAATACCAATAAAATGGATAAATCATAATGCCTATTAAATGATTTGAATGATGCTACATTTATTAACCACCACTTTAACTTGAGACTTAAGATAATTTTTTGTAAAATTCAGATGTCATGTAGTTTTTTTTTGCTTGTCAGTTGAGATATCTTATGACGTGCTAACTACTAAATATGGCCTTCTGTATACCTTAGGCTCTTATTCCTTGGATTGTTATTAATGTCTTCAATAAAATTTTCAGATAATAATCACTTTAATTTTACACTTTCCATCAATTAAAGAATTTAGGTATGTATCTCAAAACCCAGCTACAAGGCAATTACTTGTATAACTAATTTGTCGACATATATTTTATTAAGGGTATATGAATTTAAACTACCCTATTTTATCAGGTTGTAGTTTATTAAAGAGAATGGCATGGCCCAGTAGCTACAATAGTGGCAGAATAATTATCTATTGTTATTTCTGCCTAGGTGGACCCAGAGGTAGAAAAACCTTAGGGTACACCCAGCCTCTCTAAAGCGGACACCTGCAAATTCAGAAAACTTAGCGGCTAAGTGCGATATGACCTCCTTGCACTGCCGTTGGCCCAGAAATAGCATGAATCTCTATAAGTACTGAACCAAAGACCTTTCATGGGTTGCACAGGCATAGGTTTTCTTTTTAATATAAACATGAATAGAAATTATTTTGCATGTACAAAAATTTCAGTAAGATAATATATAAATTAAAGCTGGCAGCTGAATGTGATCTCTGCCTGATCACCTACTTGCACGGCTGTTAGTCCAGACAGTATGAAGTTATGTATATACTGATCCTAAGACTCTTCATGGATTTCAGTGTTAGTTACTTAAATTATTTTTTCTGGTGTATGTTATATATATATATATATATATATATATATATATATATATATATATATATATATATATATATATATATATAATATTATAATATATATAATATTATGTATGTTATATATATAATATTATAATATATATATATATATATATATATATATATATATATATATATATATATATTATATATTTAATCATAATTATATCATCTACAATAAATAATTTTGTTTATTAATTATATGAATTACTGTGTTATCAAATGGATATTATTTATACTTGATTACCGTATCAGGAGAGATTTGACAGAGTGGGTAAATAGCTTTGTCAGGGTGAGGACTACACTTTCATAAATTCTTCCTAGTTTTAATCTGCCCAAATAAATATTTTATCAAGTGGAAAGAACATTTTGTTTGAGCATGATAATCACTATTCTTTCAACCAAGATTATCAACAGTTGTATCCTGTTTGTTATTCATCACATTGTATTTTTATTTTCTCTTCGACAGTATTCAACATTTCAGCTTTAACATACAGGGTGTCTCAAAAATATCTAGTCATATTGTGGAAGCAAATACTAAACCTCAAGAGGAACAAAAAAGTTCATATGACCCATTGTCTGATTCTTAGTGATTTGGGAGGAAAATCAAAGAATTTAAAAAAATCATCATAAAAAAAAAATCAAAAGAGTATTTTGCTGTTAATCCTAATATTCTTTAGATAAACTCAAATATATCTATTTGATGTGAACGCACAGAAAAATAAGTGGTACTAAATTAAAGAAGAGAAAATCTTCCAAAAGGTTAAGAAATCATAATATTCTTAAATGAGAAAGTTAGTGTTGCACGTCATTCAGAAAATTAAATGTTAATATTTCTAAGAACATTCACCAAGTTCTTTAATTGTGAGGGAGCGGCGTGGTCTAATGGATCGAGCACAAGTCTGCTGTTCTCCAGGTCCTGGGTTCAAATCCCGGCTGTGGCAGAAGATTATTTATTCTCTTAATTCAGTTGGATGGCGACCCTCCTGGGGCAGGCCCAACCTCTATAAAGTGGGTACCCAAAAAAAAGGAGAAAAACTTGGCAGCTGAGCGTGATCAAGGCCTGATCCTGTCATTAGCACGGCCGTTGGCCTAGAAACAGTACGAATCTCTATATGTACTGAGCCCAAGACCCTTCATGGGTGTAGTGGTACAGATTTTTAGTTTAATTGAGAGTGACTTAAGTAGAAGAAGAAAATCTTGGATAACAGCAAACATCACAAAATTGTATTTTCTTCCCTAACGGTAGACAATCAGGCTATGAGTCATGAACTGTTTTGTTTCTCTTCAGGTCTAGTATCTGCTCCCTCAATATGACTAGACATTTATGATACACATTGAAAGTATAAATTTTCTTTTTGGTCCTTTTTTTTATTAATTCTTGCCTTATAGCATCCTTGATTTGACCTCTGAAGATAGGTTTGTTTAGCATCATTTTAAAGTTAATTAAATGTAGAAGTTTTTTTGAGATCAGGAAAATTTAAAACCAATGATAAAAGAGTAATAGCCACTTGAAATGTCAATATTCTTAGAAATATTAAAATTTAATTTTCTGCATGATGTACGACACTTACTTTCCTATTTTGAGGGTTCAACTTCTTAACTTTTTGGGAAATTTTCTCTTCTTTCATTTGGTACCACTTATCTAAATGACTGTGGTTTGGTAATATTTTAAAGAATATTCAACAAATAGTTTCATTGAGAATGAAATTTTATCACTCATTTCATAGAAATAGGATGGGTAAGTAGAAAACCTCAGATTTCTAAGCATTTTTTTTTTTTTTATTGTGGATGTAATTAGTTGACCGTGAGAATTACTGGAAGGAATTAGTCGGGTGGCGGTCATAAATGAAACAACTAAATAGTTTCAACTATTTATTGTTTGCCAACGTTTCGACCCCTTTGTGGGTCATCATCAGGGCGCATGGTGGGAGAATGGAACTGAAGAATTTCCATTCTCCACATGCACCCTGATGATGACCACAAAGGGGGTCGAAACGTTGGCAAACAATAAAATAGTTGAAACTATTTAGTTGTTTCTTTTAAATGACCGCCACCCGACTAATCTTCCAGTAATTTTTTTTTTTTTTTTATGTCCGTACATCCATCTAGATTAGAGAGCCCGTGCTCTCTAATCTAGATGGATCCTATTCTTCAAGAAAACCATTGTTAACAGCAAAAAAATTGTATGTGCCCATTAATTGCTTCATTGTTGCGACCCTCTCCTTCAAATGCCCTGAAGGCCTATAATTTAGGTCGAAACGTCGGCACCAGTTTATTTCTTAACTGTGTGTTCTTTTGACTGCACCCTGAACTAACTTCTCCTACTTACTCACACAGTCAACCAATCTCGCTTCACAAAATTTTATTTTCTTCCTTAACCACTGACTGTTAGACTATGGGTCATATGAACTTTTTTGTTCCACTTGAGGTCTAGTATCTGCTCCCACATGACTAGACATTTATGAGACACCCTTCTTAAATGTATTTAATATTCTATCATTTGTTTTTATTATAAATACTAATGATGCTTATATTGCTGTTTTCTAAAATATATTTTTCCATCCCTTTGTTTCATTTTATTAGCTTATTATTATTTTCTAATGACTCATTACCATCACTGACTATTACTGTTGGCTCAGTACTTTGAGATTCGTACTGTCTATAGATGAAGGCTGAGATCATTCATTGCTGCCAGGTTTTCCTCCAGTATTTGGGTATCCGTTTGATAGAGGTTAGGTATAACCCAGGACTGTCTCCCGGTCAACAATTAATTAACTCATTAAACCATTGTATAATGTGCACTATATTTTCAGAGACTCCGAAATTTTACTAGAAAATTTTTACATCCATGGGTAGAATTATTTCTTATTTACATTATTTGTAAAAACAAAATAATTTCAACTCCTCTCAATACTACCTAGATGTTTTATGGTATAATTGTAATTTTCTTTTCTTACCGTTCATGATTGCTAGTGTACAGCATGTCATTTAGATGAAAAAAAACTACTTCTATAACATATTATGAGTTTGTCGTTCAGTACAGGTGATAAGTATTTTCATTAATACACCAGTCAACAGTTTTATCATTACAAATATTAAAGTCAACTTGTTTGTTTATTCATTCAACATCACTTTTTGCTACTAAGGCTAATTGGATGATGCTACAATGGGAGTCCTAAATTTTGCCTATCTAGTTTTAATTAGAACAGGGATCTTTAAGTATCTGACATCGCACAGGCTCGGGACCCCCTTTTAACAATCTCCTCTGAAGGACGGCATAACTAAGGATTTATTACTCACATTAAAAAATTCAAGGGCCACCTTCAGGTTTGAACCTAGAAAGGTGTTATACTAGCCACTACACTATAGGTAATCCCTTCAAATTGACTTTGAAGGAAAATGAGTTCACTTCTACCAATCTATAATATTAATCCATGTAGTATACATAATTTTATTATAAGGAGACATAGTGTCTCAGAAATAAAAGGTAAATTTCTTTTATCCACTAATTCAGCCAATTATTGTTCTATATTAGATGATTTGGGGAAGTGTGGTCTAGTAAATGGAGCACTAGCCAACTCTTCTACGGGAACAAGGTTTGAGCCCTGGTTGTGGTAGAACATTATTTATTCTGTTGTCAGCCATGAAATGGCCCTGAGGTACACCCATCTATTAAGTGGGTACTCAAAAATTGGTGGATAAATCTGGCGGTTGATCTTGATCTAGGCCTTATCAACTCCTTACACTGTTGGCCTTGAAACAGTAGGAATCTCTGTGAGTTAAGTGCGGAACCCCAGACCGTGCATGTGTTGAGGTACAGTTTTTATATTAGATGAATATAAGTTAAAAATAATATTTGAGGGGGAAAAAAATGTTTCCATATTTGTTTCTATTATTCCTTTTTTTTATATATATATATATATATATATATAGCATAGCAAAACTATTTATACTAATTTACAGCAGTCACTCCATATTTCAATTATATAAATTAACAGAGCCATAAAATAGTGAGGAAATAATAATAGCTTAAAATTCATAAGAATGTCTTAATTATAATCTATAATTGATGAGCCGATGCCTGATAAATAAACATACAAAGTCCAGAATATAATCCCATAATGAATTTCCTTTATTCAACAATGGAGAACATAAAATATATCTATATATATACAAAATGTTACAAGATGCCCTTTGCTAGCCTGAGATCAAATGATGCTATTGCTGTACCAAGGATATATATAAAGGCGGATATTACAAAAAAGAAAAAGAAAATAAATATAATATAATAAATAATAAGATCTAACTTCTAGTATAAACTAACTGCTTAACTTTAAAAAGTACACAAATATTACTGTCATGAAAAGCGATGCCATAACATAGTTTACAATAATATATTATAATGGGAAAATTAAAAAACTTAATTAAATAGGAAATTACAATATATATAATATATAAAAATATCACAAATTTTCAGGCATACATCAGTAAATTTAATTCTAATACTTATTTTGAATAGAAATAAAATTAATCTATAATGCTCGTAACAATAATAGTTTAATAATCTATGACTTAATATTGGATGAAGTAAATCCTATCGAATATAAATATGTGCTGGTAAAACATGGATGCAAAATGAGCAGCTAACAAGTTTTCAAGGATTCAGTCAAGAGCTTAAAACGTTAAGCAGAAAAAATAAAATTTATAAGATCTCAGATGAACGAGGCAAAAATGAGCCGAGTCATAGTATAGCATCATTATTGCAAGCAACTTATATTTCACTTCTCTCTTTGGAATGAAGAATTCTGTTACTTTCATAAATAAAAAAAAAAAAAAGTGAATATGGGTTAATGAATAAGTTTGCAATTTATTGTATTGCTTAAAATATAAATTTACAAAATATGTAAATAATTTAATAACTAACAATATTGAATGTGTACTTAATTCTGGTAGGCACAGCTGAGGGGATAAAAGAAAAATGAAGTGTACTTTTATTAGTAAAACAAAATAAACATGACTATTTTTATTCTTTTAAACAACTCAATTATATCATGTTGTAAGTGTTTTCTTTTGTTAACATAAATCAAAATGAATTAACCAGTAATAGTTAATACATTTTAATTTATTATAATATATATTTCTTCTCATGAATTTATTTTTTTAAGTTTATCGCAGTGTAAGGGAAGGAAGCTATACTTAATTTTTTAGAAAATATCGATTTATAACTTAATTTATAAATGTCAAATAGATACAACCATAAATATTAAAGAAACTGACTGATTTACTTTTTATAGTATTAAATTAGCCAGTAAGGACTGATTTAGTAAAGATACTACTAAATTTTGGATTAGGACTTATAGTAATTCCAGAATTGAAGCAATGTTGTTGAAATGGTATGTTAAAAAAAATATGTTAGTAAAATTGAGAGGGGTTTATTGAATTAAACATCTAGGGCAAATTTCAAGTAACTGATACAGTTTAAGGAGCATCCATTAAATTTAGAAAAAAAAAAAAAATATGAATAACAAAATTTATCTAGTTGTTTGATTAAAAATTAAGTTTAACGATTTATGTATTTGTAAATACTCACCCAGTATTAAGTAGATTATTAAATAACAGCTGTATGAAAGAAAAAATAAGAACTAAGTTGCAAAACTTTGTGCTTAGATATGAATAGTTTTTACTAACTTCAGGCTTTGGTTATACTTAGAATTTCACCTAATATCATAAAAAAACGTAGCAAGAACTAGTACGAAATATGGGATGACAACGTAACAAAATGTGACTAGCGAACCTAAGCACTATGTTTTGCAAATGGATGAATATCAACTTAAAAATTAATTTCACACACAGTGCCCATAAATATCTCATAATCCCAAAACTACACTATATATATACATAACTTTCCCGGCGAATTCGGTCATAACTTCTGAACATGTGAATGTTTATGCGTCAGTCATAAATTCCAAAGTATTAATAATGGTGGAATTGATAACATAAACAACAGAAATATTACAAATATTTCCTTCTTCTATTTTCAGCCAAAATTTAAGAAAAAAAAAAAAAAAAATTAGATGTTATATGCAGATAAAAAAATCCACACGTCACGGACATAAGATGAGCAAAAAGCTAATAATGAGTAATGATAATGAGATGGAATTAATTTACTATATTATCGTTTTGGTAAAATTATCAAAAATTAGTCATATTTATTATTTTTATACTGCACTTAAAAATTAGTTATTGATACTTATTTTGTATATATACATATTTTTTAACAACTAAATCAATAAAATAGCCAAGAATACTGGTGTTATACAAGCTCTTATCTATTTAACAATATACAATAAAAAAATTTTCAGCTATAAAACTATTCAGGAAATAGTTCTAAGAGAAGCACGATAACTTGAACACAATATGAATAATTTAATCTTTTTTGAATAATACGAAAAACTTTTTACAAACTAAACTGTTCGTTGATAGCAGTTAAAGTATATTTAATGTAATATATAGAAATTTACAATAGACTAACCTATCTATAAAACAAACTTAAAACAAGATATACACTTTATTCATATATTTACAATTTGTTCATTTATCGTTGCAATTTATATTACATATAACACATTCCATACATTGTTTTATATATATAAATATGTACATTCTCGACTGTTGTAATTATCTTTTATTTTTTACAGGCTTAACATATTTTTTTGCTTTTTTTTTTTTTAAATGAAGATTTGAAAGAAGACAGTTAATAATCGCTTACTCTTGTGCAAGGTGTATACAACTTTAAGAGGTCAATATCATTATCGGAATAATTTACATTAGTATCATACAACCCATCTGAGAGTAATATATACAAAAATATTTATAATTTTATTTGTAAAGTACTGCGGATAAGAATATACAAGTAAGTTAAAACATTAGTTTATTCTTTTCATTATAAGATAAACCAAATTAACCCGGAATATCGTTTTAAAAATAAAATCGCAATAACACGAGGAACAAAAAGAAAAAAAAATCCCAATTCAGCTCTATAAGTATTCTAATCGACTTAAATTCAATATTTTACCAGTTTTTAAATTACTAATAACTTAACAATTTGTTACCCCAGTCATGCCAGATTAATACTTAAAATTATTGTAATTTAAAAAAGTCCATAAATCTGGATACAAATAAGTGAAAAATGTATAAATCATTAACTGAAAAATATATAAATCGCTTGGAAAATAACTATTTCCAGCCAGAATAAGTGAGAGAAAAAATAAAATATTTAAAGAATGAGAGCATTCTTAAATACTTTAAACTGAGATCGTAACCAAAATGGATTGTTCGAAAAGTTTAGAGCTAAACGCGTCTTCTTTTTTCAACTTTATTTGAATACTCACTGAAAATATTTGTGGAAGGTGAATTCTTAATCTGGCGCGTTCATCTTTGATTCTATTGAACAAAACTGGCATTGATAAAATTTACTTTTGACAGAGCGGAAAATGAGATATTGCACTTTCGTTATCATTATGATTTGGTCATTTTTTTTATATAGGAACTCTTCACTGCATCCATGCCTAAGTTGCAGTTGATCATCGAATTACGAGGGAAAAAACTTATAATCGTTCTACCAATAGTCGATTAAAAAAAGGTTTAATCACACTGAGGCAAAAATGTACGGATCACATTATATAACTCAGATCTTTTTCTTCTCTTCATTCGAAAGCTGAAAAAGAAAAAAAAATATTATTAAACTTCAACAAATTAATAATAAAAATTTTATCATATCAATGATTAATGATGGTTTTATAATCAAGCATACATTATCATTAAGTTTCATTCATCTACCCTAAAGGCCATGCTAAACGATGATAGGGACAGGCAAGTTAAAGTACTCTCGCATTTGTAGCTACTTAAGAGGGGAGGCATGATAATTTTTAATAAACTTGCATAATAACATCAAATATTAATTTTAAAAATCTTATAATCCTAATAAATATAACTGTTCATAAAATAAAAAATGTTAAAGTTAAATAAAAAAAAGTTGTATGCATACAACATGTATTTTAAATCTAAATTTTTCACAGTTCAAAAAATTGAATATAAATGATAAGTTACATAGAAAATATGTTGGGTTGTAATATAAGTTTGTAGCGTTTTTTACTGGTGATTTAAAAAAACACAGACACACAGAGTCAACTTTCACTTTCCTGTGTCTATTATCATGTAGTGTGTGGTCTTAAAAATAAATCACTAAATAATAAATTGTTTTTTACTTTCACTTACCTATATATGAAATATATAGTAAGGGAAAGTATTGCGATCGTGAAAATTTTCGAACACCAGTTTTCGACGGAAATACACGTTTTAGGGTCTCCTGAGTCGAAACGACCAAATCCCACAAAAAGGTCTCTGTGAGTGTGTGGTAACTCCCGGGCGAAAACTAAAAGTGCAATGAAACTGAAATTTCATATTTAAGACAACTATACCTTGAGATGTTACAAAATCTTTTTCATCAAAATCAGCTAACCAGAAGAGGCAATTTATACCAAGCATTTTGCACATTTTTACGATTTACTAAAAAATGGCTCAAACGATTTTGATTAAACTCGCTGTATGGATATAAAATTTAATGGGCTTTAATATCATGCAGATTTCATTCTGATTGAAATAGCCTGGCAGGACTTAAATGCCAATATTTTAAATCTTCTTCCTCTAAAGTACCTTAGATTTAATAGATTTAAAAAAAAATGGAACACCATCTTATTAGAACAACTAAAGGAGAAAAGTATTAAAAAAAATTCTTTATGCAATTTTTACGTTTTTTAGCACAAGAATAGTAATATAGATGTATAATATACTGTTGGGTAGCTAATGATTTTAGAAAAAATATTATCTAATATACAGAATTTTAAAAGTTAATGGAGAGTGATGAAAAGCTGATAAAACTAATTGATAAAACTGATAGATGTTGATAAAAATATAATAGATTATTTAATAAAACACATGTTTCTATTGAAATAAAAAATAAAAAAAAATTATTCGTTAACAATTTATTTGTATCTTTCAATGTATTTAAAAATTCTTAATTTTTTTAATAACATTTTTAAATGAAACTAACAGTAACAGCTTTAGTTTTGTGTCAAATGATTATTCCATTTGTATTGAATTTAAGTTACACATATGGTAAGAGTAAATATAATACAAATAATTTTGTTATCTGTTACTCTTTGAACTATTTCCATCTATAATAAAAAAAATTATCGCTTTGAGCCGGATCCTCATTTTATTGTCAAATTTCAATAGCACACCAGGAGAGGTAGGAATCCCCATAACTATTACCATACGCGTTTTATCTCCACTCGTCGCAATATAAATGTGAATCTCATTCCTGAGTAAAATTTAACTGGGTTTTCAGTATTTAGAAATAAGTTCTTCTATTTTAGATAGAAAGATGCTTTTCAACAGCTAAAATCATGTCTTCCATGGTTATGAAAACAAAACATGGATATGAAATCAAATATACTTGTAAGAAATTTGCTAATACTGGTCAGATTAAGATGAATTTGCTTTCAGTTAGAAATTTACTATTAATTTTTATGAGAACCTATAATTTTTCAGATTTATTCAAAATACAATTTTTTCAAATGTTTTAGAAATAGAATTTTTTTTCAGCCACTTAAAGGATAAACTTTTCCAAAGCCAGCCTTATCGCATATCTAGATGATAAGTAGAACATCCAGGAAAAATTTCAAGCTCACAAAACCTTAGTAATTTTTAGATAATAAGATGCTAATTTATTTAATAAATATAGATAAGCCAATATTCCATTAAAACAATTAATACTGTCATATAAAATGATAACTAAGATTGGTATATTGAGCGCTACTAAACTACCATTCCATTTTTAAATAAAGAGCCAATCCACACTAAATATTGCCTAATCCTTTAAGTATTAAGCCTTTACTAAGATCATAGAAATATGTTAGGGATATTTAGAGTTTTAATAGAACTTGGCACAACGTTTATGTTAATTAGGGCTGTTAAATAAAAGTAGATAATTGTAAAAAGTTGTCATCTTTAATGTCACAAGTGGTTGAATACTTGACATTGTGCGTTAAGTCAATAGATCCTTTACTAAGATCATAGAAATATGTTAGGGATATTTAGAGTTTTAATAGAACTTGGCACAACGTTTATCTTAATTAGGGCTGTTAAATAAAAGTAGATAATTGTAAAAAGTTGTCATCTTTAATGTCACAAGGGGTTGAATACTTGACAT
Organism: Piezodorus guildinii; assembly: GCA_023052935.1. Lineage (NCBI taxonomy): Eukaryota > Metazoa > Arthropoda > Insecta > Hemiptera > Pentatomidae > Piezodorus > Piezodorus guildinii. Next base: position 79,351,255 of record CM041294.1, on the reverse strand, counting down.
TGTGCGTTAAGTCAATAGATCTCTTTTTCAACAGATTTACTAACTTAATGTTTCTCTTTTCCAGTTAATAAAATTAAAAATGATTACCCCATATCTAACTAGGAATAATAAAGTAATGAAATACACCCCAGGGTTCTAATATTAAAGAATATCTACTAAGTAAGAAGAAAAAAATATTCTTGAGAGAAGTTGGTTCAGGGTGCTAAAATTATTTTTTTATTTTTGGAATATTTGTTGAATTTTTGACATGTTAAAAGCCGGTTATATTGGAGGTGAGAGACATTTAAATTAGTTATGTATGGGGTAATTAAGTATTACTTAAATATTAATTTGTTTAATGTTTGCTTTGATTCCATTTTTACCGCCAATTTTAGTTCCTCATTTCCCCCTGGGTGGATTTGAGAGACATTTAAATCAGATATGGGGTAATTAAGTAATACTTAATTACCCCATTGTTGTGACGCCTTCTCAGCTCAGCCAATCAGTAAGTACACATATCTGATTTAAATGTCTCTCACCTCCAATATAACCAGTTTTTAACATGTCAAAAATTTCAACAAATATTCAAAAAGAAGTATAAAAAAAAAAATAATAATTGTAAATATTAATTTGTTTAATGTTTGCTTTGATTTCATTGTTACCGCCAATTTTAGTTCCTCATTTCCCCACCCAGGGCAACATAATTACTTAATTACCCCATTGTTGTGACGCCTGCTCAGCTACCCAATCAGTAAGTACATATATCTGATTTAAATGTTTCACACCTCTTTACCCATTCACTTCTAAAATCTCAATCTATATATATATAGTATTTCACAGAGAGATATGTATACATACGTATCCACTATATCTTAATGTTTTTGCACTTTATGAAAGTATGGACATTTTGTACATCATTAACTCTTCTTCTCTTACTGTTAAAAGTATTTTTAACTTTGTGGATGTAATTAGTTGACCGTTGAGAATTACTGGAAGGAATTAGTCCAGGTGGCGGTCATTAAATGAAACAACTAAATAGTTGTAAATCTGACAACAAGTATTCAAACTTGCTTTCACTAAAAAACAGACAAAACTTTCCCTCGTTAAAAAATTTAAAACCATTTATGAAAATAGTATTAATAAAAAAACCGTATCCCAAAGGCTCGGATGATTGGATCAAAAATATTTCCTCTACCCCTTCTTCTAACCCTTCAAAAATGATTCCCCAACTTATCACGGATTTGGAATATATTTATAAAGATGATATTTTCAAAATAAGTGAGGAGGACAAAGAAATCTCCCGGTTACGTATAAGTAATATGATCTCCAACCACCTCCAACGCCCCTCACCTCAATCGTCTCTTTCCACTCTCTTCTTCAAAGATCTTTCTTTCACTCGCTCATTCCTCAGATCCAATGAACAACTTATAGTTACTAGGGCTGACAAAGGTAACGTAACAGTTATAATGGACAAAACTGAATACGACGACAAAATAAACTCACTTTTATCAGACCGATCGACATATACACCATCTTCCCGTGATCCCACCTGCCCTCTCATGATAAAATTCAATCAACATATCAAAAATCTCTTAGAAAATAAATTCATCAACCTAACCACATACAGAAACTTGATCTCATACAACTCCTTAACCCCCCCCATTTATATGGTCTTCCCAAAATTCACAAACCCGGCAATCCACTCCGTCCCATCATTTCTAATATCAACGCACCTTCCTCGAAACTTAGTAAATTCCTTCTATCTTAGTAAATACCTTCACTTAAAATACTTAGCCGAACTAACCCCTATGACATTAACAATTCCTTTTATCTCCGAGAACAGTTACTATCATTGCATATTCCCCCCAACTACATTCTAACATCCTTTGACGCCGAAAGCCTATTTACCAATATCCCCATTGATAAAGTTATCCAACTAGTAGAAAAACACTGGAACATCATTGAACCCCACACCACACTTAATCTTCTTCCATATTTAGAATCACTAGAACTTTGTTGTAAAACCGGATATCTCACTTTTCAGAACAAATTTTACAATCAGATCTTGGGACTTGCAATGGGTAACTGTGTGGCTCCTGACCTCTCTAATATCGTACTAAATGACCTACTGAACTCTATAACCGCAACCTATAAAAATTAAATTATATTTATTAAAAAGTACGTGGACGACCTCTTCCTAATAATAAACCCAGACAAAATCCCCAATATCCTAAAATTGTTTAATTCATATGATCCACGCCTCCGTTTTACCGCAGAAATAGAAAACAACTTGACAACCCCTTTTTTAGACTTACTCATCACCAGAAATACTGACGGTTCTATTTCAACTGACTGGTACACCAAATCCAACTATTCCGGTAGACTGCTCAACTTCTTCTCCCAACACCCATATTATCAGAAATTAAATGTTGCCAAAAATCTCGTCCACCGTTGCCTATCCTTGTCTGATCCAAAGTATCATCCTAATAATATCGAATGTATTAAAAAAATATTAACCTTAAACAGCTTCCCAAAAAAAGTCATTAAAAACCTTATAGATTCCCCTACAATTCCTGACCCTGATTCACTCATGATATTTTTATATCTATATTTTATATAGATCCCTACCTTACATTCCGCACCTTTCTGAAAATATAAAAAAACTCCTTAAATTTTCCTTACCTTCCTTAAAACTATGACTAAAGACCCAGAACAAGCTTTCTCACCTTTTTACCAATACAAAAGACCCGATTACTTCTCTATACCGTTCCAATATTGTGTATAAAATTTCTTGTTTAGATTGTGATATATCCTATGTAGGAGAAACCAAAAATTACCTAAAAACCAGAATATCGCAGCACAAACTCTCCGTATCCTCTCGAAACCCTCTAGCCTCAAAACTTTCCGAACACTCCACACATTTCAATCATTCCTTTAACTTTGACGATTGCTCCATTTTAGATTATGTTCCAAACCATAAGAAAAGACTAATCGCTGAATCCGTCCACATCCACCTCCAATCCAATCCTATTAACCACAAAACCGATAAACGATGTATTTCCTCCACATATTAAACTCTATTAAGAAGCATATTTTCTCTGTCTATCCCACTATATATTGTAATATACCCATTTTTATAATTATTGTAGTTAATTATTTATTATTGGTTATTGTGTTAGGCAGGCTAACAATAAGATAAAATTTGAATAACAGCTCTTAGTTGTTTGTTTGTAAACATAACCTCCATTTTGGATGCAAGGGACACCCCAGGTAAAAGCCCAGGTAGAGGAAAGGTCCTTGAGTTTAGTTTTTGACTGGGAACTTGGAGAGTGTGGAGCTGAATATGAAGAGGGATCTGGTTAGCCTGCATATTGTTTGTGTTACTTTGTAAGTTATTATTATGATTAAAAAAGTTATATAAAAGATTGTGTGCCAGATTGTCAAGAACCCATAATATATCCTGAGAATAAAATGAGTAATAATGAAGTAAATATTGTGTGAATTAATTTTTTTTAAAAAGAATATATTTGTTTAAAATAAGCATATTATAATATATTGTTTTGTTTTTCATTATTATTGTTTGTTGTTTTGTTTTTATTTTTTATTCTTGAATCTATTTTAGGTATCCATATAATTCTATATATGTATTTATTTTGTTTTGTTTATGTATTTAAAATTTTCTAAATGTCTTCACTATTCAATTTATTCCAACTTGTATTTATGTTTATTTAACTTTTTTATCAACCTGTAAGATTTGTCAATTAGTGTATTTTACAATGTTCCATTATTATTTTACTTTTTATTTTTTCCACCCTGTTTTCTTTGGATACCTTTAACAGAATTAGGGATAATTCAGCTGGGAGGTACAGTCAGTTTTTCTCCATATACATCTTCCATCACTGTTCTTACTATTATATAAGTGATATTTCAAGAATTGAATTCAAATTTTTTTATCCTGTATAATTATAATCATAAGTTAAATTTCATTGATTCTTTGTATGGTAGTATTAAGAATTTTAGTCATTGTTGTCAGACCCTGTCCATAAATCGGTACGTACTTTCCATTCTAGTTTTTTTCCTACGTATTTTCCATCCTACCAAACCCCCATCTACCAAACAGTACCTAGTTTCCATTCTCCCACCATGCGGTACGTATCTCCACTCGACTTCATATTTTTATGTTTCATATTTCATGTAAATTATTGATACCTGTGTAAATTTTGTTTAGTAAACATTTTTTTCTGTATAACACTTTCATTATTATACTATAGTCATTGTATTTTAATTAAGTTTTTTTTTTTACATATATAGTTCTTCTGTTATATTTTAATAACGACGTTCTCTAGCTCAATAGGTTATATAATATTGTATGTAATGTCATTGAAATTGTATTCTTTTATATCTTTTTAGCCCTGATGATGACCCACAGAGGGGTCGAAACGTTGGCAAACAATAAATAGTTGAAACTATTTAGTTATTTCATTTAATGACTGCCACCCGGACTAATTCCTTCTAGTATTTTTAACTTTATAATGTCTCACAACTTTTTTTTTTCACACTGTAAAAAATTAAGTGTAATTAATTTAGCACTTTGACGACCACGCGTGTTTGGAGCACCTTCTCTTGTGGACCATAGCGGGCGTATGAGTCCGCTGCAGCGGTTCCAACTGGGACCGACCAAAACTGGCTATTTTGGTTCAATGGCCCAAAACATTATTATCAGCTGGAAGGAATTAGTCCGGGTGGCGGTCATTAAATGAAACAACTAAATAGTTTCAACTATTTTAGTGTTTTCAACTATTTGAGTTTCCATTCTCCCACCATGCGCCCTGATGATGACCCACAAAGGGGGTCGAAACGTTGGCAAACAATAAAATAGTTGAAACTATTTAGTTGTTTCATTTAATGACCGCCACCCGGACTAATTCCTTCCAGTAATTCTCAACGGTCAACTAATTACATCCACAATTATTATCAGCTATTTGTGTTTTATTTCACCCGAAAAACACATAGTATTGAAAAAATTGTGATTAAAGTTACTTTAAGTTAAATGAAACAATTAATAATGAAGCAGGTGCCTGCGCCCGCTGCGGTCCCACGGGGAAGTTACTAGAGGGCGTGCGTGCCCTCTGAAGAATAAAAGAGATGTCCGTATGCTCTCTACTGAACACACGGATGAAATGACTGAAGTCGTGACTCAAGGTGGAAGAACCATTACAAAACCAAGGATGATTGTCGATTATAACAGTGGAAACGGTCAATCGATACCTCAGACCAAATGTCTTATTCCACAAGCTTACAGCGAACCCGCTAGTGGTATCACAAAATTGCAATTGATCTTATTTTTGGGGCCTCTCTACTGAATGCATTAGTTATTCATCAACAACTTTAGGTTAAAAATTTGATAGAATATAACAAATTTTAAAGAAGATGTTCTAAGGGCGCTTCTTGAAAAAGATCCTTTAAATGACTCCGCTTCTTCACCTTCAGCTAGTTGACGATCTCTTCAGTCGCACAGATTTGATAAAAAAAAACTAGGGCTCTTTCATAAAGTTGGAATATACTGTAAGGGGTGCTATTTAAAATTTTAGGAAGCAAAATGTACAAAAAATAAAAAAAGTTGTTACACATTGTAATTGTTTTTAAAGTTATTTTGTTCAAGTATGTATATTACAGTAATTCATAGGACAGATGCCAGATGACTGATTTGTACATTATTTAATATAATCATTTGCTATGATTAATTGTTTAAAAATAAATTAATAAAATTTTTTTGTTTTAGCATTGAGAATAGCCACTGGTATCTATATTTACGATATCATAAAAAATGAGAAAAAAAGTACAACCTAAGTTCATTAAAATGTTTCTAGAACCCAACACGGTCGGTTATCAAGAAAAAATCAATTATCTAGCGGGCGTCTGGTCCTTTGGGCTAAGGTTTATGGATGAGGAAAACCGATTGTGTAGCGGGCGTATACGCCCGCTGGAGGCTGGTAGTGATAGCGGGGGAGCGGGCGTATACGTCCGCTGTGGTCCCTTTTGCCCTGCACCTGAACCAGGGAGCAGGCCAGGGGTAGACTAAGCCAGCGGGCGTATACACCCGCTCTGGTCGTCAAAGTGTTAAATACTGTAAAAAATTAACACACCTTTTATTAAAATTTCTTTTCTCATCTTTTGTTTTTAAAAATTATTATATTTATCAATTGTCAATATTACTATTCCACTTTGTTTATAATCTCTAATATAATTTATTTTTCTTATCATCTTTATATATTGTATTCCACTACTGGTTGTTATCTTTGTTTTTTTCTTATAGCCCTGAAGAAGGCCTAAAATTTAGGCCGAAACGTCGGCACCAATAAATTAAGTTTATGCTTGGTTGTGTTATATTGACTGCACCCTAAACCAACTTCTCTCATATATACACAGAGTCAACCATTGTCACTTCATAAAAAAAATATTCTGAATGAAATAGATATAAAAACGTTAAAATGGTATGGACATGTACAAGGAATGAAAGAGGAGCAATGGCCGAAGATGACCTTTCTCTATCAACCTACGGAAAGGCGAAAAAGGGGAAGACCCAGGAAGAGATGGTTACAAGATGTGGAGGAAGGCATGGCTGTCAGAGGTCTTCGAGAGGGAAACTGGCTCGACCGAAAGAAGTGGCAAAGAAATTTAGGAACGAGAAACAGCTAAGTTGTAAAAAAAAACTTGTCAAATAATAAACTTACTCAAGTGATGTGATCCATCAGGTGGTGCGTAGTTCAAAAAATCCCAGATTAAAATTGTATCATCGTGGGATGACGATACTATCTGGAATTCATCAAATTGCAATCTAAACACACGTCCAGTATGCTCCTTTAAAAAAAAAAAAAAAAAAAAAGGTAAAATAAGAATAATGATAAAAAAAACAAGAGTAATAATTTTTATTTTAAACTAAATATAATAAAGGAATATCTTTTCAAGTTTCTTAAGGTAGAGTAATCATGAAACTTTTTTCACCCTCAAAAATGCAAGACGTTTGACACACTCTAGATCTGTTCATGTTTCTTGGATCAAAAATTTGATGACAGTTTCCATTTTAGAAATTTAATGTAAAATATTATTGTTATATAGCATTTGTCACTGAAGAAGGCCTAAAATTTAGGCAGAACGTCAGCATACAATTATATTTTCTTATTAGTGTGATGAAGCTTGATAATTTCTTCATAGCTTTACAAAACTGATCAGTAACGATTCTATGAGATAACTCATAGATGGCGTCCTGGTTAGGTTAACAACCTATGAGTTATCTTGTTGTCATTTACCATGTTTATATATCAACAAAAAACTGGAGAAAAAAAAAGCTTAAATAAACTTACTACAAGCGTTCGAAGGCATAGAGTACTAGCTGGAGCTCTTGGGTCTAAGGCAGCTACCAAGTTCCAAACTTTGATTTTCCTATAAAATAATAAATAAAAAAATCAACATTAAAATGAGTTAGAAAAAAAAAAAAAAAATACTCAGATTTTAATTTGAATAAATAATAAAAAAGTATCATAAAGAAGAAGATACGTACCCGTCATAAGCCCCAGACACAATTCTTTTACTATCAAATCGGATACATCTTACCAGCTCTTCATGCCCTTCTAACACTCTCAAACAGGCACCGCATTCAATGTCCCATAATCTGAACAGAAATTATTATCATCAGTTTAGAAAAATGAAAAAACTTCTTTATTATCCTGGGACTCAAGTCCCTTAAGAATAAAATAAAAATACATAATTGATAACCGGAACAATGTGGTCATGGCTTAGAATAACAAATTACTAAACTAAAAAAATAATTGAGGTCATAATATATGTGCATCTTTACAAGTCAGACTTTCAGAAAGAAAAAACAAAAATAACATAAGTAGCTTATTCGTCAGTGATAATTTAAATAATATAAACAAAAAAAAAAAAAATTATAACTTGCAAAAAATCAACAAAAAAAAACAACAAATAATTTATATTATGGGGTATATTTTCCCCAAGAATAAGTCAAATGAACATAATAAGTAGAATTTGTTTGGCTCTATTCAAATACATAATTAACTAGCTGGGGAATGATAATGAAATAAAAAAATTAATAAAAGATACAAATAAATAGATGAAAACTCAAGACAGTTCACTGTATGGTAACCTTAATCAATTTCCCCTATTAACATACTCTGTATGAAATAAATTTAATAAAATAAATCAAATGATAGTTCTAAAAATTATCTTCATGATTGCTTCTTATTATATAGTAGAGTACAAGAGTTAGCAACATCGTACATTTTTTTCGTGTTCATCAAATCTGTATGGTAGCTGGCAGCAATTGCATTGATTATTATGTATTCTCTATGCACATGCAAAATTGTAACATTTTCGAGAAACTTTATTATTATAACTTGAACATTAAAAAATAAAATCAAATTTGGCAAATGACCCTAAGATTTTATGATGGGTGTAAAACATTCTTAGTTATGCCATCCTTGAGAGAAGACGTAAAATATGTGGTCTCGAACCTGTGCAATGTCAGGTATATGTTAAAGATCCCTATTCTAATTAAACCTGAATTGGCAAAATTTAGGACTCCCACTGCAGCATCGTCTGCTTATCCATTGCAGCTTAAAGTGATGTTAAATGAATAAAAAAAAAAAAAAAATCTGTACCACTACAACCCATGAAGGGTCAGTACATGAGAGACTCATACTGTTCCTAGATCAATGGCCATGAAATGAGGTGATTAAGCTTAATCACGCTAAGCTGCCTGTGGTTTTTCCCCCATTTTTTTTGGGGGGGAAGTAGGCAGGGAGTTAGGGTTACCCAATTTGCTTTATAGAGGCTGAGTCTGCTCCAGGAGGGCCTTCATACCGTAGGGTCGTCCCTCCAACTGAATTAGCAGAATAAATAATATTCTGTGACAGCCGGGATTCAAACCCAGGACTTAATAATTTAATAAATATATTTTTTATTTTTAAATAACAAAAAAAAATTAAAAAAGGATATTTTTTTCCAGTGGCACGACAGGCCGTGTAGGCCCTGGGCCTCGCGGTGAAAACTCCTGCGAGTTTACACTCATGTTTCACAATGCAGTTTTTTTTAGTGTAGGGTCATCACTCCCTACGACTAATTTTGTGAGTGGCCACCCTTTGGCTGACGGGTCTCACATACCCAGGAGAGAGGTTTTGAGTGAATCCCCATTTTTTACATCATCATCATCATCAATCATAATCGTTTCCTCTTCTACTGCTGTTCGGTGTGAGGGTCCTGCCTGTAGAGTCTGGACCATATGTCTCTTTGTTGTGCCAACTCCACTCTCCTACTCCAGTCTATCCCGCGCTTCCTGCATGCTTTCTTACACCGTCCTCCCAGGAGATGTGGGGTCTTTCTCTGGGCCTTTTTCCCTCTGTGCGGGTCTCATACGTCTTCCTGGCACTTCTCTCCGGATCCATCCTAAGATGTCCAAACCACCTCAGTTTGTGTTCCTCAAGAACGGTCTCCGCCGGTTTGACATCAAGGTTAGCCCGTATAGTGGCGTTCCGTATCCTATCTCTCCGTGTCTTTCTCTCTATTTTTCGGAGATACCTCATTTCTATGGCCTGGATTTGGCTCCTATGTTTTGAGGTAAGAGTCCACGATTCTGAGGAGTACGATAGGATAGAAAGAAATTTCGATTTATATACGGCTAATTTGGTCCGCTTTGACACCTCTCTTCTCCCCAGAAAACCTCGCCTTGAAACATACAGAACATCCTCCCTGCCGCTCCAATTCTCTGGGCCACTTCTTCGTCTATGTAGCCATTCTCATTGAGATGAGCTCCCAGATATTTGAAATTTTCGACCTGCTCTAATCTCTGTCCTCCAGCCCTTAGTATCCTCATTATCCTTCGAGGTTTCTTACCAATTCTCATGCATTTAGTCTTCCCCGGATTAATCTTCATATTTATTTTGGATAATTCCTCTTGTAGGACATTTATATTATGTTGGAGGTCTCGATCATTGTCAGTTAGCAGGATGAGGTCGTCAGCGAAGGTAATAAGGAATATCTGGTGGGGTGGAGGTTTCTGTGCCCTAGCTGGAATTTCCTCATTATAGGCTTAGCTCTCCTTAGTGCCAAGTCCAGAACCATAATGAAAAGTAATGAAACAATTTCATGTTTTGAGCATTTTTACAGGGAATGGAACTTATAAATTTCATACCTTCAATATCACCATGACCATTTATCTGACCAAAATATATATAGATCCATTAATTAAGTTCTTTAATTTTACTTATTACAACGTTTTAAATAAACATAATAGTTTTAAGAGATATTACCAAAGAAATCCTTTAAAAAATTAATTTTCTCTAGACACACATATTTCGTCTTGTCTTATTTGATGATAATGCCGAGATGTCTTGCCGCAGGATCAAGTTCCAGGAATGGCTGCAATACAGACTGATAGGACTTTTCAATGTCATCAGCATACACAAGCATCTAAACCCTTCTGTTGATTACAGTGTATGTCGTCTAGATTCTGGATTCTAAGGTGGAGATACAAGAGGAGGCATGCCAAGGCATCTCACCTCAGTCCTCTTACTATCGAGGAGCCCCCTGATAGCTTTCTTTGGACTTGTGGCAATGGGATTCATAGCAAGTCATGCTCATCAGGTTAATGAGGGTCTTGCTAAGTTCTTCCCGATCGATCAATACACGGACCTGAAGTCAAGAAACAGGTGATTTGTCTTGAATCCATATTCTCTGCCTTTTTCCAAAATTCCATGAAGACTGAAAATCTGGTCTACTGTTGACTTTCCGCACATGAATCCAGACTGGTACTGTCCGCTTTCCCGTTCAGCATATGGTAGATGTTAGAAGAGTATATTTGATAGCAGATTGTATGCTTTAAGGTAAGAACAATGAACATTTTATTTCAAGTTTCAGCTTTCTTGATTCAAACCTAGCATTGTTGTACATAAAAGTTCTGAAGATGTAACATTTTTTGCATGTACAAAGGTGGTGTAAAAGCAACTGCTGCCAGCTGCCAGGTATACAGTTGTCATAGAAATTGTATCATTAAAAATTATGTTTCCAACATAATCATAACCGCATGTTTTTAAGAAATGCTGACTACACAAAAAAAATAATATTATCAATTGAAAATTAAAGAAAAGCACATAAAAATCAATAAAAAATATACAGAAGTTTAAGGTCTCTCGTAAAATGAATTATAATATTAATTTTCAAAAATATGACCCCTGTTGATTTGTGTCACCACCATTTTCTGTGAAAATTCTTCCACTCCATGTAAACTCACAATGTTAATTGCTAGTTGTAGCAAAATGCTTAAAATTCAACATAATTAAAAATTCTATTCTGGTAGTCGTTAAAAATACTAGCCAAGAACTAAGAAACATTATTTTATATATCTTTATTTCATTGAGCGTATGATATAAAAAAGAAGACAAAAACAGAAATATTCGATCTGATCAAAATCATTACCATAAAAGGTAATGCAATTTTATGACCAGAACAGTATTTAGCACATCTTAATTAACATTCAATAAGTAAAAAAGGAAAAAACAAATCAAATATACTGAAGTGAACTGTTGAAAATGTTGCTAAGTGATGTGTAAAATAAGATTTTTTAGAAGAAAGACATTACCTAATAGTATTATCAGAAGATCCGCTGACAACTAAACGATCCCTATACTGGAGGCAAGCAATACCACGTTTGTGACCATTCAACGTACGCACAAATTCACACGATGCCGTGTTCCAAACTTTAATTGTCCTATCACCTGATGCCGACACGATGTATTTCTCATCAAAATCGACTACATTTACAGCGGCTCTATGACCGACGAGAACTCTTCTCAGAGTTATTTCAGTAGGTGAATACATGTCCCAGACAGCTATAGATCTGTCCTGAAAAGAATAAAATATATTTTTTAAAACAATATATAAATGAACATTTTACAATAAAACGCTGATTTAACAAGAATTTAAAAGGAAAAATGACAGATGGAGTTAACAGAAAACAATTCCATAAATATATATAATTCAGAATAAACCATGTAAAACGAATCAATGACTGATAATAACATTAAAAAATGAATAAATTTATAAAAAATGTGGTGAGCCTATTAATGATTTTCTGATGATAAAGTACATTACAATCATTCATTAAGTTATCTTCACATACATTAGACCAATTTTATTTCATTTTGTTAGTGAACTAATCTATTACAATGAATACACTGGAAAATTGCAGGTCAGTTTATAGTTAGTTATTTGAACAAATACAGAAAAACGGACATGTTTTAAGGGAAATACTTTAAAGTTTTTGAAAAAAATTTGTCTGAAATCTTGAACTCAATTCTCTATTGAAATCTTGAACTCAATTCTCTATTTATAATAAAAAAGAACATGAGGTTCCAGGGGTTACCTGTACCATGGTAGTTAGCATAACTGCCTTCAAAGACAAAGGTCCCGGATTCAAACCCGCTAGTAGCCCTAAGATTTTTTAATGGGACTAAAAAATCCTTAGTTATGCCACCCTTTAGAGGGGACGTTAAAAGGTGGTCCCGAACCTGTGCAATGTCAGGTACTCATTAAAGATCCCTGTCCTCATTAATCCTGGATAGGCAAAATTTAGGACTCTAACTGTAGAATCGTCCGATTAGCCATAGCAGCATAAAGGGTCGTTAAATTAATAAACAAACAAAAATGAGGTTTCAAAAATAACCCACCTTCATTTAATATTCTCCAATTTGGGAGCTTTACGACTAATAACAATAATAATAAAATACATTAGAACAGGCTATATAAAATATAAGGACTAAATGAACATCTCATAATTCATATTCATATAGTCTCCCTATCCTATTGTCACCACATGGCTGAAATAATATAATAATAATTAGCCTTCCACAGCCAGCCAGAGATAAGTACTTTAGTGAGGAGTGTCTAGAAGCTGACCTTTTTGTCACTCTCACAAGCACTGTTGATGTGACAGTACGTATTTCATTATTAATAAAAGTAAAATAATGTACACATGACACAGCAGTGTTATTACTAAGCCTATTGTTACTGTCTAATCTGCGATATGGCAGTCAGTGTATCTCGCATTGAGTGCATTAAAGTATGCGTCCCACCCGACCATCTTCCTACAAGACTTCCCATTAGTGCCAGTCACCAAATACGTTTCTATTTTATTCCTTTGCAAATACCACTAAACTTTTATGATAAGCATTGTATTTTCAAAACAAGTTAAAGGAACATTTTTTTTGCCATTATTAATTTTATTAAGATATTAATTTCATTTTTTAGAGTAAAACCTTTTTGTTGTATTTTTTTAAAGAGCTCTTTTAATCTATTATTATTTCTTTATATAATAAAAATAAGTATTATTTGAAAGTTTTGGATTGTATGCTTTTCCTGCATATTGCACATTATAGCTCCCAGAGCCTACGCATATAAGTACTTTTTTTTTTCTCTCACCAGCCATAATTCGGCAAGTTCAATTTGAATCCCCTCCCAATGCCAAAACAAGCATTATCTAGCACCTTTTTGCTAACGGCATTAGAAGAATAGAAAGGCACGATGTGGATAAGGTGTTTTTATGTGTTGATTATTTTGGCTACAACCGCGAAAGTGTCAAAATAGTAGGAGGTAAAAACAAGGTTATTATTTTTTAAAACAAAAATCATCTTCTAGACATTCCTGTTTTAGTGTCCTATCACTGATTAGGTCTTGGAATTATCTTTAAAAAAATATATAAAACTTTGGATCTGAATTAATTTCAAAGCCAGTATTTTTAATTAAATGTTAAACACAGTTAACTGATTACTATTGATTTAAATAATCAAGGTTTTTTCATAATTGTATTCAGAAAATGAATCAATAAATTGAAAACAATAGGTTAATACATACCTTAGAACATGTAACCATCATTCCATTAGAAAATCGTAAATGCAAAACAGCTTCACAATGGTGAATCAGTGTGTTGACCATTTCTCCAGAGACGACGTCCCAGACTCTAACGGTACTATCACTGGAACCACTAATTATTACCTAAACAAATTTAATCATTAAATTTAACATTGAAATGCACAAAATTTTATATTTTCAAATTATAAAAATATTCATAACTTTAGAATTTATACTTTTTTAAAATTATGGTCAACAAAATTGTAAATGTATAAATTTATAAAATAAGATAATTGAAATATATAATAGATCGATTCACATACGACTATTCTGCCAGCTAAAAATGCATGATACAAATCGCAACGGAAAAACTGTAATGGTTTGTTTGGGGCTTAAGGCATAAAACCTAAAGGTCAAACAATGACTGTATGTCATATGTATATTTAACATTTATAAGAGAGGAAAAAAAAAAAAAAAAACTATGCCTCTTACAACCCATGAAAGGTCTAGGGCTTAGTACATATAGAGATTCGTTCTGTTTCTAGGCTAACGGCAGTACAATGAGGTGATTAGGTTAAGATCACGCTCAGCCGCCAAGTTTTTTCCCCAATTTTGGTTACCCAGTTTATAGACTGCTACAGGAGGGTCTCTATACCCTGGGGTCGCCTCTCAGCAGAAATAACAGAATAAATAATATTTTGCCACAGATAGGATTTTGAATCAAGGACTCGAAGGACAGTAGACTAAAAAAAAAGTCCTTCTCAGAATAGGGTTCAAACTCAAAAGTTCAAAAAGTCACATTTTAGCTCCTAGAGCCTTTTTCAAGTTTCTGCAAAAAATATTTTTTATCTGCCTTGGAACTGAAACGTGATTTTTTAAATTATTTCTTTTGGAATGGCCATTTATAAACTAATTTAACTAAGTCCTATTGATTCTCTAGGACTAGGACTCTCTTGTCTGAGGCAGATAGTTTGATGTGGTTAAGAGCTTTACATTATTCTTATTTTGTTTAACAATCTTTAGGTTACTCAACTAACTGCACTTCACACGTTCAGCCTGGTAAATAGTCGTGTTAGAATGAATTTTAACAGAACTGATACAATACCTTATCGTCATACTGAAGACAGAGGACGGAGCCAGTATGTCCAGTCAAAACTTTAACACACTGAAGTGTATACCTATCCCATATTTTGATGGTATTATCTCTTAAACCGGAAACTATTTTGTGATCATCGTACTGGAGGCAGTAAACTCCTTTAGAATTTTCTGAACGGCAATTTATCCGCTGCAAATTGTGTCGACCCATCCTCCAGTTGTTTTCAATACTCTACAAAAATAAAAAAATAATAATAAATAAATTAATGAGTTACAATTATTTAAAAATAATAATAATCATTTAAAATCAATTATCTTTAAAATAGTAAACATTCAAAATACAATCTAAATTCAACAAAATACTTCACAATGTTCACTTTTCTCACCTCTATATCTTGAATTATTTTAGGAAATAAAGACCTATAAAACTTGTGGTTAGGGTGGGCTTTGCCCGGTTTGGGTTTGAATAAATAATTTATCCTGAAAAAAAAAACAAAAAACAATATTGTTACTAATTAACAATTATAACATAAAGTATGTTTTATTTTTAATTTATCTAAATATAATTACCACGTTCTTCGTTCGCAAGCCCTCTCCATAAGGAGTCAGTTCTAACCTTTCTTTCTATTAACTTTTTCCATAACATACCTTCAGAAATAACTCTATACCATTCTTTACACACCAGTTCTGCTGAACACAACGAATCAGCATCGAGATAGGACAGAATATTTTCTGCAACATGATCTAGCCCTTTCTCTGAAAAACAAGTATTAAATATTGAGTTCTGACCATACTTGCATTTTGGGACACAATTCTACATTCATTTAACACATATTTAAGACATTGGTTTCCATAAGGTACTATATCCATTCCAGGAAATTTTACAGGAAGCATGAAAATCTGTCAATACTATATTAGTATACCAATTTATTTGATTATTTTTGCATTAAAGTCTAGAATTATTTTTTAACTATATTAATAACACAATTTTAAAGGTATGGGATGAAATGTTTTAGTATGATTCAGAATGAAACTAAATGTGTAATTAGTATCTTTAGAAAATAGTTGCATTTCTAAATCTCGTTTTTAAAGGACTTGAGTGCTCATTAGATAAAATCAAATAGAAGATTTAGATAAAACTGAATGATGAGAATACAAATATGTCAAAATATCAATTTAGTAAAATATGTCCTTTGGTACCTTTTGAAGCTCAATGTCTCAATTTTAAATTCGTCCAAATTAAATTATTGTAAGAAATGACTAAACTAGTCATTAAAAAGATAGCATCTTAATTATTAAGTAAGGAGATAATATAGATATACACCAATCATCAAAAAATAATATTTCAGGCCCACTTAGTTATGATTATGACTAGCAAAAGTCTTCCTTAATTGGATTAAAATGATTACTTTGAATACTCTGATGGAATTCTCAACATCTTCAAGAGTTCTAGGGTTAGGGTTAGGGTATTGGAATAGGTGCTCAACCTCTTGGTTATTAGCACCGAATAAATTTATAGTAATAGATTTTTTTACTCTTTTTTCTTCTTTTTATTTATTTATTTTTCCTTCTATATTTTTTATTGTTTTTGACACATTCTGAATTAGAGAATTGATTCCAATTTTTATTTTATTATTATTATTTTTTTTTCTTTTATTTTTTTTCTTATAGTTCCGGGAGCAGAGAACATTCTTTGACGAACCTAATTAGCGAACTAACCGTTTCACTAGAGTCCTTCAAGCACTCACTTTACTATCTTGCTAGATTAAGGTTATCCATTTGTACATGAAATTCGGGGCAGTTCTCAACTATATGTTTTATTGAGAGAGGCACTCAACACAAGTCACACATTGGTACAGGCTGCCTGAGGATGAGATGGTGATGTGAGTCTGCTATGTCCGATGCGAAGTCTCGCCAAAGCAGTTTCCTTGCGGCGATTACTTTGCAATGATGTATTCCATGGATCAGGCGATTGCTTGATATTTCTTAATTTATTGGTATTGTCAAGTTCTGACCACACCTGTTCCCAAGCCTGATATATTTTTACCTTACTCAAGAGTTCTATCCTTAATCTCTACTCAACAGTTTTACTATAAAATAAGGTTACCAGATTTTTAGATGGGCAAGAGGGGGAGGGGAAAAGAGGGATCAACAAAAATTTTCATACAGAATATAAATAATATCAAAATTTATTTTTTTATTTTTAACATATTTACAATTTGTAAATATAAAAAAATATATAATATTTTATTTCTTGACTTATTTTTTATTTGAGTGAATTTGTTTCAGTAGATAGTTGTAATTTTTAAAATATTGTAAAAATCTTCATAAGAATTTGTCAAATTATATTTGACACATAAAATGACTTTCAAAGTTTCAACACTTAATTTTGATTTTTCTGATGTCCACACTTGATTTACTGTAGAAAAAATGTTTAATTTTATGTTTTGATTCTTAAAGACAAATTCAAATTTTAAAATAATTTGCGATTATCTAACTGTTCTTTAGTAAACTACAATACTATGAGAATTAAAAAAATTTACTAAAATGTGTCAATATGTTAGTCGTCATAGCCAGTAGGATTCTTGGAACACAAAACAAATTGAAGGATTCTTAGAACAAAAAACAATGATTTTCATAAATATAAAATTTAATTTAATTCTAAGAGTCAGGATTTTCATAAATATAAAATTTAACTAAATTCTAAGAGTCAGGACTTCAGAAAAACGTCGCAGAACAGGAAAAATTGTGAAAAATCGGGATGTCTGGTCATCTAACTATAAAAACATCTTATTTATCTATTTCATTGTCAACGACAACACACATAACAATTATTCATTGCTTGAAACAATTATTTAATATTAGATAATGTACAAACAATAATTAACAAAATAAATAATGGGCACTATCTATGGAACAAGAAGAAGAGGATGGCTAAAATGTAGATCAGAGGAAAGAGTTGCTACGGATGTGTGCGCAAATGGATGGAAGCTGCACAGAGCTGTGGCAACTGGCATGAGCCGCTTTGGTCAAGGGCCAGATCCAGCAATGGATTATGGTATTCAAAAATTCGCACAGCGAACAGACGGATTTTTTTATTTTGTTATTTGGGTTCTATGTATATTGAAGCATAAGACCTTAAATTTTGAGTAGGGTAATTTTTTTTTTTGTTTATTAAAAAGGGTTATTATTGAAAACAATAAACCAAAATAATATAAAATAAAAAAGAAAGAAAGAAAAGATTTTAGCTGGCTATTATATTCACCAAACATTAATATAATAGCAGTAATCGATTTAGCAATCTGTCTTTAAGTTCTGAAAGACTGTAAATACTGCATATGATAATGACCTCAAACTTCAACGATTGCTGTAAGAATTTTAATATTTACCAAATCTTTTACCTGTTCCTAATTTCAGACAAATTAAAAAAAAAAAGAATTTATACTAATAATGAATACACCTACTTGGAAGTAGTGATATAAAATCTCTTTGTAGCATGGGTTTTAAGTAAGTATTTATATGACCATGCTGGTAATGACACATCCGAGACAGTAAATGTTGTACGAATTCGATTTGGTGGTTTTCGCTCCATCGTTCAAAATATTTTAAGCAGGTTTCTTTTTCAGTACTGAACTGGGAATTTTCTTTTTTGTTATTCCCACTTCCACACTTGTCATATAATATAGTCATTCCGCCAATCTAAAAAAATAATAAACTGCCAATTAAAACAAAGTGATATAAGACCATGTGTATTTATATATTAAAGTAAAACTGCTATCTATAACAATTAAAAAAAAAAAAATTAGTGTTTTCAAGTCGAAGAATAATTTTTCTGTGGTGAAAAATTGTTTTATTTTGGTTTTTGAGCTTAATAATTTTTCTTTGATTTCTCAAGAATAGCAATTTTCCACGTTGGGTGTTCATAACTAATCCTATAATGGCAGAAAGCCAGCATATACATTTATATAAAAAACAAAACAGAAAAGTTTATTTTTAAATATATACTCACTAGAATAAAATGAAACTACTAATCCATAATAATAATGAAATCAGGAAACAATTACTAGTATAAATAATAAAGAAAACTATTGACTAAACTAAGAAACTATTCGTTATTGAATTCATTCAAAGGAAGTTTAAGTACATTTTTGTAACATGTTAATCCACTATCGTTGAAGGAATGTATCCACTCTTCAATACTTATAAATCTGATGAAAAAATTCATGATTAGTGACTCCCACAACATTTTCAGTTCTTATGTCACTTCTCTTACTTAAATCAAGGAAACCAGTAATATGAACTAAAATTTGTAAAAAAAAAACAGCTCAAATTGCACTGAAAACAAGCAGCTTACCATGCTAAAGGTTGGCTCTTCATATTAAATTTGTTTTACATACAGTAAGGTAATATTGATAATTTGACAAACAGTAGAATTCTTAAAATTCTATGTAATGTTTAAATTTAAATAAATCTTCCACATCTCCATTGACAAAATACTAAGGCTTATAATCATACTAAGTCAACACTTAATCATATCTAAACTACTTAGAAATAATAACAAAATTAATTATTACACTAAACAAAAACTTACTAAAAGAGTTTAATAAAAATATACTACACTGTAGGGTACAAATTAAGCTTAATAGCAGGAAAAACAACAAATTGTTATCAGACAGTTTTTAGAGCATATTACCATTCAAATAATGAAGTTAAAAACTGTTTCATTACAATAAAAAAATGAGACATTGTTGTAAAATATTTTTAGAATATCAAGTTAACGAGTATGATTAAAATCAAAATCATATTTCATATAGCGGCAACTAAGAAGATCAACGAAAACAGAAGAAACCATTGGTCAAAAGAAAATTAATAAGTGGAACTGATAAAAAAGAAGAATTATAAATATTCATTTGCATGAGTGTTTTTGATGACTGCACTCAAATGACAACTAAATTCCGGTAATTTTTTTATTAATTGTATTTTCAAAAATCATGCAACTTTATACCTAATAATTGTAATTCAATAACATACTGATTCAACATTAACCAACATCGTGAATATACAACCAACAATGTCTCAATTTTTATTAAAAACTAATAAATGAATGTGCAAGGAAAACCACATTCTGGCTAAAAACTCAGACTATCAGTTAAAAATAGACTTAATGGTCATATTAGATGAAAGCTTAGCAATCAAAATTTGTTACAAGCAATTATGATTGATTAATTTTAGTAATACATAAAAACTTGAAATATAGTTTCATGACCCCAAAGATTGAGGTTCATATTGGCATTTTAAAAATGTCCTCATTATTAGTGGATGTTATAGTAAACAGACATTAATGATACAAATGCATAAATGTTCAAATAAAAAAATTCTCACAGTAAATTCGAGATCCAAAGTGACCTGAAGTTAATTAGGGGAATAAAAAGAAAGACAGAATACGATTTAGCACAATAGTGGTCGAATGAAATGGCTTATCACTGAACTTAGATATTATTTAGTACTGAACTAACATGCAAATAAAATAATAGGAAATATATATTGCAAATCACAATGACTAAGAATATATAAATATAACTACCCTGTCAATGTTTACTTAAGGAATGAGGCAATGTATCACCTCAGATTAAATAATAACAACTGCACTCAAAGAATTACAAGTACTTATACACCCAAAAAGAGATAGTTCAATTTTTAATAGGCAGGATATCTTAATTTTGATTGATTTGTTTTATTTATTTAAACAAATATTTAATTGTTTGTATATATATGTGTATACAGTATGATATTATAAAATAAGGTGTAACTAAAAGGAGTCAATAGGAGAGAGGCAATGTAAATCATTCAAGGAAGTAAAACTGAAACCTTCTTTGTTTCCTATAAATCAAGAATTTCAGAACTTTCAATTGTTGGATTATGTGATATAATATTGTAGTGATACTAGATTTTTTTTTTAATTCTCATACCAAATAAATGTAAACTGCATAAATAAAACTCCCAAGTGATTATATAAATACAAATTGTAAAATATATTAAAATATTATGTAATTATGAATTTACTTTATTTATAACAGTAAATAGAAGAGTTTTTTAGTGAAACTGGCTGAACGAAGCGAGATAAACAAAAGGAGGACACTTAGCAACACTCAGGAAACACTTGCAACAAAGCAAGAAGTAAAGGTTAACAATATTTGGATCACTTTCCATTCGAATAACTGTTTTTAATACAGTTAAAAAAATAAATAACGTTGTCAAATCAAGTTCAAAACTTCTTAAAATTGCAGAAGAAATATTTTATGAGAAAAAAATACTAATAAGAAAAGGGGGCAAGGAAGTACACTGGCCATTCGAGGTGAGAACTTTCTCATAGGTCCATACCTGTGAATTGTTTAAACTGTCATCCAACACATTTTCAGTTTCCATATTAATCATAATAACACTAAATTAGTCATAAAAACTGCTGACACAATTAAGGGCACTATAAACACAAAGAAAAGTCAATACAACTCACGATACTGCTATTAATGTGACGTCATTTTCGACTACAGCAACTCGGGGGAGATAGTACATTCAAAGCCTCTAGTATAGATTACCTAAACAGATTATAATTACCAACAATGAAATTTCAAAGTTTATTATTTCCTAGTACTCTTATAGTTAAAAAAAGACATTTTATAAAAAAAAAAAAATTTAAAACGAAAAAATATTTAAGGGTTTTTTAAATTAGACAAAAATCATTTTTCGATGCCCTTTACATGATACATTGTGAACACACCTTCAGTAAGCCATGGCCAGTCTCAAGGAAAACCCAATGGCCAACTTTGAGAGGGATTCTAAAAGACAGATCCACTAATAATCACCCCAGTGTGTCATTTTATATTGATAGGGTAGTTCGTTAAGGAAAAAAGTTTCTTTTTCATTAATATTTTTATGTTTGTTTAAAATAGTCCTTTTTTAACCTTATCTTTAGAACATGACTCGAATAGAAATTAAGGCAGATAGGCCATAATTGATAGAAAAAAATAGAAGTTATTCACATCATTGTTAATACTATTTATCCAATAACCAACTAGTTTTAATCTTCTTTGTTTATTAAAGGATGATCCAAAAACTGCACAGTTCACCACTCATTCAATTTTCAACTGCACATGCATACAGATGATGGGTAAATAGATATGCACACCGCAATTAAAATTTAAGATATTTATTGTATTGAAACATTTTTTATATAATTGTTAATTAATAATTGTTTGCCCTAGTTAGTATATTATAAAAGAAATCATAAAAGTAAAAGTAAATAAAAAGTTGAATTGAATTTCGAATTTATGATATGCAGAAACTGCTCATCATTCTTCAATTTTTGAGATGGTTATTTTGTTAACGTGAACATATATTAAAACATGTCGGTAAAAATTTGAACAATGGAGTGGAATGGTTATTAATGGGATTTTGAAGACCGATAAGAATACTCAGTGAGGGTTCGCAATCTTGCCGAGAGTAAGCATATCAAAGCAAGAAGAGGTAGAAGGGTAGTTCGATTAGGTTTGCCGACCTTTGAGTCAATCCACTCGTTTGAAAATAACGCCGCATAAACGCTAGTATAGTATTGAGGATGTATAGCCGGCTGTAGAAACTATTATAGGTGGAATAATCAGGAGTCAGTCTTTTTCTAAATATTTTTAATTTTGCCGAAGTTTCAGCTCAAGCTTGTGAGCCATCATCAGGACATTACTTGAGCCATGTCCAAGCATAAACTGCGGGTTTATAAACACATTAATATATATTATATATATATATATATATATATATATATATATATATATATATATATATATATATATATATATATAAATCAGTTATTTGCAGTAAGGATTAAATAATCATTTTATCGAAGCGTTTGTGTGGGTAATAAACTCATTTTATACGTTTGCGTTGGGGTTTGGCCTGGAAACTCGCCTAGAGTAAGCACACCATAAAAGCCAATTATTCCAACCGTGACTGTGCTGAAATATTTCTTAGAGGAAGGGTTAGTTCAAATTAAATTATTTTACTTATTTTGCCCCCAATATTTATATCCTCATTAATATGTATTAACGTGAGAATTAAAACAGAACGATGGAGTGAAATGAAGGCGACCTCCTGAAAGAGGGTATAATCCACGGAAATTATTGGAGCAATAGGGAGAAAAGAAAATGATATCTGCCCCCAACTCCACAATGCTTTGTCAGAAAACGTTTCCTCCTAACCTTTAGGCCTTCTTCATCAGGGCCGATAAAATCATGAAAACCATTAGAAATATACAATAATATAACAAGAGATTCCATCCCAATCAACTACTCCAATGATTTCTACGGTAAACAATTATTCCACCATTGCCAAATAATTTAATTTAAACTCCCTCCTCAAAAGAAATATTTTAAAGATCCATACCGAACATGAAATGAGCCGTCTCTCCGTTTTGCTCACTCGAGATAGTTTTGAAATATTGGATTTTTCCCTTGCTTATAAATTTGCAGCGTAGCTAGTTTGTCTTATTTAGAATGTGTGTAAAGGCAAAAAAAAATTGATAGATACTTCATTTGTATAGAAGCTAAATTACATATATTTAGTAATAATAGACGAAATTTACTTTCTCACTATGTAGGGTAATAGATTTTCTGGTCAAGATTTAAGACCACTTTCACCAAAGAAAAAAAACATATCAATTACTCCGGAAACGAAATAATAATGGCAAGAAAGTAGTACTTACAACCCAGTTCTAAACTAATTTTGGACTAATAACTAGCTAGCCTATGAACTGGTTTAATTTTATAGTCCTCGTAACCTCGATATTTAAATTCCTACCGCCCACCCCAAGCTCCTCAAGAATTGACAAGTGATAACAGTTCATAGGCGCTCCTGTGGCTCAAACGCGAACTTGCTCAATTGAATCAGTTCCCGTTAGGAGTGAAAATTATCATGTTTTTGTAACATTTAGGCAATATTTCAAAATAAATAGTTTATATATTCTAGAATTAAATCCCAAATTAAATTTTTTGTGAACCAAAAAACAAAGTATTCTGTATTAGTAAGGCGTAAAGTACTTAACGTTAAGGAGTCTGTCCCATCCTGTTTTTGATGCCATTTCTATTTTAATAAACTAAATAATTGTCAGTTTCCTACTCGCCAATGATATAATTTTTATAACAATCAGTGATTAATTAACCACCTTTAATAATAACTGTAAAATTCACTGAATCTAATTTACTTTATAAAATTAATAAAAAAATAGTTCTTCAAATAAATAACTCCTTTATTAAAAGCACAACAACTACAAATAAATGGAAGCATGGATTAATTGGAGATTATCAATCAGTAGTTTTAGATTTTCAAGATAATCAGATAAAGTGACTGCCAAACAGTATAACACATTTTGAAAAAAAATAAGGGGTTACCTGTAGCATGGTGGTTAGTATAACAGCCTCCTATGCCAAAGATCTCAGGTTCAAACCCGCAGGTGGCCTAGGATTTTTTAATGGGAGTAAAAAAAAACCTTAGTTATGCCATCCTTCGGAGGAGACGTTAAAAGGTGGTCCTGAGCCTGTCAGGTACTCGTTAAAGATACCAATCCTAATTAAATCTGGATAGGCGAAATTTAGGGCTCCCACTGTTTCATCGGATTAGCCATAATAGCATAAAGTGATGTAAAATAAATAAACCTGTACCACTACAACCCATGAAGGGTCTTGGGCTCAGTACCAATTGAGATTCTAATTGTTTCTAGGCCAACAGCCGTGAAATGAGGTGATTAGGCCTTGACCATTAATATAGGCCTAATTAAACCTGGATAGCCAAATTTAGGACTCCCACTGTAGCATCCTCCGAATAGTCATAGCAGCATAAAGGGATGTCAAATAAAGAAAGAAACAAAACATTTTGAAAAAGAGCAACATTTATGTTACTTTCACCTACCTATGTATAAAATATATAGTAAGAGAAAGTATTGTGATCATGAAAATTTTTGAATTTGAGTTTTCACTGGTTACACACGTTTTAGGGGTCCCCTGAGTCCAAATGACCAAGTCCCGCAAACAGGTCTGTCTGTGTCCGTATGTTGTAAGCAAAAACTAAAAGTTGTAAGAAACTTTAATTTCATCCTCTAAAGTACCTTTAATTTTGTAGGTTTCATAAAATCAACCATAGCATCTGATTAGCGTTGCTAAAAAACAGCTAAATATACAAGTTGAACGAATTTGATAACCAACTACAGGAGAAAAGAGCACAACTAATTTTTAATGCAAATTTTGTGTTTTTGGACATAAAAACTGTAACGTAGATGTATCATATACCATTTGATAGCTAAAGATTTTAGAAAAAATATTATCTAATACACAAAATCGTAAAAGTTAATGGAGAATGATGAAACTAACTGATTGTTGTCGACAAAAATATAACAGATTATTTTATAAAACATGTTTCTATTGAAATTCAATTTAATTAATTCTTTAACAATTTATTTTTATTTCTAAATATATTTAAAAATTATCAAATTGATTTTAACAACAGAGGTAAGTGTAAGTGAAAGTCGTGTGCACACCAGAATTTTTATAGATTCATTAGAACTACTAGTAATATAGAAACGTGTGTGAGACTATCAAAAATTAAAATAGAAAATAACTGATAAAGTTTAATTGAAAGTAATACAATTAAGATTATAGATTTATATTAAATTAAAATTGCAAAAATCAGTCACATATAGAATGTGAAGTATGATGCGATGGTAATGAAAAGCCATAAGGAGGTAACGATATATAAAAGCAAAATTAAAGAGATATATGACATTAATGAGATGCTTCATTTAATTATTTTTTTAATTCTAAAATAAAAATAGAAAAATTAATATAAGAGCCCAAGAAGAAACATGAGAGTGTGATGAAAGAAACTACAAAATGTGACTAGAAGAATGCTAGAATAGGATGGGTAAAGAGAAAAAGTCAAGTAAAAAAATAAAATTCTAAGTAAAAATCATAAATATAAACACAAACATTATATTAATCAGGTAAATAAATTAAGAGTACTAATTCAGTAACAAATAAAAGTAGTGAATTCAGTTGCTTATCCTAACACATAATAGGAGTATCACAGATAAGAAACTAATACTGGTGTAGTTATGAATATAAACAAATTGAGAGATGCAATACAGGATTTAAGAGCTAACAATAAACACAATATAGTACAATATTGGTCCACTAGAAGGACTTTAGTCCAAGTTAGATTTGTTTACTTATTAAAATAGCAAGCATCAATCCTAATGCTAACTTATTGTAACAGATCTCCAAGAAATTGTAACAATAATTATAATTAAGATATTTATCACAATCAAGATTTTTAAAACTTCATGTAACAAATTAGTAAGCTCACAATTAATACTACTTAAATCCATAAGATTAGTCTTTTGATGATCATTTTCTTCATAGTTCCCAGCTGAAACTGGTTGAGTGAATGATCAACTGAGTTTGGAACTACTTGCATTATTTTCTGTGTCTGAAAAAAATGGATACAAATTATCCAAAATTTTATATATAATAAATAAGTTTGTCTATCTTCAATAAGTGATTTAATAGGTAATCTTCCCTTTAAATAATTGAATGTAATTATGAGCTAGACTATAATTTAATATATATTTGTAATGTGAAGCAGAGAATGGTTGACTGTGTGTATATAAAGAAGTTAGTTGATTGTGCAGTCAAATTAACACAATTAAGTAAAAACTTAATTTAATAGAGCTGACATTTCGGCCTGAATTTTAGGTCTTGTTCAGGGCTGTAAAACAAAAGATAACAACCAGTGGTAGAATACAATATATAAAGATGATAAGTAAAAGAAATTATACCAATAATTAGAAACAAAATGAAACAGTAGTTATGTTAATTGACAAATATTAGAATAATTAGAAACAAAAGGGGCAAACAACTTTTTGTAAAAGGTGAATAACTAGAAAATAGAAAATAGAGAAAAATATTACAGAATGAAAAAAAATGTGTAACATTATAAAATTAAAAAAAAAATTACAGTATGAAAAAACTGAGTTACATATCTATGACATACAAAATGTCAATACTTTCATAAAATGTGAAACATTATAATATGAAAATATAGGAATAAGTATGTATACATATCTCTCTGTGAAAAAAAAAAAAAAAAAATTCCGGAGAAAAACAAAATGATAAGTTGGAAAGGTTGAGATGTTAAGAGTGGATAGGTAAAAAGGTAAGAGGCATTTAAATCAGATATAAAACTTTAATCGGTACGTATTTTATATCTGATTTAACTGCAAAAATGTGTAACTTTTATACTGTAATATTTTTATTTTATTTTTTATTTTCTATTATCTAATTATTCACCTTTTATAAAAAATTGTTTGCCCCTTTTGTTTCTAATTATCAGTATAATTTATTTTACTTATCATCCTTTAATATTTACTAAATTAAAATTCATTTTACTCTCAGGGTATTTATGGGTTCTTGACAGTCAACACAATTTTTTGTTTAAATTTTAATTATAATTACAACTTACAAAATAAATAGAACAAGTTCAGGCTAACAACAATTCTTTTTCATATCTTCAGGCTGCAGCAGCTCCTCCTCCTTTCAGGTCCAAACCCCAATTCTGACTGACCTTTTTCTAACCTGCCCTATTACCTAGGGTTTTTTCCTAGCATCCAAAATGGATGCAATGTTTGGAAACAAACAACCAAATAGGAGCTGTTATTTAAATTTTACTTGTTATCTTATTGTTAGCCTGCCTAACATAATATATAAATAATAAATAAATAAAAACTTTAATTACAAAAAATGGGTATATTACAATACATTGTATTCTACTACTGGTTGTTATATTTTGTTTTATAGCCCTGAAGAAGGCCTAAAATTTAGTCCAAAACGTCAGCACTATTAAATTAAGCTTTTACTTAATGGTGTGTTAATTTGACTGTACCCTCAACTAACTTCTCCTCTAATATATTTGTAATATAATTTATGTCAACAATTATTAGAAGCCTTCTGGAATTTAGTAGTAAAAAGAATATGAGCAATCTGTTATGTTTTGATCGACAGAGAGGCATATAACCTGTTTAACTTACCAGATATACGGAACAACGGATGGTCTGGTAAATTTCTCTTTAGATAAATCTCTCTATAAGGAGTCTTAGTACGAACAGCAGAACGTAATAGAGGAGTCTCTCCGATTTTCTTTAGATATGGATCGAGCGAGACGGTGTTGTTTTTAGGAGTAGATGGAGTTTTGCCTGAATGGCAATTTTTACGATCAGTAGCTGGAAAAAAAAAAATTAAATCTATAAATTACCTATTCAGAAATATGGATGGGTAGAAAAAAGCTTTATTCTGGGACCAAGCTTAATAATAAACATGGCGTAAGAGCTATATTTGGCTAATAAGAAATATGCTTAATAAAATATAAAAAGAAAAAAAAAGTTAATTAAAAAAAAATCAGGACTAATAATTAGACAGTAAGAAAAAAAAAAAAAAAATAGTAGTAGCAATGAATGCATGTAAATAAGTAAAATATTAATTATTTTATTATACTCTATCACTGGAAGAACTAGCACAAACACTAGAGGTAGACACTAAAAAATAACAAAATATATTTAAGAATTTTCACACTATTTAATAACAATAGAACCATAGCAAAGCCCTGCTCAGATATGATTTCTTTAACTAACTGACTAGTTTTTATTGATTTGTTTTTTAATTTTTTATTTTATTTAATTTCATATTTAAGACAACTATACACCCGAGGTGTTATAGAAACTGTTTCATCAAAATCAGCTGACCGGAAGATCTACTTTATCCATGCATTTTGCACCTTTTAATGATTTTCTCAAAAACGGCTCAACTATTTTGATTAAACTGTCTATATCAATGTAAAATTTGATGGGCTTTAATATGATGTAGGTTTCATTCTGATCGAAATAGTCTGACAGGGCTTAAATGCTGATATTTTAAATTTTCTTCATCTGAAGTACCTCTAAGTTTAATTTTGTAGATTTCTAAAAATTTAGAACACTTATTTTATTAGCATTGATGAATAACAGGTAAAATGCAAGTTGAGCGAATTTGAAAAACAACTAACGAAGAAAAGCACATATTTTTTTATGCAATTTTTGTGGTTTTGAACAGAAGAATAGTAATATAGATGTATAATATACCGTTGGATAGCTAAAGATTTTAGAAAAAATATTATGTTATACACGGAATTTTAATGGTTAATGATGAAAAAACCGATTTAACTAACTGCCTGTTGTAGATAAAATATAATAGATTATTTAATTAAACACAAGTTTCTATTAAAATTCAAAATAACTAATTCTTTAACAATTTATTTGTATCTTCAAATTTATTTAAAAATTCTTAAATTGATTTTAACAACGGAGGTAAGTGAAAGTTGTGTGTTGCGCATGCCAGATTTTTTAAATTTGTATGCAATACTGGGTCTCTGAGCAGATGAATCACGAATATTAAGCTGTAGAAAGTTTTACTCTGTTAAGAAAATCTTTAGGAGGGGTCAACTGTGGTATGGTGACATGGATATCTATGACCAAGGTCGCGAGTTCAAACCTGGCAGGTGGCCCTAGGATTTTTCAATGGGAGTATAAAATCCTTAGTTATGCCATCCTTCAGAGGTAACGTAAAAAGGTGCCCCGAGGTTGAGCTATGTAAGGTTGTCTGTTTATTTATTTAATGTCACTTTATGCTACTGTGGCTAATCGGACAATGCTACAGAGGGAGTCCTAAATTTTGTCTATTCAGGTTTAATTAGGATAGGGATCTTTAGCAGTACCTGACATCACACAGGCTCGGGACCACCTTTTTACATCCCCTCCGAAGGATGGCATAACTAAGAATTTTTTACACCCGTTAAAAAATCCTAGGACCACCTGCAAGTTTGAACCCTTGACCTCTGGCATAGAAGGCTGTTAAGCTAGCCACCATGCTACAGGTGATCTTATTTAATGAAGAATTAAATTGTTGGAAAATAATTATTACCATTTTTTTTGCGGCTAACAGAGCATGGTGTAGAACTGCCAGTTCCATTTTTCATTTTGAATAGACTTTCCTGAATTAAGAAAAAAAAAATCAGTAATAAAATACATAAACACATACATTTAATATATATAGATACATATTTCAAGATTTAGTTTACATTTAATTAATATATTAGTCTACGATAATTTTTATATAATATACATATGTGCAATGAAACCTCTATTAACAAACAACACTCTTTGAACAATTTTTAAATGCCCTCACTAATTACATGGGAATTTCATCTATTTGCATTGGACAACCCTCAAACAAACGTAGCCAGGAAATTTTTTTTCAACAAGAGATAAATATTAACCCTCTGAATGGACAAGAATTAATAAAACTATATTGAACGATTTTGTGTTGATTTAAATATATTAATATTTTTAATTGTTTCAAATTAATATATTTGTTTTCTACATGAACCTATCAATTTTATAACGAGCGAAATACCTCAGACAACTGAAACACCAAACAATATGGCAGCATACAATAAAATAGCGCTGCAAACAGCCTACAATCAGATATGTTTACCGAGCCTGTAGTTGAGTAGTTTTCCATGATGTGTTATTATAGAAACTCGGCAAATAACACAATTTAAAGATTGTGAGTATCCCTACTATCATATTTATTATACTCAGCCGGTTAATGAGTGTTTCATCTTTTTAATGTGTTACAGTAAACACCAATAACATGATTTAACAAAGATAGAAAATATGAATGATTGATTAAAAATTGAATATCAATACCACTGCTAGATTTTTGTGAATAGCTTGAGAATCTAACAAAGGTTTTCCCCTTTGTCTTACTGCACTGATCACTGCTACCTGTAATTATTAGTTTGATAATTAACATGAATATCACGAGAAATAATGTCTATAAAATCTAAATAGACTTATATCATACACGTAAAATCAATGCAACTTAAGCAAAGAAAAAAAACCCAGATAAGATAAATGAATAAGAGAAAACACATACCGGCAATGTTTTGACTAGTATTATTCAAGAAATCGAGATATTCTTCATTCAGTTCCTCTAATAACCGTTCTATGCTCAAGATAATACAATCTAACTTAGCATGAAAAATCTCCTTATCAAGCAGTGACTTTGGATCACGACTAAGTGCTCCGAGGTCTTTTACAGCTGAAAAAGAAAAATTCAACTAAGCCATAATACAAACATAATAAATAATGGGGTATATAAAAAAAAAATCTGGTGAAGGCAACACAAAATTTAAGGATTTTTAAATACATTTAGAGATAAAAATAAATTGTTAAAGAATTCATGAAATTGAATTTCAATAAGAAACATGTATTTTATTAAATAATCTATAACATTCTTATCTACAACAATCAGTTAGTTTCATCAGTTTTTCATCACTCTCCATTAACTTTAACAATTCCGTGTATCATATAATATTTTTTCTAAAATCTTTAGCTATCCAATGGTGTATTATACATCTATACTACTATTCTTGTGGGGGTTACCTGTAGCATAGTGTTAAGCATAACAGCCTCCTATGCCCAAGGCTCCGGGTTCAAACCCGCAGGTAGCCCTAAGATTTTTTTACTGGGAGTAAAAAATCCTTAGTAATGCCGTCCTTTGGAGAGAATGTTAAAAGGTGGTCCTGAGCCTGTGCGATGTTAGGTACTTGTTAAAGATCCCTATCCTAATTAAACCTGGATAGGCAAAATTTAAGACTCCCACTGTAGCATTATCCGATTAACCACAGCAGCATAAAGTGACATTAAATAAATAAACAAAACAACTACTATTCTTTTTGTACTGTTCTTCTTTAGTTGTATATCAAATTTGCTCAACTTGCATATTTAGCTGTTATTTATCAATGTTAACAAGAAGATGATGTGCCTAATTTTTTGAAATCTAGAAAATTAAAGGTACTTTAGAGGAAGAAAATTTAAAATATCAGCATTTAAGCCCTGTCAGACTATTTCAATCAGGATGAAACATACATCATATTAAAGCCCATTAAAGTTTACATCAATATAGCGAGTTGAGAGATCGCCATGGTGACCGTGTAGTGAAAAGCATGTGCTCTCATTCTCTCTATTATAAATGTGATTTATTCATGTTTATAAACTGTATTTAAGAGTGACTACTAGCTCAAACGGACAAGTTATTAGTCTAGTTTAAAAAGTTATAGTAAGTTTAAGGATATATAAGTGAGTAACAACTAACAAAGTGGAAAAAATGTGAAGTGTGCAAGGTTAGTTTTTTTTAACCATTAATTTATCTAATTTAATAAGTTTAAAACTTTAAAAACATTGTGTGTCTGTGAAATATTGTTTCAAAACATTGTTTTTCGTGCGATCTGGTAAGTAAATAGAAGCAAAGAGAGCAATGGCGTCTGAAAATGTAACCGATATGGACCTACAAGAGGCAGGCTCTTCAACTATGCCAGAAGAAAATAACGAGTGGGAGGTGATTACAGGACGAAAAAGACCATCATCGTCAGCAGATCCTAGGCTATACATAAAGAAATCAAATACAATAGAAACCAGCAACAGATTTGACCCTCTTTTAAATATGACTGCAGGAGAATCCGAGAAACAATCAAACTCAATAGAAAATAACAAACTTAAGCCACCACCTATATTCCTAAAAGGAATACAGAATATCGAAGCATTGATTGCGTTTTTAAAAAAAGAAATAGGTTCTAGTTACTTTAGTATCAAATCAACAGCCAGAAATTTAATTGTATACCCAGCTACCCCAGACTCCTACAGAACAGCTGTTCGCTGCTTAAAAAAGGTAAATGCCGACTACCATACGTATCAACTGTCGGAAGACAAAAACGCAAGAGTAGTTATTAAAGGACTTCACCCATCTACACCAACATCAATAATAAGTGAAGAACTGAAAGCTAAGGGCTATGAAGCTGTAAACATTACGAATGCTATCTCAGCCAGAACCAAACTGCCACTACAAATGTTCTTTGTCGACATTTCTAAAAATACATTCAATGAAAAAATATTTGAATTAAACTACATTTATTATACAAGGATAAAAGTAGAAGAAATTCAAAAAAGAGGGAAATACCTCAGTGTTTCAGATGCCAGAGATTTGCCCACACAAAATCGTACTGTAATCACCAACCACGCTGCGTATGATGCGGAGAGGCCCATGAAAGCGCTGCATGCATCAAAACTAGGGAGACGCCGGCCAAATGCGCTAACTGCGGAGGGGCACACCCCGCCAATTACAGAGGATGCCAGGCCCTCAAGAACCTGCGAGCTCAGAGGACCCAGAGTTACCGCCCTACACCGGTAGCTGCCCCACCTCCTCCGGATCTAGGACATTTTCCAGCCCTGCCGAACGTTCTTCAACATCAGCCTCTGGAACCTGTCGGTGTAAACCCCAGAATGGAACGCCCAAACTGCCCTCGGCCCAACGTGGAAGCTCAGCCTCAGCCGCATCTAAGATCAGGTATGAGGGAAGACAGTAGTCAGTTGGTACCACCAGCTGGCTCTGAGCCTTATTTACAATCCAACATACTAAATAATTTAAATGCCCTCATTCAGCCCCTTTACAGCCTAATTAGCCAAATAACGCACTTAACACAAGCATTAGCAGTAACTTATGGACATTAGTTCTTTAACTGTTGGCTCCCTGTCAATCCTCCTTTGGAATACTAACGGACTACTTCGACATAAGACTGAACTGGAAATTTATCTTCATCAAAAACGTATCGACATTGTACTTTTGACAGAAACTCATCTCACATCACGCAACAAACTTTCTATACCTAATTATCATTTATACAGAACGAACCATCCCGACAATACTGCACACGGAGGGACAGCTATATTAATAAAATCGACCCTAAAACATTACCCTATACACGTAGACTCAACGGCTCAGATACAAATAACAGGAATACAGTTACAGACTAAATACAAAAACATAACACTAGCTTCTATTTACTGCCCTCCTAAATACATCATTACCGACCAAATGTTTATTGAACTATTTAACTCCTTTGGTAGAACATTCCTGGCAGGAGGTGACTTCAATGCAAAACACAAAGCTTGGGGTTCTCGTTTGTGTACACCAAGGGGCAGAAAACTCAAATCTGCTATTGACCACTTATCATTGAACGTATTTTCACCTGACAAACCGACTTACTTACCAAATTCTTGTCACAAAAAACCTGACGTACTTGACATATTTGTAGCCAAAGATTTAACGACTCTACCGATTACAGTTACAACTGAAACAGACCTTGGCTCAGATCATTTACCGGTGAACCTGATGTTGGGGGTGGAGAAATTCTTTGCGGAAAGAAGACAGTCGCTTACCTACGGAATCGTGGATTTGGATCTATTCAATAAGCATATTAATGCCCAGCTCACTGTCCCTAAAGCACTAAAAACTGAAAAAGACTTAGCAGATGCAGTTGAACTCTTCACTTCAACCGTTCAAGAAGCTGCATGGTCCTCACAACAAAAAAAAAGAAGGCCAGGAATAACTTCGCCATCCTACCCTCAATATATCAGGGACCTAATCCGAGCCAAGAGACGATCACGGAAACAATGGCAAACTAACAGACTTCCTTCAGACAGACGAATCTTCAACAAACTTAACAATGAACTTAAAACAGAAATACGAAAATTCAAACAAACTAACTTTGACAAATATCTGGAAAACCTGACAACCGACGACAACAGTCTTTGGCGACATACCAAATGAATTCTGAAACATCGAGAAGTTTCTGCCCCATTGAGAAACGATGATGGTTCTTGGGCCGTGTCGGATAAAGACAAATCTGAAATCTTTGTTGACTATCTTTCAAGTGTTTTTCAACCTCACACAGACTTAACCGACATACAACACGAAAGTTATGTACAGAAATTCTTGGACTCTCCTCTTCCCATGTCTCTTCCACCAAAATCCTTTACTCCTTCCGAGGTATCTAGACAGATTATGAAAATGCCGAAAAGAAAGACTCCTGGTTACGACCTTATCACTGCTGAGGGGCTTCAAAAAATCCCCAGAAAAGCTTTAGTATTTCTTACTACATTATACAATGCTATACTCAGGACGACCAAATTCCCCATTCAATGGAAATATTCTACGATTTCAATGATACACAAACCTAACAAAGACAAATACAGACCTGATTCCTACAGACCAATTAGCCTTCTTCCAGTATGCTCAAAAATATTTGAAAAATTATTGTACGGACGCATTATTAACATACTGACTGACCACAACATATTACCAGACCATCAATTCGGATTTCGCTCTTTTCACTCCACAACACAACAGCTACACAGAGTAATGGACTTTATTTCCACTGCACTTGAACTAAAACAATACGCTTCTGGGGCATTTTTGGATGTTACTCAAGCTTTTGATAGGGTGTGGCACCAGGGTCTTCTTTTTAAACTAAAACCCATACTTCCAAGCACTTATTATCTAGTTTTACAATCTTTTCTCTATGACCGCTACTTTTCTGTCCGACAGGGTTCCGAGACCTCATCAGTCAAGCCAGTCTCTGCAGGAGTTCCCCAAGGTTCTATCCTGGCCCCACTTCTGTACTTAATATACATATATGACTTACCGACAAACGAAAACATCCTAACTGCGACTTATGCCGACGACACTGCAATTATTACTAAAAACACAGACCCTACACAGGCCAGTATGACTTTACAACATCACTTAGACAATGTGCAAAACTGGTGTAGGAAATGGAAATTAAAGATTAACCACGACAAATCACTACATGTTACATTTACACTTAGACATGGAACCTGCCCTCCAGTTTACATAGACAATCACCAGATACCACAATCAAACACAGTAACGTACTTAGGACTTATTTTTGACAAAAGGTTGACATGGGGCCCACACGTCAAGACTAAACGTAAAACTCTAAATTTTCGACTGAGACTATTGTATTCGATACTTCATAGACATTCTAAATTACCTATCAGACAGAAACTTAACGTATTGTAATATACCCATTTTTTATAATTATTGTAATTATTTATTTATTATTTATTATTTATTATTGTGTTAGGCAGGCGAACAATAAGATAAGAAGTAAAATTTAAATATCAGCTCCAATTTGATTGTATGTTTACAAACATAGCATCCATTTTGGATGCTAAGAAAAAAAGTCCCTGGCAGGTAGAATAGCGTAAAAAAGGTACCTGAAGAGATACCTGGAGAGTCAGTCAGTTTTTGGACTGGGAACTTGGAGAGTGGAGCTGAATATGAAGAGGGATCTTGGTTAGCCTGCATATTGTTTGTATTATTTTTGTAAGTTATTATTATGATTAAAAAAGCTATATAAAAGATTATGTGCCTGATTGTCAAGAACCCATACCATACCCTGAGAGTAAATTGAATAATAATGAAGTGTTATTTGTATTGATTGATTTTTCTTAAAAGAAAATATTTTATAAAAAATAAGAATATTATATAATTTGGCGCCCAACGTGGGGCTTAATTTGTTAAATATTAAGACCACGACAATCAGTGCACAATTTATATTTTAATAAGTTTTGTATGTGTTATTTGTACTAATTTGTAAGCAAACAATATGGAGGACCAAGGAACAAATAGTTATTTAGATAAGGTAGATTTGTTGAAGCAAATGATGATGATGATGGAAAAATTGGAACAAAAGATAGATAAATTTGGAACAGAAGTATTAGAAACCTGTACAATTATTACAAAAGAAATAAAAATTGATTCCCAGAAAAGAACCTCCACTGAAGATGAAGAAAACGAGAATAAAGAGCCTACAGACCAAGAGAATGAAGAGTTTACAACAGAAACAGTACCTCTTATTTGTAAAGAAGAAGCTCTATCAAAAACTTCACATCCCTATGGTATTGAAGAGATCCAAGACAAGACTGTAATAACTAGTTCTATTGATGTGAAGGAAAGTGTTAACATCAAAGAAGATGAAATTTGTGATGTGAAATCCAATGAAAAATGCTTAACTTTCAGAACTTTAATAAGTGCATCAAGTCTCCAAAATAAACCCCAGGTATCATTTTATAGCAATATCAAAGATCAGATTTGTGATGTGAAACCCATTGGCAAATGTTTAACTTTCAGAACTTTAATAAGTGTCTTAAGTCCCCAAAATAAACCCCAGGTGTTATTTAATAGGTTAAACATTTTAAATAATCTGAAAATAGGTTTGTCCATCTCCTATAATTGTTTGTTACCAAATGTAAATTTATTTAATGAAAACAGAGATGTGCCAACCGAGCATATCATTACCAAAATTTTAAGATATGAATTTTATAATGGTTACATGGTCTTAGACCATGTTAGGAAAAATCAGACACCATATTATTTTTGGACACGGCAATCTTTATCCTTTTCCAGGGGATAAAAAGGGATGATTAGCGCTCCCTCCGTTAGATGAGCTAAAAAATGGGCAGTCTGAACAATGTTCAGATTGAACCATACTGGAATTATTTATAAATAATTTGTAAAAAATGCAATTATTCGAATTACTCAAGTGTTGGAAATCTTTTGCTTGTTTTTTTCATATTTAAATTTACATTAGTTCACAACAACATTAGCTAACAATTATTTTCAATTGTCTTGTTACCCTGTTTATTTGTTGATATTTTCTTTCTAAAATTACTTTTTCTATATGCACTAGACCTGTTTGTTAGTAAAGTTTAAGTACATAGTTTATTTTGAAGATTTAATTTGTTATATGTTCTTAATTGTATATAGTACTTGTGTAAGTTTTATGTGTATATAGTTATAGTATATAATGTCCCGAGTTAGTTTTTAAATTTATCCTTCAATGTAAAATATGGTATATAAACTTAATTTATAAAGTATTGAAAATATTTGTAACAAATTGTAACAAAGAAGGTTTATTGAAAGAAATAATGTGTATATTTTAAAATAGTAATATTTAAAAAAAAAAAAAAAAAATATTTCCTACCAAAATATTTTTTTTTTTTACCTAGGATTGGGGAGAAATGTAATATACCCATTTTTTATAATTATTGTAATTATTTATTTATTATTTTGTTAGGCAGGCGAACAATAAGATAAGAAGTAAAATTTAAATATCAGCTCCAATTTGATTGTATGTTTACAAACATAGCATCCATTTTGGATGCTAAGAAAAAAAGTCCCTGGCAGGTAGAATAGGGTAAAAAAGGTACCTGAAGAGATACCTGGAGAGTCAGTCAGTTTTTGGACTGGGAACTTGGAGAGTGGAGCTGAATATGAAGAGGGATCTTGGTTAGCCTGCATATTGTTTGTATTATTTTTGTAAGTTATTATTATTATGATTAAAAAAGTTATATAAAAGATTATGTGCCTGATTGTCAAGAACCCATACCATACCCTGAGAGTAAATTGAATAATAATGAAGTGTTATTTGTATTGATTGATTTTTCTTAAAAGAAAATATTTTATAAAAAATAAGAATATTATAGTATACACTTATTTATTAAAACCAATATGGACTTACGCTTGCCAAATTTACGGACCTGCTAAAAAGACACACATACGTAAAATACAAACCTTTCAATCGCAATTTTTAAGACTGGCAACGAACTCACCACCATATGTTTCGAACGATACCCTTCATACTGATTTACGTATTCCAACTACAACAAACCACATTCGATCGACTTACAAACGATTTCACGACAAACTAAATGGACACATAAACAAACTTGTGCAAAACATGGCTACAACCGACATACCATCCATAACTCGGCGTAGGCTGAAAAGGAGTTGGATGAGGGATCTCCTGACCTAAAAATATAGTTCTGCTTAATGTCAGGAGGATGCACCACTGGGTGCTGTCTCCCTCATGCCTAACCACGCCATGTTTACTTAGATTTTAGCACATTTGCTGATTGTAATTTTTTTTTACAGGTGTAAATAAAATATTAAGTGAAAAAAAAAAAATAAAATAAAATATAGGGAGTTAATTCAAAATGGTTAAGAGCCGTTATTGAGAAAGTTGTAAAAAGGTCTAAAATAAAGTGTCTCTCGTGGTTTGCTGATTTTGATGAAAAAGTTGCTGTAACATCTCAGGCATAGACACTCTTAAAATATGAAATTTCAATCTTATACAACTTATCATTTTCGGGCTAGACTTACCACGTACACACAGACCTTTTTGTGGGATTTAGTTATTTGGACTCAGGGGATGGTTGAAAACTGGAATTCAAAATTTTCACGATCCCAATACTTTCTCTTACTATATATTTCATATATAGGTAAGTGAAAGTAAAAACATATTTTTGTTTTGAAATTATTTATGAAAATATCTTTGAAGAAAGTAGAAAATACAACTACTTGGTCACTGAGGAGATGAAGATGAATCATGAAATATTTTGATGTACTTTCACTTACCTATATATGGAATGTATAGTAAGGGAAAGACTATCATACATTTCATATATGTAGGTAAGTTAAATTTAAAAACCAATAATTTTTTTAAATATTAATATTTAATGTTAATAAATAACAAAGTATACCATTTAGCAGCTGTTTTGCAGTTTGGGTAACATTATGATTTCCTTTCACCAATGGATCGTCAGTCGTTTTCAAGTGATTAACAAGTTTATAACATTTTGAAACCAATTCATTTGAATCCAGCGAATTATATGAATCAGTATTTAATTTTTCCTTCATTGTTAAAATGACACCTACAACATCTTCATGGATGACCTAGGAGAAAAAAAACTGAACATTTACTACAATGAAAAGTAAATAATCATAAAAATTCTATAGATAAAAATTATTTTATTGAAAAAATATTTTTAGTAATAATTATATTATTGATTATTGATATGAGGTAATGTATATTTTTTAATACATTTTAATGCCTATATAACACATTAGAATAGGTTTGTTCCTACATCCCCTTCTTTAATGATACCAAGAGAGTGACTTTAATGATCACGGATCTTGAGCGTTTGTTCCAACATCATTCTTTCCAAAACTTTTCTCAAGCCTTTTTATTAGTGTGTTAATGAAATCGTGATTATTTAAAAAAAATTAAATTGTTTAAATTATTTATTTTACTCTTTTGTTTTATTTTAAACTTTAATCCTTTTTTCGTCTTGTAAATAAGAATTAATTACAATCCTTTGTTCCGCCAGACACATTGTATATCTTAATTGTACGTATCAATTATTCTTAAGGGACTTCATTCCTGGGTTGTAGAGGTAGTATTTTGTTTTGTTTTCTCCAAATAAATTCTACTATTTAAATATGCCACTAAGAAGTCTTGTTTCATCCCCTTCTTTTTTTTCTAATTCTTCCATTTCACAATTCACCACAGCTCTTTTATCCTTTGAGTATTTGCAAGGGTTTGAGGATCAAAAAAGCGAAAATTATGATGTACTGTACTGGGAATTATTTATAAAATTTTCATTATAACTCATTAATTCACTTAGTAACAGGTTTAAACATTTAGATCATACTTCATTCAGACTATAAATAAATCGTAAATTAAAACTAAATAGTGTTGGAACAAACAACTGATTCCTTGATTTCTGGTTTGGACCTGTTGGAACACAAAAAACATACAGCCTATGTCATGCATTATCTCTAAGCAAGGAGGGAACACAGACCTATAACGTTCTATGATAAGCAACACAAGATGACCAACAAGACATAACATAATGGCTATTGTGCCTCTGCAAACTTAAGCAAAAACATAAACATGCAATTTAGGGCTCAGTGGATTTCAACATTACTACTATAATAATAATAAATTCTTTATTTATTCTGGGACTAGTCCCTTAAGAATAATATGACAAGAAAATTAAAATAAACACTTTAGAGTCTTAGAGTATAAAAATAAACAAGAACAAAAAACAATACAAATTATAAACAAATAATAATAATAATAGTGGATGTAATTAGTTGACCATTGAGAATTACTGGAAGGAATTAGTCCGGGTGGCGGTCATTAAATGAAACAACTAAATAGTTTCAACTATTTTATTGTTTGCCAACGTTTCGACCCCCTTTGTGGGTCATCATCAGGGCGCATGGTGGGAGAATGGAAACTCAAAGTTTCCAACTCAAGTTTCCATTCTCCCACCATGCGCCCTGATGATGACCCACAAAGGGGGTCGAAACGTTGGCAAACAATAAAATAGTTGAAACTATTTAGTTGTTTCATTTAATGACCGCCACCCGGACTAATTCCTTCCAATAATAATAATAAATTAAAAGCAACTTCAAATAAAAATATTGAAAATTAAACTAGATAATAAATAAAATAAGAGATATGTACATATATACAATTTTGAAAAAAAAAGAAATTTACATTTATTTTATTAGTTTGTTTTTTTTGGGGGGGGAAGGTTTAATAATATACTAATAATATAACATGTACAAAATACAACATAACATAAAACAGAATAAAAGGGAAAGTAAGGATATTAGTCATAACCGTGGATGTGACAATCCAGATAGTTGTAAAAGTGTCGGGGATTAAGGAGTAGAACAGAGCTAATCCTAAAAATATTAATAGTTTATAAGTCCTTGGTATCTGTCAGGAAGGAAAGCAATAGGCATTTAAATTGATAACACAAATTTAGACAGATTTAAAAAAATAAAATAAAATAAAACGTAAGGAGCTAAAACATAAAGGAAATAATTATTAGAATACTGAATTATGAATGTAAATAGAAAAGCATAACAAAAATAATGTAGATAAAAAATTAAAATATTCCAAAACAAAAATAATATGTCTTCTTTAAGGAAACAATATAAATATTTGACAATAAGTCTGCAAGTTCAAAACAAACCTCAGGCAAAGTTATCTAAGCTGGACACCCATCGGCCTTCCGGCACCTCACACGACCACCACTGAACCACAAATATTGTATCTTTGCAGACACCTTTTTCTGGGCGAGCCAGTATAGGTGCCTGTTGGCCGGCGTCATTGCCTCGTTAACGTAAACAGGGTGCGGTTTGTTCTCCTCCCAGCCTAGGTGGCGCGTGGAAAAGGCTCTCTTGACTCTTCTTTGCCACACCATTTCATCCTTCACTGCTTGGAGAACGAAGCGAGTGATGATGGTCCCCAGGGGTTCCGGCTTTAGGCCTGAGGAGTACGGCATGATCCAGATCTTCCGGGCCCAGCTTCACGCCCAGGGCTACCCGGTATACCTCTGATTTCGAGACTATTTTTTAATTGGTTCTGTTCGGTATTATTTAACCGATGTTCTAATTTGGAATTTTTTTCTTTTAAGAAGTTATTTTCTAAAGTCAATTTTTCCACTTGATTTTTTGTTGTTCAAGGAGATTCTCAATTTTTTGTAACCTCTCCATATTTTCGAACGAGAGTTGAGATTGACTTTTCAAGAGTTTGTTTTATCTCTTTTAGCTCGTCGATCCCTCGGTGCTTGGCCTTCATCTCTTTAACCTCCTCGGTGAGCGCCATCAACAAATTTATCATAGTGCCAGGCTCATTGGCTGGAGATGTTCGTGAAGACAATTCACAGTCCATACAATGCCAGTTTTTGTGGGACTCTGGATTCGTCATTTCTATTTTGACACATTTTTTATGGTAAATATTTAGACATTTGGTGCAGGACAGTTTCATTTTTTCATCTCTGCCCACTGTTTTACCACATACCTTACAATTCACCATTATTAAATGTATTTAAATTATATCAGAAGAGAAAACAAAATAATAATATTGGAAGAATAACACTGCTTGTTTATTTGCGGCAAGTAGAATTAGGTTCCTTAAGCAGACTATCCCCACCACCACTACACAGAGGCACTGACTATATATAGTTTAAATTTTCTAAGTATTTTATTTTAATTCTTCTATTTAAAACAGTAACTATAGTACACTATATAGTTACCTGTTGGTGATAGTACATATGAAAAATTTCAGTGTAAAAGTTTTAAGATGTTCTATTGTAATATAACACACCACACAAATAAATGACTAAGCTCCTTACTGCACAAGAGATACTCTAATACTGATATATATTCATATACAGAAAAGTGTGAGATATGCTTTAATAAATATCAATCATAAACAGATAGACCAGATAGATATTTTCAAACATATAGCTAGGCTTTATTGCCAAATTACTCACTAAGGGAGGTTCCAAAAGAAAACAAAAATTATAAAAATACTATTTAAAAAAAAATCTATACTACTAATTGATAAAAAAAACAATTACCTGTACAAAGGCAGCTGTATCAACTATGTTATAATCTAGGTGGCATGTTAGTGTTTTAACTCATCTAAAGATTCATCAGTTAGATACTGAAGGAATCTCTTTTTGACTAAATTGTTTGTATCGCAATAGAACGCTGTAGCAGCTGGAATAATATAGTTAGCCAGAAATTCCAAACTAGCCAAGCAGCACTGAACTTTCAGTTTTTTCTAAAAAATAATATTTTATTATACCATTTATTAATTTATCTTAACAATTTTATTTAACAAAAAAAAATATAATGTCTAAAATATATAAAATAAATAAATAAATAATAATAATAAAAATAAAATAAAATAAAAATATAATATAATGTCTCTATCCTTGGTTGATGAGGGTAAAAAAAAGTAGAAAATATAAAAATCAATTATAAATTATTTCAACAATAAATAAATAAAAATTAAGATTTTTTAATTAATCTTGTTCTATAATTTTTAATATGAACATTCTTAAACAATCAAGAAAAAAAATAAGTTTTACATAACTAAATAGGTTAGAATAGAAAAATCAATACAATAATGAACCAAATTTTTGTTGTTGATTATAGAAACAACACTATGAGCCATTTTGTTTTAAGATATCATTTACACCTATATCTCAACCAATTGTGAATATAAATAAAAAATATAAAGCGTTTAAGAATCTTTTTCTTTTTTTTCTCACCCCTACCTCGCCTTTGAAGGCTATACAGGGGTTTCTCGGACCAGAAGGTGAGGGCTGGGGATAAATTCCCGAGATAAAAGTCCCCCAGTACTGATAATGATTTGGTTTCAAGTTTTGGTCCTCTGTGGTTGCTAGGCAATACGTGTTGATCAAAGCAACCACACTAATCCTCTCAGCCACCCCGCCCCCATGTTTAAGAATCATTAACATTATAAAACAGTGAACAAGCAAAGTTTTTATAGTTTTGAGTGAGTAGATTGATTTAGTTGCTTTTATTTTTGTTTTAGTCCTGATGCCTGTTTGTAGTTAAGACAGCTTACACAACAGAAAACATGGTTTTCTATATACTTTAAGGAACTATATAACTATTTTGATCAAAAATTTGACTTCTAATAAAAAAAATATGGAGGAAATCAGTCTAGGTGGCAGTCAGGGAAAGAGAAACAAATGAATAATTTTTATCTATTTATTGTCTACCAACGTTTCAAGCCACATTGTGGGACATCATCAGGATTAAAAAAGATACAAAAGAAATACAATGAGTTAGAGGATGTAAAATGAAAAACATTAGAACAGAAATTGATGGGTAAAGAAGTCGAGTAACTAAATTACAATGATCTTAGTATACTAATGAAAAGGGTATACAGAATCAGTTATGACTTATGATAATGTTAACTTGAGATTATGCTTTATACATATGATGTACAAAAATATCAATATGCATATAAAATAGAAAACATTAAAGTATGAAATATAGTGGATAAATATGTACAAATATCTATGTGAGGAACAATATGGTGGAAATAGGGTGCAAAGAGAGAGTATCAAATCAAATACGTGCCAACTGTTAGAAACAAGCTCACAACCATTAAGAAGGATTTAATTAAGATAAATTAAGAAGGCGCTCAAGGTGAGAAAAACATAAACTAAACTTGGTGGCAACAGTGG
The DNA here is from genome assembly GCA_023052935.1 of Piezodorus guildinii. Lineage (NCBI taxonomy): Eukaryota > Metazoa > Arthropoda > Insecta > Hemiptera > Pentatomidae > Piezodorus > Piezodorus guildinii. The sequence goes on along the minus strand of CM041294.1, from coordinate 79,306,338 downwards.
CATCAAAGTAAACAAATTAATTTAAAAGCTTATCCTGATATAGGACTGTAAACAAAGAATGTATTTTATATGGGATCAAAGAATACTGAATATGCGATTACATTTATTAGAAGATTAAAAAATATGACAAATATCATCATGGTGTGTAACTAAGCAATTGTATTCTTTCGGACAAAGTTGTTAAATGTGCAATAGAAAACTAAAACTGTTGTATCCATTTTAAGTCAGCTTCACGACTGAAAACATGTGTAGGGAAAATCTCTCTATTTCTGGTAATTTTGCATATATCGACTCAAAACAAAAACTAACAATAATCTATACTAATATTATAAAGCTAAAGAGTTTGTTTGTTTGAACGCGCTAATCTCAGAAACTACTGAGTCAAATTGAAAAATTCTTTTTGTGTTGGATAGTCCATTTATCGAGGAAGGCTATATAACATCATGCTGCGACCAATAGGAGTGAAGAATCAGTGGAAAATCTGAGAAAAACCGGGAAATCATCCTCGCATCCCATCGATTCTAAATGATTTACCTTTTAATTTTAAAATAATTCAATTTCCCGTTAAGTTATCTTTTGCCGTAACAATTAATAAATCACATGGGCAAATATTTAAATACGTAGGAATCAATTTACGTCAAGATCGGGTTGTGGAGAAAATCAGTATGTTCTTCCGCCACAAGAAAACCAAAAATAACAATCACGCAGAAGTACTTTAAAATATTGGGTTGTCCGAAAAGTTCATAGAGATTTTTAAAATAAAATTTACCTTTTATTTTTTCTAATAAAAATGAATCACGAAGCTAATGCTTATTTATATGCCTTTAATCCTCATGGAATTAACTATGTTTAATAATGAATTTGTCGTTATTAAGGCTCAGTAAAGTGGTCTATTGCAAACCAACATGAGTGATGGTTCGATTCATTTTCGGCATATTATGTGTTTTTTTTTTCTTAAAAAGGTAAAAAAGCATCCCAAACTGCAAGATAGATTCATGCCGTGTATGGCTGTGATTCAATTGCTGATAGCACGGTTCAGAAGTATTTTTTGCGGTTTAGATCAGGAGATTTCAATTAGGAAGACCAACCCCGGGCTGGCCGGAGTTTAACTCTTGACATCGAGGATATTATGACAGTCATCGCAAACAATCCACTAATTACTGTCCGTGAGATAGAGTTAAGAGCCTGCAAATCGACCGTTTTTATCATCTAAAGAAGGCCGGGTACGTCTGTCGTTAAGACGTTTGGGTTCCCCATGAGCTCAGTGAAAGGAATCTTATTGAAAAGATTTCATGTAGTGATTTCCTGCTGAAAAAAAAAATGTGGAGAATCCATTTTTGAAACGATTTGTACTGGTGACGAAAAATGGATTCTCTACATCAACACCAGCCGAAAAAAAATCTTGGGGGTTGCCTGGAACGACGTCGCTCGCAACACGAAAGGCCGACTTGCATCCAAGAAAGGTGATGCTGAGTATTTCATGGGATTGGAAGGGACCCATACATTCCTTCCACAAAACCAAACTATGAATACGGACTTTTACTGCGCCCAGTAAGATCGATTGAAGGCAACAATTGAAGAGAAACGGCCAGAGTTGGCGAATCAGAAAGTAGTGCTATTCCACCAAGACAACGCTAGGCTCCATGTGTCTTTAAAGACTCGGCAAAAGTTATAAAGCTTCAGATGGGAGGTTTTACCTCATCCACCATATTCTTCTGACATTGTTTCTTTGGATTATATCTTTTCCTAAAGGGAAAATAAAATTTTCTACAAGGGAAATCCTACTTTCAGAAGATGACGTCAAAATGGACCTTTTATTGTTCTTCAGGAGTAAGGACCGTGAGTTTTGGAAAAAAGGGATAATGGACCTTTCAAGCCGTTGGGAAAGGGTGAATCACTAATTTTGTAGATTAAATAAATAAATTTTAAGCTGTTCATTAATTTTAAGTTTTGTCCAAATTTCTCCACGAACTTTTCGGACAACCCAATATATTCTTTTAAAAACGTCTTAATAGAGATCATAATAACAGAAATTAATGCAGATGAAGTCGCGAGCAACAGCTAGTGTAATGATATGCTTTATATCTTTTTTCCTAACAACTTATTACCTTAAAAGTAGGTGCTAAAAATTTGTTCAAAAATTATTAAAAAATGAGACTTTTAGCGAGTTAAAAGTCTATAAAGGAAAACACGCCTTCGATTATTTTTTCATACAAAGCTAAGTCACATCCCTACTTGATGTAAAAATTTCGATCTTCAGAACATAGTCCATTTTTGTATATGAATTTTCAAGAATGGCAAAAACTCATTTTTCATGAAGTTTACACAGAAATATCTCAAAAGGGACTGAGTGAAAAATTATGAAAGTAATACAGATTACACATCTATAGGATGTTTATAAGTGACATAAATTTGGTGACTGAGACTGAGCTGATTTCTTCTCTTCGTTCATAAAATAATGTTTTCTTTAAATATTATTAACTTCTGTAATTTTGTATATTTCAGAATGAAACAAAAACTAGAGTGTTAATGTGAGTACTGTATAAAGTTTTGGTCCTTACAGCATATTACTTAAAGTAGCCAAGAAAATTGTTTAAAAAATTCACAAAAATTTAAATTAATTGAAACTTATAGCGGGCTATAACAAGGGAGGTTAAATAGGAGTTTCACGCTTATTTTTTTTTTTCTTGTAAAGTGCAACAATAAAACAACTTGTAGAAATTTCGATTGTGTAAGTATTGTCCTTCTTTTTAATGTAAATTTTCAAAGGACTATTTCCAAGTTCATTAACATTTTCCCAAGTCGTGAAGCTGAGTATTTACCAGAAAAAAATTGTATCCACAGTTTTTTATTCATGAAAGAACAGGTTGAAGGGATAACTGGTTAAAAAATCTTTAAAATCAAAAATGTTGAGCGGCATGGTCTGGACGGTTTCTAATGGATTGACCCATATAAGTTGTTATTCACTCATTGTATTCCTTTTGTATCTTTTTTAGCCCAGATAATAATCCACTAAGTAGGTCGAAATGTTGACAAACAATAAATAGTTAAAAAATATTTAATTGCTTCTCTTTCACTGACCCCCACCAAGTCTAATTTCTTCCTGAATGTTTCAATGGTCAACAATTAATATCCATTATAAAAAAATTTGTTTGTGCATAACTCAAAAAATAAGTATTTCATAATTGTATACAACCATTTGGAAGGCAATCGAACTTTCTCTGAAAAAGTACATTAAAAAACATCTAATTCACGCTAGTATAAACAATAATACAGTATATCTAATAATGCTTTCAGCTTATTCTTTTCAAAAATAAGCCTTTGCGATTGACAAAGAAATATAAATACACTCATTTGAAAGATGATTTAATTACCAAAGAGGTAGGAAAGTTGTGCAAGTGGACACACAAGACAATTATAATAGTAATTAGTTTTTTTCTATGTTGAGTATTATGCAAATAAAATATTAATTTTATCAAATGTGTTAATCACTACACTACTTACTATTTTTGCAATCTGTACAGGCAACAGCGTAATTTCCAATGAGCTGAACCCTTTCAAAATATTCATCCAAGATGTTTACTTCATTTTGAATATCACTTGGTAATCTCGATTTATTTGAATCGCAACAATGATTGCCTGATTTCTTTATAATACTTTTAAGCGGAGGAAGGAATTTAGAACTTACCTGAAAAACAAAAATTATATATACAGAACAATTAAATTACTTAAAACAATTACTGGAGAACCCATGGTTGTATGGTTAGCACACTAACCTATCTAGCCAAAGGTTGTAAGTTCAAATCCTAAGAAATTTTTCAAGCAAATATTTAAAAGGGGATCCAATCACAGATCCTTGAATGTGAAGCCTGTCAGTCAAATAGTTGGCTCTCAAAAGATATGAATATCCTACAATAGCCAGGATTTGAACCCGGGACGACTCGGAGATGACTTCGTCCAGAACTACATGCAACAGACTGTGCCATATACTTATTTTAAAAGGGATTTTTCATATAATGGATTTTAAAAACACATAGAAACTCTATTTCAGTCCCTTTTGTTATTATAAATCTCACAACATTTTGTCAAAGAATTATTACAAACCCAACTTACAAGTAACTTTCAATTATTTTTTTTTTTTTATTTGACTCTTAAAAATTAGCGTCAGTTTATACACAAACTTTACCTGTAAGTATCTATATAGCTTATTTAGTATCTGTTTACTGTTCTTCAAGTTGTCTTCTTCCATAAAATTCAGAGAAGGAGACCCAGCCAACTGCAGCAACTATCGAGGTATATCTCTGCTAAGCACTACCTATAAGATGTTTTCTATTGCACTCTATAATAGACTGCTACCATACGTTGAAAGGATAATCGGTGAATATCACGGAGGATTTCGTTGCAATAGGTCAACAATTGATCAAATCTTCTCACTGAAGTTGACGTGTGAGAAAATGAATGAATTCAACCAGTCAATGTGGGCGATATTCATCGATTTCAGGGCAGCATATGATACTATCATGCGTAACGAATTATACAAAGGCATGGCTGAAATAGGAATCCCTCCAAAGTTAATAAGGTTGGCAAAATGTTCAATGCTGGGAAGTAAGAGCAAGGTGAAGTACTGCCTTCATCAGACCCTCTTGATGTTGGGATTGGACTCGGGTAAGGAGATCCGCTAGCCCCACTCCTCTTTAACGTATCTATCCATGCCACCATAGAGCTGAGCTAGATAGAGGGGGGACAATATTTAATAAATCTATCCAAGTTCTTGCCTATGCGGACGATGTGGCCATTGTTGGAAGGTCCCTGAGCTCTATCAAGGATGCTGTTGGAAAGCTTGAAACTGAAGCAAGCAGGCTAGGGCTGGAAATCAATGATAAGAAAACAAAGATAATGGTTTTCAGAAGGAAGAGACCAAGCCCACTCCCAAAGCCATTATATAATCAGAAACCATAGCTTCGAAGTGGTTAAAAGCTTCCAGTACCATGGATCTACCATCAATGATCAGCTGGATGAAGAGGAAAAGGTCAAAAAAAGAATCATGTTGGGGAATAGAGCATATTTAAGCATGTCGGAAATTCTAAAGAGTAGACTGGTCAGTAATGCCACAAAGTTCAGGATGTATAAAACACTTAATAAAACCTATTGTAACCTATGCTAGCGAAACCTGGACCATGAACAAAAAGACAAACAATTTATGGAGCGGTTTAAGCGAAGGATATTAAGGAACATCCTAGGACCGATACACGAAGGCGGAACATGGTGACGTAGAAAAAATAGAGAGGTCTATGATCAATTTAAAGATCTGAACATCTAAGCCAGCATCAGAATCCAGAGATTGAAATGGTTTGGCCATCTGATAAGAATGGAGGACAGCAGGATGCCAAAACGACTTTACGAGAGCACACTGGATGGAAAGAGAAGCAGAGGGAGACCCAAGGCGCTGATAGACAGTGTTCTGCAGGACATATGGCAGACCAAAGTCAACACAAGCTAGCAAGGAGCAGAGAGGAATGGAAGACGGAGGTTGAGAAAGCCAGGGGCTGCTTTATGCGCCTGCTGAGCTGAAGAAGAAGAAGAGCGTACACCATTTACTGAAATTTCTTCTTCTTCCTAGATTAGCATGATGCTTTAGAACTTTTTTAGAATATAAGAGACCTAATTCCTAGAATAAAACAGAATAAAGTGACCTTTTCTTTACCATATAAGTGACCTAATTTCTATTTTTAAAAGATTTCAAATAGAAAAAGTAATTTAATAAGCATTTTAAACTGTTCTCATTACACCCCACATGTTGTAAATTGAAACATAAGAATATTTTCAATGTCGTTCCCATTCACCGCTACTATAGGGTGTAAGGAAATAGTAACATTTTTATTTTATGTCAAAATGTATGAGAGGACCTAAGATTTTATGTAATGTTCAATTAATTGAGATAAAAAATAAATTTGTTATATTGCTAAAGATACATAAAGTGTTCCTGTTCACACCATTTTACAGTACTTTTTAAAAAATTCTATTATCATTAAATATTATTAAAAAAAAAAAAAAAAAAAAAAAAAAAATGATAATGTTATATCAAAAACAACTAAGTGTAATAAATACATCATGAAAACATTTTTTTTTAATGTAAAAACTCATTAATTTCTTTCAAGAAATTATTAATATCTAATAAAAGTAAAAAAATGAATTATGAAGTTTTGTAAAAAATACGGTAATTGAATATTTATATGATGAAAGTATGTGAGAATGCATGATAATTTACTAACACCAAATCTCAAGAATTTTCATTCTCTCACCATGTAGCACAGCCTTAAAAAGTTAAAAAGGGGGCAAGCTTGGAGTACCTAATTAACAACAAGGCGATAGATACCGTGTGTGAGAGCAATAGGTTTTAGACACTAGCCTCTTAAAATAGTATGAATATTAAATCAACTCTTTGACAAATTAAGGATTTAATGGCAATGCTTTGCAATAAGAAGAAAAATACATTTTATATAAATATTAACAGAGCTGAACAAAACTAATATATTATATAAACCAACACAATTAAATAATTAAAGTTATATAAATTAAAAACTTTTCAACTTACATTTAAATAGAGCCTAAGCACAGCAATGTTTACCTTCCTCTCTAAAACAGCAATAGAACACAGAATCGCATCTTTTTTCAAAGGCTCTTTTTCAACATCAGCGATCGTTAAAAATCCAGATGTATTTGCCAAAACCTAGGAATTATAATATGGCGCTTTAGTATCCTAGTCACAATAATATCATTCTGTCAAACTATAATAAATAATTAATGTTTTAAAATAACAAAAGAGATTAATATGAAATACATTCTGACACCGATTGAATAAAATATACATAATTTATTTTAATAAATGTATGATTATCTGAACAATGGAACAATATTTCAGATAATCTTACAACAAAGTTGCTTTTATTCAGAAGTTGTAAGGTACTTATATAATAGGTTTCAGCTGGAGTTTCTTATACAATTCTCTGTATTAAATTTTTTTTTTTTTATTTATCAAGTTACTCTAGTATCGGATTATGTATGGTACAAAGTGTTTTCAAATGTGTCAACAGAAAATTAAATAAACAATCCAAACAAAAGGGGAATGAGATAAATATACAGCTGTAAGGTCATAATTATTGACATCTTTTGGGGATACTTGGAGTATTTAATCTTTTTATTTCGGTAATGGTTATGTGATCTGGTGGGTACTTAATGATACATAATACATGGAAAATGTAACTACTGTATTAAATTACCATAGATGTTTTCAACTGTATCACTGATTTTCTTTTTTTGAGCACAATGATTTACAATAGTTACATCCATTTAAGGAAATTTCACATAAAACAATTTCTCATCAGTTTATTAATAAACCAATTCACTTGATTATTATTTTTATATTAAAAAAAAAAAAAAATTTTTCTATATTAATAATTTTTTTCTTATATTACAGAATGATTTTAGTATGCTTAAAATAAAATAAAGTATCTACTTAGTACCTTTCAGAAATAAATGCATTTTCAAATGGTTTTAAAGGATTTGTGTTCTTTTGATAAAAGTGGATGACAGAACTAATATAATACTATAAAACTAAACAATTAGGGCAAAATGTACATTTTGTAAAACATGTTTTATTTAAATTTTACCAGTTGAATAACCAGACGGCCACAAAATGAATTTTTCCAAACCAAGATCCTGAGGATGGGTGAAATAACCCCAAACATTGATTAATATTTTTTTGTTAATAAAAGTTTTTTTTTTGGAAGAAATATAAAAATCAACCCAATTATTTTCTACCTCAGAAATATATTAACCATGTATAGTTGACTGTTGAAATTATCCTAGGTTGAAATAATCGGGAGTCGGTCATTTTTTTTTAATATTTTAATTTTGCTGATGTTTTGGCTCAAACTTGAGAGCCATCATCAGGGCATTACTGATCAATGCCAAGAATACAGTTCATGTATAATTAGGTAGTTTATATACTACCTACCTCAGAAATAATGTATTTCTTCCAGGTAGTAGAAATAAGAACATATTACGTAAATCTTACACCTAAAATTAACAAATAATTATTACGTTTCTGCAAGCTGCAGTAATTTCTTGATAATCTTCTTCAGCTGCAACCTTTGCTATCGTCAATGCATGGCATAATAAATCTTCAATATGCACCTTCAATGATGCATCGTTTTTGTCAGATTTCATAAAAAAATCTGCTATATTATCAACTGATTTCATAAATAATCCACTAGGTTCTGAATCATCATCTAAACCACCTCCTTTTGTTATTCTTAATACCTCATTAAAACACCAGTGAAGTTTTTCTGCTAAATAATGAGTGATTTCCTAATTAAAGACAAATGAATTAATTTCACTAACTAAAAAGAAAAATATACACAAAAAAAAAAGTAAAATAATAATTATAACTTACTTAAAAGCAGGATCTGTTCGGGTTGTCAATATTTTGACAAATGATGGAAGAAGTTTGGCCAATTGACTACTGCACAGTTTTATTTTATTTGAAAAACATTTCAATTCAGATTTTTTATTCAAAGCATAAATTTCATCAATAGCATCAGGTATATTTTTAATCAGAATCTGTAGATTTATAACAAAAAACATGGTTAGTTAGTTTGTAAATATAAAAATCTATAAATTCATAAACACTGATTAATGACCATAAAAATAATATAAGACAGATATATACCATAGGTTTTTTGCATAAATATATTTTTTTAAACAGAAAACTTTGTTAAAAAATGAACTTTGCTAACAAAAACATTTAACAATAAAGTGTTTAAATGCAATGGGGTTTTTGTGGATTTAGGAATTAATCGAATGGTTTTCTTTTACAGGTTCATTACAACTATGAAATAATTTCTAAAAACGAAGAAACTTGGTACAATCGTGGAAGATATGAGGATCTAACAAATGAACCTTAGTATTGAAATAATAATTTGATCCCTTTTAAGTCAGTATATTTAACTTTTCAGTAGGAAAATTAGAGTACCTTATAAGAGACCCATTAATTATTTAAATGTAAGGTTTCAGTATTCATGGAATCTTATATAATAATATTTATACATTTTTAGGTCTTTGCGGCATATTATTTCAAAACAAGTTACAAAACTAAATATATTAAATAACAAAATATATAAATAACATTTTCTTAAGAACAGTTTGCAAAATATATATATAGTAATGTGAAATATTCCTTTTAAACAATTAAATTAGGCAGAATAATCATGAATATGTCACTGATTTTTTTTTTCTGTATTATTACTAAAAAATATGATTTTATTTCTAAATTTAAAAAAAAATTAAATACCATTAGAATCACCAATATATGTGGTTTAAAATAAACACGATAAAAAATGTATCGTAATAAAATAATAACTAATTTTGTATATTAATCTTAGATAAAATTTGTTCACATTTATCCTTTAAAACTTATACAAATTATTTATAAAGTCCCTAATTATAATATGCACATCTTATTTTAACTGGAGTACATAACAAAAATTACTGATTATATCTATTATTAAAATACTTACTTCTGCGACTTGTTTCTTATTCATTAATGTACTAGCATCTAAACTTTCTAAATTAGCTATTAACGTTTTCAATCATTTGACAGCTCATGTTTGTTAAATACTTTTGACAATTTACAAGTAGAAACAAAGTTAAGTATGGTAGTATTTTCCATCAAGTAATCCAATTGCACAATGATAATATCTTACAAAAAACAGTCAAGAAATCTTTAAAATACTGCTTAAATTAACGGCGGCAACTCTTGACAATCAACCTAACACAAATTTGAAACCTTCAATTATTGTTTCCCGCCTTTTACTATGTGCAGCACATAATGTGCCATCGGTTGTAAGATGGGAATAACTGATCAGTTTTCTACTCTTTGGATAACCGATTTTTCGTTTTTTTTTTTGTTTTGTTTTTTATTCTTTCTATCTTTTAAACTAAACATCGGACAACAAAACGAAAGGTGAGATCCCTCGTTACTTATTATTATTTTTTTTTTCTACAGTTAAAGTAGGGCATTTCCAGTACATGTTTTTGGCTCTGATCAGTGCCTGTTGGAAGGATGAATGGCGAGGCCACACTGAGTTGATTGGTACACTCCTAATTGGTTAAAAAAAAATGTAATAAATACAACAACAATAAGATAAATCTCGGCGTCGAACCGGCTGAAAGGGTTGTAGAAGAATAATGTATAAGATGCTTTAGATATATCTCAAGGATGATAAACCACCGTCTTGCACTTGCAGATGACTTACGGGTATAAAAAGGACCGACATAGATGTAGAGGAAGACCGTGACATACTTGGGAGGATGGAACAGCAAGGTTTCGCAAAGAGACAACTGGAATAGGCCAAGAGAAAAGATCCAGTGAAGAATCCAAGAATATGGTCTAATATCTACAGGAAGACATCCCACACTGCATGAATAGTAGGCGAGGGTTGATTCTAATATTGCAGTGTTGGGAAGAAAACGAAGAAAAACTTATAAAGAAATAAATTTGTATCCTAGCATTTATTAACGACGTAACGAATAATAGAATTGATACAAATAACTGGCCACTGGAAAGTACTTTGATTCAATTAAAGATAATAAACTTTCCTACAAGCTTAGTGGCCTTAACCACCGTCTTGTTTTCTGCGACTTGAGGGACTTAAGGATATGGTGAATGTCCTCAACTGCCATTTTGTTTTATCACGCCACCATTTCGTTTACTGCAATATAAAGATCATAAAAATTATATCTTTCGAATAATCTTTAAAATATCAAGTTAATGTAAACAGGCTGCATCATATGAAAAAACAAAAACAAAAAAAAAAACAGATAGTTGCTAAAGAAAACATCGAATTTGAATTGTAAATCCCTGAAAGAAATAGGGTTTTTTTGATATTGAATAGCTCCTCGACTTTGAACTGTTAATCCCAAAAGATATACATTAAGAATCTTTTTTGACCTTTGCACTCTTGAGCTATTAATTCATAAACAATGGCAGTAGTCTCAATTCTTACACAGCTCTTGGACTTAGAACTTTTAATAACATTAATATATTTATCTCGAAATGAAACGTAAACAGTGGTTAAGCCCGAAGAAATAAACAATACATGTAATAGTTGTTATTATATGTAATTGTTGTTATTTTAAAGAAAAACAATTTTTATAATAAACATTCACTTCAGGTGTACCTGAGTTTATGGAAGAATGCTTATTCAAAACAGTCTATGTAATCTCTTTAATATTAATTGTAGGTTGAATTTGATGTATAATTTGCTCACTACTTCTCAATTTAGAACTAAATGGTAAGGTGCGTGTATATAATATTGAGATGTTAAGAAAAACACATTTGCGTTATTTTAAGAGGGATTATGAAATGGAACTTGATATCTTTAATATAAAATTATTCTTGGAAGGAATTAGTCCGGGTGGCGGTCATTAAATGAAACAACTAAATAGTTTCAACTATTTTTTTGTTTGCCAACGTTTCGACCCCCTTTGTGGGTCATCATCAGGGCTAAAAAGATACAAAAGAATATAATTTCAGTGACATTACATACAATATTATATAACCTATTTAGCTAGAGAACGTCGGTATTGAAAAAAATAACAGAAGAACTGTATATGTAAAAAAAACTTAATTAAAATACAATGACCATATTACAATAATGAAAGTGTTATACAGAAAAAATAAAAATGTTCACTAAACAAAATTTACACAGGTATCAATAATTTACATGAAATATGAAATATAAAAATATGAAGTAGAGTGGAGATACGTACCGCATGGTGGGAGAATGGAAACTAGGTACTGTTTGGTAGATGGGGGGTAGGTAGGATGGAAAATACGTAGGAAAAGGTGGAATGGAAAATACGTACTGATTTATGGACAGGGCCTGACAACAATGACTAAAATTCTTAATACTACCATACAAAGAATCAATGAAATTTAACTTATGATTATAATAATGATACAGGATAAAAAATTATGATTTAATTCTTGAAATATCACCTATAAACGTTGGCAAACAAAAAAATAGTTGAAGCTATTTAGTTGTTTCATTTAATGACCGCCACCCGGACTAATTCCTTCCAGTAATTCTCAACGGTCAACTAATTACATCCACACTAAAATTATTCTTACGCTTGTCCTGAACATAATTTAAATTTACAATATAATTAGGCCCGCAAGTTTTGAAAATGTGTGAATAAAAATAGTTTTAAGGAAAATATACCTTGTATTTGCGTAAGAAAAGGCACTGACTGGGATTTTGTTAAAAATAATGGTAACAATATTATTTGACTTGCAACAATTTTTAAGCTTGATTGGACAAGCTGTTTTTGAAATAAGGGTGTATAGAGGAAAGCAGGTTTACTCCTTCGTAAACAAAGGTATAAAATGGAGTTCACTTAAATTGTATTACCATCTAGACACCAATCTACAAAATACATTCAAAATTTTATTGTAATAGTATTAACAGAAGCCGGTATCATTTGATTACTTTGTTATTTTTAGATGGATTTGCAGACAGGCAGAAAACCAAATTTGGTATTATTGCCTAAAATGTAAAATAAAAATGAAAATTTTCAATTCTCAGGACGTATTTTTTTTTTAATTCTTGCAGGAATATAAAGCTTTCCTACATTTGGTAATGACTATAAGCGAAATATGTTAGCAGTGGTTGAAAATGTGTCCTCTGTGGTGACGCTGTACAACAACCAAGCCCGAGAGAATCCTGAGTTTGAAGTTTGGCTGAGCCCATGAGACCTGTTGATTGCGGATCTATTTACTGGATTGTTTATCAATTTAAGGGTAAAGCTTTTCTTTAATGTAAGTATTTACTATAACAGTATTCTATTTGATTTAATTTTGCACTATATGTATTATTTATAATTTGTTAGCTTATTTCAATACAGCTACTCTAATCCGAAGTTTATAGTACAATATAATTTTGTTTTTTTCTAATCATAATTTTGTTAAAATGAAGTTTAGCAATTTTTTTTAAATTTCGTTTGATCTGGTTATTTGAAGCCCTGAAATTTTAAATCTCTAAGAATTATTGGTGTTTATTTTAATAACTCTATATACTTTATTGTTATTTTGAATTGTTTATAATATTTTCGTTTGATCAGATTTCTATAATTTAAATACTTTTTAAGATATGACAATGACAGAGAGCATGTCATTTTTAACAACTGGTTGTTTGAGCGGTTTCATGAAGAAATTTAGCCCTCTTTGTATCAAAATTTCTTTACAAATAGGCAAATAGAAGTTAATTTATAAGATAATTTATAAAGTATCGCCAGTTAATTTATTTCAATAAAAAGCAAAACAAATCTTGCATTTCTTACATTGTCTTCATTTTTTAAAATTTGATTTTTGGCAAAATTATGTTAGTAATTTTCAATTATCACTTCTTTTGACAAGAGGGTTTAATATTATTTCAATTTTGTGTTTTATAGCATAATATTATTTAGTCATAGCTACCTTAAAGTATTTTACTTCCTTACTCCAGTTGAACTCCATTTAATTTGTATTGCTTCATTATCTGCTTTTTGAATGTAGAGAAATTTACCTGTTTGTGGGTTTTAGCTTAGTCCATTTTTTTTTTTTACCTCTTCACTTGACTTTTGTTGTTTTCATTTTGAATAGATTGTTAAGAACATTTTTATACTCTTCTCTAATTTAAATCAAGTGTATCATGGGATGTAGAAATCTGTAGTATTGAGGGTTTCTAGCTGTCTCAAATGCAATAAGTCATTTGTGGAGATATTGCATCAGTCTAGAGGCATCCTCTGTTTCACTCTGATCTTTCTTAGTTTTTAATTACAATTTGATAATTATTTCCCCCCAGCTTGATAATAATTTATCTTTTGACTAAGAGTTCTATATGTATTTTCCTTATTACATTAGCAAAAAAACCTAAAGAGTTTTATCAAAGGTATCTTCAATGTTGAAAAAAATGCTTTTCATAATCTTGGTTTGCTCTAATGAGATGATTATTGTTTTTCAATGAAGCAGGGTTTAATTTGAATTTTTTTAATTTATAGAATGGCGTCTCCAAATGACGATATGTTTGGGTTTGATATGTGAGTATTATATTATTTTATATATCTTTTAATATTGATTAGTAGAAATTTAGAATACTCAATCCTAATCACTTAATTCTAATATACTAACTACATCACAGCTATCAGTTGCACCTTATAGTTTGTCTACTCAATATGTATCACTCTATATCTATATCACTCTCATAATAAGACTGTAAATATTCTAGTTAATAATTAAAATTGATCTTTTAATATTATATTTTGTTTTACTAAATTAATATGTTATGTTTAGTATTATTTATCAAGTACTTATTCAATTTTTTTTTTTTTTCAGGAATTCAATAGACTATGTATTGGTAAGTATAAAGTTCTATTTATTTTATCTATTATTTATATTGAGGGTGTATAGTCGACTGTAGAAACTATTATAGGTGGAATAGTCAGGAATCAGTCATTTTTGAAAAGTTTTTAATTTTGCCAACGTTTCGGCTCAAGCTTGTGAGCCATCATCAGGGCATTACTGAGCCCTGTCCAAGCATAAACTCAGTTTATGCTTGGACATGGCTCAGTAATGCCCTGATGATGGCTCACAATCTTGAGCCGAAACGTTGGCAAAATTAAAAACTTTTCAAAAATGACTGATTCCTGACTATTCCACCTATAATATCTATTATTTATTTTAATCTAATTGTTATTCCCCACTACTGTTGTTTGCTGTTTAAAGATTCCGGAAGTGAAAATTATGGACTCTCAAGTATTTTTTTGTTATTGATTCAATGTTTTAATATTGTTGTTTTTTTCCAGCCCGATGATATAAATGGAGATTTACTGGATGGAAATTTCTTTTTTGTTGGCAATATTCCTACAAAAGAAGAATACCCAGGTCCATTTAATTTTACTATGACTATGGATACCAGTGGTCAAAAATGGGTGGTAAGTATTTATTTTCTTTTAGATAGCAGTATGATTATAAAGAGGTGTATATTAAATTTAGTAAAATAAAAATTTATGACCATTAGTTTAATAAATTTATACACACCAAAAGATTGTTTAATTAAACATTTTTATTGTATTTCTTTAAGATATAAAACAAAATGTCTAAACATTAGGTTTGTTTTGATATGAATTTTTATATGATATTGTAAAGAGTCATTTGTGGAAAAAGATATTTAATTTTTCTGAATCACTATTGTCCCTCTGACTATGCAAAAATCTTTATAAGATGTGTTTTAGAAGTTGAAGTATGTTCTTGTAATAGTTTTTCATTTTAAAAGAATTTTCACAAAACAAAATTTTGTCTTAAATTAATTTTTTTTAAATAGGTGGGGGGAGTAATGTTTAAAGAATAATTGAATAAAACTCACTTTAGTTATTAAATTATGTTTCATTATCTGATTGTATAATGCATTATATTTTTTCATTATAATAGTTGTTTTGTTATCTTTTCAGTATTCTCAGCCTCTTGAACAAGTATTTATTGGAATGAATAAGGTTTTAGTGCTGAATTTTCATACTGAAATGCAACTACCTCTTGATGAATCATATTTTATTAGAGCTCTACCCGTTTATAGTAACAACGAACACATCAACATTCCTGTTTGTCGATGTACATTTCATGCCTTTGAAGATGATCCTCAATCTCAAGGTAAGCTTGTTTTAAAAATTGAAATTGTTAAGTTCGTATGGATAAAAAGGCTTATGCGGTTAACAATTTTTTTAAGGCCCTTTATTTTGAAATAATTATTGAGCAGTTATAGATAGGAGAAATGAGTAAACAATTAATAATTAAACAAACTTTGTTAAGTTATGAAAATAACTTTGAAAATTCAAGGAATAAAATGAAAAAATGTTATTCTTTTTTTTGGGCCATTGTACAATTTGGGGGCCCGGTAAGTGTTTTACCATCAGAAGCCCTTTATTGTGCCTTAACAAAAATAACTCGTTCGTTTTAAAGTATTTTTTGATAACAATATATAATTAATGGATCAGGTCCCTGTTAATATATATGACTGGCGGGCGGCGTCCTCAATCCGTTCAGGGCGGCTACTCTGTCTGGCCGGGATGAAGATCCGTTCAGGACTGCAGTCAGATGAGGAAGAGGGAAACTCCGGGGAAGCCCCACAGAAGTAAATTCTGTAAATGGTGGGGCTAATGCCGTATGGAGCGTGCATGCCCGCCTTTCCTGTATGGAAACAGAGACCCTGATCCGGGTAGCATTAGTTGCAAAATATTATGTGCACAATAGATATCTATATAATAATACCGGAGGAGGTTTAAATCCGACATACCGCCCACCTAAATTTGGCTTGGCCAGATTTACAAGCATAAAACTGAGAGTGGCAAGGCGGGAGTCTCATGCAAGAAAATTTAAAGAAAAAGTTCTCCAGCATTCATAATTGTTAAATCCTTATAACTAAACTTAAATTAGATGATTCTACCTCCTTGAATGTGCAGACAGTATGTTCTTAAAAGACATCGGGTTAATTGATGGCCGATGGCTCACAAGCTTGAGCCGAAACGTTGGCAAAATTTAAAAAAATTCAAAAAATGACTGATTCCTGATTATTCCACCTATCTTGTATTAGTTTTAAATTTTAGTAATTCAATGTTTCGTGAATTGAAGTAAACTCCTGGAGCCTGTCTCATTTTTCTTCTTTATCATTTCCCCTACTTGTTCATTTCTTGTATACTAAGTTTTGTTAGCAGTGGTATTTCATATGGAATGTATTGGGTTATAATAAATTCATATCGGTGATTTCAATAAAAACTTCAGATTTTTGAAAACATTTTCATCAATTATATATAAACCATTTTTTATCTATAACATGTTGCCATCTTTCAGATCATTTTTTAATTCCCTCCTCCTAGAACTTTTCAGAATCAACCTAAGCGCTTTGCGTCTTCCAAGTCAAAATTTCTGGTTCTAAACCAAGCAAACCACTAACAGAAGGTGCTTTCTTCTAAGGCATACATACTGCAAATTTCATAAACCGTCTGTTTTACCAAAAAAACCTTCCTATGAGAGATAAATGCTTTAATTAGATATGTGTTACTCCCATTAAAAAATCCTAGGGCCACCTGCGGGATTGAACCCGGGCCCTTGGGCATAGGATGCTGTTATGCTAACCACCATGCTACAGATAATCCCTAGATACATAGGGTTACTATATCAATTATAGAATACTAATTAACAATTATAAGATATTAACTGTCGGATTTAAACCACCTCCGGTATTATTATATAGATATCTATTGTGCACATAATATTTTGCAACTAATGCTACCTGGGTCAGGGTCTCTGTTTCCATACAGGAAAGGCGGGCATGCACGGTCCAGACGGCATTAGCCCCACCATTTACAGAATTTACTTCTGTGGGGCTTCCCTGGAGATTCCCTATTCCTCATATGACAGCAGCCCTGAACGAATCTTCATCCCGGGCCAGACAGAGTAGCCGCCCTGAACGGATCACCGTCCCGAGCCAGACACAGCAGCCGCTGTATCGAGAACAGGACCACCGGAGTGCAGACCGAAGACTTCCGGAAAGACGAGATTGAGGATGCCGCCCTGCCAGTCGTAAATATTAACAGGGACCTGACCCATTAATTATATATTGTTATCAATAAATACTTTAAAACGAACGAGTTATTTTTTGTTAAGGCACAATAAAGGGCTCCCGGTGGTAAAACACTTACCGGGCTCCACAGATTGTACAAAATGGTGCCCCGGGTGAGGAACCGTGTAACGCGTGCCGCCCATCAGGTTCGATCATTTAACAATTAACAATTAAATTTAAATTGAAATTAAAGTCATAATTTGAATTTAAAATAAAAATTTATTACGAGCAATAACATTATATTTGAAGTCGTCCACTGTAATTTATTATTCAATTTAATATAAACAGTCTCCATGCATGGTGTTAATATTACTAATGTTTGAAAATTATTTATTTATATGAATATGCATGTTTATTCAACGTATTATTAAAGGTTTTGAAATTAATTTATTTAGATTTAAGGCATGCTCATTTAGATTTTAAGACATATTTATTTAGATTTTAAGGCTTATTTATTTGGAATTTAAGAAATATTTATCTAGATTTGATTCAATATTTATAATTACCTCAGGCTACGTATTTATTTTTCTACGTTAACTATTTTTTTTATAAATCTTACATCGTATTTTATGTCAATGTTAAAATTGTTTGTGCATTCAAAATTTATTTATTTCTTACAGCACGCGATCGATTATTAATATTTTTTTGTTTGACCATCGTTGATTTAATTAATTCTTAATCAGATAAGCTCTCTAGCTTTTTCAATATGGGTAAAGACGATACTGACTTTTCGGTCCCCGAGCGTGTCGGTTCCTTGGAGCGCAAGCTTCGTCACCTCAAGCGAGATCTTCAACACTTAAGTGCGCTCGACGACGCCACGGATAGCGGTGAAGACGTTTTTATTGAATTTGAGGTCGGCTACGACGAATTAAGGGATCTTTGGTCTAAGTACGAAAGCGTTTAGGAGGAACCAGACTTATTTTACGAGTCCCAGGGTCCCTCTTCTTTTCCGACTGACTGGGAATCCAATTATGACCACTACCGCGATAAAATTAGGCGGGCATTAATGAACCGGCACAAACTAATTATTGAAAGCTGAATTACATCAGAAGATCATGCTGTCAATTTGGTGGGTTTACAAATGTTTTTATTTTGAGCTGCTTCTAAGCAACCGAACAATTAACTCAGCTGTTAATTGCCAACTTATTATCTTATGAAATTGGAGGAAGTAATCAAAGAGAAAAGGTCAGAATAGATGAATCGCAAAGGACTAGTGTTTCATCAGGACAATGTGAAGCCTCACTCATCTTTACCAACGTGTGCGAAATGATTGCAGCTTGGTTGAAAAGTGATTTTGCAGCCACCATGTAGCCGTGACCTCAAGTTTTTTGCTGATAAGGACCAGAAGTTCTATGAGCATGGAATTATGAAGTTAGCAGAAAGATGACAAAAGTTCATCGATCAGATTGGAAGATATTAACTGATTGAAGTTCAATATTTTGTTTAGAAACATTTTTTTTTTTTTTCACACTATTAAACCGAAATAAGTTTCTCTCCAACCCAATAATTACTATATTGTAATGAATTTGACGAAAAAACTCAATTCACAGGGATAAAAATATGAAATTTTTCTTGAACTAATAAGAACTAGGTCAGGTTTAAAATGATTTAAGAATTTTTGACCATAAATAGAATATTAATATCGGGATGACTTGTAGCTGGGTGGTTTAGCATAACAGCCTCCTATGCCAAAGGTCACGGGTTCAAACCCGCTGGTGGTCCAAGAATTTTTTAATGGGAGTAAAAAATCCTTAGTTATGCCGTCCTTCGGAGGGGACTGTGCAATGGCAGGTACTCGTTAAAGATCCCTATCCTAATAAAACCTGGATAGGCAAAATTTAGGATTCCCAATGTAGCATCGTCCGATTAAACATAGTAGCATAAAGTGGCGTTAAATAAATAAACCAACAATAGAATATTATAATATTGTTGGGGGATTAACTGGAGTCTGTCCATAGCTTATTGTTGTGGTGCTACTCAATCACTCTGAAGAAGACCTAAAATTTAGGCCAAAATGTCGGTACAATTAATAAGTTGATGTTAAATCGGAAAGAAATGTTTTGAGAATTTTTGAAGTTCCCATTAATAATTTTAAAATTTGTATTAGTATATGAGTTTGAGGTTGATGAGGTGGTGAAGGTTGAAATTTTATGGTCTCATGCAGAAGATGGGAAGGGATAGTGTGAACAACTAGGTCTTTAACGACTAGTGATTAGAGAATAGGACTACCTAGCCTCCTCTAGTCTCAGTAGAGGATTTAGAGAGATAGAAGATAGGGAGAAGGTCCTTGAAGAAGAAGGTGGATTGAGGGAAGATGAAGACAGTATAGAAAAACAACAAAATATGCTGGTCCTGATGTTATAAATCATTGGAATCAGAATAATACGGAAACCTGTGGAGGGTTATTACTTGAGCTATTAAAATCTCAAACCAATATCATTAAAATGAGAGTTGAATATCGATGGAACACTGGCAATAAATACACATGGTCAAAACTTGTCAGGCGTATCGAAGGGGCTGATTATAATTTTTAGTGAGTATCACAATTTGGGCACTGTTATCACTAAGGATAATAAGATTAGAGACGAATTGTATTAAGGATGTATAGTCGACTGTAGAAACTATTATAGGTGGAATAATCAGGAATCTTATGTTATATGCAAAACTTGATCCTGAAATAGCTATTTCCTACATCCACCACAACAACCTTAGTCTTTATAATAAATCTCTGATATTTAAAGCAAGAGGAGAACTGATGGGACTTAATTGTCAGCCATGGAGGAGGGATAGGATACCTACCTGTGCTATGTGCAACCTAAATGTGCCAGAGGATACCTACCACTTTTTGGCAATATGTCCTGTCTTAAAGGAGTTCAGGATGAAATACTTGGGAAAATATAAGTTAACTCCAGAAGAGGTAATAGATAAACTAAATGGGCTAGATTGGGTAAAATTTGCAGTATATTTAAATAAATCATTAAAATACAGAAATGTTTTGGTACAGCATTTTAATTATTAAATTTTTACAATAAATAAAAATAAATCATAACATTACTAAAAATATAAATTATTATCAAAACTGAAAAAAAGAAAAGAAAAAGGGGCAACTCGACAGACGGCCTAACGCCATTGTCTTGTGGGCTTTGATCTCAAAAAATGTATATATATGTTATTACTATTTTGTATATTATGTAAATAAAGCATTTATTCATTCATTCATTCATTCATTCATAATCAGGAATCAGTCATTTTTTGAAAATTTTTAATTTTGCCAACGTTTCGGCTCAAGCTTGTGAGCCATCATCAAGGCTACAAACATCAGAAGAAAAGAGATACATATTAATATGATAATGAAAATTTTCTTTTGAATGTAGTGACAATGATAACATTTGAAATAAAACAGAAAATATACCAACATACTTAAATATTATAGATACAAATAATGATAATATGATATACAATCTGATGATGATAAGCATAAAAACAAAACTTTGGACTTTAGTATAGAAGTAAAATATATATTTATTTTATATATTATATAATATATATATAAACGTGCCATTACTGAGCCATGTCCAAGCATAAACTGAGAAAAACCATAAACATAGGTAGTATGGGGAGGGGTTCATGTAAAAACCCTGAAGGTTTTCCCTCCTAAATGTAAATACTACAGCTTATCTTTGTTTTTAAAAAGTTTTACAAAATTATATAATGGAAAAACAAAACAATATACTCGTATGTACAATAAGGCTTAACATTTTTAACAGAAAATTATAAACACTAGAATCTGAGGTATGTAAAAGATCCATAAGGTATTTTTTTTGGGGCGCGAAAAGGCCTTAAAGACATGAGAATATCATGCTCAGGTTCCTCAACTTCCTTCTTTTCCATACTTCCCTCATGAGCTCCGCATGTTTGCGCTTCCTTTCCTCTGACCACGCATAATCCCTTTTTTGGCATTCTTTGACCACGAAGACCTTTATATTATTCAGTGGCGTGTAGGTCTCTCTATCCACACAGTCTGAATCCTTCAGTCCTATTGAATCCATGTCAACCCTAATCTGCTTGAAAAAACCAGTCGTGTTCTTGCGCTGGTGGAATCGTCGGAAGATTTCCCGGTTTAACCTTTCAGGGCTCATCCTCATCATGTGCCCATAGAATTTAAGCCTTCTTACCCTGATGTCGATCTCCAGGCTTTTGTTGTCAGCGTATATTTCTTTGTTGGACTTTAGCCTGTATCCTTCGGGTGTCTTGTTGGACCCATAGATCTTCCTAAGTATTTTTTTTTCTACCTTCAGAAGTTTTTCTAATCTAGGTAGGCAGGAGGTCTCTGTCCCATAGAGTATCACGGGTTTGATTACTAATGTCGGACTGTGGCTTTGATGGATAGGTTCTTTTTGTTGTATAAGTTCTTGAGGTCGAAATACAAGCTCTCCATTTTCACGACTTTTCCCTTAAAGCTTTCTCGGTCCGATCCGTTATTGCAGATGACTTCTCCCAGGTATCTGAATTTCGGGGTCACCTTTATCTTTCCACATATGGTGTCGACCGCCTTTTTCTTGTATTTTGAATCTGTGGTCATTAGTACTGTCTTTTTAGAGGAGATTTGTAAGCCTGTTTTCATGGCTATCCTTGAGAGGGCATTTATCTGAGCGATCGCCTCTTCCTCCATTTCCGCGAAGAGGGCGAGGTCGTCTGCATAGGCAAGACACTTTACTTTTACATGGTCCTTCTTCGTACCTAGGACCGCTCCGGAGTCGTTTTCTTTCCACAGTTCTCTCATTATCTTATCCAGTACTACATTGAATAGTACTGGAGATAGCCCATCTCCCTGTCTGAGTCCCGATTTGATCTGGAACGGTTTGCTGACGTGTCCTTGGTACTTGACTTTTGACTCGGTCTCTGACTGGGTCAGTCCTATCAGCGTCCTGGTTTTCTGGTCGACCCCATATTCCTTGAGTACTTCAAGCAGGGTCTTAAATTTGATTTTTGTAGGAAAGGGATGGGATCTTTTAGTTTTGAATATAAATTCTTTAATTTGATACCATGTTTTAAAACTAAGCGGAGATGGGGAAAGCTAGAGGATTAGACTTTTTAATTTTTTGGGATAAAGATGGGATGTATGGAATGGATCTGTACTGGGGAACTATGACAGGTTGTGGGGAGTGTGTGGGGGTGGAGTGAGGGTTTTGAAGAAGTTTTAATAAGGTTTTTAATTAATTGACCAGGAAAATTGTTGGATTTTAGGATTTTTTCTAGTCGGGTTAAATTATCTTGTATTAATAATTGTATTAATATTGTAAAGTAAATTTTGTATCGGAAAGTGTTAAGGAACGGTGTATGAGGTTTTTGGCTACACTGATTTTCTGGTGATGTGGGTGTAAGGAAAAATAATTAAGGAGACGGCCATAATAAGTGGGTTTAGTGTACCAGTTGGTTGATAGTGAATTATCGGGATTTTTTATGACAAGAAGGTCAAGGAACGGAAGTGAGTTATTGTTTTCTGTTTCAATGGTAAATTGGAGTCGAGGATGGTAAGAGTTGAAAGAGTCAAGATATTAGGGATGGCTTTGGGGTTGAGGATCAGGAAAAGGTCATCAACATATTTTTTAATGAAAAAAATATCTGAGGAAAAGTTAGGTAGAACAGAAAGTGTTAAGGAGGTGATTGAGGACGATATTGGAGAGATCAGGAGCAAGACAGTTTCCCATAGCTAAATCCGAAATTTGTTTATAAAATTTCTCTTGGAAACATAGGTAGTCAAAATTACAGCACAGAGAGAGGGATTCAAGGTATGAGGATTGGTTGAGGGAGGTATGCGGTTCTAAGGTCAGCCAATTTTCATCGATCATTTTGAGAGCACGGTCAGTAGGGATGTTGGTAAAAAGGTTTACAACATCTAGGGAGGCTAAAATGAAATTTTGAGGAATATGTAGGGATTTTAGTTCTTCAAGGAGTTGCTGTGAATTTTGGATGTCATATGGGTTGTTTTGGCTGAGTTTTTGTAAGGGAGAGAGAAGGAATGAACTGAGTTTAGAGGATGGTGAGTTAATATTTGGGATGATGGGACGTAATGGGTTTCCTGGTTTATGGATTTTAGGTAAGCCGTAACATCGGGGAGCAACTGAATTATAGGAGATGAGGTTTTTTTAGGTAGAGAGAGTGATCTGTTTGGATTTGTGGAGATATTTTAAATGCTGCTTAAATTTAGTGGTGAGAGAGGATGTAGGATCGCGTTTGGTTGGAAGGTATGTGGTTTGGTCAGAAAGAAGGGATTTTAGTTTTTCAAAGTATTCTGTACGGTTCATGATAACGGTTTTGTTCCCTTTATCTGTACAATTTGCTGTTTCATTCTACAATTTGCTTGTCTAATTTATATTTTATTTACTGTATATTTATCTTTTCGTTTATAACACCTCTGGTTTTTGTTTTTTATTTATTTTATTCTATTTTTTATTATATACCTCATGGATCTTTTACATACCTCAGATTTTAGTGTTTATAATTTTCTGTTAAAAAATTTTGAGCCTTATTGTACATACGAATATATTGTTTTGTTTTGCAAAACTTTTAAAAACAAAGATAAGCTGTAGTATTTATATTTAGAGGGGAAAACCTTCAGGGTTTTTACATAAACCCCTCCCCATACTACCTATGGTTATGGTTTTCCTCAGTTTATGCTTGGACATGGCTCAGTAATGGTACGTTTATATATATTTTTTTTTACTTCTATATTAAAGTCTAAAGTTATGTTTTTATGCTTATCATCATCAGAGTGTGTATCATATTATCATTATTTGTATTTATAATATTTAAGTTTGTTGGTAAATATTCTGTTTTATTTAAAATGTTATCGTCACTACATTAAAAAAAAAATTTTCATTATCATATGCGAAGTTACATCTGTATTTTAAACTCATTATTTTCGAAATGTTTATAAATGACCAGTTTGATTGTGATTGTGCAAAAGTCATCAACGATAACTAGCAATCTTATCACTTAGAAGATTGGATTTGTCTGTACTGAGCATGTTCGATCAAATATTTTAAAGTAATTTAAAATTATTTCCCGATATCTCCCGGACCACTAGGGCATTGTCTGTGGACCCCCATGGCTCCACTGACCACCTGCGGGAAACCACTGACTCAAAAGATTGAATTTATCAGTGTTGAGCATGTACAATCAAAAACTGATGCTTCACTAATATTTTAAAGTATCAATTTAAAATGATTGCCAAAGGTAACAGGTTGAAGGTGGTCCTAGGATTTTTTAATGGGAGTAATAAATAGTTACGCAATCCTTCGGAGGGGACGTTTAAAGGTGGTCCCGAGCCTGTGGGATGTCAGGTACTCGTTACAGATCCCTATCCTAATAAAACCCGGATAGGCAAAATTTAGGACTCCCACTGTAGCATCGTCCGATTAGACCTTGACACTCCTTTAGACCATGACACTTCTTCTGTTAAATTGTTAATAATTAAATTGACCCAAGTAATAGTTAAATTGACAAAATTGACCTAATGTAAGTTCTATTGTATATTGCTATCTAAGTAGCAGTAGCAGTATGCAATGGGGTAAGATTGTGCAACTTTATTTTATTTTGTTAACTTCATAGATAACCTTTTTATTCAGAATCATTTGGTTTTTGATAAACAGCTTATCTATCAAAAGTGATCATAGAATAATTTTATTCAAATAACTTTTTATAAACAGAAAAAAAAGAAACACATCAGATACCAAATAAGCCTCAGTCGATATGGCAGCTTATAACAGGTTATTTATTACTCTTTTAATAATACAATTAACAAAAATTTAAACACCTTAAATTATGAATCTTTATTACCTTCTTTAGATATATATATTTATAATTATTTATTTTCAGCTCACCACACACCAGATAGATGTAGATGCGAAGAGTTCAATAATGTTGGCCATGTTGTTAGAGCCCAATGTAGAGATGCTATTTATTGTTTCGACACCCATTCGGGAAGACATAGCGTAATGATTCCTGTAAATCGTCCTCAGCCAGGCTCTGATAAGATAGCTATTCCTTATTCTTTTGCATGCAAAACTAGTTGTCAAGGAGGAATGCAGAGGCGTGCCATTCATTTAATATTCACACTTGAAACAATTGAGTAAGTCTTACATTAAAAATGTTATATAAATTTTGACAGTACAATGAGATTTGCTATCTGCTTATGCAATAAGCACATATGCTAACAAATGACATAGAAGTGCGAAACTGCATAAGATACTATAAAATAGATTTTAAAAATACAAATAACTATCAGTATATCAGGTCTCTTGGCTAGTGCCTCAATAGCCTTCTGGGCGAATTACATGGGTTTATGGCAGTGAATAGGTTCTGAGTCAGCGGGTTTGAATTTAGAGTCAGTCTGTCGTGAAATTTATTGTATTTATTGCGATCAGTGGCAGTTGCAATGACGAATGGAGTATCCAGGTCAGTATGCAGTGCAGTGTCACGTTAGATACATAAAAAGGGGCATTTACAATTTTCCTAAGTAATTTTAATTTAAATGATAGGATAATTTGGATGTTTGACTTTTTTGCAGTTCTCCATTACTTGATGCCATAAGTCCAAATAGGTTTTATCAGTACTTTATAAATAGTTAATTTGTTTGTCAATGATAATTTTGAACATTTGTCTAGTAATCTCGAAAGAAGTCCATATCGTTGATTCAGTTTCTAAAGAATTTGTATTATATTGTCAGTATGCCACACATTAAATGTCAGTGTTCCCCCACTTTTGTTTTCTCATTCTATTTTATTTAATTCAATTTTCTTAATTCCTTCACTTAGCTAAGGCTTTACTTAATCCTTATTTTTATTTATTATTAAGTTTTTAATTATGTAAATAGAAGAAAATTTATCGAGAGTAAAAACATATGTTCTGCTTACTAGGAGATCTAAATTGTGTCTCACCGATTTTGATAAACAATTTTTTAGGTAAAACTATACATTAAACCATTAGACTCTGCAAAATATTAGGGGCCAAGGCTCCCTAGGAGTCATTTAAAAAATCAGAAAGTTTGCACGCGAAAAACAAATTTTATTTAATATCTCTGGTTCTAATGAAGGTAGAAAATTAAGTTTGGTGTCAAAATCATCCTATTTCAAAGCGGAATAATTTAAAAAATAAGCCATTACATTTTTTAAGTTTTATACTTGGTACGACCCCAAAAATATAATAATCTCATCAAAACACTACTTTTAATTAGGTTTCTTTAAATCTTTTAAATGCTTCTTATGTGAAATTATCAAATACCACCAAACTAAGATTTGGCTATAATTTTCCCTTTCCATCTCTATTTTTATATTGAATTAAAATACATATTAATATTATATAAACTTGCCTTTGCTTTGTATAATTTCTGTCTCTGTATTTTTAATTTTAGTGGTTCCATTATTGGAAGGAGAATATTAGGAGTCAAAATTTGTAGTTGTCCTAAACGGGACAAAGAAAGACAAGAAAAGGATTATTATGCCGAGAAACTCGGTGAAACTCAACACAAAAGACCTTCTCAATCTAATAATGAACAACCCAAAAAAATTAAGCTGGAAAACCTGGACCTGATACAAACTCCAAAGGTGATTTATTTATTTTTGTGTTGATGTTTCTAGTTAAATTTTGGGCCTTCATCAGGGCTGAATCAGAGAGAGAGTATCTCAAGAAACTTGACTCAAGTCAACTGTCTGAATGGAGTCAGAAGATACTCAATAAAGTCAAATTTCATGAAGTACTCTCTTGGAGTCAACCCTGATATAGCATTTCCAAGTCAATTGTAACCTTTTCCAAGTCAAATATAACTTTTTCCAAGTCAAATGTAACCTTTTCCAAGTCAAATGTAACCCTTTCCATTTCAAATGTCACCTTTTCCAAGTCAGATGTAACTTTTTCCATTTCAAATGTCACCTTTTCCATTTCAAATGTTACCTTTTCCATTTCAAATGTTACCTTTTCCAAGTCAAATGTCACCTTTTTCTTCACTTCTAGCCTTAAATATTCTGTTTTATTTATTTATTTATTGAAAAATAATTAGTTTAATTAAAATTATGACTTTTTAAATAATTTTGGCATATCATATCACTGTTTATTTTTTAGATATTTGATATCAAGTTCTGTTTTTACGAACTAATATTTAAAAAAAATATTTAGTTTTAAAATAGTTGTTGATTTTGAATTTTTAGAGGGGAGGGATAGTTATTGGGAATAATTATTGTGCTTTAGGGGGGTTATGATTACATTTTTTGAGCTCTATCCTTTATCGCTCATGCGTATTTCAACTTGCACTTACTTATAATGTTTTTTTTATTAATATAGGCATTAATTGTTGTGTTTTCGGGTGGTTATGATTACGTTTTTCGAGCTGTATTTTTTTATCGCTCATGCGTATTTCAACTTGAATTTACTGTTAATGTTTTTTATTGATATAGGGATTAATTATTGTGCATTCGGGTGGTTATGATTACTTTTTTCGAGCTGTATTTTTATCGCTCATGCGTATTTCAACTCGCATTTACTTTTAATGTTTTTTATTGATATAGGGATGAATTATTGTGTTTTCGGGTGGTTATGATTACGTTTTTTGAGCTCTATCCTTTATCGCTCATGCGTATTTCAACTTGCATTTACTTTTTATGTTTTTTATTGAAATAGGGATGTATTTTCGTGCATTCGGGTGGTTATGATTACATTTTTTGAGCTCTATCCTTTATCGCTCATGCGTATTTCAACTTGCACTTACTTATAATGTTTTTTATTAATATAGGCATTAATTGTTGTGTTTTCGGGTGGTTATGATTACATTTTTTGAGCTCTATCCTTTATCGCTCATGCGTATTTCAACTTGCACTTACTTATAATGTTTTTTATTAATATAGCCATTAATTGTTGTGTTTTCGGGTGGTTATGATTACGTTTTTTGAGCTCTATCTTTTATTGCTCTTGGATATTTCAACTTGCATTTACTCTTAACGTCTTTTATTGATATAGGGATTAATTATTGTGCTTTAGGGGGGTTATGATTACATTTTTTGAGCTCTATCCTTTATCGCTCATGCGTATTTCAACTTGCACTTACTTATAATGTTTTTTTTATTAATATAGGCATTAAATGTTGTGTTTTCGGGTGGTTATGATTACATTTTTTGAGCTGTATCTTTTATCGCTCTTGGATATTTCAACTTGCATTTACTGTTTACTTCTTTTATTGATATAGGGATTAATTATTGTTCTTTCGGGTTATTATGATTGATATTGGGATTGATTATTTTGTTTTTTAGTTCTCATTATAACGTCGCTGGAATATACCTACATCATTTAGCTTTTTTTTATTTTATTAATTTTTTTTTATTATTTTTTTTATAAAAGGATTAGTTATAGTTCCTTTTTTAGCGTCCTGAGTAAGTTTTTTTAATTAAATATTTTATAATGGACCCACTTCCTAACTTGTTCTTACAATTATTTGATAATTTAATTGAGGAATCGTTTATTCTATTTTCGGGTGTTCTTGTAACATTATTTAAACCTTATTTGTTATCGTTTTTACTCATTTCAAGTTATGTTCCTTTTTCATAAATATTTGATAGAGTGATCATTTATAGTGTTTTCGGTAATACTATTAGAGTTTATGACATTTTTTTATAGCTAGTGCACATTTTAACTTAAGTAAAAAGTGATCTAAAACAATGCGCAAGCGCGATGTAACATCCAGTTCAAAAACGTAATCAGAACGTGCAAAAACAACAATAAAAAGCATTGTGCAACAGTCTATAACAATAAAAAGATAAGAAGTAAATGCAAGTTGAAATGCGAACAAGCGACAATAAATACAGCTCAAAAAACGTAATTACAAGAAACGCAAATACAATTAATAACCTATATATCAATAAAAAAAGTTAAAAGTAAATGCGAGTTGAAATACGAATGAGCGATAAAAGATAGAGCTCAAAAAACGTAACCATAACCACCCTAAAGCACATTGATTAATCCCTATATCAATAAAAAACATTAAAAGTAAATGCAAGTTGAAATACACATGAGCGATAAAGGATAGAGCTCAAAAAATGTAATCATAACCACCCGAATGCACGATAATTTATCCCTATATCAATAAAAAACAATATAAGTAAATGCTAGTTGAAATACCCATAAGCAATAAAAAATACAGCTCGTAAAACGTAATCATAATCACCCGAAAGCACAATAATTAATCCCTATATCAATAAAAAACGTTAAAAGTAAATGCGAGTTGAAATACGCATGAGCGATAAAAGATAGAGCTCAAAAAACGTAACCATAACCACCCGAAAGCACAATAATTGATCCCTTTATCAATAAAAGACGTTAACAGTAAATGCAAGTTGAAATATCCAAGAGCGATAAAATATAGAGGTCAAAAAACGTAACCATAACCACCCGAAAGCACAATAATTAATCCCTATATCAATAAAAAACATTAACAGTAAATTCAAGTTGAAATACGCATGAGCGATAAAAAATACAGCTCGAAAAACGTAATTATAATACCCGAAAACACATTAATTAATCCCTATATCAATAAAAAACATTAAAAGTAAATACGAGTTAATATGCACGGGAGCGATAAAAAATACATCTTGAAAAACGTCATTATAATACCTGAAAACACATTAATTATTCCCAAAAACTATCCCTCCCCTCTAAAAATTCAAAATCAACAACTATTTTAAAACTAAATATTTTTTTTAAATATTAGTTCGTAAAAACAGAACTTGATATCAAATATCTAAAAAAAACACAGTGATATGATATGCCAAAATTATTTAAAAAGTCATAATTTTAATTAAACTAATTATTTTTTAATAAATAAAACGGAATATTTAAGGCTAGAAGTGAAGAAAAAGGTGACATTTGACTTGGAAAAGGTTACAATTGACTTGGAAATGCTATAAGTAAAATAGAATAGAAAATAATTTTTATTCTGAGATTCAGCCCCTTAATAATTTCAGGCTTTTTGCAGGCTACAGTTTAAATATACATTATGTCTGTGTACAATGAAAACAATATTAATTATGTACAATAAAAGGAACATAATTAACTAATATTTACTACTAGCTGTTGCCCGCGACTTCGTCAGCGTCAATTTCTGTTGTTATGATCGCTATTAAGACATTTTTAAAAGAATATATTGGGTTGTATGGAAATTTCGTAGAGAAATTAGGACAAAAATTAAAATTTATGAACAGCTTAAAATTTATTTATTTGATCTACAAAGTAGTTACCGCCATTAGTGATTACTCTTTCCCAATGGCTTGAAAGGTCCATCATCGCTTTTTCCAAAAATCACTGTCCTTACTCCTGAAGAACAATAAAAGACCGTTTTGACGTCATCTTCTGAAGAGCAGATAAAAAAATATTTCCCTTGTAGAATATTTTCGAGGAAACAGAAAAGATGGAAATCAGAAAGAGCAATGTCAGAAGAGTACGGCAGGTAAAACTTCCCATCAGAAGCTTAATAACTTTTGCTGAGTCGTTAAAGACACATGGGGCCTCTAGCCTTGCCTTGGTGGAATAGCAATCCTTTCCGAATCGCCAACTCTGGCCGTTTCTCTTCAATTGCTGCCATCAATCTAACTAACTGGGCGCTGTAAAAGTCCGTATTTATAGTTTGGTTTTGTGGAAGGAGCTCAAAATGTATGGGTCCCTTCCAATCCCATGAAATTCTCAGCATCACCTTTCTTGGATGCTAGTTGGCCTTTGGTGTTGCGAGCGGCATCGTTCCAGGTAACCTCCAAGATTTTTTCGACTGGTGTTGTAGATAATCCATTTTTCGTCACTAGTAACAACTCGTTAAAAAATGGATCCTCCACATTTTTTTTCAGCAGCAAATAACAACATGAAATCCTATCAATAAGATTCCTTTCACTGAACTCATGGAGAACCCAAGCGACTTAACGACAGACAAACCCGGCCTTTTTTAGATGATCAAAAACAGTTGATTTGCAGGCTCTTAACTCCGCAGCTGTCTCATGAACAGTAATTCGTGGATTGTTTGTGATGACCGTCATAATATCCTCGATGTCAAGAGTTGAATGACGGAGGGTCCAGTCCGGGGTTGGTCTTCCTAATTGAAATCTCCTGATCTAAACCTCAAAAAATACTTCTGAACCGTGCCATCAGCAATTGAATCGCAGCCATACACGGCACGAATCTATCTTGCAGTTTGGTATGCTTTTTCCCTTTTTTAAAAAATAACAGCATATTATGCCGACAATAAACCGAACCGTCACTCATGTCGGTTTGCAATGAACTGCACTACTGATCCTTAATAACGACGAATTCAGCATATAAACATAGTTAATTCCATGAGGATTAAAGGCATATAAATTAACATTTTAGCCTCGTGATTCATTTTTAGTTAAAAAAATAAAAGGTAAATTTTATTATAAAAATCTCTATGAACTTTTCGGACAACCCTGTATTTTAAAGTACTTCTGCGTAAATGATATTTTTGGTTTTATTTTCTTGTGGCAGAAGAACATACTGATTTTCTCCGCCAACCGAACTTGACGTTAATAAATTCCTACGTGTTTAAATGTTTACCCATGTGATTTATCAATTGTTACTGCAAAAGATAACTTAATGGGAAATTGAAATATTTTAAAATTAAAAGGTATATCATTTGAAATCGTTAGGATGCGAGGTTAATTTTATCCGTTTTTTTTCCATTGATTCTTGGTCGCATCATGATGTTATATAGCCTATAGCCTTTTCAATTTCAATTTTTCATTTTGAACCAGTAGTTTTTGAGATTAGTGTGTTCAAAAAAACAAACAAACTCTTCAGCTTTATAACATTATGGAAGAATAGATATGAAATAAATAAATAAAATAAAAACAATTTTCAGAAGATAATTGTGTTGGACAAAATGTTTTTGATTAAAGAAATATTATTTTTATTGCAGGCCCCAGCTGAAGGAGATCTCAGGAGAGAAATAAAAGAGTTCAAGAAGATGTTTGAGGACTACACGAGTGATCTAAACAATTTGATAGACAATCTGAAAGCCAAGCATGGTAAAATGGTCCAAAAATTAAAACGGATCGATGAACTTCAACGAACTTAGCAATATTTGTTCAATTATAACTAAATAAGAGATGTTTTATTATTTTCATTAATTTTCAGCTATATTTTATTACATGTTTTTCTTTTTTTATATATATATAATATATATTTTTTTTTTTATAATATCAAGTCTTTACATCTCTGTTTTCAAGTGATAGTATAAAATTTGTCTTTCAATATATATGTTTTAGAATAAACATATGTATATTTTTCTACTTTTTCACAAGGTTTATTTAGTGTTGAAATCTTATCTTAAAATTAACTTATTGTGAAATGATATTCTTTCATATATGATCTCATTGTTATCTACTTAGCTAGTAGATTTAAAATGATATGTGATAACAATTTTGTTATCGTTGAGTCTTCATCACATTTCCCAATATAATTTTGGTGCTTGAGTTAGTGTAAATTAAACTATTAGGTTTAATAAACCAGTTTTGTTTGGGGGTATTTATGAGAATAAGGATTTGCCATGTATGTATTATTTTTTTTTTTTACATTTATGAATGATATTTTACTGTAATTTTTTTTTCTCAATAAAGTGCTATATTGATTAGTTTCTTTATTTATATCCTATTTTAGTATTGGTATGAATAAGAGTTTTCTGCAGTAAAAAAGATTGATTCTGAAAATCAAGTGGTCTTGTGGATAGAGCACTGGACTACTGTTCTTCAGCTTGCCCCTGATTTAAATTATGTCTGTGGTAGAATAATTATTTCTTTCTGTATTTCAGCCATGACAAGTTAGATAAAGATGCGCGCAATACTTGACTTTGACTTACCTCCCTTGATAAAATCAATTTACGGATATCACTATAAGAATAAATCATAAACAGGTACAAAATGCATAGTATGAAGTGGCTCTTCTGGTTTGCCCATTTTTATGAACAAGTTTCTGTAACATTTTGGGTGTATAGTTTTCTTAAACATAAAATTTCAGTATTTACATATGACTTATCGTTTTCCGTGCTAGACTTACTACTCGGACACAGACCTTTTTGCACAATTTGGTTATTTGGACTCAGGGGAACCTTATAAAGTGTATTTCTGTTGAAAACTGGAATTAAAAATGTTTTGCTATACTTTCCTTTACTTTATTTTTCATATATTTGTTCTTCTTCCAGTGGCGCGACAGGCCGTTTTTATATTTATTTATTGTTACAGAAAATTGTGCAGTTAATTTTTTGACAAGTTGATCTAGCAAAAACATAATCCATTGTAGCACTTTTTCTAAATAATGTTTCTTAATTTTTAAAAGTAAAAACCAGATTTAGTTACTTCATAAAAGATGAAATTTCATGAAAGTCCATATACAGTCTGGCCAAAAGTTTGAGACCACCTATGGTTAATATCAACTAATCTGTTTGAAATTTTTAGTGGCACTTAGGTGCTCAGATTTTTTTCTCTTTGAGTATGATGTAATAATTATATTTAATCAAATTATTTCTTGTTATTTACGATATTGACAAACCTTTATTTCACCTAATTAGCAAAATTTTTTATAAATAAAAATAATAAGATTATATTTTATTTGATTTTGATAGAGGTCATTCATGATTTATTGATGTAAACCATAAGTGGTCTCAAACTTATGACTGGCAGTGTATGTATAAATATAACCTGTTACCAGATTAAATACCAATTTCTAGGGATAATATCTCTTAAACCTGGATATTTGAAGTCAAATTTTAATAATTGATAAGCAAATGCTCTGTTAATTTGATTAGATTCTTCCAAAACGCAAGTTCTTTAAAAAATTATAATTCCAGTTTTCAACAGAAACGTTCTAAGGTCCTCAGAGTACAAACGAGCAAGTCCTGTGGTTAGTCTAGCTCCAAAATGAAATGACAAACAGAACTGAGAGAGGTGGCGAGACCACCATTAACCAACTAGACCTAGTTGATAAAGTTTATTGTTCTCCAGGGTCTCTGGTTCAAACCTCAAAAGAATTATTATTCTGTTATTTCAGCCGTGGAGTGACCCTGGAATATAGAGATCCTCTTGGAGTAACCCCAGCCTTTAAAAATTGGGGGTGAATGAGAACCTAACCACCTTGCCCGGCCATTGGCGGTGAAACAGTATGAATCTGTATCAGTACTGAACCGAATACAAGACCTATCAGGGGTTTTAGAGGTTCAAGTTTTTTTTTCCTTACAAAACTGAAAATTAATATTCAAAACAAGTATATGTCTGGGGTGTTACTACAACTTTTTTGCCAAAATATACTGGCAAGAAATGCCATTTTATACTAAGAATTTTGCACTTTTTAATGACTTTCAAATACCGCTCAAATGATTTTGATTGTGCTTTAATTTTATGTAGGTTTCTTCTGATAGACAGTAATGACAGGCTTGGTAACAAATTTTTGAAATTGCCACCTCTGCAGTATCTTTCATTTAGTAGATTACAACTATCTATCTATGCTAATTTTGTTAAAATGTGGGTAAACATATAGGAATACGACAATGAACTGATGACAGCAGAAATAAATAAGAATAGCAGCAATATTTATGTATAATATACTGATGGAAAGCTAAAGGTTTTAGAAAAAAGTTATCTAGTATACATAATTGTAGAAAGAAATAGTGACAATAATTGGATAAAATTTAGTGACTATTGCAGATAATAACTTGTATTGTTACTATTTAATCTAATATAAATGTTTCCATTGAAACTCAAAATGTATTTCTTTAACTCTAGCTTCAATTAAAACCTTTTACTTTTATTTGGATAATGGAAGTAAATGTAAGCGTAAGTTGTACCAGATTTTTCACAAACTCTAGAGAGATTTAAAGGTGGAAATTATTTATTTCTAACTATTATTTTCTTCATATAGACAAATAATTAAAAGAAAAACTTTCAATCTTTAAGTTTTTCTTGTTTATAAATGAAGAAATTATTTATTTCATTATAAAACCTGTACCCATGAAGGGTCTCGGGCTAAGTACATATAGAGATCCGTACTGTTTCTAGGTCAACATCCTTGCAATGAGTACATTTGGCCGAGATCAAACTCAGCCACCTGGTTTCCCTCCATTTTTATGGGTACCCACTTTATAGAGGCTAGGTCTGTCCCAGGAGGGTCTTCATACCCTAGGGTCGTCCCCCTCTCCCTCCCCCCGCTGAATTAACAGAATAAATAATATTCTGCCTCAGCTGGGATACGAAGCCAGGAACCGGAGAACAATAGACTAGTGCTCTATCCACTAGACCATGCCGCTCCCTTATTTCATTATAAATAGTTGTAATTATGTTCTGATCCACTATGATTGACAACTTTCACCTTAATAATACTAAAAACCAAAAGTGAGTTATTGGCTTTGTCTATTGCAGATTAATTTTTACTCCCTTAAAAATATCCTAGGATCATCTGCCAGGTTTGAACCTGCAGAGTTGGATCTAGAATTTGTATAACTTATATATTTACCTCTTTTTTAACAAGTTGATATGGCTAATTTTTTTTAAAATGTAAAAATAGGAACTTTAGAGGGAGACAATTTTAAATATTGGCATTTAAGCCCTGTCAGACCATTTAAATCAGAATGAAACCAATATGATAATAAATCCGATTAAATTTTACATCAATATAGCAAGTTTAATCACAATCTTTAAAAGGTACAAAATGCATAGTATAAAGTGGCACTTCTGATTCTCAGATTTTAATGAAAAAGATGATTTTACATTTCTGGCTTATAGTTGTATTGAATATTTAATTTCAGTTTTGTACAACTTTCGGTTTTCATGCTAGACTTAACATATAGACCTTCTTTTCAAGCGAATTGGTTATTTGGAGTCAGGGGATCCTAAAACGTGTATTTTATTTGAAAACTGGAATTAGAAAACTTTTCTTACTATATATTTCATTTATAAGTAAATGAAAGTAAAAAATGATAAGAACCAGTAATAAAAAAATATAGCAAGTAATAAGACAATAATAGGAGTCAATCTATTTGAAATCCTCAAATTTTAATTAATATTTTTGATTAGTACTTTAAGCCAGCTTCACAGCTGAAAACATGAATTAGAAAAATCTCTTTGACTCTGCTGATTTTGCAGTTATGAAATCAAAACAAAAACTAACGATACGACAAGGATATTATTTACCATTTTTTTGTTCTCACATAACCTTAACAGTGAAGCAGGTGGTTGAAATATTTCTTGGAAATTAATATAAAATGAAATTTTTAGTTTGCTAATAGTTTATAAAGGAAAAGAGACTCAACTTTGATTATTTTTTCGTATAGCTCAGCCATTATCCTAGAGTTGCTGTAAAGATTCCAATCTTTGGAATTGTCATTTTTTCTATGAATTTTCAAAACATGGCGAAAATCCAGTTTTCGTTGTACTAGTTCTCGAAAGGGACTGAGTGAAAAATTATAAAACTAATGCAGTTTACATACTTATATGATTAATAAAAGTGACATCAATTCGGTGACTCCACTGATCCCTGAGATATGAAATTCTCTTCACCTTTAAAAAGGTTTCATAAAAAATAATTAACTCCATCAATTTTGCTGATTTCAGAACAAAACAAAAACTAAAAGGCATTTCAGACATTTTTTCATCATTGTCCTGAGTTCTGTTTTGGTTCAATATTTGTAAGATATATATTTGGCCGTTCATAAAAGAAATTTATTGATATATTTTTTTTTACTTTCACACCTTACAACGTTTTGGCCTCTAGGGCCATTTTTAAGTATCTGTAACAATTCAATTTTTATGGCATTTCTATACTTATTACATCTCAATTTCAATATTTAAATTAATCATTTTATTAATAGAAAAAGCAGTAAATCAACAAACTGATGTAGACAATTTAAACACGTTCTATGCAAGCACTATAGATAAAATAAATATACAAAGCCTTTGACATCCCCACCCCAAGTTAGTCATGCATAAAAACCTACAGGACGGCCGATGAAATGTAGAGTGAGTAAATACAAATTTTTTGAATAATGGATATAATAAATTATGACTGACTCTTTTAAAACATTTGCTTTTAAAATTGTAGTTTTTGACACAGCAAGCTAATCAGGAAGAAACTGCTGATGAAGCAGTAAGATTATATATAGATAAATATGCATGATGGGTAAGCATTTTTAGAAAAATACATGATTAGTAAAATGATCAATTTATATGTTCAAATTTTTTTTTGAATAATGGATATAATAAATTATGACTCTTTTAAAATTATAGTTTTTGACACAGCAAGCTAATCAGGACGACACGACATTGCTGATGAAGCAGTGTAAGATTATATATAGATAAATATGCATGATGGGTAAGCATTTTTAGAAAAAGACAAGATTAGTAAAATGATTAATTTATATGTTGAAATTTAGATGTAAAAAGTAAAAAATGCCATACAAATTTAATTGTTACAGATACTTGAAAATGGCCCTAGAGACCAAAACGTTGTAAGGTGTAAAAGTAGAAAAAAAATATATGAATAAATTTCTTTGGGAAACGGCTAAATATATATCTTACTAATGTCAGCATTGTTGGTCCTTACAACACATTACCTAAAGAGTGCATAATAATAAATGTTATTAAATAATTGTTTTTCTAAATATAAAATATAATTAAAAATTCTACAGCTAAATGATAAGAGGAATACTTAAAAGAGGGAGGAATATAAGTGGATAAATTATTAGCTTATGTAGGGAAAAAAAAGAAAAAAAAAAAAAAAAAGAACTTCGTGTTGTTTTTAAATTTCCTATAAAAATAGATTTATAATAATATACAGATCACATTTACAATTAAATCCCTAGGTCAATCCCCAATATGGGGACATGACCGACATAAATACAAATCTACAATTTACTATGATACAAATAGCGATTAGAGTGAAGATCAATGTGGTACATACTGACAAGTATTATGTCTACACGATTACTACAAGCATTAATAATAACATGTAACACAATATTACAAATATGTAAGGTTTAATTATTTTTTAATAACATTTTTTTTTTAAGGTTGCCCATATGTTAATTATATGTCAGGGATAAACTGTGGGCTGTGTAAATATTTTTAAACTAGAGCCACATAAACTAACAACATAATCATATGGTCACTTTTAAAATTAATTATTTAATACTATTATCACGAAAAGAGACAGTATATAACTTTAAATAAAATTAAAAAAAAAAAAAAAAGTCTGAACATTAAAAACAAACTAGTTCTTAATAAATATGCTCAGTCGTATATAATTGGATCTAATGTTTGCATTAATTTGACAATTAATAAATTAAAAGTAAAAAGAAAGAGGAAAAAAAACAAAACATAAAATGTCGACCCAATTAACATTCTTACGATCTTTGTTTTTACTTATTTTTTTTCTCGTATAGTAGAATTTTTCTAATTTGCTTTTTCTGCCAAGAAAATTCTTTTACAATTACTAAAGCGTTTGTTTAATTGCTAACAATGTTCAGTCAAAGTAATACTAACTAAACCTTAAATCGAATGTTATTCAATTAATTTAATAATTTTTATATACACATAAATGAGCTTTGTTTTACGTTGCCCAAACCATTATAAATATAAAAGATATAAGTAACAACCCTGATAAAAAAGAGCAGAATAAGTTTAGATTTTTAAAAAGTTATTATTTTTTTTTTTTCAAATGTCTTAATTCATTTTACATATTAACAAAAACACATAAAAACTGTATTTGTTTTTTTCTTAATTATAATTCACACTTTGAAATATTTATAGTTCCCCTATTACCAGGTACATTAAAATTGTAATACTCTCCTACTTAAAACTTTTTCTTTTTTCTCTTTTTTTTTTTTTTTTTAATTTTTTAAATTATTATTTAAACAATTAAAGCAGTAAGGATTCTCATTTTTCCTAATTTTAAGTCATTTTAAATACAAAGTATGAACACCACGAATATAACACAGCTAATAAAAACTGTTGACATTTATTGGCTATTTGTCAAGATAATACTAAATTACCTATTCGATGAGGTAGTGTGTGCCATTTCACAAACAGACGTAACTAGAACAATTTACAGGCAGAGTATTACTTAAATACGTCAAACTAATAATCACTTATACACATACTCCATTCGAATAAACAATAATAAAAAAAAAAATCTTTGGACTCTTAAACAGCATTAAACACATTACTGCAATTGATCAATAAATACAAAATTTAAAAATAATATACATCTTACCGTACGTGTGACATCGACTAAAATAAAATAAACTAGTGTAGGCCAAAAACAGTCGTAAAGCGTGAAAGAA
The DNA here is from genome assembly GCA_023052935.1 of Piezodorus guildinii. Lineage (NCBI taxonomy): Eukaryota > Metazoa > Arthropoda > Insecta > Hemiptera > Pentatomidae > Piezodorus > Piezodorus guildinii. The sequence goes on along the minus strand of CM041294.1, from coordinate 79,266,252 downwards.
AAAGTGGAGCTTATAATAAAAATATAAATTTTAAAATATTTTTAAAAACTCGGCATGGCTATGATTGATGGGTTTGGGGTGGGGGAAACCCATTGTGAAAAGAAGTAAAAGGTGTCGGATCATCAAGAAGAGCCATTGTGTCTAAAGGAAGTTGGAGAAGAGGTAAACTTCTACTTAAAGTTTCTAAAGACCTAACATCGTTATTCACGGCTTCAAGCGCTCTTTCTAGTTCTTCTGTTTCTTCTCTTGTCGGTTCATATTCCCCATTTTTGTCTGAAAAGAAGAGAGATATTTGTTGAGATATTATAAATTTTAAAGTAATAAAATATAATACTAAAAACTAGAGGAGAAGGGAAGCATATACTTTAAGATACCCTCTGAGAATTCTTTATAAATCATGAATGAAGCCCAAAAATCAACGAACAAGATTCAGTACATGTGCCACCCAACTAAGAGAGGTATAACCTCGAGTTCTATATCTAACCTGACACCTAGGTAGGTTATCACTTCACTTGGACCTATCAACTGCACTTCTATTTCCATGACAACCGGATGTATTTGGTCAATCTCAACTTCTCTTTTGCTTCCCGCTCTACTATCAGACGCTAACACAGCAGCTAGATCATCAAAATGGGAACTACTACGCTTCTAATTTCATGAAGAAACTCATGGAAGAATAGCTTCCATAGGGCTGCAACAAAGCTCACCATGATCTATTCAAGATGACACAAGGATTAGAGGAAGGAGGTATGGGGAAAATAGCGGACCACTAAGCCTCATTACTCACACCCTGGCACTAACTACATTACTTTCATCAGCAGCTTGTTCCATTTGGTTCTGCCTGCCACAAATTCTTTCCAGCAGTATACACAAAGGCTTCAGGTCTGCCTCGACATCTTCCAGCCAATGCAATCAAAGTTCTCTTGTTTTCAGCTATCATGGTCCTTGATTCGCTGTCGTAGGTGACAGTCAACCTTACAACTATATTGTAAATTAAGATCTTGGCAGATTCTAAACCTTGAGGGCCTTCTGTCTGTAAGCCCAATAGGGTTTATTTAATTTATGTTAAATTATCAACAGTTAATAACCTGCCTACCAGTTTACTACACTTTATTTGGTTTTCAACTGGCTGAATAGGATAATCTATAGGATCTTTACCATAATTTTTTATGTTCCACATGTAAGCAGTTTTGTGGACATTGATCTCAAGCCAAACTTCCTTTGCAGCTTTTAGGAACTCTTCAAGTGCACCTTATATAGTTTGAGCCATTCTCACAGAGATCACCATCCACAAAGCCAGATATTGGGATAGAATACTAAAAATGTTACCATCCGGCTTTCTTCTTATTTTATTAAAGCCTTGTTACTATTCCACCATAAATCATATTTAGTAAAAAAAATCATAATAATCACCTTCGGGTCATACATTTCTGATTTCTGTGTGGATGTAATTAGTTGATCATTGAGAATTAATGCAAGGAATTAGTCCGGGTGGCGGTCATTAAATGAAACAACTAAATAGTTGAAACTATTTAGTTGTTTCATTTAATGGCCGCCACCCGGACTAATTCCTTGCATTATTTCTGATTTCTATTCATCCAGTATGAAAACATTGAAAAGTTTATACTACAGGTAGGTATGAGTACAACAATATAATGATATAAATGATAAATAAAATAATATGATGAGGTAATGTGAATAAGCTTACCAATGAAAATGTCATTAAAAGCATCAGTGGACAGCTGATTGAGGACGTTGGTCAAATCATGCTCTTCGAGCAACCTGGTAGCCTGGCTCGCGAGTTCGGCCGGGTCCAAGGAGGCTATAGCAAGGACCTCCTCCACTGGCACTTCTTCCACCACCCCAGCGGCATCTGTCATCCACAGAATTCATATTAAATTAAGATGAATTTTTTTGTTTATTTTTTTAGTAGTTTTAATATAAGCAAACATTTGAAATACAGCTGCAATCACAGCATTGAATAATAGTATCGCTTATTAAAACTTATTTATTCCATGAATAACTTCAACAGATGGTTTTAACAAATGCTGTATTAACTAAAAAATAATATCTATTGAAAATCACAAGAAAATCTATGAAAATAATAAAAAAATATAGATATATTAAAATCAAAGTAAAATTAATTTTCAAAACTCTGACCATAGCTAATAAGCAGTACCTATACTGTTCACTGTTTCCTGTTATGGTTTCCTACTTTATGTAACATCACAGTTTTATTTTTTTCTGATGACAACAGTTATTTGAAATTTTACATAATTATAAATTTTGTTGTGGTAGTAGTTATAACCTGAGAAACGTTATTGAAGTATCCTTATAATTGAAATAATTAGAAACATTAGAAGCCCATTAAATTTTACATCAATATAGCAAGTTCAATTAAAATGGTTAAGAGCCGTTATTGAGAAAATTGTAAAAAGGTCTAAAATAAAGTGGCTCTTCTGGTAAGCTGATTTTGAGGAAAAAGATTTTGTAACATCTCGGTCGTTTCATAGGACTTTCCGTTTACACGCAGGAGTTACCACACACACACACACAGACCTTTTTGCGGGACTTGGTCATTTAGACTAAGGGTCCCTAAAACGTGTATTTCCGTTGAAAACTGGAATTCGAACATTTTCACGATCGCAATACTTTTTCTTACTATATATTTCATATATAGGTAAGTGAAAGTAATATATCAAAAATTTCTTTTTTAAAACAGCCATAAAACATAAATCACACAAATAAAAATAAATGAAAGAAGTGATGCGATACCTACGACTATGACTGTAAGTTTTGAATAATAAAAAGTCTTTTTTATTGAAGTTAATGAATATCAACAGTTGAGCAATAAAATTCTAAAGGAATATAGTAACTGTTAATATTAATGTAATAATATAATTAACTGTTAAATGTTACTATGAACTACCATCATTTCAAGGCACAGCAAAGAATGATAATGAATGAATGTGATTTTATTTACTGCTGTGCCTTGATGTGTTTTGAAAAAGACCATTAATTAATTAACTTACAAGGAGAGGGTCCCAAATGTGTCTCACCAATTTTGATGATTTTTTAAAAGGTAAAACAATACATTAAATCATTAGACTCCACAAAACGCTCCCAAGGAGCCACATAAAAAATCAGTAAATTTGGGCTCAGAAAACACATAAATTTAATATTTAAGTTTCTAGTGAAGCTAAAAAAATAAGTTTGGTGTCAAAATTACCCTACTTTAAAGAGAAATAATTAAAAAAATAAGCCATTAAAATATTTATGATTCATGTTTGTTTGTTTTTTTTAGAGTGGTCTGGCTGGAACGGCTGCTGGTAGATAAGGCAACTTTGCCCGCTGGACCGACTACTTTTTGTCTCCACTATTATATTTTTTTCATTAATACTTTACAGTTTCCCAAATCCTTTTTGATCCGGACATTGGACGTGCACAGGTGGATTTAAAAACTTTTTTAATTTAAAAAAATGTATGCAAAATTCTTCAAATATGCAATATAAAGTTTAACCAGTAGTATTATCGATACATACTTTAGGAAATTGATTTCCGAGGTGCTCAGAGGCTCTAAGCAAAATACGCAAATGCATAGAAATAGCCAAAAGCGGATCCATACGATATCTGTTGTCAAGGAAATTTATTTCACATTGTAAACCAAACACTAGAAACAGAGCTACTACAGTAGCCAACGGACTTGAAACGCTAGAGAAGCAAAGCTCCTATAGCAGTCCATGGTCATAGGGCCGACCTTTCACTGGACTACTATAGTAGTCCACGGTCCACAAGGCACGGCGCGCTGAGACTACTATAGTAGTCTACGGATGCTAAAGGGTTAACTGGGCTCAGATTAAGATTTAGGTGTAGGGGAAGGGGCGTTGTTAAAATATTTACCACTATCCTTCTTCCCTATAATAGATGCTGGTTCAAAATTGGTATAAGTTTACTTATAATTAAAGTGATTAAAAGAGAAAAAAAAAATGCGAAAATTATTGTTATACACTTTTAATATAATAAAGATAACATAAATTGATATTCCTAATTATTAACAAAAAAAAGAAAATAAATCTTTAAAAAACTGCTCTAATAAAATTATAGAAAAAAAATTAAACACTAAAAATTAATATATAATAAAAAAAATGTCTATACACTACGATTTGTACACCTGGTGGCTCCCTCGCTGCTACGTGTAAGAAAAGGTCGGCGTGCCGATATATTGGAGGCCGGGCCCGGTTGGGTTGGCTTCAATGTAAATGGTTGAAGGAACATAAAATGCACAGTGCACTATAATGAGGTCTTGCTGGGGCAAAGACTGGGCGAGAAGAGAGCGATAAGCGGCTGAGGCGAGAGTGGAGGGGACGCTAATACCACTGCTTGTTTATACTTAGAGTATTATAGCCGTACACAGTTGTGTTGCTGTTCAAATAATTCTCTTATATATAAAAAAAAATATATATATATATAAAATTTTAAAAGATGAGCTTGAACATAGGAATAAGGAACACAGTTTTTAATAAACTTTATTAAAAGTACTGTTTTTACGAGATTATTTAAACTTTAAAGGTTATTACCAAGAAATTATTCCGCTGTGAAATAGGGTAACTGTTGACACCAAACTTATTTTACCTTCACTAGAACCAGAGATATTAAATAAAATATTGTTTTCACGCACAAACTTTTTGATTTTTTTATGCAACTCCTGGGAAGCATTGGTTCCTAATATTGTGCAGAATCTAATAGTTTAATGTCTCATTTTACCTCCAAAAATTTCATCAAAACCGGTGAGACACATTATTTTGCCAATACAAAGCCATTCATGAAAAAGTAAACAGTTCATGCTTTACAATATATGTCAGAAATATTTCTCACCATGAGGTTGCACAACTGTAGTATTGGTTTCCGATTCGAGAATGGTTTCCGGAACAGAAGCTGGTAGCGGGGAAGAAGTGACGGTGACCTCGCTGGACTGCCTCGGCGCCGAAGGGGAAATACCCAACTTTTTCCTCTTTTTATTATTTCTTTTACTACTTCCCAGAATTCGACTCTTCTTACTCACCTTCTTACCAGATCTTGATTCTGATAATCTACTTTGTGTTTCCTGCCACAAAGTTAAAAAAATAATAATAACAATAAAAAAAAATGCAAATGATTACATAATGGTTTATTATTTTCTAATGATTATACTATGGTATTATAATTTATTATATTATATAGCTGCGTAGGAAATTAACTCCTATACACAGTGTTCAATTAATTGAAGAGCTTAAGAAAGATAAACCAACAACACTGACAATTAATATTCAAGGACAATCGACAATCAAAACTTACTATATCTTGACCAAATTCAATAATTCTTTTTTTATTTTGTTTTGTAGGGAATTCTATTTCTGTCAAAAAGCAATAATGAGAAAAAATATATATATTTTTTCTCTAACTTTAAAAATATGATTTAAGGAAATAGGTATAGGTAAAATTTTAATGAATTGCAGTGTGTATTGATTCTAAAACTTTTTACATTTTTCTTTATCTTGAAAAATAATGTAGTTATCAAGGTGGTCCCAAGCCTGTGCCATGTCATATACTTGTTAAAGTTCTATATCCTAATTAAGTGATTAAATAAAAATAGTTGTTCCAGTAGTTTCAGAGAAAAGCCACAGACAAATTTTTTCTTCTCAATATTTGGATTCTGAATAGTGAAACCACTAATTTTGAGGGAGGATTTATATATTTTTTTCTTGGTGGTTTACAAAGTTCATTTTTAAAAACAATAGTCTGTAAAATTGGGTAAATCTAATAATATATTTAAGTTGAAAAATACGATATGATACTTTTTTAAATATTGATAGTGATTTTTAACAAGGAATAGCTATTGTCTATAGCTTTAAATATTATATACCTTCAGAGGATTTATAGTTCAGAAGATAGAGAATAATAGATGTTAAAACATGGTTAATGATAAGGCTTTACGAATAGACACAGGCAATCAATTCCATAATGATAGGGTATAACAAATAACAAACAATTTTTTTAAATAAGGCCGATCTGTGGGAAGGTATATGCCTACTAGAAACATGGGAGCACCTGGGAATTCCACATGTGAATGTAATCCAAATCAATAAGTTTAATTTTTTTTTTCTTTCTATTTCAGGTATGATGATGTTACTTATGATTATGAAGCAACAAGTCTCCACTGTGAAAAGTGTTTAACATTTTTTTCTGGATTAATGAATTTTAATAATTATTACTTACATATGATGCTGACGATGCATGCCTATGACATAAAGGTAAATGATGAAGAACGTCAAATACAGGGGTCGTACACTGAGTGTTATCAGGGTACTTGGCAGTGCAATGTGAAAACAAACGCTGGTCCACATTATACATTATATGCCTAACACAGTGTCGCGTACAAGGGAGGGCTTGCCTCTCGCATCCTTCAGGGTAGAACACTTTTCTCCTCGTAAAAGGAACATCGATCCTCTGCAACAAGATTTATAAGCATCCTAATGAAATATAGTTAACTACAATCGAGAAAAAAAAAAATAATAATAAAATAAATCTTGAAGTATTTATATATTTATTTATAAGGAGAGCCTACCAATGGGCGAACTGCCTAATGATAAGTGGTCATATTACAGACATAGGAATTACCTACAAATATCATGAACATACTAATGTACATTAACAAAAATAAAATATAATAAAATACAGAAACTGAATAAAGAAAAATAAAACAATTCTCTCATACATAAACAAAATATAATAAAATACAGTAACTGAATAAAGAAAAATTACTTCATATTTATATATATAATTTTATTTGAAATTATTCGGGTTTTAGGTCCTTAAACTACCACTCCTTCTTAATTTTCTTTATTTGACGTCTCAATCCTCCATCTATAATTATACATAGGACCCTTTGCAACACAAAGAATTTTATTGACCACCGGCACACCACTCAGGCTAACTAAAGACTGTAGTTAGCCTGAGTGGTGTGCCGTTTATTGGGATCTCTTGATGTCACCATGTCAAATAATCAGCAAGATATCTTTATTGATCAAAATAAAAAAACTGGTGAAAAATATAGAGATATGTGTGCCATTAGATGACAACCTTCAGGAGATAGTTGCTGAAAAGAAAAGAAAATACCATTTTCTTCAAATTAGGGCTGATTTTTCATTTCTTCCAGTACCGATTTGTGATGGTACTGGCCGCATGAGGGAGCGGCGTGGTCTAGTGCATAGAGCATTAGTCTACTGTTCTCCGGGCCCTGGGCTTGAATCCCGGCTGTGGCAGAATATAACTTATTCTGTTAATTCAGGCGGGGGGAGACCCTGGGGTATGGAGACCCTCTTGGGACAGACCCAGCCCATATAAAGTGGATACTCAAAAAAATTGAAGAAAAAAACTACATGTACTGAGCCCAAGACCCTTCATGGGTTGTAATGGTACAGGTTATCACAAATCGACATTTCGGTGTATCTCACCCATCTTCAGGATTCTAGTTAGTAAAATTTCTTGAGTACGTCTGATTTAGCGCTACCTTCGCCAATATTCATTTTAAAAATTTCAGCACATTAATATAAATGATTAATATAAACGCAAGGCAATGCCTTAGATCTTTGTCCTCTGAGGTATTGCCTTACTTATGTCATTTTCAATGTGCTCACGTTTTTTAAAATGAAAATTGGCTAAGTTAGTGATAAAACTGATGTAAATACATACATACATCCTCGGCGCTACAGCCCAGTTCGGGCCCTGGCCTCCAGAAGAAACTTTCCCCACTCTTCTCTATTCCTGGCCATCGTCCACCAGCCTGGCGCTCCCAGCTGCACTGCATCCTTTCCAACCTGGTCCAACCATCTCATTCGGGGTCTCCCTCTCTTCCTTTTGCCTACTGGCGCATAGCTCATTATTCTCTTGGGGATACAATCATCTGCCATCCTTTGAACATAGCCAGCCCAACAAAGCCTGCTTATCTTTTAAATCTCACCACTGGGACATCCTTATACTTTTCATAAAGCTCTCGATTGTGTCTTATTCTCAAAGACCATTTTCGCATATAGGCCCATAAATCCTTCTCAGTATTCTTCGCTCAAAAACAGCAATCTTTTGTTCATCTGTTTTCCTTAACACCCAGGATTCAGGATGAAAATAAGTTTCTTTATAAACTAGGATCCTGAAGATGTGCAAGATACCCCGAAACTTCGATTTGTGATGGTACTGTAAAATAAAAAGATACTTTGGAAGAAATGAAAAATCAGCCCTAATTTTTTTACCTCAAAAATCACTCAGTTTCTTCCGGATATCAGGGATATTACAATAAAAAGAAAATACCAAGATTTGACAAAAGAACTAAAGCAACTATATGTATCGGAGAGCTGTGGGATTTACCCTATTATAGATATTAGTATGCAACAGCACGATTCCTGAAAGCACACTGGAATCCATCCAACGACTAGATCTACCCATGAAAACTCTAACAGTGGTTCAGCAAGTGGTCAGTAGCTACAGTAAGAAATTTTTTAAATATATCATAATTAGAGCCTAACCATTGCTCATTGAGTCTGGACAGATGAAGCTTCCCAGTGAAAGCTGAGGAAGTGTGAAATTCTAAAGCAGTTATAATAATTAAATACCTTATCCAGGGAGAATGGGTAGGATTGTATTGGAATCAGTCATTTATAACTGTCAAACAGTGACCCACAACATACCTGATATCATTGAGATTAATGCTAATAAAAAAAACTCAGCCAAGACTATAAATATTGCTGTGTCCAATGATGGGAACACTAATTTAATGCATGCAGGAAAAATCCAAAAGTATAAGGTTCTAAAATAAATTCGTAGCATTTTTCTATATTTCAATTTAATCTTCTCTGTGTTTATAAAATCATGTTTATTTGGTCAATAATGTTTACATATATTAACAAAGGATTAGTTAGAGTACTTTTATGCATAAGTTTCAACTGAGATTCCTTATCTCTAAATGGTATTTTGCTAGCTCAAAATGGAAGAGAAAACAATTCATTTTACTCATTTAATAATTTTTCATTTCTGAAAAAGAAATTCCATTGCACAGACGGTTAACAATATTTGGATAGTAAATGGCGATGATGCCTGAGAAGAATGCACCATCCGTAAGTGGTAAATCCATAAAATATATAATTGATTAAAAATATTTACAAGAATCTGAAGTTTTTATTGAAATCACCAGTAAAATATGGTACGAACTTATTTGACAACCCAATAACAAGTTATTAAAGCTGAGCAAAAGGAACTGTACAGACTTGAGTCATTGCAAGGTCTGCGAAGTCGATCTTTGACTAGTCCCATCAGAGAAGAAAGCTATCTAGTACCAAGAAGAATTTAGAAATGTAGATGGGAATAAGATCATTGTGACAGTAATGAAAAAACAAAAATTTAGGCTCAGCAGCACAATAGATAAGTTCACTTATTTAGTTTTTATCACCCCACTCCTCAACCAACTTCTCCTAAAATCTTCTAGATATAAACATGAAGAAATTCATATAGGATGTGAAGTAGAAGTTAAAATTAAAACATGATAAATTCTTAATACATTGGACATTGGAGCGCCTTTGACCGAGTTTGGCACCAAGGGCTGCTCTACAAACTTTGCCAATTCCTCTCTCCTACGTACTTCTTATTAATCCGATCCTACCTCACTTATAAAACCTTTAAAGTAAGTCATAACCTTTCCTACTCATCCATATTTCTTTAGTCCGCCGGTGTACCTCAGGGTAGTATTCTGGGTACAATCCTTTATACATATATACAGCTGATATTCCAATCCATCCTGTTACAACCTATGCAGATGACACTTGTGTGTTATCCGTGAATAATGACCCATCTGTTGCTTTCAAAATCCTTCAGTCTCACATTTCTTCATTGAAGAATGGTGTCAAAAGTGGAGAATTAAAATCAACCCTACTAAATCCCATCAAATTACCTTCACCCTTCGTCGAAAACATATGTCTGCCTGTCCCACTATTTCCTTTAACAATATTCCACTCACCTCAGTTGAACAGATCCAGTACCTAGGACTCCAACTAGACAAACGTCTTACTTGGAATCCTCACACTAGACTGAAACGACAAGAAACAGCTCATAGATACCGCTTACTACAACACTTACTGGACAAACGATCAAAACTTTCCACAAACTACAAAAAATTAATTTATATTACCATCATTAGGCCTATTTGGACATATGGGATTGAGTTATGGGGATCCACCAAACCATCCAATTCTTCCCACATTCAATCCTTGCAATCCAAAATCCTCTGAAAGATCCTAAATGCCCCTTACTTTGTCCCCAATAAAATAATTCATAAAGACCTAAATATCCCATTAGTCGCAGATCTAGCCCAAACTAGAAATTCCTCCTTTTATTCCAAATTACCCGTCCACTCCAACCCACTCGTCCGCAAACTCTCATCTCCTATTCCTGATCATCTTCCTAGGCGGGTGAAAAGACGATATCCTTGAGACCTACTTATATGAATAAAGTTTGAAGTGCTACCACTGGGTAGTTTCTTCACAGGCCTGTATCACGCCCACTTGATCTATTAGCACATTTACTTAATTTATTTTATTGTATAGTACAGTTGTAAATTTCTTTTAAATAAAACAAAAAAAAAAGATCTAAAATACTAGACAAAAAAATCATAACAGAAAATTAATCGAATCAAAGCGTGTGTGTCACATAGCCAAACTCAAATATTGCTTAATTTCTACTGGTTACTAGAAATATAATAATAAAATGGAACTAATTATTTTACAAGGTATTTTATAATTTGCTTCATAACTAAGTACAATCAATACATTTCATACAAATTAAAAAACTAGGCAAGAATCATCAATAAGTTGTTTGGTTTTAATTTATGGAGATGTATCACAAATGTAGGGGTCACCTGTGGTGTAGTGGCTAGCATAACAGCATTCTATGCCCAAGATCATGGGTTCAGATGGCCCTAGATTTTCGAAAGAGAGTGAAAAATCCTTGGTTACGCTATCCTTTAGAGGGGATGTAAAATGATGTTCTCGAGCCAGGGCGATGTAAGGTACTCGTTTAAGATCCCTATTCTAATAATAACTGGATAGCCAAAAATTAGGACTCCCACTGTAGATTGCCCGATTAGCCACAGTAGCATAATAGTGGCATTGAATGAGTAAACAAACAAACAATATAACATATGTTTTCAATATTTTTATTTATTTATTTTTACTTTCACTTACCTATAAATGAAATATATAGTAAGGGAAAGTATTGCGATCGAGGAAATTTTTGAATTCCAGTTTTCACCGGAAATACACGATTTAGGGTCCCCTGAATTCAAATGACCAAGTCCCGTAAAAAGGTGTGTGTGTGTGTGATAAGTCCAGCGCAAAAACTAAAAGCTGTACGAAACTGAAATTTCATATTTAAAACAACTATAAGCCCGAGATGTTACAGCAACATATGAATGTAAAATTTAATGGTTATAACGACTAAATATGCAAGTTCAGCGAATTTGATAAAATACTAAAGGAGAAAAGTGCAAACATATTTTTTTATGCAATTTTTCTGTTTTTGAACACAAGAACAGTATTATAGATGTATAATACACCACTGGACAGCTAAAGATTTAAAAAAAAATATTATCTAATACACGGAAGTGTAATAGTTAATGGAGAGTGATAGAAAACTGATGAAACTTACTGATTGTTGTAGATAACAATATAACAATGGAGGTAAGTGAAAGTCATGAGTTTCACACACCACATTTAATAAACTATATTTAGTTTTTAGTTGTTTTTTTTTATGAATATCAATAGTTTGACTGTCAGGAAATTCAGATGTAAGATAGTCTGAGAGGTGGTCAGGAAAGAAAACAATGAAAGAGGCTTAATTGTTTATTTGTTTACCAACTTTTCAACCCAAATTATAGGTCTTTATCAAGAAACAGCAGTTAAGAAATAACCTTCATTCATTAACATTCCTTTTCTAACAACTATATATTGAGGTGTCCTGATGATGAAATACAATGTGGGTTGAAACATTGGCAAAGCCAAAAATAGTTAAGTCTGCTTCAAGGTTTTCTTTATTTACCGCCAAGCGTTTAGTTTATTTTAATCTTTTAAAACTTTATTTAGTTTTATTTTAATCTCTATTGTACATGGACATAAGGGAAGGAGAAAGCACTCTCTCCCTCCCCCCTAATGATTTGTAGGACCAATAAAAATTATAAAAATGAAAGATAATGGAGTCCTCCTTAGATGGCCCAAACGGAAAAAATTAATATATATATATATATATATATATATATATATATATATATATATATAAAATTAAAATAAAGTATTAAGATAAAAGTTGTGGTTAGAAACTGTTTGTAGTTACAAGCACAGACTTAATTTTCAAATTAATATGCATATGGATAGTATTTGGAAAAAACAACTTATATTTTTGACCAACTTGATCCCCACGTAACAACTTTCAACCAGTTGCTCTCCCCCCCCCCCCCCCCCAAATAAGAATCCTGCGTACTTTTTTTTTCTTGAAATTTATTAGGGCCCTTTATTGTTTCCCTGGTCATTTACTAAGTCTATGCTTAGATGGCAAAATGTCATAAGTGTTTATCTTTCAGTTTATTAGTAAACAACTCTATAAACAAATAAACCCAACCTTCTAAACATAAACAAATGGACACTCCACGATGTGAAGCTATCATTTCTAAAAAAAGTGGCTTATACCACAGAAGTATTCTTAAATTAATTTTGTAATTATTATAATATGTTTTCGTTATTTATTTTATATTTACTGAGAAGTTAATTGGGGATGCAGTCATCAAAACATTTAATTAAGTAGAAACTTAATTTATTTGTGCTAATCTTTTGGCCTAAACTTTAGGTCATCTTTAAGACTATAAAACAAAAGATAACAAGCAGTTTTAGAATACAGTATATAAATAAATAAAAATATTTTAGACATCATAAAGAGAAATTTTAAATAGTAAGTAATAGTTTAGTAGTTAATAAATATTAAGAAATTCTAAATATTAAGTAATATTTAGTATTTCTCTTTATGTCTAAATATTTTTTTTTTCGACAACTGGTTATCTTTTGTCTTATAGCCCTGGCGATTTTAGGCTGAAACATAGGCACTAATAAATTAAGTTTCTACTTAAATAATAGTTGTGATGAATGCACCCCTAATTAACTTCTCCCCAATTTACAAAAAGTCAACTGTTTCACATCATTATTTTATATTTAATTTTTATTGAAATTAAAATAAAAAAAATTTTGTTACCCACTTCCTAATTTCAGGAACATAAAATAAAAATTTCAAAATAGATTTAAACTTCTCTCATCAAATGTTTTAAAAACATCATGAGAAAGAAGGTGGTGGGGGTTGTTCAGATTTGGCCACCAGTCATCATCCTCCATTTTATTATACCAGCTAATGGTGGAGAACTCTTCTAAGCTGCCTATCATTAAGATTATTACGACTCAACGGACAGAAAAAACTGATGTTTATAATAACGTAAGTATATTATTTCCTCAGAGTAAACACACAAAACATAATTATAGGATAGAAAGAAATTCATTGTAAATATCTTTGATGACTTGCGATCCTACCTAGCTGTACTTTTCAAATCCATTATAGCCTTTTAAAGAATTTCAAAAACTAAGAAATATATAATAAAGTTATAAATAAATAGACAATATTCAACAATAATTCCATTAAATTCTCATCTTTACTAAACAAAACGTTACTGCTTATGCTTAACAATGCCCTCTTATATATTTTTGATTTATGATTACTAAAATGTTTTAGTTTGCTTTGATAAGAACATTTGCAACGATTCTTTAAGTATTAATAACTTTGAACCCTTAATAATTATTCAAATAGTAAATAATTTATAAATTATAATAATCATTATAAATAGTTTTCAAATATTAAATCATTGTCTGAAGTGCTAAAAATGAGAAGATTTATATATTTTTAGTCATTTAAACTTTCCAAACATATTCCTTAAATTTAATGCACATAATTAATTTATTCATTTTTAATAAACAATCATCATTGTATTTTATTTTATTATAGGAAGAATAATCAGGATTCAGTCAAAACATTTTTATTATTAAGATTGGCAACTTTTAGGGCCAATCTTTTGAGCCACCATCAGATCTATAAATCCAGACAGATATACCAGAGAGGTATGAATATTTATGCATAGATATTCAAGAGTGATTAACTCAAATATAAGAGGTAAACAGATAAAAATAAATTGAAGTCAGTTAAGAGTTAGGAGTATGAAATACTGTAGAAAACAAGTATTACTATAGTGTTTCTTCAAAGTAAGGCTTAATATCACAAATGAAGTCTCATATCAAACATTTAAAATAAATGTTTCAAGCTTTCAGTGATCAAGCTTCTCTAACAATAGCATTTCTTGTTTTCTAGTGTATTTCTTAATGATCTATCTTCAATTAATTTTTATATATTTACCTCTAACATTTATGTTGATATAATATAAATATAATAATATTTATTTAAGTACATTAAAAAAAAAAATTCTTCATTTTATAATAAATAAAAGTTCCAATATATTAGTTTTATCAGTTTATGAATAATAATAGTATCAGTGAACACAAAGTTAAGAAGATCAGTTATAATTTGATTTATCTTTGTAGCGATAACGAGGTTTATGATATTTTACAAAATAAAATTAGAGAATGGTGATACAACATTGTTTTATCCAAAAGAGTAGTTTGAAAAGCGTTATCATGAAAACTACAATACATAAAGAAAATTGACAAGACTCCGTCAACAGCAATTATAATGTGCTTTTAAAAGAAATTTACTGTTTTCCCATATATTGAGTGTTGAATGAAAAAAATGGGAAAATTTTATAAACATGACATAAGCAAATTGACCATTGATGACTACCTCAAGGCGATTGGAAAGGTTAAAATCTTGGAAAGTTGGATTACACACTCGTGAAACCGACCGCCAAATATTTTTCTAGTTTCTCAGCCTCCCTTTCATCTGATAAACTCCATTTCAGTTCTTCACTATATGTGAAAATTTTAGGTTGGTTTTGGAGTAAAGTGAATTTCCGGGGGTCTTATCCTGAAATTGTTCGATGCACTAGGACGCTAATAGTGCAAACTGTAAATAAAATTAAAATAATTTTATGAGAATGGGAAAAAATGTAGATTTACACCTCAGTGAAGCAAAAAAATAAAATAAAGATCTCATTATGAGTGGATTTTGTACATTTTGGTAATTAAAAATACAATTCATCAAATGTATTGGGATTTATTTTATTTTTTTAAATTTTCAAGCTTAGCACATTGGTTAATAACGACAATGGTTGATTATGTATTTATTCAGAACAGAATGAGAATTTACTTGTATATTAATTAAAAATGTTAAACAATCAAATTAAGTCTGGCAGTTGCCAATGAATAATAATATTTCATGGAGTTTGAAGACATTTTTACAACATGAGGAAAACTTTAGGAATTTGTTCTTTTTTAAATTGTCTAACAAATTTAAATGCTCATTTGAGCTGTGGACAAAGAAGCTTGTAGAAGGACTCCTTCTCTTGATGTAAATGTTCTACAAGCTTTGATGGAAGAAAATTCCACAACAACTGTTGGAAAACTTGAAGATAAACATGACATAAGCAAATTGACCATTGATGACTACCTCAAGGCGATTGGAAAGGTTAAAATCTTGGAAAGTTGGATTACACACTCGTGAAACCGACCGCCAAATATTTTTCTAGTTTCTCAGCCTCCCTTTCATCTGATAAACTCCATTTCAGTTCTTCACTATATGTGGTTCGGTTCTTTATCAAACAGTATTTGTCTCACAATAATAAGCATTCCTTCCTTCTTCTTACCACCATATTCTTCCTTTCCCTTGCATTTATATTTATATCTTATATCTTTGCTTATATCTTATATCTTTGCCCTCCCAGATATGACATCAACAAACATATGATCGTATAGCATTAAATTTTGGACATACAAAACTTTTAACTTATTTATTTTTACATACTTTAATTAGAGTATTTTGTTATATATTTAGAGTATCTTCCATATATACATATATGTGTAATAAATACACTTTCGTTGTTTATAATGACTTAAAAAGTAGTGTATGTTTTATCACAATAATCTTGTTTTGTTTCCATACTCAAATATTTTTATTCCTAAACATATCTTCTTAAATTATTGTTTGATACCTTTTTTTGTTATTTTTGTAAGATGTATCTTTTTTAATGGTCATTAACTTCTTTTTTCTTAGCAATAATGTAGGCCTAAAAGCTAAAATGCTGCCACACTAAGGTTTTCATAATGGTGTTTCTCTGACTTTGTTGACCTACCTCAACTAAGCTCTCTTAAAGAGAAATATTTTTAATTTCCAAGCAATGCAGCCTAAATACATCAGATTACTCATCAATTCATACTGGATATGTACATACATTCTCTTTTATTTATTCTAATGATAATAATTTATTCTTAACTTTATTTATTTCTCTCATATATTACTTTTTATTATTATTATTATTTTTTTACTTTAAATAAATCCTTTGGTAAGCACATAACAATATCAAAATTCTATGCTAAATATAAATAAATTTATTTCATCTTTTAATTGCTATGCAGGTGAGGATGGATAATCGCCAGGGAGTCTAAAATACCTTTCACGGCTAACACTGCTATATCTCTGAGATTAACACCCATGTCTTCTAAAAAGCTCATTGTGCAACTAAGAATCGTTCTGTAAGGCCCAAGCCATAGGCCTTTTATGGAGAACTCTCTCTCACCAAAAGTCTTGCGAAAGAATTAATTCTACAGTCAACTATACTTAGATGATTAAAATGTTAACAGGTAAACATTTTATTATAAATAGGTATTGACATCTGCTGAGAAAGAATTTTTACTAGGTTATTATATTTTTAAACTATTTTATTGTTCGAATCCAATCATTATATGTGTTATAAGTAGCTGAAAGTAATTATAAAGTGTGATTTTTGAAATGCGTGGTTTTCACAGCCATAGTTAATAATTCTTCCTTATTTCTGACATGGATTCCCAGAGTGACATTTAGACTTTGACATATTTAATTGCTCATTCAGTATAAGTAAAGAACCTGTTCCAGGACTGACTTTTAAGGAATATGGGCAATGGAAACAGTCAAAGAATCAATTGGATATCATACTATCATATACTATAAGGCTGGTGTGCTAGCCACTAAACCACAGGTGACTCCTACTATTGCTGATTTATCACCACTTTCAGCTTTCACTTATCATCATACAGTGCAGCTTTAAATATAAAAAAAAACAACTTATTTTATTGCGTACTGATGTTTGAGTCTTGTTAATAATGTTTGAGCAAATATTTGACAAGTATTAGAGTACTGCAGAATAAGATCTCCCAACAATTGTTATATCATATATGTTATATTGTTAAAATTTGAAACACCCATAGATTCAGTTCTCTACAATACCGACAACATTGTTTTGTCCTCAAACAAGTCATATAGGCAGAAACTAAGTTGTAACTAAGTGCTAACTCCAAATTAGTAGATAAAGTTAAACAATAATCAGGCAAGAGTATCTCATGAAATGCTCAACTGAAATAAAATAGTCAAAAATTGAAACAGTAATATCGTTCTATAAAGATTTTTCCAATGTTGTTTAAGATATTCATTCAAAAATGGTTCTATATTTGAAAAGTGATTGATAAAAATAGGAAAGAATACTCAAAGTATTCATGTTTGAGTTGCCTACAAATATGAGCTGGTTTGAGTGAATTATGAAAATATTGTTAATTACTTAGTGCAAAACAAAAATAACTTTTTTAGAGCCAATTGAATTTTTTTTTTTTTTTAAATGAAAGAGCTTTGGCAAGGTAAGAGTGGGCCCAAACTAAGCAAAGGAGACTAGAATATAAAAGTTTCTTAATATTTCTTTTATAGAAGAGACAATTAAAAATCTTTTCCCACTTTAGAGCTCATTTCTGTTTTGCCTTGAAATTTTTTTATCTTTTTTTATGGAGTATACATAAGATAAGGATAATACTCAAACTACAACATGAATTTAAGTATTTCCAATAATATTTCTAATGCCAAAATCATCATAAATTCCAAAACTAAGCAGTTTTTTTGGTTTACCATTATTTATTACATTATCTAATTCTTTACAACATACATCAAATTCTATTATTTTAAATCAAATATTGTTTGTATCTTCAGCCAACATTAGCAAATAATCAACGTAGCAAAGCACGAATATTTCACCGTTGAGATTTGAATGTTGGCAGAAACTAACAGCTTTCTAAATGACCTTAAATGAAACTGGAAAAAAGATAATCATGATTCCTACAAACATACATCAACACCTTATTATATTAAAAATATTATTTTCTATTTTCAGTTCTATAAAAATATAATATAAAAATAACCATAAGCTGATTATTTACATATTTTTCATAATAAGATATTATTATTGAAGAGAAATACTTGGTAAATAATAGTGGATGAGTTCCTTTCTTACAATGGATTACTTTTTTGGTGTTTCAGGGAACATTTTGTCTGCTGTTGAACTATTTTCTTCAACAAACAAGTAATTGAGAACCTGGCTCATGCTATCAAAACCAAAGTACTTAATAAATTAATTGAATTGTCTGTTTGGCTAACTACAGGTAAACACATTTTTTTTTTTCTATATTTTTAATACGTGTTGGAATTGTCTGATTCACTTAAATTGAATGCTCCAAAATAATATAGCTGGGAATCAAACTTACTCTAAAGGCCCCGCTACATGGTGAGAATACAGGTAGGTGTAGGTGAGGTAAAGTTCATGAGTTTTAGTGAAAATGAATTATCATACACTCTCACATACTTTCAACATATTATAATAAATATTCAATTACCGAATTTTCTATATTACTTCATCATTTATTTTTTTAACCTTTTATTACAAATAATGTTTGATTTCTTAAAATGTAGTTTCCACATTAAAAAAACATGTTTTCATGGTGTGTATATTACACTTGTTTGTTTTGATATAACTTTATCATTTAGTTTTATTACCCTTTTTAAAAATAATATTTAATGATATTATAGGATTTTTCAAAAAGTAATATGTGATGTCATTATCCAAATTTATTTTTTTTAAATATGCCCCCTCTTCCGCTACTTTCGAGAACTATCACAAGACCTCGCTTTCACTTCACCTACACATACCCTTTTTCTCACCATGTAGTGCGGCTTTAACCTTATAAGATTGAGTTAACTCATTCATCATAAAATTGGGCAGTATGTTAGTTTATAATATAAAAGATACACATTTTAGTAGCTAGTAACCATATTAACGGAATATTAAAATTATTTCATTTCAAGTTATGACCTATTATATCCTAACGGTGCTTTGGTCCTTGCAGGACCTTGGCATCCTCAGCGATCCTCCTCCACTTTGACCTCCCTTGGGCTGCCCTTCTCCATCTGCTGAAACGCAACGACCGAAGGTCCTCCTCCACATCCTGCAGCAAACCAAGTCTAGGTCTCCTTCTGCACCTTCTTCCACCAGGGTGTCCCTTTAACATCATTTCTGGCAGCGTATCACTTTCCATTCTTAGTACATGTAACAGCCATCTTATCCTGGTACTCTTAATCATGGCAACCTGATAAGGTGTTCGATACAGATTTATGATTTTATCATTCGCCAGCAATCTCCTTATTTTTGAGGATTTTTCTTTCCCAAATGTTTAACATCATTGCGCATTAGTGTCCAGAACTCAGTTCGATACTCAACTACTGGCTGAAGGACAGTAAGATATACTCGGATTTATCCCAGTCCTGAAATATTTTCATAAGAGAACAATAGCATCGATTGCCAGCTGTTATCCTTACCTTAATTTTGTCTCTAATCTTATTATAGGTGGAATAATCATGAATCAGTCATTTTTTGAAAATTTTTAACTTTGCCAACGTTTCGGCTCAAGCTTTGTGAGCCATCATCAATGCTACAAACATCAGAACAAAAGAGATACATATTAATATGATAATGAAAATTTTCTTTTGAATGTAGTGACAATGATAACATTTGAAATAAAACAGAAAATATACCAACATACTTAAATATTATAGATACAAATAATGATAATATGATACACAATCTGATGATGATAACATAAAAACAAAACTTTGGACTTTAATATAGAAGTAAAAGTTATATATATATATATAAAAACGTACCATTACTGGCCATGCCAAGCATAAACTGAGGAAAACCATAAACATAGGTAGTATGGGGAGGGGTTCATGTAAAAACCCTGAAGGTTTTTCCCTCTAAATATAAATACTACAGCTTATCTTTGTTTTTAAAAAGTTTAACAAAATTATATAATGTAAAAACAAAACAATATACTCGAATGTACAATAAGGCTCAACATTTTCAACAGAAAATTATAAACACTAGAATCTGAGGTATGTAAAAGATCCATGAGGTATATAATAAAAAATAAAATAAAATAAATAACAAAAACAGAGGTGTTATAAACAAAAAGATAAATATACAGTATATAAAATATAAATTTGGTAATTGCAATTCATGTTACATAGGCGAGACCAAAAACTATCTCAAAAAAAGAATTTATCAGCACCAATACACAATATCTACCCGTAATCCATTTTCCTCAAAATTATCCAACACGCTATATCCCTTGACCATCATTTTGATAATCCTGAAATCCATACCACCGTACCTAACTACAAAAAGCAACTCCTCTCCGAAGCTATACATATCCATATGGAAAAAGATTGAGTACCCGTCAATCATAAAACAGACAAAGAAATAATCTCTCCCTTGTATGCCAACATTTTCCGTCTCCTTAAATTATAACTTTATTAGTTTATTGTACAAATTGCTTGTGTAAATTATATTTTATTTACAGTATATTTATCTTTTCGTTTATAACACCTCTGTTTTTGTTATTTATTTATTTTACTTTATTTTATATTTTATTATTTTATTATATACCTCATGGATCTTTTACATACCTCAGATTCTAGTGTTTATAATTTTCTGTTAAAAATGTTGAGCCTTATTGTAGATACGAGTATATTGTTTTGTTTTTCCATTATATAATTTTGTAAAACTTTTTAAAAACAAAGATAAGCTGTAGTATTTACATTTAGAAGGGAAAACCTTCAGGGTTTTTACACGAACCCCTCTCCATACTGTCCTATGTTTATGGTTTTTCTCAGTTTATGCTTGGACATGGCTCAGTAATGGTACGTTTATATATATATATATATATATATAATATATATATATATATATATATATATATTTTTTTTTATATATTATATTAAATCTTCTATATTAAAGTCCAAAGTTTTGTTTTTATGCTGATCATCATCAGATTGTGTATCATATTATCATTATTTGTATCTATAATATTTAAGTATGTTGGTATATTTTCTGTTTTATTTCAAATGTTATCATTGTCACTACATTCAAAAGAAAATTTTCATTATCATATTAATATGTATCTCTTTTGTTCTGATGTTTGTAGCCTTGATGATGGCTCACAAGCTTGAGCCGAAACGTTGGCAAAATTAAAAATTTTCAAAAAATGACTGATTCATGTTTATTCCACCTATAATAGTTTCTACAGTCGACTATACATCCTTAATACAATTCGTCTCTAATCTTATTATCCTTAGTGATAACAGTGCCCAAATTGTGATACTCACTAAAAATTATTAAACAACCCCTTCGATACGCCTGACAAGTTTTGACCATGTGTATTTATTGCCAGTGTTCCATCGATATTCAACTCTCATTTTAATGATATTGGTTTGAGATTTTAATAGCTCAAGTAATAACCCTCCACAGGTTTCCGTATTATTCTGATTCCAATGATTTATAACATCAGGACCAGCATATTTTGTTGTTTTTCTATACTGTCTTCATCTTCCCTCAATCCACCTTCTTCTTCAAGGACCTTCTCCCTATCTTCTATCTCTCTAAATCCTCTACTGAGACTAGAGGAGGCTAGGTAGTCCTATTCTCTAATCACTAGTCGTTAAAGACCTAGTTGTTCACACTATCCCTTCCCATCTTCTGCATGAGACCATAAAATTTCAACCTTCACCACCTCATCAACCTCAAACTCATATACTAATACAAATTTTAAAATTATTAATGGGAACTGCAAAAATTCTCAAACATTTCTTTCCGATTTAACATCAACTTATTAATTGTACCGACATTTTGGCCTAAATTTTAGGTCTTCTTCAGAGTGATTGAGTAGCACCACAACAATAAGCTATGGACAGACTCCAGTTAATCCCCCAACAATATTATAATACTCTATTGTTGGTTTATTTATTTAACGCCACTTTATGCTACTATGGCTAATCGGACGATGCTACATTGGGAATCCTAAATTTTGCCTATCCAGGTTTTATTAGGATAGGGATCTTTAACGAGTACCTGCCATCGCACAGTCCCCTCCGAAGGACGGCATAACTAAGGATTTTTTACTCCCATTAAAAAATCCTAGGACCACCAGCGGGTTTGAACCCGTGACCTTTGGCATAGGAGGCTGTTATGCTAAACCACCCAGCTACAAGTCATCCCGATATTAATATTCTATTTATGGTCAAAAATTCTTAAATCATTTTAAACCTGACCTAGTTCTTATTAGTTCAAGAAAAATTTCATATTTTTATCCCTGTGAATTGAGTTTTTTCGTCAAATTCATTACAATATAGTAATTATCGGGTTGGAGAGAAACTTATTTCGGTTTAATAGTGTGAAAAAAAAAAATGTTTCTAAACAAAATATTGAACTTCAATCAGTTAATATCTTCCATTCTGTTCGATGAACTTTTGTCATCTTTCTGCTAACTTCATAATTCCATGCTCATAGAACTTCTGGTCCTTATCAGCAAAAAAATTGACCAAATAGGACTTGAGGTCACGGCTATATGGTGGCTGCAAAATCACTTTTCAACCAAGCTGCAATGATTTCGCACACATTGGTAAAGATGAGTGAGGCTTCACATTGTCCTGATGAAACACTAGCCCTTTGCGATTAACCAATTCTGACCTTTTCTCTTTGATTACTTCCTCCAATTTCATAAGATAATAAGTTGGCAATTAACAGCTGAGTTAATTGTACGGTTGCTTAGAAGCAGCTCAAAATAAAAACCTTTGTAACCACCCAATGACACATGATCTTCTGATGTAATTCAGCTTTCAATAATTAGTTTGTGCCGGTTCATTATGCTTGGACCATGATCTTTTTGAGTATTGTTATTGTAGGTAATCCATTTTTCAGCCTCCCCTGCTTTCTTGCCTTTAAAAAAATAAAAAAGTAAAATATGTCGAAATGCTTATTTTTGCAATCCATGTTAAAATTGACCATAAACTAACAGCTGTAAACAAAATTACATGGAATTTGTTTCAATAGGAACCTAAAAGGCCAAACCTTAAAAGAAAACAATTTTAACATTAACAAAAGAATAATGAAATTAACATAACATTATTTATTGGTGCAAGCCGAAATTACTTCTTGCTAACCCAATATATAGATTATGACAATTACAAAGAGGAATCAGGTCAATAATGATATGAATGTAAGTTTTAATGGATTTTCCTTGACACACTGGAATTAGTGGCAATGAAAAAGCTGACTCACTGGCCAGAAAAGGCTCAGAAATTATTCCTATAACACCGGAACCTATATGCGGTATTAGCTTAAGCTCTGCCTTTAGTACCATTAAACAATCCTACTAAACTAAATTTAAACAACTTTGGCTAAACAAAGGATAGCAGCACTCACTTAGATTCTTAGATTGTCCCAGTATTAATAGAAGCAAGTGCCTACTTAGAATGAGGAGTAGGCCATTTCTAAAAACAATTACTGCTATCTATACAGTACACTGCAAAGTAAACTATCACATGTTTAAGCTTGGACTTTCAAGCACACCACTGTGTAGACTAGGCAGACAAGAAGATGAAACAGCTTTTCATTAACCTGCTGGTGCTATAGGTTCTCAAGGCTACGTTACACACTTTTTGTTGTTGACCTCCTTGAGTATCCATTCAGAAACCAGCTAAACAATCCCAACAGCATTTTCAAGTTTACAATTACAACTAAACTCATGTATTAACCGTACAATTTCTAAACTATGGCGCACAATAGACCTGTTTGGTTACAGTTCTCAGATAATGTCATCTTGAAAAAAAAAAAAAAAAAGTTTCAGTGACTCCTAGGTGTAGGTAATTTAACAATGGTCAACATCGGAAATGTTAAGACACAATAAATGTAATGAGACCACTTTGCACAGCAAAATATCTTCATGTACTACACTTCAAAGAATTATTATGGTCAGTCAGTTTTTATAATTCTTTGAAGCAGGCTTTCTCTCTTACATAATACATTTAATATTTAATTTAAAAAAATATAAAGGATACCTAAACTATCATAAATTTGTCAGTACTTAATTGAATTGCACAATCAAAATAGAAAAAATAAATAAATGCCATTAAGTACCTATTTATTGGTAAATGTGCTTTTAAGCTAAGAGTTGGATCGAGAATAGCTGCAGTCGCGCTGGGAAATCTTCTGGCAGCGGCTATAACGGCAGTGTAAAGACTTCTTGGAGGCAGTTCAGTTAGCCTCAGTGCTCGCACTGTATGGTGGAGGCGCCTCCGAAGGGAAGCTCGAGCCTCTTCCACTCTCCTTTCTCTAGGTAGCCCCTCTCCGGAACTGCAGAACCATGATCTCTCGTAAACCGCCATTCCTGGTTCGGAATCAGAATCAGAATCTGATACCTCGAGGCCTTAAAAAAAAAATATAATAATTAAAAATATAAATACAAAATTCTATGCTTTAAGAGAAAATTAATAACAGTACAAAAGCAAATAATGTCCCCAACAAAATCATTCCAGCATGGCAGATTTTTTGATATTTCTTTTAGTGTTGACATGAGTACACCACTTCAGGAAGCACATAGTCATTGGGTTTACGACTGCACATCCCCTCTGTAAATGTGTTACATTTTCACATGCTTTTATTCATAATATACAATTATAAATTGTTCATTATACTTCAAGTAATTATACTAGTAAAAATCTCTGGAATTTCCCGTATCTGGTTAGGGACAGAGGGGTTGATAATAACAAGAGGCTAACTGAACCTGAGGGCTTAATGCCAATAACACTAAATATTGCCTACACAGATTTGTACAATGATCACCATTCAAACCCAAGCCCCTGAGATCGAAACAGAGCCCAAACCAAGTCCCGAGACTTGACAACACAATTCTTCCATTGGTGCCTCGGCCTACCTCTCAAGCAGGCCTACCAGTCGGTTCAGCAAAAATTTTTCCGATTTCATTCTTTACTGATCCCAAGAACTTTGAATGCCCATTTGAGTCTCCACAATGCTATCAACTCAATTATACTTGCAGGGTACAAGCTCCACCATTCTGCATTATGCAACCTTCTGAATTTCTCAGTGGCTTCATCTCCCTTAGACCGAATATTTTACACAGTACCATATTCTCGAAAACCTTAAAACATTGTTCATCCTTCAAAGTAAGCAACCATGTTTCACCTCTGTATAGAACCGTTTGAAGAATAATAGTTTGATAAATTCTTGACAGAACCCAAGAGCTAAGTAATTTCTATATGTATACAAACGACTTTATTACAACTTATGTTATATGTCGTTTCCTGATAGTCCTAGCCGCCATTTCTCTCTGTCCTTATAATCTTCCTCAGTGAGGCCCCTAGCCATCATAGCTTCATGCAGCCTTCTATCCATCTCTTTTCCGGCCTACCTCTCTTCCTCCTTTCATGGCGGAGAATTCTTTTCGGCCATCGGTCGTACGGCATCCTCATAACATGTCCATACCAGCTCAGCTTTCTTATCTCAATGGAATGAAGGATATTTAGGGGTTCCTCGACCTTATCTCTGATCACGTGATTTGGGACGTGTTGTAATCTAGAAATCCCACAGCTACTTCTCCAGAAATCCATTTCCATTGAGACAAATTTTCTTGCTGAGCCAGCCAAAACAGTCCATGCTTATGCAGCTTATAGTGTTGTGCTTTCGACGAATGAATGGAATAATGCCCTCAACTGAATAATACTCATTTTATGCCTTCAACAGCAAATTAGTGAAAGGGTGAAGTAGAAAAAATTGATTTTTTAAAGGTTTTAGGTGAACATTTAAAAAACTATTACGTTATTCCAAACATTGTAATAAAAAAATATGTTCATGGCATATGGCCCTAGGATATTTTAATAGAAATAAAAAAATCATTTATTATGTCGTCCTTTGGTGGGGACATAAAAAGCAAGTCCGATGGAAGGTAATCGTTAAAGATAACTATCCTAATTAAACAAGAAAAAAAAAACCTGTTCCTCTACATTCCATGAAGGGTCTTGGGCTAAGTACATATAGAGTACATTCGCTCTGTTTCTAGGCCAATGGCCATGTAAGAAGATGAGGACCTTGATAACGCTCAGCCACCAGGGTTTTTTCCCCAATTTGGGTAACTACTTTGAAGAGGATGGGTCTGCCCCAGGAGGGTCTCCCCCTTTCCCCTCCCCGCTGAATTAACAGAATAAATGATATTCTAACACAGCCGGGATTCGAACCCAGGACCTGCAGAATAGTAGACTAGTGCTCTATATATCTAGATCACGCCAATCCCGAATTAAAGCAGAATCAGCAAAATTTAGGACTCCCAAAGTAGCATCGTCAGATAAGCCACAGCATAAACAAACAGAAAAATGTTGAACTTTAAAAATTCTATATTAGGATTTTATAAATTATTTTTCTCAGCTAAATGGCTACGGATTTAATTCAGGAAATAATATTTACGTGTTATTCACTCTCAGTTATAATCTTCCAAAAATCATGAGGTTCGAAAATGTAATATTTTTTTGTGTAAAAAGGGATGTGCAGAAGCAAATGGCTGTCAGACTTAGCATATCCTAAATAAAATTTGATAAAATGCATTCTGATCTCTCGGTAATTTATATTTATACTCATAATGTTAATGTCTTATGTTTTTTGTTGAGTGACTAAGAAAAAAAAATATTCACATAATTTGTTTACTTATATGCATATTTTATTTATATTCTATCACTTTCCTTCTCTCTGTTATTTGAGATTTGTTTCAGTTCATTAAGGATAAAAGCTCTCAGAAGTTCTGAAAAGTCATTCAAATAAAAAAATTAACAAAGCCAAGGCTGGTTAGAAAAATCAAACTGATTCAACCATTTTTTTTTCAGTATAAATGACAACATTCATTTAGCAAACAGGAAAAAAATTGCCAAAATACATAGAAAAGGTAATAGAAAAAAAATAAAAACTAGTGAGCGGAAAAACGAATAATGGCTTTACGAATCTTATGTAAAATATGGTCTTTGATTCAAAATGCTATAAAAATAAAAGAAAACTAAACGGAGATAACCATAATTATATTGTGTATTTAATAGTCATTTTATATGTTCTTTTGATTAATATTAATGTTTCTTGTTTATATATTTTTTTTTAAATAAATTTAAAATATCCAAGATTTTTTTTTTCTCACATCTATTTTCTTTAAAACAATAGATAAAGAAAGATATGACGGTCAACATGAAAATATTCATAACTATAAAGTTTCATTAACAAAACTATTGAATAAATCATTAACTAAATCTTTCCTTCTGAATTCTTTTCTTACCTTGACTGTTTTTCTCCATAGTATTATTAGGGTATGTTAAACTGACTGAATATAAATGTCAAAATTTTAATATAAATATTTAAGTATTACAAAAAATTTATATATTTTTTTTTTCAAATTATTAGTTTTTAAGAAAAAAAAAATTAAAATGATTTATATCCCAACATTTAAGTTTACTAATACTTTCACATCCAATTTAGCATATATGGTTTAATTTTCCCCACCTTATTATAATCAAGATAGGCTTTTCGCAAAGTACGTTAATAACGACTTACTTCTTAAATACATACAAAAAAAAAAAAAAATCTTAAAAATGCCATATCCAAAAAAAATCTTAAAAATGCTATATCCAAAAAAAAAATCTTAAAAATGCTATATCCAAAAAAAAAAAAAAATAATAAAATACAGATTCTATGTAACTTCAGGACTATTAAACAAATAATATTATATAAAACAATTGAGAAGATGGTACAGAACAGTAACATTGGTTACGATAAAATAAACAACCTACCCTTAAGCCTATTATTTTTTTTTAATACTTTTTCACCAAATTGGAATTTATCTATTGTATTACAGTATATACACAGAGTGTGCTGTATGTTTATGAACCTAACTGATTTTCTTAGGTCAATTATACATTTAACTATATTATTTATATTCCAAAATTATGGAAGTTTAGCTTTACAAAGTTTATGAAGTATAAAACAACTTTATAATTAAATATTTTCAACATGTTCATAAACAAGGCTGAAAAATGATCTGGAAGATCACCCCATTTTTTTTTCCTCATTCACATTCTGTCAGAAAATTTCACCAATATGTCATAGCTGACGATAAGATCTGCAAAGTATTTAGGGAAAACTATTATTATTACAATGTTTAAGGATTTTCAGTTGATATAAATAAATTTAACCAAAAGCAGCACTTCCTCCAACACTGAAACTCCTAAACATTGTTAATATTATCACTAGTCCTTCAATAAGTGAAGACTTTAAAATAAAACTAAAAAACTCAAACTCATCTAGTTAATCTAAGATCAAAAATTAAATTCTAAAGAGAAAGTAACAGACAGATTAAAAAAGAGTCATTCGATTCAGTTATGAATACTATTCTGCTGTAATGGGTTGTTTAGTTAAGCATAAACTAAGAATTCTAAACTACTTTTTTTTTTTAAACGTCATATAAAACTAATAACAAAATCAGTTACTAAAATTTACATAATCAATACTTTACTACCTAATGGATACAGGTCACGAGTAAACTGGTTCAAATTATTCTGCACTTGATGTATCCTCTCAAGCAGCTCATGTTTTGAATTTCTTTCTCTTTGCCATATACTTTTTCTCTTTGCTGATATACATACTTTCCCAGGTTCTCTTTTTATAGCCCATTCGTTAGCCTTTGGAGATGATTGTTCAACTATTTTTCGTCGTTTTCCTATAACTTTATTTCTGGCTATATCAGCTTGGAGTTTATTCATCTTAGAGGTACCCTCAGGAGTTTTTACTACTTTCAAAAGGGTTTTGCCATGTTCAACCTTATTTTTCTCTTGACAAACCATTGTTGTAGGAGAAGGCCGCAATGGGCCAGGCTTCTTATTGGAACTTCCTGAAGGTTGATAAAGACTTAAAGCTTGAGGTTCCGGTTCAGTAAAAGTATAAGGATCTTCTTCCTGTTCGGCTTTAACTGTATGATTGCTAAGTGAATTGTGATTGTTTACTGAAGAAACTTGTTTCTTAACTGCTGCTGAAATACAAACTTTTGGACGAACTGAATTATTTTTCATTATCGCCTCAATTTTTCCTTTAGTACAACCTTTTCTGTCCCTTTTCCCTCCTGTACTTTTACCACAAGAGGAAAGCTGAACATGTCCATTATATCTGCAACAGAATGCACAGTTATTATGTAATTATAAACCTCTTGACAATTAAACAACACATAAACTCAAAAAATGTTAAATATGACTAAAACTGGTATACTTAATTCAATTGTCACACAATATAGTGATAGGATATCTATCAGCTACACCAGCCACAAATAAATACATTTTTGTTAATTAATCATGACAAAACATTATCTTCATTACAAAGTAAAATATTAAAATAATTTACACTTCTTGACATACAATTAAGTACCATAACGTGTTCACTAAATTTAGGTGTCACAAAAGTAACAGTATAATAACTATTCCCATTGAAAACGTTTAATGTCAAACGTCTGAAAGTTTAATTAAACTTATTTAAAAACTAACAAACAAACATGATAATTGGCAAGCAATATTGCCTATCAATAGTTTACTTATAACAATTAAGACAGAAACATATATATTACCTCGAATTATTCACATCGGATAGGCTGAACATGTCTCGAACAAATGCATCCTGCATTACTTTGACTGTAACCCAATTTATTTACACATCCTTTTGTAAGTTTAACAACATTTATAAATATTAGGTTTGACTATATCACATAAAAATCATAATTCTTCATTTACAATCACTGTAAAAGACCATAAACTGTTGTCATTGATAACCTTATTGCTTTGAAACTTTCCTTATTAAATATTTGAACGCCATATAATATAGGTTTTTTTTTAACTAATGATTAACGAGCGATAATAATAATAAATTTAATCACTCGCAAGTAAACAATAGTAAACATAAGAAATCCAAAACATACCTTATAACCCTAGTTCAATTGGTATACAAAGAAACCTTCTCTCAATAAACAGGAATGATTAATCGTAAACATTTTCTAAATAATGTATTTAATTTACAGAGAAAAAAAAATATGCTACGATAAATACAGATCTACCTTTCTAAATAATGTAATTATTCTAAAGTGAATGGTATTATAGTGAAGGCTATGCACAATAACGCGTTTAAAAAAAAAACAACAAAAAAAACAAAACAATTGAATTCCAAATAAATGACGTTCTACTTCAAATAAATTGTTACTATCATGATTGTTACGAATACTTAACTAAATTATAATCATCGATAAATAAAAATAAAAAATACTTTTTTGGTTAATTACTTTGATATAAACAAAATGGCGCTTGAATGTAATTGCATCAATCAGTTTTTAAAGACAAGTAAAACGGCTTGTTATAATGAAATCTTAACACTTAGGGAGTACATATTTAAAAATAAATAATTATATACTAATATCAGGATGATACATATGTTTTCAGAGTGCATTCAAAAGGCGTTTTCACCTAGCATTAAGGAAGTATCTTAAGTAATTTAATAAGTTAATTCTACAAATAACGATTATAAATAAATTTAGTTTAATATTATACTGTATCTAAATTTTATTAAAGAAATCACTTTAATTAGGAGTCTGGTGACACTTTTTAAGTTACAGCTTGGTCTAAATCTTAAAACTTTTATAAATAGGTAGCTAAGTATTTTGTATTAACTTCATAGTAAAAGTTTTATACAGTTAACTTTCTCTCTATACTCTCCTGATGTAGCTAAAATTTCTAATTAAAATATACTTTTCAATCTGATAAAAAAGGAACTCTATTTTTTTTAATAGAGAAACATGTATAAATAAATAAAAGATGATCCAACTTAAAGTGGACTGAAATAGAATAATTTTTGCTTACTATTATTAATTAAAGAAAACAAGACTATCAGTGTGATGATGAAAATTTAAGTTATAATGGAAAAGCCAATTCTGTTAATCCTAAATGTTCTATCGATGTTAAAAATTGTGTTATATTTCATTCATTATAAACTATACATTCCTTGTGATTTTATGTAATTGTTATTTGTACCTTTATATTTTTCTATATTTATGGTGTTTTTTTATCTTATTATTCAGTATAAGAGTTAAAAGTATGATACTTTTAGCTTCTTCCATAATATACTTTAAATCATTTAATTGACTAGATTCGTAGTCAAAAACAAAATACTTCCCCATTTTCAGAATTTTGTTCAACATTATCTTGTAGGAATTTAACTAATTGTTGACTAAAACATTATCTCCATTTTCCATATACAAATTTGCAGTAATGATATTTAAAAACGGCAGAACTACTTATTATTCAAATGTTTTTAATAACTTATATTTTTTAATATATATCTCAAAATGGTTAACCAATAAAGTATCATAAAAAAAAGTACAGTACAAAAAGTAATATTTAAATGACACTTATTTTTTGACTGGATTAAAAAGTTTTCAATAATTACTTTAATTTTTGTGTTTGAGAAATCTTTAAATTCAATTTAGAAACTAGTCATATAAAATAGTCATAAAAATATAAGATACACAATTTATAAAAATCATGAAAATGAAACATAAAATATTTTCTCATGATGATGCACTTAATTGTCTTTTTTTATTTCAAAAATCAATTTTTTTAATTTAGATTTTTAAAACTACTAGTTTTCTGTGTTAGATAAATCTACTCTAGGTGCTTCTATTCAGTTTTTTAATAAATCAACTATTTCACTTTTGTTTTTAAATTATTTATCTTCTACATATTTTTAACTTTATTGTTTCACAATACTTTCTGGTTTAATATTATTTTATGATTCAACGATTCCTTAATAAATCCTATTTTCCCTCCCATTGTATATCAATCTCTATTATGAGTTGAACAATTTTATTGTTGTTCCAAACTACATCATTTACATTGTGGTAATATTCATTGTTCCGCATACTTCAGAGCAATTGTTGCTTATTATTTTTATTACTTTGTTTCTCAAACCAATTATTTTCCTTAATTACTTAAAAAAAGAAATGATTAGAATTATAGTCTATCTTAAAGCCAATATATATGTTTTTTTGGGTATTTTTATATAATTTAGGTCATATATTTTACACCATACTCTGTATAGTTAACATCCAAAATAACATTATTCAGCTTGGTTTTACAAAATATCTATATTGTATTAATGATAAACATTTTTATAGATTGAAAGTTTGTCAACATATAATATTCATAAAAAAATGTTACTCATCAATCCATTCCAGATGAACTTGGAAATAGTAGACAGCCATCATTTATCCCCAAATGTAGCAACTTGAAGTTGAAAATTGTGTTTTAAATCAAGTTACATTAGTTTTAACTTGAGGGAGTTGACTTTTTTTGTAAGAATGATAAATTTTAACCTTAAATTTATTTATCACCTTATTTTCCAGAAAGTAAGAAGAAGTCCTTTATTATTCACCAATAGGAATGTCCAAAATAATCCCCACACTAATTCTGCTTCTGAAATCTCTAAGAATAAGGAACTCTGGCCGAGACCACACCTCAGTAAAAAATATAAGACAAAGTCTTCCAGAAATTCTTCCAGCTATTTAACACATCTACAATTTCTTTCTCAAAATTCCATTTTTCCTTCTCCAAGGAAAAAAGTTTTAGAGTCGCCTCTTGAATAAGGTACGCCTTTGAGATGTCAGGTACTCACAGTCAGTTCACACAGCTTAGAATCTGAAATAAGGTCATTGCCTAAGTGGTAAAAATGTATCCTAGCTATCTCTTCACAACTACATTACTATTACTACAGGCTATTAACCCCATATTGTAAAGCTGACAATGTATAGTCCTGTCACCTTCCTCAGGGTTATCCTGTCCATTGAGAGAGAAGAGTGAAACTTCTCTCTTTGCAGGGTCCCTCCAAGAACATCTTAGAACGATAATGCTTTCCCCTAATCCTCCAGTAGAGCCTGATTATATACCAGCAGTCACTTAATCAGACCTTTTGCATAGCTGAGGCATATTCCAAAAACTAGGCTCGGGTGTGGAGGGTATCTGAGCATAATCCTTCCTTGCGAGGTTATCAGCCTAGAATACCTGAGTGACCAGGCACCGAATGAACTTGGTCTGTACGAATAGGGTGTTGAGATTTCTTTTACACTCTTACAATAGTTTGGACTGAGTCATGTAGTAATCCAAAACCCCAATAGCAGCTTGACTATCAATATGGGTAGTTAAAAGTCTGCACTCACCCCTTCTAAAATTATAAAATTCTCATCCATAACAACTGAAAAAAAAAATATATTGTTTACCAGATGTTTACTATTAACTAATTACATATAAGTACGAATGGATCACTAGACGTGCTGCTGTCAGCTTCTTTAGAGAATGACCTCTTTTAAAACGCTGACAGCAGGTCAGGTGAAATATTGATTACGAACTTACGAGCACATTCAAAGCTAGAAAACGACAATGAAGACAACGGCAGTGATATAGTCCATGGAAACCTAAAGGAGTATCCATACATATGATGAGAAAAAAATATATCTGATACAAAAAGTTGTAAAAGGTAATATAAAATGACAAATAGGATATAAACTTATTACTGATTAGAAATTTATTATTATTATTATTGGTTTTGCACTACACAAGTTGACACGTCCAGGCCTCCTCAACCTGCAACCTCCAGAAGTTTTTGTCCCGTGCTGCAGCCATCCAGTTGTGGACTCTCGAATTCCTTGCATCTGCAACCACATGGTCAATCCATCGACGGCGGGGGCGGCCAACTCTCCTCCGGCCATGGACTGTCTCCGTCAATAATCTTTTTGGAGTTTCATGTTCCTCCATCCTGGCCACATGTCCAGCCCATCTTAGGCGATGTCGCTTGGTTACACTAACGTAAGGCTCTTGTATGATTGTAAACCTCTTCATTTTTCCTTCTCCTCCACTCTCCACCAACCAACACTGGTCCAAAAATCTTTCTGAGTAACCTTCGCTCAAATGTGGCCAACCTCTGAAACATCTACTTGGCCATGGTCCATGTCTCTGCTCCATAAGTAAGGACTGGACAAATCAATGTTTTTTACAGAGCAACTTTTGTTTTTCTGGTCACTGACCTGCTTGACAGATGCTGCCTCAATACAAAGTAACATCTGTTGGCAGCCAACATCCTATTGATCTCTGTTTCGATGGAATTGTCGCATGTGACTTGTGAGCCAAGATATGTAAATTCAGGGACTCATTTGAAGAGACAATTTCCAAATTCCACCTTTCTCCAGGATGTCTTGGGCGTTGTTCAGCGATCATATACTTGGTCTAATCATGGTTGACCAATAGACTCAATTTTCTTGCTTCTTCTGCAAGAGGAATGCTGATCGACTGACTTCTTTGAGCGTCCAATTATATCGATGTAGTCGGTGTATGCTAGGAGCTGTACGGTTCTATTTATAATAGTTCCTGTAGTCTGGATTGTGGAATCTCTTATAGCCTTCTCTAGAGCCAGGTTTAACAGTTAACATGCTAGTGCATCGCCCTGGTGCACTCACTTTCTAGATGAAAAGCATTCTGAGCAATCACCTTGCACTTTAACAACGCATTTGATCTGTCAGGGTCATCCTGACAGTCTTGTTACGCCTGCAGGTACATTTAGCTGTCTCAGTGCTTCGTAGAGACACACTACCATATGCCGCTTTGAAATCTATGAATAAATGATGGGTTGTTATACGAAACTCACGTCCTTTTTCCAATATAGTCCTAAGGCAAAATAGGTGGTCTGTTGTGGATTTTCCTTAGATTAGCAATTTAATATAGCTATTATTTAATCTAAATCATATCTATCCAACGAAAAAGAATGCACATTTTACTAAAATAAACGGAAAATATTTTTCAATTTGAAGTATATTTAATAGTTCTTAAAATTATTTCAACAGCCGGGGGAAGAGAAAGTCGTGTGTTGCCAGATTTTTAATAAAATATTCTAAATCATATTAGAAAAAAAAAATTATTGCAATTAGATTCTGTAGATCATTACCAAATAATCTTTTATTAAAAGGAATTTTTCAAGTTGTCAAGTCTCTGATAACTTAGAATTGATTAAATATAAAATTTATAATTAATCTTTGTAAAATTGAAAGGATAAGAAATACAAAACAAGGATATGCCTTTAAAACATTATTGAAGTTCAATTTAATATTTATGTGAGCAGAATAGCTATAAGAATCTAATTGGGTAAAATGTAAAAGTTAACTCCCTCTAAACATATACAGTTACACAAATCATGAGAAGAAAATTCCTTAACATTGGTGAAAGGATCTCATATTTTGGAACTATCGGCACCTGATGCAAGAAACCTGTCTGTAATGTGATTCACATCAGTAAAAATAAAAGTCCACTTTCTCACAAACACGAAGAGTTTGTGGTTTGATTGTATGAATACATTAAGTATGATACCAAATAAAGTATATATCTTAATTAAATCTA
This sequence comes from Piezodorus guildinii, assembly GCA_023052935.1. Classification (NCBI taxonomy): domain Eukaryota; kingdom Metazoa; phylum Arthropoda; class Insecta; order Hemiptera; family Pentatomidae; genus Piezodorus; species Piezodorus guildinii. Next base: position 79,230,273 of record CM041294.1, on the reverse strand, counting down.
TAAAAAAAATAAAGGAACCATGGTTTCAAAGTTGACAAAATAAATAACGAATATGGCACTAAAACTGTTTAATGTAAATAAGACAAATTTCGCTCAGACAAAATACAAAACTATTTATACTTTGGTGATTATTACAATATTAATCATATTATACAACATGTTACACTTGATGAATTAAAATAAATCACTTATTATAAGAAAAAAGTCAGATCATGATGATTAGTTGTATAACAGAGCATTATTTATGATCCAAAATATACACTTTAAATAAATAAAAGGCAAATGACTGGACGTTTCTTTCAGAGCTTTAACTTAAATTACCTGTGTCACTTAAAACAAAAATTTAATAAGACATGGTTAAAAACAAAACTGAAAAACAAATTTTCAGCAAAGATTAAAATAATAATGTCAAGATAATTACAAATTTACCTTTATAATAGTTCTTTGCTTGTCTTCAAATAACTTAAAACTAATTATTAAGTCCAAAAAGGATTAGGAAAGTTTATTTTACAATATCAACTAAGTAAAAATAATAAAATAAAATTACAATATTCAATGGGACAATGGAAATAATTGGTAACAGCCCAGTCATATGCTTTATTCCCATTTTTCTTGGGTTTGGCTCATGTAAGTATCTATCTCCTTGTCAAGGGTAGCTCGGCTTGATGCCATGTATTCATCCAACTCCATGTCCAACTTTTCTTTGGAAGGAGGTGGTGGGCGTTGACCTCTTCCTCTACCCCTACCTCCGAAACCTCTTCTGTATGGAACAAAAAAATAAATTATAGCATAATCCAAAATATTAGTAACAAACTTATATTAAAGTTTAGCTTTACAGGGGTTGATGACCATCTGGTTTTACGCCTCAAAACCCAAACCAACAAGTTTAGCTTTACAATATAAAAAAAAAAAAAAAAAAAAAAAAAAAAGGAATTTTCAATTGTTTGAATTACTTTTATTTTATTTTTTGACAGGCTAACAATCTTATAATAAATATTATGTTATGCAGGCTAACAATCATGTTTAGGTATTGAGAGCTCAAATTGTGTGTTTGTTTTCAAACATGGTCACCATTTTGGAAGCTTGTTGCAAATATGTAGACTCCATTTTGGATACTAGCCAAAACCACTGCCAGATCTATCTTCTAGTTTTAATTTATAAAATTCACATATTCCACAAGCCAGTTTTAATATCCACTATAATAGAAGAATCAATTATTTAAAAAGAAGACACGAACCAAAAATAACACATTTTGTAAAGAAGAAACTTAATTTTGTTGGCTAGAGGTGAAGAGGGAAAAGGAAAACCCCGGAGAAACCCCAGAGGAACCAGGTAGAGAAAAAGGATAGATCTGTTTTGACTGCTGAAGTGTGAGGACCGCCAGGAGTCAAAGCTGCTGTCAGAAGAATAGAAGTTAGTATCAACATTGTTAGCCTGCTCATTACTTCTTTATTTTATAAGTTATAATTAGAAGTTAATTATAAAAATTGTGCCTGATTGTTAAGAACCAATCCCTGAGAAAATAAAATTTAGATTATTTAATATTGTGTAAATTAATTGTTTCCTTAAGAAATTTTTTTTTATTTTAAAATAAGCATATTATAATATATATATATATATATATATATATATATATATATATATATATATATATATATATATTTGATTCTACTATCCAGTCATAAAACCAGCAATTCTCTACACAAGTGAAACGCTAACCCTCAAAAGGAAAAAACATCTTGAAGACATCAAAAAAAGAAGAGAGAAAGATCAAGAAATTTCTAGGAGGAAGGTCTAAACAGTTATTGGCTACAATCAATATTGTGTAAATTAATTGTTGCTTCATGACCCATTCTAATTTATCACAAAATTAAAATCCCTAATTGAATCATTTATGTCTTGGGAAGAAGTAAACAATTAATTTACACAATATTAAATAATCTAAATTTTATTTTCTCAGGGATTGGTTCTTTACAATCAGGCACAATTTTTATAATTAACTTATAATTAAAATTACAAAATAAGAAAGTAATGAGCAGGCTAACAATGCTGATACTAACTTCTATTCTTCTGACAGCAGCTTTAACTCCTGTCAAGTTGATATATATATATATATATATATATATATATATATATATATATATATATATATATATATATATATATATATATATATATAAAAACTCCGAAACTTGACACAAACAACAGTAAGGCGAGCGAAGTCTAACTTTGTTCAAGAAGCCCTATCCTCCGCTCCTGATCCTAAATCCAGGTGGCAACTTCTTCGTAAACTCTCTCTCTGTAAATCCTTTACCTGTTCAGTCTTCCCTGTATCACCCAATGACCTAAATTGATACTTCTTAACCGACTCCTCCAATATTTCACCAGCCTTTTCTTACCCCTTTCATCATCATTCAATTCCGACAATTTTTATTTCTCTTACATTTCACCAACAGACCTCATATCTTCCATAATGAAATCCCGTACTACCTCCTTAAGTTACAAAGGAATACCAGTAAAATTGATAAAATTATGCCTTCCAGAAATCCTGCCAGTCCTTTTCTTTTCATCTAAAATTTTTCCCTCCAAAACTCAGTTTTCCCTTCTTCTTGGAAACAAGCTTTAGTTCATCCTATAAACAAAATCTCTAATCCATCAGCTCCTAATAACTACCGACCTATATCCATCCTATCGAACACAATTATCGGTGAATTCTCCTCAGAACGGAAGATCTCATCAGCTAACCCGGTCATTTTTCTTTGGAGTTCTTCCAAAAGGCTTTTGTTCTTTCCAAAAAAGCTTTTTATGCTATCCGACCACTTTGGTCTGTACAGTTTTTTTTTTGTTGAAGGTTGCTCTGATATAACTTCCCATTTTTCTATTTTGTGTCTCAAGGTGTCTCTTTCTAAAATGGCGGTTCGTTTTATGTTCTCACTATTTAGGTCTTTTCGAATTTCACCCAGCCAAGGTGTGGAGCTCTTAAGTGAGGTTACATAATATATTATTCTCTTCCTCAATCGATTTTTCTGGTAGTCGGATGAGATGACCCAAGAATTTCATTTGCCTTTTCCTAATATACATTTCGATGTTTGAAAACTTCTCTGTTATTTTAATTGATTGTAGCCAATAACTATTTGGACCTTCCTCCTAGAAATTTCTTGATCTTTCTCTCTTCTTTTTGATGTCTTCAAGATGTTTTTTCCTCTTGAGGGTTAGCGTTTCACTTGAGTAGAGAATTGCTGGTTTTATGGCTGGATTGTAGAATCAAATATATATATATATATTATAATATGCTTATTTAAAAAAAAAAAAATTCTTAAGGAAACAATTAATTTGCACAATATTAAATAATCTAAATTTTATTTTCTCAGGGATTGGTTCTTAACAATCAGGCACAATTTTTATAATTAACTTCTAATTATAACTTATAAAATAAAGAAGTAATGAGCAGGCTAACGATGTTGATACTAACTTCTATTCTTCTGACAGCAGCTTTGACTCCTGGCGGTCCTCACACTTCAGCAGTCAAAACAAATCTACCCTTTTTCTCTACCTGGTTCCTCTGGGGTTTTCCTTTTCCCTCTTCACCTCTGGCCAACAAAATTAAGTTTCTTCTTTACCAAATGTGTTATTTTTGGTTCTGTATCTTCTTTTTAAATAATCGATTCTTCTATTATAGTGGATACTAAAAACTGGCTTGTGGAATATGTGAATTTTATAAATTAAAACTAGAAGATAGATCTGGCAGTGGTTTTGGCTAGTATCCAAAATGGAGTCTACATATTTGCAACAAGCTTCCAAAATGGTGACCATGTTTGAAAACAAACACACAATGTAGAGCTCTCAATACCTAAACATGATTGTTAGCCTGCATAACATAATATTTATTATAAGATTGTTAGCCTGTCAAAAAATAAAATAAAAGTAATTCAAACAACTAACAATTCCTTCTATGATCAGTGACAAAAATAAAATAATTCAAACAATTAAAAATTCCTTTTATAGTGGGTATATTACAATATATATATTCGATAAATATATATTTCTTATTCTTATATGCTATATAATATATACTTCTACCATCATGAATGAAATAGCTGCCAAAACAGGCTACAGATATTTTACAAGAAGACCCAATACATGGAATGACAGACCAACAATGCACATATCATGCATGGATCCGCAAAAAGAGTCAAGAAGTTTAAATAATTTAGGGGAAAACATAAAAAGAGGAGGATCAAACAAGGCATCCAATATAGAACGAACAGAAAAACTCCAGAAAACAAGCAAACTCATATGGTCATATTAGAAATAGAAATAGAAAATAATTTTTATTCTGGGACTGGGTCCCCTAAGAATAACAGCTTTGTACAGTTTAAGTATACAGCATGTCTGGCCAACAGACCGAAGGAACATAATTTCTACTAATTACATTTATGAGTTAATTTATGTGTGTATATTACTCATGCATATACACACATATATACAAAAAAAAAAAAAAAAAATATATATATATATATATATATATGGGAGCGGCGTGGTCTAGTGGATAGAGCGCTAGCCTGCTGTGCTCCGGGCCCTGGGTTCGAATCCCGGCCATGGGAGAATATTATTTATTCTGTTAATTCAGTCGGGGGGCGACCCTCCTGGGGTAGACCCAGCCTCTTTAAATTGGGTAGCCAAAATGATTGGGGAAAAACCTGGCGGCTGAGCGCGATTAAGGCCTAATCACCTCATTTGCACTGCCGTTGGCCTAGAAACAGTGCGAATCTCTATATGTACTGAGCCCAAGACCCTTCATGGGTTCTAGTGGTACAGGTTTTTTTTATTTTATATATATATATATATATATATATATATATATACAATGATAACATAAAGTAAAAACAATTCCTAGAAGATATTGTGTTGAACAAACTTAAATATAAATTAATAGATAACATCGTTTAAATATATACTATGAACAAATATTACTTTCAAAGTGCGATGTAAGGAATATAAATATCACAGTTTTTAAGCGTCTCTTTGGGATAATAAAAGGTATTGGAAAAGTTGGGATTTGAATGAGGAGAGAGAAGCAGCATGGCGGATATGAGTAGGTAGAGAATTCCAGAAAGATGAGGAGCGGACAAGGAAGGAACGATCAAACGTTTTAGTTCTATGGGTAGGAGAGTAAAGGTCGGAATGGCGTGATCTTGTTTCAAGTGAATGGACTGAAGATTTAAATTGGAGGAGACTGTAAATGTATGGAGGGTGTTGGGAGTTAATGATTTGGAAAAGGTATGATCCTAGGAAATATTGTCTGCGGATTGGGGGAAGGAGCCACTTCAACTCGCCGTAAAAATGGGTTACATGAGACCTCTTCAGAGTACTGAGGACAAATCTTAAAAATATGTTCATAATTCGTTTTAGTCTCTCCTAAAGCCCCGTCGGGAGGCCACCATATATAGTCAAAGTGGAGGAAAATAAGTGCGGATATAAGGAGGTTACGGATGGATAGTGGAAGATGGCGGGAGAGATGGAAATATTTGAGGGCACTTATTGTTCTTTGGGAAATTTGGGCAATATGGAGTTTCCAGGAAAGGTTTTGGTCAATAGTAATACCCAGGTTTTTGACTGAGGAGGTGAAGGTAATAGGGTAATCATTAAGGGTGAGACTTGGAAATGTGGTATAGGATCTGAGGAGGGAATTGGAACCAATTAGAATGGTCTGGGTTTTCACAGGGTTTAGCATCAGTTTATTAAGGTTTGCCCAGGCACAGATTCTATCAAGATCTTCTTGAATATTTGCAAATGCTACTAGTGATTCTGAGGGAGAGAAGGATAAATAGATCTGGAAATCGTCAGCATATAGGTGGTGGGAACAGTGATGGATAGAATTGGGAAGGTCATTGATATAACAATTAAAAAGAAGAGGAGAGATGCTTGAGCCTTCGGCCACATCTGCCGAGAGGGCTCGAAAGGAAGATAGAGGATGGTTAGGAATAGTGACAGCTTGAGTTCTGTCAGAAGGAAATGATTGAAACCACCTGATAGTGCTGTTTGAAAAGGATAGAGACTTTAGTTTGGAGAAAAGGATGGAGTGATCCAGGGAGTCAAATGCTTTCGAGAAGTCCAGAAGTATTAGCACGGTCAGTTTCGTTTCGTCCATAGCAGTGTGTATGTCGTTGGTTATTTTGAGGAGAGCGGATTGTGTGGAAAAGCCAGGTCGGAAGCCAGATTGGAAAGGATCAAGAAGTTTAGAATTTTAAAGGAAATTTGACAATTGTTTCTGAACTATTCTTTCCAAAGGTTTAGAGAGGTTCGAGAGGATGGAAATAGGGCGATAAGTCTTTAGGGGATGTAGGGTTGGAACTTTTACTGATAGGATGGACTATTGCTTTTTTCCAATTAGTGGGATTGGTCACCATCCGTGATATTGATGCATTTCAAGTGAAATAAAATTTTACATTGGTAGCACGTGATGCCTTATTTTTTGTCTTTGGCGATCGACGTATTGCACACTGGGCATAGGGCCATTACTAAGTATTCTACGTGAATGAGAGGTAAAAACGTAAAGACGGTGGTGGGGAGCTCCAGGAGAAGTGGGGACTGATAAGGTATAATCTTCACCAGCGCACTGCCTGTCCTAATGCTATACTTCTATAAATAATTCTATCTCGGAAATAAATTCCTAAACTGATAGTGTTTCTTGACTATATGTCTTACCACTTAGTTATAAGAGTAACTATAAGATTAATAACTACTTACTGTATATAGCAGATAGTGGGTAACTGACGAAAAGTAAGAACAGATTGAATTCGAAGCGAGCGGAGAACGATGTGGACATATGAAAGGTTATATTACAATAAAAAAAAAGCATATAAGGGCAAACTTAGACACTACAAATCATTTGTATCATCAGAAGCACTGTATGCGTCAGATAAGACCACAATTGGAGCATCAGGCATCAAAGAAACAGAAAAAATAGAATGTGAAACTCTCAGGAAAATATTTGGGCCATACATAGAGATAGAATCTGGATGAAAAGACAAACCGATGTGCTTTACCACCACACTGACAGACATGATCAGAAAATGCAGACTAACTTTCTAGAGGATCATATAGAGGATGGTCAACACCAGACTTACAAAGAGAATATTTGATGTAGTAAATCGTTTCCTACCATTTTTTGCTCACCATTCCTCACCTCTAGCGCCATAATTACTTTATTTTGTCAATGTTGTGATCTCTCTCCTTTAAATGGTACATATTTTATATTTGATTTAAATGTCTCTCACCTATCCAAGCTTAACATCTCAACTTTTCCAACATTCTGCTTTTTTTTTTGTTTTTTAGAGTTAATAGAGAGATAGATATACATAATTATTCACTATATTTCATATTATAATGTTTCCCACTTTATGATAATTTCGGCATTTTGCACGTAATATATATGTAACTTTTTATTCACACCATTATCTAATTATTTACCTTTTACTAAATATTTTCTGGTGCTCTTTTTTTTAATTATCAGTATGATTTCTATTAAATTTTGTTTCTAATTTATAGTATAATTTCTTTTACTAATCATCTTTGTTATTTTCTCTCCTATTACTTAGTATTTATAATTTCTCTTTGTGTCTATAATTTTTATTTTATTATCATTATTATTTGATTGTTTATATATTGTTTTCTACAACTGGCTATCTTTTGTTTTATAGCCCTGAAGAAGGCATAAAATTTAGGTCAAAACGTTGGCACAAATTAATTGTTTCATAGTTAATTAAATGAGGAAGTCGGTTGGGGGTGCGGTCATAAAATAGAAACACACATTTAAAACAAGTGCTATTTTAATAGCACTTGTTTTAAATGTGTGTTTCTATTTTATGACCGCACCCCCAACCATCTTCCTCATCTAATTTCTCAACGGTCAACAAAAACTCCATCATTATAGTTAATTAAATGTTTTGATGACTTCTCTTCCGGAATTAACTTCTCTCCAAAATCTACATACAGTTAACTATTCTCACATCATTACGGGAAAAAAAAAAAAAAAAAAAAAAAAAAAAAAAAAAGGCCTAAATAGTTCAGTAAAAGACCTCAGAATGGACGAAATACATAATATATGTAGCTTTAAAAAATAAACTACTTAAAGTACTGAGGAGGAAACCTGAGTACTTTTCATACTTCACAGTCACCAGGTGTAGTACAGACCTAAACTGTCTCAGTACTTCAGTTGTCTTATAATTTGAGTAAAATATTCTTTACATGAGATACTTTTACCTGGTGTAGAAGTATGAAACCAGAATTTCCCTATAGATGCTGCTCGCTGTCAGTTTAAAGACTGTAAGACCGCTTGTGTAGTGCCATCTTCTCTCTCTAACAGCTGTCAGCACACAATAACTTATTTCATACACCGGTATATTTTTCTATAACCTCAACATGTCGAGTTTTGTGCCTACGAACTATGATTTGCGGACAGCATTTGTTTTCTGCTATTATTTGAAGAAAACTGCTGCAGAATCGCATAGAATGCTTGTCAAAGCATACGGTGAACATGCTATGGAAAAGATTCAGAAAGTGGGTACCTCATAAATTGTATGAAAGACAGAAAGAAAATCGAAAAACCACTTTTCAAATGCTGCTCATTAGATGTAAAAGAAAATCATTTCTTCATCGAATAGTGACAGGTGGTGAAAAGTGGATATATTTTCAGAATCCTAAGCTTCATAAATCATGGGTGAATCCCGGTGAACCATCAACATCCACTGCAAGACCAAATCATTTTGGAAAGAAAACAATGCTGTGCGTTTGGTGGATCAAAGGGTATTATGAGGGACTAAAACATGGCAAACACCGTTAACACTGATCACCATCAACAACAAATGATCAATTTGAACCGAGCAATACCTGCGACCAGAATATGCAAAAAGGCAACATAAAGTCATTTTGCTTCAAAATAATGTTCCCTCACACTCACAACAAAACAGGTCATGGATACGATCAAGGCGTTCAATTGGGAAATACTAGGCAGCGGCTTATTCTCCAGACTTGATTACCATCTATTCGCATCATTGGGACTTGCACTCGCCAAACACTTCGATTCATATGAAAATGGCACAACTGGTTCTCTTCATAGGAAGAATTGTATTTTTGATGTGGCAGTCATAACCTGCCGATGAGATAGGAAAAAAGTATAAATTCCAATGGAGAATATTGAATAAAATATTTTTTATAATTTTCAAATAATAGGTGTGCAATTTTCACAAAAAAATTCTGGTTTCATACTTCTAACACCTAGTAATTTGAGTATTAGCCCGTCTCTACCATAATATGCTATATGATAAGTTTTTCCCATTTGTTATATACTAGAAAAAAATATTAACCCCTGTTCCTTGAAATAATTTTTTTTTTTTTTTTTTTTAAATACTCTTTATTGAACAAGCAATGCTACCCAACCTGATTGGTTAGCTTTTGCATAGCATACTTATTCTTCTTTATAGGACTATTTCTAACACAAGAAATTTTAATAAAAAATAAAATAAAAAATAAATAAAAAAAAAAAAAAAAAAAAAAAAAATTACTAATTTAAAAAAGTTATATTCTCCTTTTATTAATTTTATTTTCTCGCTTGTCTCTCATATTAATTCAAATATGTATATTTAAAAAAAATTATTAATAATACTTATAATAAATATCACAACATGACAGACAACCTATATCAACTATATGACACACTGCTTCAATATTAAATCTCAAGCAGATATAATAAAATAAAAATATAAATATAAATGCATTACCTTCCTTCTCCCCTTCCTCTTCCCCTGTTTGTTCCAAAACCGCCGCCACCACCTCCAGTATTGCCGCCTCTTCCTCTCCTTGATACAAATCCACCCCTCCCTCTTCCCCCTCTTTGGTTTAATCCACCTCTTCGAAAACTGTTGACTGAAAGTTTTATGTTAAAAAAAAAATTAAACAATTTTAAAATTATAAAACATATTAAACAGAAAATAGTCAATTCTAGACATTCACTATACTTTTTTTTACAAAGAAAATTGACAGAGTTTTTTACAGTGTCTTTTCTTAGAGATTTATTAGGACCATGAATGAGTTCTCAATGTTTTATAAAATATGGCAGCATCTATGTGCGTTCATTTAAGGTAGCAATGCAATTTTTTAAGAAGTACTAATAGGAGGCTTGGATTTTAGTCCACTTTGCTTCACCAGTGGTAAGGGCCGTGCGACATGGCGAGTGAAGAGGAAAGAAAAATAGGTAAACATGTGATGATTTGATGTGATGTCGGCGATAGTGAATTATCATACACTTTCAACCCATTTCAATAACTTTCAAACATACAAGAATAACTGTATTTTCTAAAACAATTCCTTTCTATATTTTATTTTTATAAATTTTAATATAAATAATGCTTATATTCTTAAAATGGAGTTTCTATAATAAAAAAAAAAAATTCACAATATGTTTGCTTTGATATCTTAAGTTCTTATCTCATTTTACTTTAATAATATTTAATGATTTTATAACATTTTTTTTAGTAATATTTGATGTAATTATCTTTATTCATTAAAAAAAAAATATGTCTTCCCCCTCTCCAGCTAGGTTCATGAATTCTCACAAGCACCGGCTTTCACCTACTTATTCTCTCACCATGTAACATGCCATTTAACAATGTTTATTTATCTAGTTGTAAAACATCAAGTTTTCTGATAAGTAAAGAGTATTTATGGATAATTTTACTTCATAATTCTAAATTGAATAACACAGAATTCTTGTCAAGAGCCCACTTCGGTCAGAAATTTCATTAAGGGACAGTTTTCAATTCTTACAAAAAATTGACAATTTTAATTTTGAAAATAAAGAACACCATGGCGCACTGAAAGTTTGAAGAAGATGAATTGAAGTTTTTAATTAATAAAAACTCATGTCAGATTGCTCCGCTTGCTGAACTTGGAAAATCAATACTGAGAGATGCCTTAACCACTGTATTCATCTGATTTAGCCTCTTCGGATTACCACTCACTTTAATCTAGGGCACATGGTCTGGCAGAGCAGCTCTTACATTATTATGATGATACCAAAAAATGATTAAGGTTCTTAGATAGCTAAATAAGTCAAGTAGTCTCCTTGTTGTTTGTGGGAGTCCTAAATTTTGTCAGGTTCAATAGATAGAGATCTTTAAAAGAGGACCTGACATTGCACAGGCTCGGCACCACCTTTTCACGTCATCTCTGAAGGATGGCATAACTTAACATAAGGTTTTTTTATCCCCATAGGGCACTCTGTCAGGTTTCTACATGTGACTTTGAGCACAGAAGACATGGGACATTAAATTCACATGCACTCAGAAAAGAAGAGAAAGTAGTGGCTAGTAATGGAAAATAATTTGAGACATGTTTTATACCTTTCACTCAAAATAAAACATTACATTTAATTAAAGCAATAACTTATTCAAGGTCTTAAAATAAAATAAATAAAGAGTATTAAATAATAAAATCTATCAGAAAATAAGATGAGATAATATCCAGAGAAATAAACTTACTTCCACCTCGATTTCCTCTGCCTCCAACATTCCTTCCACCCCTTCCTCTACCTCTAGTCCTAAACGGTGAAGCAGCTCGTGAATTTAAAGATGTAAGGCTCTGACTTCGAGCTAATCTACCTATACTACCACTTCTCCCTGAAAAATTAATTAAAAATAATTTAATGAAAATGTTTAATACATGCATAATTCAGGGATCATTACTTTTGAGATAATTGGTAGTGTTTGGGTTGGGTTAAATTTGAAATAAAAAAACGTCGCACACGCAACACAAGACTTTCCCTTATCTTCGTCGTTAAAATCAATTTAATTAATTTCAAATACCGTTTATATAATATATTAATAACTTTTATAATTATTTTTTTACGCTATGAAAGGAAATGTTTTAGTATGCTTTGGAACAAAATTAAATATGAACATTGTACCTTTTATGTAGGTAATTTTAACTCGCTTTTCAAGGACTTTTGTGGTATTAATTGGAGTCGGATTTATATTTAATTATGTATGCACAATTTTTTACATTAGGGAGGTCCTTATTACAGTACTGATTGGATAAAGGGGTCCGCGAAATATTTTTGTTGGAAACTGCTGTACAAGGGAAATAGATAGGCCTTGCTCTACATTTAATTTTAATTATGAATACAACAGGAGTAAGAAAAGACTACAGTGGCAAGATGACTAAAAGAAAACAGAAAGCAACATGCAAAAAATTAGGTCAAACTACGACCTAGTCATGTTTTATAAGCATAAAACTTCAGTTTCTAAAGCAAGAAATTTGTGAAGTGTATTTAAAAAATATTGTAGGGTTGTAAATTATGGAGTGGTTGAGAGACTGACTATGTCACACACAGGCTTAATAAATGGAACGCTATATATCCTGTAATTGACAGCTTTGATAAATGATAGAAAAGTGAAAACTTTGGTCAAAGTTTTGGTTTTTCAGTATATACAAAAAATAAAATGTTTTAGTAAGAGATCATGACTGTATCGTCCCATCACTCGCAGCAAAAATAGGGAGACAGCAATTCTACACTTGGCTAACATATCTTGTACCACCAGTAACTGTACCTAGTTCTGTAATAAATACTGTTACAAAAGTTGAACTTTGTTTACATCCTTGGGTTGTAATTTGATAATCCTCACCTCTATCAGACTATTTTCTTTACATGTCAGGGTAATAAGTTTGTAATTTTCTTTTGCTCAGTTAACATGAAGTGGAGTGATAAAGAAAACTGAATAGCTGAGGTCGCCTTACACAAAGTTGAAAAATGTAAGTTAAAAGTTTTGAATACTTTAAAACCTCAGGGTATCAGCCATATGTTTGGATAAATGGATATAATGAGATCTTATCTGTATGTGACAGACCTTGATTGGGTTGTTCCCACACTGTGAGAACAGCAAATGCAGTGAGGGCAGAGGCTGCTCGGATCAGAAGAAATTTCTTTCAAAAACAACAAATCATGCCTCAGAGGAAATGAGAATCTCGTTCAGATCACTTTCTTGCATAATATAAAGTGACCTAAGGATGGATGCATTTCGAAGATTGACAGGAAAAAGGCTAACCACTTCCCTATAAAAAATTATAGTGGATAGATGTAAAGTGCTCCTTGACCGTTACACCAATGGTCCTCATTGAAAGATTTTGTTAAGCGATATGAAGAACTTAATAATCCAAGAAAAATTTAGTGTGCTACTATAAGTGCTGTGTGCTACTATAGGGGACTGGCCACGGAGATTAAATACCTGTGTCAAGTCAAAAAGGGGTATTTTTTATTTTTTTTGTTGTGGTCTCTATCAATGACCATTTTATTTTCTGATAAAGTTTTTCCAACTTCTTAAAAAGTTAATGTTTCTGTTAAAATGTGTATGTATATATTTCCTGGTAATAATATTTATGGCAGGACTTTGGTGTATATGACTTTACCACTTCCAACTACCACTTGCTTTAATTGATATATCAGACTCTCTCCTGAAACATTTCAATATTTAAGATTGTGAATGTTTCCCAGCAAATTTTACATAAATCAGAAGCTAATATTTATCTTTATTTATTTATAGCTAATAAAGATAAACATGAAAAATGTCACAGCAATTTAAATTTCTTCCATCCATCTAACTCACGACCAAGGAACAAAGCTGGTGTATGCCAAACAACAGGAGCCTTTAACACGTTTAGTGCTTACCACCAGTGGCTCAAACTAGTCTGTCTTATCGGACAGCGTGAACCACAGGTATTTCTACATCCATGTTATCTATTATTTATAAGGGCAAAATAACAAAAAAAGAATAAAACATTTTAACTGCCTTTCGAGTTATAATTACTGGCAGATATCTCAGCTTAGGATGAAAAACCCGCACGAATTACACAAACTTCAAAATAAGCACTAACTAGACTGTTAGCAAACGTGCAGCTCGTATACAGGTCTGAACAGGCAATAATCGATGAAATGTGGCATAAATTCGAGCGCCGACATACAGAGCAGACATTGAAAATTGGCGCTGGTGTGAACCTGTTAAATTACATGTTACATTTGTGTCAAAGTGCCACATAACATGAAAATATGAACTGGAATGGAAAAAGCTCATAGACTTCTCAGCAGAAGATGATCAGAAAAAAATCATGTAGTGACCCAGGAGATCACGATCTCCAAATGCAGTCATCATTAATCGAATTGACTACATAACTGATTTCTTATACAAAGTTTTATTAGTTAAAGTTTGCAGAAAAGGAATTCTGGATCCAAATCATATCTTAAGCCTCATGATAAATCACCTCTGAAGATATAAAAAAATAAATAAATAAATGTAACTAGTTTGATTCCAGAGAAACGTGATACATCGGAAATGAGGAATGTTAAGTATAAAGTAAGAGCCAGTTGTGCCAATAAGGGATAACTCATTAAAGACATTTTGGGTTTGCAGGCCATATTAATATTCTCTATTAACTATATGAATAATGTACTAAATTAGTAATTGATGAAATAGTTAAAAGTTTATCTGTGTTTTATACTTAATGGACGGTTTCCTCCTCTCACAACACTGCTCGATCTCCTTCCACGCCCAAAATTTCTAATACCACCTCTTCCTATTTGACCTCCGCGTCTTCCCAAGGATGCACCACCAAAAGCCTGAAAAATATAAATATAAAACTAGTTATATATAGAATTGGAAAGGATGTAGTATTAGTTTTTTATAATCTATTTTAAAAGTAAAAACCATCTCTTGCTTTTGATTACTGAAAGAACTAATCAATTTGAATCAGAGCAAGGAACATTAATGTTATTTTTTCATTGAGATAACTCCTTTGATATGTTGATATTAATATTAAAAGTAATAAAAAAATTTGACTTACTCTTTGAGTATTTAATGCAGCTATAACAGAAGGGCGTCTAGACATTTGTAGCGCGAGCCTCCTACTCTTGGTTGATGCAAATTGCTGCCTCAAATCTGATATTCCTCTAACAAGGAGCCTTGAATCCGCACGGCGTAACTGTGTGAAGCTGTCCAAAACCATTTACTAAACTTATCCCCCTTCTCTCCATCAAATAAAACTTAAAATTCTAACAGATATTCAAGAATTTACTCAATTATTTGTTGTTTGTTACATTTGACTTTCACGTAAATGGTATGTTATACTTTATTATACAAGTGTTTCATTAAACACTTTATCTGCATAACCATTTAATACCTATATTGTTCATCGTAAATTAATTACTCTTTCAATTTGTAAAGCAACAGATAAGTAATTAAATATAAAGAAAATAAGGTGAAACTATATCCAAAAATTTATACTTTATATCAGAGGGGAAGAAACTTTGTTTGCCTAGACAGTTCTTTGACCATCAGGTGAGTTTTCCTTTTAAACTGATCATCTGTTACTTATTTTTCATGTTCTTCAACATCGCAATTATTCCGTGGCAAATTTAAGACAAATGTGTCCGCCATAGGAATAAGATGAGATAATATTGAACTTTTTATACATATATTTACTTCAAACGAACATATCAACAAATATCTATTAAATATTAAAGGTAATGCTTTTTCCAAGGATTGCAATGTATGCTGACACATTTCATACCGTTCGTCCAGCGACATTGATGTGTAGTTTGTCAAAACAGATTTCTCCAATGTCATCACCTAAAAACAAATAAAACGTTTGATATTACAATCTTGAATTAAGCCAGAGTAAATAAAATTATTATATACACTCATTCAAAAAACTTTCCTAACGGAATTGCTGTTATTTGGAATAGCTATTCATTTTCAACTTAACAATTTCCTAATGTACAAATTATTAATACTAATATTAGATAAAAAAAAATATTTAATTATTTTCATTTAATAATTACTATAAAACGAAGCAAAATGTCATTTGTTAATGATAGGTCAAAAAAGTTTCCATACACTTTTTTATACACCTCAACTTTCAAAACTAAGAATTTATTTATGGGTGTATGGAAACTTTTTTAAGTAAGTGTATATACATCAGAAATTTGATCCAACCAATGATACTGAAAACATTAAACATAAGAATTGAAGATGTCATAGTGTGAACTAGAAGCAACTGGAAATTAAGATTAAGCTCACAATTTACAATTTCCTCTAAAAATTCTACCGCTTCAAAACTTTCAGAACATTCCTTAACCCTTAACCATTCCTTTGATTTTGATAAAACATCCATTCTTGCCACTGTTCCCAACCATGACAAACGACTCATTACAGAATGCATTTACATACAACTAGAACCCCTTCCTGTTAATCAAAAGACTGACAAACATAACTTGTCACTAGCTTATTCCCAAATATTAAATTTAATAAAGCATCCCTAGCTCATTTTTTAAACAACCACCTGATCATCTCTTCATAATTTTATTTTTATTTATTTATTATCAATTTTTTATTTATATATTTATTTAATTTTCGTACTCCCCTTTTTTATTTATTTAT
Organism: Piezodorus guildinii; assembly: GCA_023052935.1. Classification (NCBI taxonomy): domain Eukaryota; kingdom Metazoa; phylum Arthropoda; class Insecta; order Hemiptera; family Pentatomidae; genus Piezodorus; species Piezodorus guildinii. The sequence continues at coordinate 79,213,786 of CM041294.1, read as the reverse complement.
TTGTTTACCTACTAGATTACTGTTTATTTATCATTTCCTTCGACAGCTCCTTATCGTCATTCGTTATTACCTTATCATCATTCATCATTTATTATCGTCATCCGTTATTACTTAAAATCTTTTAATCTTTACCTCGTCACTATTTCTTACAATTTTATCAAATACTCATAAGTAATAACTCAAGTACTCTCAAGTAATGACTTTTGGCTATTTTTTAACAATCTAATCAGTAAACATAACTTAGCTTCTTGGAATTTTCCTAACGGACATTCTAGTTCTCATATTTTCCGTTCCACGCAATGAGCGTTTTTTAAACTGAGAAACATCACTTCGTAGGCAACGCTTGCACGTCATGTATGTATTTTTTCTTATTTATAAGGGTCTTTTTTCATCGCCCATTTCTTTCTCCCCCTTTCCATACTCATATATTTCTCCATTACATATCCTGACATATAATTATTAGTTTAATATTACATTATTTTAAAATTTAAATTATTATTTTTTATTCATACTGTTTCTCTTTTGTAATGACTATATTTTTTTATATATTACCTATACTCTTAACTATGTTTTTAATATATTACCGTCATATATCAACTCATAATTGTTAATATTTAAAATTTTAATTGTTCACATATTTTTCCTTTATCATTTTTTTTCATTTACTGAGTCTCTATTTATATATTCTCATTACAATATTATCATCTCAATTATGTCTACTTCAATACTTTATAACTATCATCTTAATTTTGTTTATTTCCATACTTTATAACTGTCACCTTATTTCCATACTTTATAATTGTCATCTTATTATCATTTTACATTTAATATTATTTATGTTCCCATAATTTATTACTGTCATATTATTATTATATACCTAACGCATTATTAAGTCTAATTACATTGGTTGTTATCTTGTTTCTTTTAGCCCTGATGAAGGCCCACATTGTAGGCCGAAACGTCGGCACATAATAAAAATAACTCTTATTTTTAATTGTGTGGTTTTAATTTATGACCGCACCCCCAACCATCTTCCTCATCTAAGCTCACAATAAGTATTGGACTGAATTCTTTTTGATTTGTATGCCAAATATTCTTCTTATTGAAAAAATCTATAAGATGCATTGTTTATTCAATGTATTATCAAATAACATTTCTTTGTTTGGGCTTTAAGGTGTAAAACCTCAAGATCATCAACGCATATAACATTTCTTTAAACTCTAGTTAAAATTATATATTCTCAGATTAATATCAAACATAATACTAATGTAATTTCTTTAAACTCTTGTTAAAATTAGTTAGTATTATGTCTGATATTAATCTGTGAATATAAAAGAAAATATCATTCATGATCAGCATATTTTTATATATCGTTTAGGAAAAGGTGCTGCAGAAGTTGGTAAAAAAAAATTGCAGTGTTAAAAGAAATGATATCCTAACTGATACTTGTGAAAATGAAAAATGATTAAAATTTGTACATCAATGACATCCCAATGCCAGCTTGTCTACAAGATATCAATGATGATTGCCATCAGGAGTAACAATTAATTCGAAATATGATCAATCTATTAAAAAACATAATCGCCAAACCAGAAGGATGTAATTTTCTCATTTATAACTATTATTTTTGTTTTATAACACACCAACTCTATTTAATCATGAAATTCCAAAATAAATACCAACCATATATGTCATAACTGTTGATTGATACCTTTTCAACACCAGTTAATAAAAAATAGAAGAAAAAAATTCATTATCATACAGAAAAACATTAAAGATAATCAGACACTTCCATTTAAGATGGCCAACAGTTTTGATTCTACCAACAATGAGCAAATGAATAACAATTGAAAAATAAATAAACTATAATAGAATTTTGTTAAGTATAACACAAGAAATATTACATAAAATGTTTACAATTATACAAAAATGACATATTTCCACTCCCCTAGTTAAACATTCCTGGTTAATAATGCCCATAAACAATGATATAACTTCTAAATAATCAGCAATAGATCCATAGAATGATTTGTTCATTTCTCTTCAGACAGAAATTTATTACATTCAGTAATATTACAGTACTAGCTGTAACCACAAGCTTTGTTCAAGAATAATTATTTTTGATAATTTTTATAAGCTTATGGCGGAGGTTCCCAACAAAAACTTTTTGCAGACCCTTTTACCCAATCAGTACAATGGTAAGGACCCTCTAAATTCCAAAAATTGCTCGTCATAATACTGTAGTTCTTCTCAAAAGTTACTCAGTTAATATTTAATTTCAATCACAAGCATACTAAAACATCCCCTTCCATAACGTTAAAAACAATTCTAGATCTCGATAATAAAATAAACAAGTAAATTGGTTAAAAAATCTGAATATTTTCTAAAATTATATAGTATAGTACCTATTCCAAATCATTGTATTAATTTTAAGGCGCATCCGACTAACAGAATCCTTTTGCTGTTGAAATAATGGATTACCGATTAAATGACCGCAGTTGAAATAGATTGTTAAGACAACCCAAGATGGTATATCCTAGACTCTAACAGATCTCAATTCACAAAACATTACTCTCAATGAATTACTAAAATTTAGAAATACAATATAGGTACCTATTTACTATACATAGTAGGGATCACCTGAAGAAGGATGGCTAACAGAATCCTTGCTGGCTAACAGCATAACAGAATCCTTGCTTAAGGTCCAAGTTCGAACCCACAGGTAGTCCTAGGATATTTTGATGGGAGTAAAAAATTTTTAGTTATGCCATTCTTCGGAGGGGACGTTATAAGGTGATCCCGAGCCTGTGCGATGTCAGGTACTTGTTAAAGATCCCTATCCTAATAAAACCTGGATAGGCCAAATTTAGGACTCCCACTATAGCATCATCTGATTAGCCACAGTAGCATAAAGTGACATTAAATAAATGAACAACAAACAACTAAAAATTTACCGCACGTAATTGAATGAGTCTGTGCAATGCGTTAGTTATTTTTGTAACAAGCCAAAGCACCCTGAACATCGTCGGCGGACCACTAGTTCGGAACCACTGGCTAATGGTATTAGTAACTTTAATACCAGCTATACGTATATCAGTTAGTTGTTCAAAATTTTTCATGTACAACATAAAAAGTATTATTATTTAATGGCAGATGTTAATTATATTTTGAAAAATTTACAATAGAAAAGCAGTAGAAGTAGGGACACTATAAAATACCTATAGGTATTTTCATTCCTCTAAAAAAAAAAAGTGTTTTTAACTTGTCTTAAATCAAGTCCTAAAAGGGAAATTTTGTATGACTCAATTGTATGATAATATAAATTGTCTTATATGTATCTTTGATAATACTGATCAGATAAAGACAATTTTGCTTCAATGTGGCTATAAATTTGATCATCTATCAAATGAGTACTTATAATTTTTCAGACGATGCATAGTATTTTAGTTATTCGGAAACAAATTTTTTACAATGTTCCAGAAATATATTTATTTTCAACCATTTAGAGGAGGGATTTAATCAAACCCTGTTTTACATATTATTATCTGGACAGTAAGACGAACCTCCAGGAAAAAGTTAAGCTTAACAACCGAAGTAATTTTTGAGATATAGCGTAGACCATAAAAATGCTGAATAATAATGCAATTAATTAGTTTTAATTTTGTCATCTAAAAATACAGCACTATTAAGATGATGTATACTAATTAAAAAAAAAAAGACAGTATTTGATAGCTAAAATCACCCATCCTGGAATGACATACCAGTACTGCCTGCCTAACATGGCTGTTAGGTATGGCTTCATATCCGTACCACTAAATCCTTATCATTTAAATATCACAATTTCTATTTCACTTTTAATCAGAAAAAAATTATTTAAAAAATGCTGAAGATTATGGCATTAACATTGTTTTGGATGGAAGTAATTCATTACATTTTAGTCATTATAATAATTTATAAATGAAAAATGTGATTCAAATATAAATGAAAACAGTATGAATGAAATTTTTATAAAAAAATAAATAATAATACATTAATAAAATATAATCAGTTGCAGTTTCATTATAAATACAAAATGTTGTTTACTAATATGGTCATACATATTAATTATAATCCATAATAAAAAATAAGTTTAAAATCTGAAATCCTTTAAAATTTCTACCCACAAATACCACCACTAGGGTGTATGGGGTGTACTGATTAAATCAAGTCTCAAATTTTGATTGGACAATATGCATCAATCCATTCGAAATTGTCTAGACCTTGCCGCTCAATAATTTTGATTTTCATGATTTTTTTATCAGTTGTTCTCTATTCTTTCCTGAATATAAAACCGTTGATAAAATATTTTTCAGACAAATACCTTCAGTGTTGCAGCCATTTTAAATCAGCTTCATGACCCAAAACATGTGTTGGGAAAATATTTCTAATTCTTGTAATTTTTTGGATATCAAATCAAAACAAAAATTAAAAATAAGATTAAGATATGCTTTATATTTTTTGTCCCTACAACTTATTATCCAAATAGTGAAGGATTAAACAATTCTCGAAAATTAATATAAAAAAACAGACAAAATAATCCATGTACAGATCATACCTTTAATGGTTAGTACAGTAGGATCAAATTTGGTGGCTGAGACCCAACTGGTTCTTATGTTACTAATTTGGTTTGGCTTAAAGTACGTTGATAGGATGAGAGCAACTCTTGCAAGACAGTAATAATTTGAAAACAAACTGGTTTTCAGCCACTAATTTCTATCCTACAGTACTTAGAGGTATCATAATCTGTACAAGTTTCATCAAGTATCATAGAGTATAAGTCATATAGGGTATAAGTATCATATAGAGGTATAATCTGTAAATAAGTATCATATAGAGGTATAATCTGTACAAGTTTCATCAGAAAATTCATATACAAAAAAGGACCATGTTCTCAAGATCGAAATTTTTAAAGCAAGTAGGACTATGAGTAAGCTATACAAGAAAAAATCTGGTGTGGGCAACACATGACTTTCACTTACCACAATTGTTAAAATCATTTTAAAAACTATTAGATATAATTCAATTTTAAAATATTTTAAGTTGATTTTAATAAAACGTAATTTCATTTTCATTGGAAACATATGATTTAGATTAAACAATGTAACTATATCAAATTGTTAATCAGTAATACGTTTATTCCCTATTCTTAACTTTATATTACCTTTTACATCTTTTTTACATCGGCGTTCAAGTCCTGTCAGACTATTTCATTCAGAAGGAAACCTATGCCATATTAAAGCCCATTAAATTTTTTATCAATATAGTGAGTTTAATCAAAATCGTTAAGAGGGTTTTTTGAGGAAATCATAAAGAAATGCAAACTCATGGTATAAAGTGGCCCTTCTGGTTTGCCAATTTTGATGAAACAGTTGCTGTAGCATTTCAGGCATATAGTTGTTTTAAATATGAAATTTCAGTTTCGTATGACTTATGGTTTTTGCGCTAGACTTACCACGCACACACACGACACACAGACCTTTTTTCGGGACTTGGTCATTTGGACTCAGGAGAGGCCCTAAAACGTGTATTTCCGTCAAAAACCAGAATTAGAAAATTTTCACGATATTTCATATATAGGTAAGTGAAAGTAAAAATAAATCTAAGGAGAGTCTCTTTTCCTTTATATACTTTTATCCCACTAAAAGTCTCGTTTTTATAAGAAAATTATTTAAGCCACTAATTTTATCTTATTGTTAGCTTTAGTTTTGATGTGATATCTACAAAATATCAAGAATAAGAAGATTTTCCCAAAATATGTTTTTAGCCAGGAAACTGACTTAAAACCGCAGCAAACTGAAGGTATTACTAAAAAAAAAAAAATATATATATATTATAACTATGGTTTTAGATTTAGAGAATAACTTATAAAAAAAACCTGAAAATCAAAATTGTTGAGCAGCAAGGTCTGGACGATTCTGAATGGATTGGCACACATTGTTCAATCATAATTAAAAACTTCATTTAATATAAATGTGATTTAATCAGTACTTAGGGTAATATTTGTGAGTAGAAATTTGATTTCTGACCTATTTTTTACTATGGATTATAATTAATATTTGTAAGGCCATTTTAGTAAAACACATTATATCTTGTAATGAAACTACAACTAATAACATTTTAAAGTATTAGCCAGAAAAATATTTTATATACAGTTTTATAATCAGAAAAGGACAGAGATATAAAAACATCTTGAAAACCAAATTTTTGAGCGACAAAAGAAATTAAAATTGGACAATTTCAAATGGATTAACCCATATTTTAATTTAGGATAGTAAGAGATGGATCACCATAAGAAGTTCTAACACAGAAGTAACAACAGTCACAAACTTAATTCATGATCTGAAACCCAATTTTAACTTCTACAAGGGCTTAATTTATTTTATTTTATTTTTGATGCTTTTGTGTTGATAGAAAATAATATTAATCCAAAAATTACATTAATTCAGGAACATAAAAAAATCCACTAAATTTAAACATACATTTGATACACTATATAAAAGTATAGTAGATTATGTTTCAATAAAATAAGATTAAGAATTTAAAAACTTAAGAAAGCATTTTCCATCAACTATTAGAAGATAACCATTTAATGAAGACATCATATATAATAATGATATTCAAGAATTACTTCAATAAGTGGATTAAGATCAATAAATAGATTTTTAATAAAAACTCAAGTAATACTATCGAGTATCACATATCTTGATACTATCAAGCCATAAAACAGACACATCTTTAAAAATTAATCAAATGAGCTCTATTTAGAAAATTAATGTATTAAAAAAATAAGTTGTAGTTATAAAATAATTTCAAATAAGTCATCTTAATTTGTATTATAAACTGTAAAAAAGTTATGAATAACTTACACACCTAATTTACTTTAGGCAACAGATTGATGAACAAGAGAACAGGCACTTATAGAATAAAAAACAGAGTTTCAGGTTATTGTTACTTATAAGAGTTACAGCCATTTAAACCACTTAAAGAACTAAAATAATAAATTAGGGATCTTAGATGAAATATAAACAAATCATAATATGGGTTATATGGTTAGGTGACAGTTGAGAAAAGAAAGTTCTTTACCATTATCACATAAGCCTAAAACCATATGAACCTACAATTCTTAAGACTTTGAATGTTATCTAAAACAATGTGCATCAAAGAGGTGGGAACCAGTCACCTCTAAGAATAGATACTCATTGCAAGTCAAAATCTTACTCATACCAAAATAAATATAATTACAATTTAGAATAAAATTCTTACTAATTCCATTTAAAATAGATATGAGTAAAATTATTTTCAACAAACATTGACACAGCAGCGGAACCAGAGCTGACTAAAATGTAAAATGAATTCATTACTTCTACTGATAAACACAATGACTAAAAAACATGATGGCAAGTATATATTATATTATACTGAATTACATACCTGATGGCTTAACAAGTCATTCACTGACAGGTGAACTGTGCAGTGAAATTAATATTACTAGCTCAAACACTAGTAAAAATTAACTGATACGCTACAACAATGAACGCCGGTCATACAACCTAAAGTGGAATCAACTAACAACTCCAACAATGAACTGAGCCTAAACAGGTCTTCACAACATAGCTACATATACAGTTACCATTCATTGTCGCTAAGTTTAGACATAAAATTAATGAAACAATCATGAGTTTAATGAAAAACAAAAACTTGCCTGTAAATTTAATATTCAAGGAACTAGAGAAATTTATTTATAGTTCACGATATTAAAATAGAAACTTAATTTTTTTTTCTCTTTCGCCAATATTTTTCTTAAAATAGATTAACAATGAATGATCGAATACAAATTTCTTCAGGTAAAACAATAATATCACAAAATTATTTAGTATAAATTTAATGAGTTTATAATCCAATCAATAATCATAGTTCCGGTTGCAATAATCTTGAATTTCCATGTACACTCACAGTGGCGCGAACGAACATTCACTTTCATTTGAATTAAGCCTGATAAATGCCACGAAAAAAGCTGGGTATATTAGTAAAGTTTTAATAAAATATAAAGAACAGGCTCATTAATGTTTTATCTATCACAACATTAATTCTTATTTTAAGCAAGAAAATTAAATCATTATAATTGACAAAAAAAATTATCGATTAAAACTTATAAAAGTAAGATTATTATCTAGCTAAAATGTCCCAATCCATTAATCATCATTCCTCGTTTGTTTTATAAAATATAATGCAATAATAAATAATAAAATCAATTAAAATTATATTTGCTGATCATAATCAAATTAAACTAAAAATAGTTATAATTTTGATGTAAATTGTAAAGTTATTTTGGATATAAAAGGTCTTATGTCCCTTCTTGCTTAGAATTAAGGCAGGGCATGCGCAGTACGTTTTTTTTCCAATGGGGACAAAAGTGTACTGTGAATGATTTGTCAGAACCCTAAGAGTATAAATGTACGTGCTTATTTATTTATTATTATTATTATTTGAGATATAGAAGGACATGGTTAGTACATTTTTCCTGTTCTGATCACGGCCTGTTTGGAACAGATAAAGTGCATGTCCCACCTTCTGTCTAAAAAAAAAAAAATAAAAATAAAAGCCTCTAGTATTTCTCCCTGACTGGAAAAAACAATAGATCAGAGATATGTCTATTTATAATCCGGACGGACGTTTCAATGAATTATAGAAATAAATAAATAATCTACTTACACAATTTATTTTTTATTATTTATACAATGGTAACTTTATTATTCAAACCGCCATATTTCGTGAAATCCTCTATCTGAGCAACGCCAACAGAGATAGAGGGTGTAAAAATGTATACTATGTAGCTCCTATACACTAGGTCTTTACAAAAAATGTTATTAAAAAAAAATATTCACCACCAAATTTCTGATGTGAGACCTATAGTCAAATTTTCAATCCAGGCAACACCAACAGTGCCTCTCAAACGTGTTATATTTATATTTATTTAAAATAATATAAAAAATAAAAAAGTGTTTTTTTTTTCGTATAAATATAATATAACGTGCGTATAATGTATTATAATAAAATACATATAAATATATACAATTTAATAAAAAATAATTCGGAGGGAAAAGACCTTACACAAATACATCTTTAAATCTTTGGCTAACAGAAGAATTCATTGACAATTGATTCTCTAATTTCATAATGATGATTCCAAGAATTTATGATGTCATTCCACACTCTAATGATGTCACACAAGATTGAGCGGAAACGTCAGTGAAAATGTTATTAAACTTGTTGATTAAATTGCGATTATTCTTCTATTAATTATCATATTGCAATTCATAAAAAAAACACATTATCCTCCCTCCTTGTGAATAAATTATCAATAATGGTAAAATATATTTGCATACTTCAACATGGTTTGTTTTAAAGATATTATTATTTTTATTTCTAAGCCCCATGGGATTTGGGGTTGAGTATAGGAAAACTAGATGAAGGAATCTGGGATCTCTTTTAGTGCATTTGATGCAAGATCTTTGGGATTTTTAGAATTGTTAAACAGTGAACTGTAACTTTTGTTTTACGAGAACTAATATTGTTGGTCTCATTGCTTCTTTCTGATAATATATCTCTTTGGTGTTTACTAAGTTGGTATGGTTATGTTGTTGGTGAATCAAAACAAAAACAAAGGAGATTGTTGTTTTTTCTGTCCCATTGGATTGACAAGCATGGGTTTCAGTAAATGTACTAACTGAATTTTTGATTTTGAATTTTCTAATCTGAATTTTACGACGCTCACGAAAAATGTCAATTTTGGAAGCTTTTGCTAATTTCCATTTAGAACTGCTGCCAAAGGAATGGGTTAATAATGTATGGGAAACAGATTTTTATGATGTTAAAGAATTGCCAAGTGAATATGAGTTACAATTAGATGATCCAGATTTTTCTGAATTAATAATTAATTTGATTGACATTATTGAGAGATGGAATCCTGATACTAGTAGATGTAGTACTTCAAGAAGCTCTGAAATATTTGTGGCTTTACCTAAGACATGGACTGTACTTATTGATAAAGGTGTTGACTACAAATCATTACTGTGTCTTTTAAGCGTGTTTTTGAAAGTAACTAAGAAACCGTCTGTCAATGATCTGAACATTGCACTTATTTCTTCCAGATTATATTTTGTTTTACTGTCAATTTCTGGTTCTCATGTTTTTAATATATTTAATCCTATTTTGTACTTTCAAGCTCTTCAAATATTCACGGATGTTATGGGATATGGCATTTTAGAGAAGAAAAAAGCAAAACCTTCAACGTCTAAGAAAAACAACCCAAACGTTTTAGCTGATTATGAGATAATGAGTCATTCTCTGCACCTTTCTGATTTTGAACAAAATTATATGTTAAATCAAGTTAGTTTGCTACTTGATGCATTATCGAAATGTCTCAATGTTCTCTATTTTAAAGATGAAGAGGAGTCATTAGCTAAAACTGTTCAGGTTCTGGTTAGTTTGACACAAGTTGTAGAGGAAAATAAAAACGTATTTCTCAACATTCAAACTAATAATTATAATGAATGTATCTGTTGTAAGTCATTTTTACTTTGGAACAACTTTGTTTTTCGAACCATGGTGATATTGAACAAATTATCTTTGTGATAATGCGTTATTTCCTGCCAACTGTAGTTATTAGGGAAGAAGATATTAAAATGGCTATTAAAGGTCACCTATCTTTAAATGTTAATACATTGTTTTTCATTCAACGTTTGCTTCAATACATGAAAAAGACGCAGTACCTGCTGTCAAAGCTCTATTCAACAGTTGTGTGTTAGACTGCCTGACAGGTCAGATATAAGGAGCAAAGCTTTACCTCAAATCATACAACTATTACAACTTTTTAAGTTTAATGTTTTTCAAGAATTTATTATATGGATAGTTAGTCTAGCACATTCTGAAAAACTAAAATATCGCATAAGCGCAATTGAACTGGTTGCCAGACTTTTAAATGCTCCAGAAGTCACAGATTTTGTGGAAGAAAACCGAACTAGAAATTCTGAATCAGATGCTTATAATAGTAGTCGTGAAAGTGGATTTGTAATTTTTCAAGTGGAAGAAATGAAAAGATGCTTAAGACATTTCTCATTGGAGCTATTCTATCACGGTCACTTGATGCTTCAGCAATTTTAAGGTCAAAATGTTTGAATATTTTTGCTTCATTGATGTTTTCAAATCAGAAAGTCATTAAAGAAATTATGGAAGAACTTGTGACCCAACGAGGTTCAGATCCTGTTTTAAATAGTGATGACGATGATAGCCCATCTTACTTTGACTTTCAGGATTATTTGAGTACAAAAGCTGAAAGATTAATTCTCCCTAATAATCCCCTGCCTCCTGTGAAATGTATCCTGGATACTGCTGGGATTCTAACTTCTGATCAATATGTTTTTGTTAGAAGGAATGCCCTCCTTCTTATATTAAACATATGTTTATTGAACAAGTTTTGGCTGAGCAATGACAAAATCAAGGTTTCTTTTTTTATCCTTCAATATTATCTGGTAGTAGGTATGTTAAGTAAAACACTGTTTTTTGATTTCAGATATTTCTTGACAGTTGTCTAGATAGTTCATTAATGATGAGGAAGTTTAGTGTCAAATGCCTTACTGATCTTTTGCTAAGTTATCCTTCTAATAAAAATGTTATTGAAGCTTGGGTGCAAGGTGTTGTGTCTTTGGTTGCTGATAATGATGTGAAGTGCCAAGAAAAAGTTATTGAGGTTTGTCCTCTAGTTAAATTATGATTATAATACTCTGAATGCAATTTATTTTGAAACTAAATTTATGCTACCCAAGATTAATTTTCCAGGACTGCTTTACAAACTCTGCAATTTCCTTCTCCCTACATACTTCCTTTTTATCATGTCCTACCTCACTGACAGATCCTTCAAAGTAAATCAAAGTAATTCCTATACATCGATTTTTAGTCAGCTTGCTGATGTCCCTCAGGCAGTATCCTAGGACCTATTCTTTTCACAGTTTATACAGCTGATGTCCCATCCCATCCTAACACTTTCCTTTCTACCTATGCTGATGACACTTGTGTGTTATCAGTCAATACTGATCCAGCTATTGCCTCTCAAACTCTCCAATCCCACATCAGAGACTTCGAAATATGGTATCAGAACTGGAGAATTAAAATAAATACCAACAAATCCAACCAAATTACCTTTACCCTTTGTCGTAAACCTATGACATCCTGCCCTACTGTCACCTTCAATAATACTCCTCTTGTCCCGGTTGAACAGATCCGATATCTAGGACTGCACCTTGACAAATGTCTCACTTGGAACCCTCATACAAGACTGAAACGACAAGAAACTGCACGACGTTTTCGACTACTTCAACTTTTACTTCCACTAAACTACAAAAGACTCATCTACATGACTATCATAAGGCCGATATGGACTTACGGAATAGAGCTTTGGGGCTCTACTAAACGATCGATTTCTTCCCGTATCCAATCCCTACAATCCAAAATCCTTCATAAAATCCTCAATGCTCCTTACTTTGTCACAAATAAACTAATCCATAAAGACCTCAATGTTCTGTATGTTGCTATAAAAATGAAAACAAACTTATTTCACTTCATCTATCACAAAAAAAAAAAAAAAAATAATAATAATAAAAAATAAAAACAACTGAAGACTGTTTAAAGACATTATTAATATAAAATGAATAAAGCATACTTTTTGAAATTACAAACATAAATGTAAAACAGAACAAATGAAAAACCAACAAAAATAAAATAAAATAAAAAATTTGAACAATTGAAAATCTGTTAACAAAATATAAATCTTTCAATTTTTATAACCTAATATAAATTAGACTAAAAAATGTAAAATAATATTATAAGTTAAAAAAAAAGTAATAAAGTAAATAAAAATAAAATAAAACAAACTTATTTCACTTCACTTTTTAATAATAGTTAATGAGGCATTAACCGTAAAATCTTTGTCTTATTCGTTAATTATAAATGATCTAATTTTTAGACTGCCCACTGTGTAGTAAAATATATCATTTAGTTTCTGCACAATTGTTAGCAGATTCCCCAAAATTGAATTATTGTGTTCATTTATATATTTATGAATATAGTGATTCCTAAGTTCTTTATACATTGGACATTCTATTAAAAAGTGATATATAGGTCTTCCGGTTTTTGTAACTTGCAAACAGTGCAATTTTCTTTTCCCTCCAGATTGTATGATTTTCCCTCACTGTACACTACTGGTCTTGTCAAGTTGGCTACCCTGAGGTGGCTCACTATTCGCTGCTTCTTGATGTGTATTCTGAAATTCAGGTTTTTATCTTGAAGAAAGCTACTAATATTTCTGAATACAGTATTATATTTAGAGTTAAGCACTGCGTCAATATCAATACTGAGGGAATTAATTTTATATCTTTGAGATTTCCTTGGAGTTCTTCTGGTTTTAGGTTAACTTCTTTTAAAATCATTGAGAAATCTACTTTTGATAGTTTTATTTTTGATTGTGAGTACCAGTTGAATATATTTTTGTTGCCTTCGAGTTCTCTTAATCTGTTAAAACATATTTTAGGTAGCCTCTCCTCTGGCATTTTAATAGAGTAATCCACCATCTGAACATTCTTTTAATTACTTCTATTTCTAATCTTGAGATTCCTGTCTCTAATCTGACTATGAAGTTAGGAGTATATTTGGACCATTGGTTAATAATAATATTATAAAGACTAATAATATATATATATAATGTTCTATCCCAGTGATGCATTAGAGTCTCATTTTTCTATGCTGTTAGAATATGGGTAAAAAACAAGATTTGGGTAAATATTTCTTGATTCTTGAAGTTTTTTCCACATTTCACAATGCTCCAAAAGTAAGAAGTTTTTCATTCTGATCCAATGATGGAACAAAAAATACAACTCCTCATTTCAAATATAAACAGTTCCTTATGATATTAAAATATAGAATAAGGGCTTTAATGGTAGTCATTAGATTGAATTGTGTTGGCTAAGATAGGTGGTATCGAACCTTTGGATTTGCTTAACCTGTTCTTATTATTACAGGGTAAAAAAAAAAATCCTTTATTAAGAAAAGTTAAAGGGTTAAATAATGCATGATCATATTGCAGCAATATGCTTTAGGATGTTTCTAAATTTTAATCTATGTTTGAATATTTTTTCTTTGTTCTCATTTATTTATGTAACTTTTCCTTTCTTAGTCGATCGGAAATGTGATCTTGAACAATATAACATATTATAGTGAGGAAACTGATGAATTCTCAAAGCTTCCATGGGAAGTGCTTGATCTCATTACACGGAGTGGAAAAAGAACTCTTTTCCAGCATGTATGTCATCATTGGTCTAAAAACAAAGCTATAACGTATGTTATCATTCTTTTATTATTATTTATTTTATTATTCTTGATTATTATCGGAAGATTACAAACAATACCTTTTATTTCTAATTGTAAAAGTTAATTACTTATGAGTCAATATTTTGCCAATCCTGATTATTTATCTGGGCACTCTCCAATTTCGACTGTTATGATGATGATTAAATGATAAGGGTAAGTACCCATCTGGTGGCTGAGCGTGTTCTACGTCGAATCACCTCTATGCACCGAATCATCTCTATAAGTACTGAACCCAAGACCCCCTTCATGGGTTGCAAAAGTACAGGTTTTTTTTTCTTTTTTTAAATAATATAATATTAAAACATTTAATAAAAGAATAAATAAAATAAATTTACCTCTTTACTCAAAATAAATTTTATGTTTTTAATTTTGCAGCAAAAGTAATTAGTAAACATTGTAAAAGAAGTTCCATCCATTATCAACGAAACATCTGCAGATAATCTAAAAGAAAATATTAAATACAACAATATCTTAGGTTTATGGGTCTTTTGTCACCCTCTAATAACTTCTATGACCATGGGTCACCTGTAGCGTAGTGGCTAGCATAATAGCCTTCTATGAAAGGGAAAAAGAATCCTTGGTTATACTGTTTATCTTATCCAAGTTTATGGCCCTACAAATGACTCTGATATCCTCGAGAAAGAGCAGTTCTACAGCGATTTGGAGCGAGCTACTGTTAAAGCAAGGGATAACAACAGAAGCATATTAATAATGGGAGATCTAAATGCGAGAACGGGCAATGAACACATTAGGGCTCATGGAGTGATGGGCCTGCATGGTGGAGAAAGCATTAAGAATGAAAGTGGCCAGCGCTTAATAGATTTCTGCATTGAGAATGATCTACTATTGGGAAACTCCTTCTTTCTCCATAAGAGGGTACATAAAATTACCTTTTCTGCTGCCGAGAGAGGTGCCAATAGTGTCATAGACTACTTTATCTATAGTCGTGACATCAGGAGGTACTTCACGGATGTGAAGGTGATTAGAGGTGCTGAAATAGGAAGTGACCATATGCTTTTAGTGGCTGATACCCGGGTACTGAGGGAACGCAAAGTGAAGCCAAAATCATATGAAAGGACTGAAGTGAAGAAGCTGCAGGACCCTCAGAAAGGAGAAGAATACAGGGAAGAATTAAGGAAAAGGCTTCAAGAATTAAACGCGGATGCTACCCTAGATAACTTGTGGTGTTACATAAAGAATAGTATATTGCAGTCAGCATCTCTAGTGTGCGGAGTAAAGCGAATATCCACAAAGGGCAAGCGAACTTCTTGGTGGACTGAAGAACTTAGGGCACAGGTCAAAGAAAAGAAGATTGCATGGAAGAATTACTGCAAAAACAAGACTCCGGAAAAATGGCAAGTATATGTAGAGGTGCGTAACAGAACGAAGGAAGAAGTGAGAAGAGCTAAGCAGATGTCTTGGGAGGAATTTGGGGAAAAGCTAAACCAAGACCATGGAGACAACATTAAGCAGTTCTGGAAAAAGATTAAAGCTTTAAGAGGCCGAAAAAGTAAAGAAATAAGAAATATAAAGAATGATCAAGGGAGGGTGGTCACGGAGGAGAAGGCTATTCTGAACGTCTGGTGCAAACATTACGAGAAGCAATTTTGCGTAGATGATACCTATCCAGTGAACCAGCAAGGACCGTGGAATGAGGTTGATTTTAATGAGGTGATAGAGGAGGATGAAATTGAAATGGCTATATCGAGAATGAAGACAGGAAAAGCACCGGGTCGAGACAACATAGTGGCAGAATACATCAAGGCGGGAGGCCCAGAGTTAGTCAGAGCCCTACAAGTTCTTTTCCAAAAAGCTTGGGATGAGAAGAAGATCCCAACAGACTGGGAATACAACGTTATCATTCCGATACACAAGAAAGGGTCCCAGGCAGAATGCTCGAATTATCGCCCTATATGCCTCTCACCAACAATATACAAACTTTATACGTCTATTCTGGAGGGAAGGGTAAGACCTCTTGTGGAGCACCAAATTGGAGAAGAACAAGCCGGGTTCAGACCAGGACGGCAAACCCAGGACCACATTTTCTCTTTGCGAAATGTTCTACAGAAATCTTGGGACAGAGACAAAAGTATGTATCTCGCCTTCCTTGATCTCAAAGCAGCGTTTGACTCCGTTCCAAGACAAGAAATATGGGAGGCTCTCAGAGCAAAGAATGTCCCAAGAAACTTGGTGGAAGCCATTAAGTCCATTTATCAAAAACCAAAAGGAGTAGTAAGGCTAAACGGACAGGAGTCTGATGTCTTCAGCATAGCAAGGGGGGTCAAACAAGGGGACAGTTTAAGCCCTTTGCTATTCTTACTCTACATGGATGGAGTGGCCACCATATGCAAACGAAGAACGGAGAGGACCTTCCTGGGTCGTAGAAACCTTCGCCCAGTGGTGATTCAACTTCTCCTCTACGCGGATGACATTGTTCTTGTGGCAGACACGGTTGATAAATTGCAGCAAGCGGTGACTGAATGGCAAGAAGAGCTCAGCCGAAAAGGGATGAAAATAAATACCAGTAAAAGCAAGATACTACAAGTAGGAAGGCAAGAGGAAGATTTCCATATATACTGCAACGGAGAGGAAATGGAAGTGGTTTCGGAATACACTTACCTCGGCACAGTAATAGAAAGATCTGGGAAAGTAGACTCAGAGATATCAAACAGAATTAGGAAGGCAAATACAGTCTACTATCAGATCTGCAACACTGTAATAGGGAAGCGAGAGGTGAGTAGAAGTGTTAAGCTCCATATCTTTAAATCAGTATATTTGCCTATACTCTTGTATGGAGCTGAAAGCTGGATATTGACGGATCGGCAGGAGAGCAGAGTCACAGCTGCTGAAATGAAGTTTCTGCGAAGAACAGCAGGAAAGACAAGAAGAGATCGTGTCAGGAATGAACGGATACGCCAGGAACTGGAGGTTGCGCCATTAAAAGAAACTCTGCAAACCCGTCAGTTGAAGTGGTTCGGCCACGTCATTAGAATGGAGGAACACAGAGACCCCCTAAAAACCATGGATTACGTTCC
Source organism: Piezodorus guildinii (assembly GCA_023052935.1). Taxonomy (NCBI): domain Eukaryota; kingdom Metazoa; phylum Arthropoda; class Insecta; order Hemiptera; family Pentatomidae; genus Piezodorus; species Piezodorus guildinii. The sequence goes on along the minus strand of CM041294.1, from coordinate 79,196,291 downwards.
AGAAGGGAGAAGGCCTCGGGGTCGACCAAGGATGTCCTACCTGGAGTACATCGACAAACTTTGCAGAGGAAGAGGAAAGGATCTTCGCCAGGCCAGGAACCTCGCTGGGGATAGAGAGGATTGGATCCGGTGGTTAAATGCTTCCCTATGCTGACACGGCACTATAGGGAGAAGCCAAAGAAGAAGGTTATACTGTCCTTCGGAGGGGATGTAAGATTGGGGATTGCAATCCTGTGGGATGTCAGGTACTCGTTAAAGATCCCTATCCTAATTATATCTGTATATGCCAAAATTTAGGTCTCCCACTGTGGAAAAGTCCGATTAGCCACAGTAGCATTAAGTGAAGTTAAATAAATAAACAAACAAACTTCTACAACTTTTTATGTTTCCTAGTTGTTTTTCCAAAATCTTGTGCTTTCCCATTATTCTTATTTTTGGACATGTCGCTTATTTATTTAATGTCTCTTTGTGCTACTGTGAGAGTCCTAAAATTTTGCCTATCCAGGTTTAATTTATGACTCCCAGAGTATACATATTGATTTTTTTTTTCAATGATGTCATTGTGATGATGACCTATTTTACTTTCACTTACCTATGTATGAAATATATAGTCAGGGAATGTATTGCAATTGTTAACATTTTCATTTTCCAGTTTTCGACGGAAATACACGTTTAGGGTCTCCTGAGTCCAAATGACCAAGTCCCGGAAAAAGATCTGTGTATGGGTCTGTGCGCGTGAGTGTAGTAATTCTAGTGGAATAACCATAAGTCTAACAAAACTGAAATTTCATATTTAAGACAACTATACGCCCGAGATGATACAGCAACTTTTTCATCGAAATCGGCTAACCAGAAGAGCCACTTTATATAGCAACTTAATATAGCATAGGTTTCATTCTGATTGAAATAGCCTGACAGGACTTAAATGCTGATATTTTCAATTTTCTTCCTTTAATTTTGAAGATTTAAAAAAATTTGGCACATCATCTTATTAGCATTGATAAATAACAGCTAAATATTCAAGTCGAGCGAATTTGATAAACAACTAAAGGAGAAAAGTGCAAACATATTTTTTTGTTGCAATATTTGTGTTTTTGATAATGAGAACAGTAATATAGACGTATAATACACCGTTGGAAAGAGAAAGATTTTAGAAAGAATATTATCTGATACACAAAGTTGTAAAAGGTAATATGACGAATGAGGAATAAACTTATTACTGATTAACAATTTAATGTAGTTATATTACTTAATCCATATCATATGTTTTTAACGAAAATGAATACATGTTTTATTAAAATCAATTTATAATATTTTTCAAATTGAAGTATATTTAATAGTTTTTAAAATTATATTAACAGTCGAGGTAAGTAAAAGTCGTGTGTTGCCCGCACCAGATTTTTTCATGATAGAACTATTATAAAACTTAGTGTTTATTGATTTAAAATATTCTATTTTTATTAATTTTATAATATAATTTTTCAGGAAAACGATGTTGACAGCTATAGAAAGTCATATTGGGACCGAACACAACATGAACGCATGGTTCCTGGTCGTTTGTATTTCTGAGTTTCAAGACTACCCTGAACCTAAATATATCTCAGATTACTTCTTGCAAAATATTTCCAGTGTTAATAAGGTGAGTTGTATTTTTTCTGGAAATTCAATTTGCAATAATTGTTGGGTAAACATTCACTAACTCATGCTATTATGAGAGCTGTCCAGAAATTAACAGATGTCTTGTTCTCAGTTCTACCCCTACATTCACATACCCTACATTCAGTATTCAGCTGTTTTAGCCAGGACCGCAGTGGTAGGCCTAGCCTAGTGACTGATGTCCTGTCATTGCAAATTAATGACCAAATTTGTGAAAACGGCCGTTTCATGATTTCAGAACAGTCGGTACATTTTCCCCAAATTTCACAGAGTTTGGTAAAAATTTATAACGGAGAAGCTTGGTTACCACAAAGTTCGTTGCTCTGTGGGTCAGAAGACCATAAGAATCAGAGACTGACCTTTCTCCAAGAATAAAGCACAAATGGTAATGCAGTTCTGGATCGTATCATGACTGGGGATGAGACTTGGATGATCATGTCATCTGTGAAACAAAACAGCAGTCGATGGAAACACATGTTCTCCCAAGAAAGCAGTAAAGTGTTTGCAAATGCAGTCAGCAAGAAAGGTCAAGGATACTGTGTTTTGGGACTCCAACGGAGTGCTGCTTGTTGATTTTCTGGAACATGGAGCAACAATCAACTTAGAAAGGTATTGTGTAACACTAAGAAAGTTATGGCGTGCAGTACAAAATAAGTGTCATGGAAAACTTAGCACCAAGGTATTGTTTTTTCACGACAACGCATGCCCACACATGGCTAATTGTACCATGGCCTTCTTGGATGGTTTTGGATTGGAGGTGTTTGACTGTCCACCATACAGCCCGGATTTGCCGGTGAACATTTACCACCTCTTCCCGGTGATGAAAAAATGGCTCCATAAACAACACTTGTATACTGATGTCGAACTGCATGCCATTGTAAACCAGTGGTCGAAATTGATGGTGGCAGATTTCCACAGAGGGGGTATTGAATAAATTGTGTCACGGTATGATAAATGTATCAATTTGAATGGGGATTATACAGAAAAATAGCTCAAGAGTGTACCTTTCAAATTTATATAATAAACTTTTCAATTTGTGAATTGTTTATTTCAAAAAGTATGTTACTTTCTGGACAGCCCTTGTTCTTAGTTTTCCTGATTGAGACTGATCATTGCCTTCAATAATATGATAAAAGTTAGTTAATTGTTTTTTTATGATCAATGTTTCATCCTTAATAATTTGTTTTATTGCCTCATTTATTTTTATTTTATAACATTCCTAAGGCCTAGTTTTTACTGTGGAAGTGATTTTTCAAGAGCTTGGAAGGTAATGGGTTCCCAGAGGGTTGCTTATAGGGTATATGTTAGATTTTAAACTATTGAAAAGGTTTACCATTCAAATTTATTTGTTTACTAGAATTCAAAGGAAATTATTATTGTATTAAAATTCAGAATAGGGAGGGGTTATGGTCCAATGGGTTAGTCTAAAAAATACTTGGTTTTTGCCATCCTTCTGAGGGGATGTAATTGGTGGTCCCATGCCTGTGCGATGTCAAGTGCACAGTCCTGGTCATAGAAATTGCATCATTCAATAAACAAACGTTTTCCAAGTTAAACATTACTGCTGATTATGCAAAAAAATAATATTATATATTCAAAATTAATTATCTAAAAAAATCAATGAAAAAATATAGAAGTTTAAGTTCTTCGTAAAATGAATTTTCAAAACTTGATTTGAGTCACCACTGTTTTCCATTAAAATTGTTCCACTTCATGTAATCTCCCAATGTATAATTGTTTCTGATAGTAAAATGCTTAAAAATTTGACATAATTAAAAATTGTATACTGGTAGTAGTTAAAACTACTAACCAAGAACTAAGAAACGTTATTTCTTTTTTTTTTAATTTCTTTATTCCATTAAGTGTATGATATAAATAAGTAGAGAAAAACAAAAATATTTGATTGGATCAAATTCATTACCATACAAAATTGAAGCAATCTCTATAACCACGACTGTAGGTCCCTATCTTAACTAAACTTGGATAGCCAAAATTTAGGACACCCACTGTAGCATAATCTGATTAGCCACAGTAGCATGAAGTGAAGGTAGTGGGTAGACCACTAGTCTACTGTTCTCTGGGTTCTGGGTTCGAATCCCGGCTCTGGCAGAATATTATTCTGTTGTTTCAGCCAGGGGTGACTGTAGGGTAGGAGACCCTCCTGGGGCGGACCCAGCCTCTATAAAATAGGTACCTGTTATTTTATAGAGCAGACCCCACTACCTAAAAAAGTGGGGGAAACCCAGTGGCTTTTGTGTGATTTTAGTCTCCTCATTGCCAGGCCAAAGCCAGACCCTTGTACCCTTCATGTAAGCTGTAGAGGAACAGTTTTTTTTAAGCATAAATTGAGGTTAAATGAATAAACAAACAAAATCCTACGTCATAAAGTAAGTATAAAATAAAAATGGTCCACCCAACCATTGATTATTAAACCCTCCAATATTTTTATATAATGGGTCTTTTGGGTCTCTAAATCATTTTTACTGTAAACTGTAATAAGTATTTTAGTAGATATCGTGAATGAAGATACTTTTAAGGAGAAAATACAGAGTTGATGATTTTAACTAACGTTTTGGTTAGCATAGTGGGGAAATTTGCAATACTACTTAATAAATAGCTTCCCTCTAGTACTACAAGTGTCACTGTTGCTATTTTTAATTTCCTGCTAAGCAACCGACTACCCTATATTCTGTAGGAAATTGCTTTAAGTATTAACAAGACCTAATACATAATATATTATATGGGATCAACTGTAGCATATTGGCTAGCATAACAGCCTTCTGTGCCAAAGGTGTCACAGGTTCAAACCTCCAGGTGGTTCTAAGATTTTTTAATTGGAATAAAAAATCCTTAGTTATACCGTACTTCAGAGGGGATGTAAAAAGGTAATACTCGTTAAAGATCCCTATACTAATTAAACCTAGATAGGCAAAATTTAGGACTTCCACTGTAGCATCGTCCGATTAGCCACAGTAGCATAAAGTTACGTGAAATAAATAAACAAACAAACAAACATATATGTTATTAGGTTGTTAGCTGCATATTGTTACCTTGATTCACTTAAATAATTTTGTATACATTTTTGTTAAACCTTTTTATATATATATATATATATATATATATATATATATATATATATATATATATATATATATATATAAAAATACTAATAATAATAGTCTTTATTTATATGTAAATACAAAGTTAATTACTCTCCATTATAAAACAAAACAAAACAATTCATTAAAATTTGCAGACGACGTAGTTGTAATAGCAAGTTCTGAAGATGAGCTCGTCATAATGATTAACGAACTAAAAGAAAAGAGTTCTCTCCATGGCCTGATATTGAACCCTGAAAAGACTGTAATCATGACCAACGGGCCTTCAGAAGTACATATAATAAAGCATATTAATTCAAATTTCGATTAAAAAAATAATTATAATGATTGGCCACTTTTATACTCTATTATTACTTTTGGTTTTTTAGTCTTAATTTAATTAAATAACGTCCTGCCCACAGTATCCTTTAATAATATTCTGTTTGTCTCAGTTGAACAGATCCGCTATCTAGGACTCCTACTTGATAAACATCTGACATGGAATCCACGAACAAGACTGAAATGACAAGAAACTGCTTGCCGCTTTCGGTTACTTCAACACTAAATAGACAGATGCTCTAACCTCCCACTGAACTACAAAAGACTCATCTACATGACCATCATAAGACTTATCTGGACTTTCGGAGTTGAGCTTTGGGGCTCTATTAAACTATCAAATTATTCCCATATTCATTCCTTACAATCCAAAATCCTTTGAAAAATCCCCAATGCTCCTTAATTTGTCACGAATAAACTCATCCACAAAGAACTTAATGTTCCATATGTTATTGATTTGGCCTGTACTAGGTATTAATCCTTCTACAACAAACTCCACTTCCACTCTCACCCACTGGTTTCAACCTCTGTTTCCTCTCCCTTTCCTGACAATCTTCCGAGGCGTCTAAAAAGAAGATGGCCTCGATACCTTGTAGTTTAGATTACCTACTGGAATACTGCCAATGGGCATTTTCTCCTCATGTATTTTATCTCATAGCTTATTTAATTGATTTATTAATCAATATAGTTTTAAATATCATTAAATAAATATTTTAAGAAAATTAAGTTGTTTCTGTTTTTCTCATAGACTGGAAACAATTTATGTACGCTTCTGGTGGAAGCGGTTTTTTTGAATTGGAAGGGTTTCAGCCAGTCAACTCAAGAAGAAATTTATATGAGGCTTAGAAGCTCAGTGGAATGTTTCAAGGTGCCATTAACACTAATTTCACGGTATCTTGATATATGCTATATTGCCGACAAGGAAATTACGAAGGCTTGGAGCAGAAGGCTGATACAGGTATTTAGTTTTTAGTTAAATATCAAACTAATTTTATTTATTTATTGTTTTTACATTCAATCTTTCATTTAACAAAAGAGTAAACATTCATAGAAATGAATAATCTACCAAACTTTTAACAGTTTATTATATAAGGGATTATTTAAAGATAAACCTAAAATCCTGCATTATTTTTTTGATGACCCAATAGTATTTAAAAAGTGTTTTTAATGATTTTTGGTTAGTTATTATTAATCAAAATCTGTATGTCATTGTTAAATTTAATCTTAAAACATTTACAAAGGTATTGTTATTTACATAATTTATGATTATTACAGTTGTCTGAAGAATACTTGAGGAAAAATGTAGCTCCTGGCTGTCCTTTAGAAGTTAATGAGACACTTCTTTGTCGGTATATTCATACTTTAGGCGATGCATCTCAGTTTAACCCTGGTGTTCAGAACGATGTAATTAACTATCTTGTTGATATAATAGATCCTACATCAGTAACTAGAGGTGATTATAATACATCTATATTTTTTTAGTGATAAAAAGATATATGGTAATTAAATAATAATAAATAAATTCTTTATTATCCTAGGATAATCTTTTCTAATCATGAAATTCATTTAGGAAATGAATACCTTCAGTATCAAGTAGGCAAATATAAATGTTACTATAATTATTTTAGTGAACTTGGTATTATTTAGGAAGTGACGTAGTTTATAGAGCACTAGCTTACTATTCTCTGGGCTGTGAAATCCAGCTGTGGCAGAATCATTATTTTGTTACTTGAGCCATAGAGCAAACCTGGGATATCGAGACCTTCCTGGGGCATACCTAGCCTCTATAAAGTGAGTACTCAAAAAATGGGGGAATGGGAGGTAACCTAGAGGCTAAGCATGATCTAGGCCTTATCACTTCCTTGCACACTGTAGTACTGATGGTGCAGCAGTTCAAATGTAAGAAAATTTCTTTTGACTTCAACTCAAAAGGCACCTAATATCCTTATTTGTGGATTGTTCCTAAGTTTTCAAATGTTTTGAAACCATCACGTCATATACTAGTAATGATTCTCTACAGTTCAGCTAGCATTTAAGATGGGTTTCAACTAAGTAACTTCTCACATTTTTAAAATTTGTAGTTTACCAAGCAAATGTAATGTGTTTGCTACAAGAGTTCTATGTGCTTCAGCTACAGATTTTTCGAGAACAAATATTGGGTGGTAAAATAATTTTGTAGTGTTTTTTACCAGTGATTTCAGTAAAAACTTCAGATTATTGTAAATATTTTTAATTAAATATGTATGAACCATTTTGATCTATTACATGTTGCCAGGTAATTTTTTGAATTTGATCATGGTCAGCAGTTGAAGATGACCCGAACGCTTTGCGTCTTCCAATTCAAAATTTCAGGATCTGAATTGAGAAAACCACTTACGGACAGTGCTTTCTCCTAAGGCATCATCGCCATATACACTGCAAATTTTGTTAACATTGTGCAGCGGATTTTTCTTATCCATTTTGAGAAAGCAAAATACCACTTAAAGGTATGGAATCTCGGTTGAAACTGATGCATAAAAGCACCTTAACTAATCCTTTTACTTTCACTTACTTATTTATGAAATATATAGTAAGGGAAAGTATTGAGATCATGAAAATTTTTGAATTCCAGTTTTCAACAGAAATACATGTTTTAGGGTCTCCTGAGTCCAAAATACCAAGCCCCGCAAAAAAGTGTGTGTGTGTGTGTGGTAACTCCCGTGCCTAAACGAAAAGTTCTATGAAACTGAAATTTCATATTTAAGACAACTATATGCCCAAGATGTTACAAAAACTTTTTCATCAAAATCAGCTAACCATTTTATACCATGCATTTTATAACTTTTTATAATTTTCTTAAAAACGGCTCTAATGATTTTGATTAAACTCACTATGTGGATGTAAAATTGAATGGGTTTTAATATAATGTAGGTTTCATTCTGATTAAAATAGTCTGACGGCTTAAATGCTGGTATTTCAAAATTTCTTCCTCTAAAGTACCGAAAAAATTAACCATATCGTCTGATTAGCATTGCTAAAAAAACAGGAAAATATATAAGTTGAACGAATTCGATATCCAACTAAAAGAGAAAATTGCAAAAATATTTTTTTAATGCAATTTTTTGTTTTTGAACATAAGAACAGTGATATACGTGTATGATATACCGTTGGAATGCTAAAGATTTTAGAAAAAATATTATCTTATACATACCATTATAAAAGTTAATGGAGAGGGATGAAAACCTGATAAAACAAACTGATTGTCGTTGATAATAATATAATAGATTATTTAATGAAACACATGTTTCTATTAAAATCCAATTTATTTTCGCTTATAACTTTGTTTAAAAATTCTTGAATTGATATAAATAATGGAGGCAAGTGAATGTTGTGTGTTGCGTGCACCAGATTTTTTTTTAGAATATGTAAACATTATTGACCAAGTTTTTTTTTTTTTTTTTTTTTTTTTTTTTTTTTTTTTTTTTTTTTTTTTTTTTTAGCTGGCATAGGCTTGCACCGCGACCAGACGGTCTATTGTGCGCCATAGAATCACACGGTGTTAGATTTAAAACACGAGTTTAGTTGCAGAAGCAAATTTCAGAAGGTTGTTAGGATTAACAAGTTTGTTGTTAGTAGGGTATTCTAGGCGGGCTTCACCAAATAAAGTGAACCTTAACATAGCTAGCCTGTCACAGTGGCAGACTATATGAAACGATGTTTCTTCCTCCATGCCACATAGTCTGCATAAAGGGGTGTCAGAAATACCAAGTTTAAACATGTGGTAGTTAAGTTTGCCGTGTCCTGTATAGACAGCAGTCAAGGTTTTCAGACATGACCTACTCATACCAAGAAGATACTTCCTTCTGCCGGTACTAGGACCATTTAAGAATTTGAGTGATTGTTTAAGTCCTTTATTTAGCCAAAGTTGTTTAAATTTAATCAAGTAGGATTGATTGATGTTCCTAAAGGCATAACTTAAGCTGATTCCATTTAGGGGTACTGGTGTGATGGGAATCGTTGCTGATCCCCTCCTAGCTAATTCATCAGCTTTTTCGTTTCCACTGAAACCAGAGTGTCCGGGTACCCATTCGATGCTAACGATATTCTTCCTAGCAAGATTATTTAGGGTCAGATTGCATGCTTCAATGACTTTTGAGGTAATTGTGTAATTGTTCAAGGCTCCAAGTGCTGCCTGACTGTCAGTATAGATAAACATCTTTTTACCACTAGTATTTTCAGTGCATAGGTCAGTAGCACAGTGGAGAATAGCGAGAAGTTCAGTCTGGAAAACTGTTATGTGTTTGCCTAGTGGAATACTGGCTCCAGAGTTTGGTTTGTCTTTCCTCCAGACACCAGCACCTGAGCCACTGTCCATTAGTGAGCCATCCGTGTAGCAGTTGATACCATGTTTGGGTCTGTGCTTCTTTGATTTATCAATGTTAACATTGTAGTTGGCACTGATAAACTTCCAGATTTGTAAGTCTGGGGGCATAGCTAGGATATTGTTTTTATTAAGCCTGCTAAGTAAGTTGCAATGACCTTGATGGGTATACTTGTTGGAACACTTACCTAGTTTGGTAAAGCGGTAGATAGTTCTCAGTGCATGCGCTTCCACCTCCAAATTTAGAGGCATGATGTTCAGCATTGTCTCCATCGCAGCTGTTGGAGTAGTCTTAATTGCCCCAGTTATCATGAGGCAAGCAAGTCTTTGCAGTTTACAAAGTACCTTTTTATTGTTCCCTATGTGAGCTCTGTGCCACCATACTATGGAGGAGTTAGTGATCATTGGTCTAATGGCTGTAGTGTAGAACCAATAGACGATTTGGAGTTTGAGTCCCCAAACATTATTAATAGCGCCTTCAAACGCCCAAAGGCATTTTAGAGCTTTTCCAGCAATGTAAGAGATATGAGTGTCCCACCGCAGTTTGTGGTCAAGAATGACCCCTAAATGCTTAACTTCTTTTGAGTTGGTGAGTTGTGTACCGTTAATACTAGGTAAGTTCATGTTTACCTTTCTTTTGTGTGTAAAAGTGCAGACATTAATCTTTTGTGGATTGATGTTAGTCCAGAGGATCCACACCAATCACAAAGAATGTGAATAGCATGTTTAAGTAAAGAGGATACCACGCATTGATGTTTGCCCCCTATTAGAATTATATCCTCTGCGTAGCCCTGTGTATAGAAGCCTTGGGAGTTTAGTTTCTTGATGAGCGGATCAATCACTAAACACCAAAGTAGTGGCGATAAAACGCCACCCTGAGGGCAGCCACCATATGGTTTGATCCTTAGCATGGTATTGGATAATTCTGATGCTAAGGTTCTGCTTTCAAGCATAACCATTATCCATCCTCTGATGACAGGATCAATGTCATAGTCAATCAGGACACCCAGGATAGTGTTATAGGGAGTTCTGTCAAAGGCACCTTCAATATCGATAAAAGTGCCAGTCATTATGTCTTTCTGTTCCATGGATATTTCAATCCTGGAGACTAGATTGTGTAGTGCTAATTCGCAAGATTTGCCAGCTTGGTAGGCGAATTGGAGTGAATGTAACGGTTTGTTAAGAGATAGGTGTACTCTAATGTGCCTGTCCAGAATTTTCCAAGAGTTTTCATTAGGAATGAGGACAGGCATATAGGTCTGAATGATTTGGGGTCCATGTAGGTACCTTTCCCAGGTTTGGGGATGTAGCAGAGTTTGGATTCTCTCTAACTAACTGGTACATATTTTAAAGCCAAGTTACCTCTGAATAGTAAGAGAAGGTATCGTTAGATAATTGGTAGACCTTTCTACAATAGAGCTGGAATGCCATCAATGCCTGGAGACTTGAATGGGGCTAATGATTTAATTGCCCATTCAAGCGTGTTAGGGGTAATGATTCCTCTGGCCGTATGCCAGGCCTCTTTGCTGGCACGGTCAGTAGGGTAGATGACATCACTGTTGTCCAAGTTTATAACCTTACAGTTGGGAAAGTGTGATTCCGGAAGCATAAGTAGAGTTTCATATTCATTTGTTGTTTGTTTGTCATGTGTCTTCAGGGTTCCAAGTGGCCCCTGGTCATGTTGTTTGGATAAGATTCTCTTAACACGGCAAGCAGCCTGTAAGTTGTCTATGTCACTGCAGAAGTTCCTCCATGCGTGTTGTTTAGCGTGTCTGACAGATTTATGATACTCAGTTAAGGCAACTTTATAGGTATCCCATCTGTCAGATTTCTTAGCCGAATTAAAAAGTCTTCTGGTAAGGACTCTCAGCCTGTTAAGGTTGTTATTCCACCAAGGAGCCTTTTTATTGTTTGTGAACCTCTTTACAGGGTTGCTTTCGAGGTAGGAATGCATTAAAGCATCAGATAGTGAGGAGTTGAGATATTCAAGATTTCATGAATTGTCAATCTTGGTAGGACAACTCTTGGCAGCCTCAGCTAAATTTAAAGCAAAGGAGTCCCAGTTTGTTAGTCTGGGGTTTCTGAATGTTATGAAGTAGGTTTCATCACATTTAAGATCGAACCTAATATATTTATGATCTGAACATGTTTCTTCGTCAACCACATGCCAGTTATTAATGTGAGATCTTAACGAGTTAGAGGCTAAGGTAATGTCTGTGATCTCAGGTCTGTTTTTGTTGAAAAAGGTAGGTAACCTGCCTTTATTCAAGATAATGAGATCATTTTCAATTATGTAATCTAGGATAAGCTCACCTCTCTTGTTGGTGTTCGTGCTTCCCCAGATTTTGTTGTGTGCGTTGGCATCCAGACCTGCAATGATGCTTTGATTGCACCACTCCAGGGTTGTGCCAATGGTGTAGGTAGGGTCTGAATCCTCGTAAGGCAGATAGCCCGCTGCAATGGTCAGCTCCCTAAGTCTTGTGTTCCCTTCCCCCCTTTGTGGTTGAATTTTGCTACTGCTAGATCTCTGGAACAAAATTGCCAAAGAGGCAGCAGTTTTAAAGATTTTTTGCATAAGATACAGGCTCTGGGATTGCTGGCGGCAGAGATAATTTCAAAGCCTCTCAGATTCAATCCAGAAACCCTACCATTTGTTAAATAAGGTTCTTGAATAAGAATGATATATATGTCCTTACCTTGAATGAATTGCTGTAGAACACCACAGGCAGCAATGCAGTGGTGGAAATTGATCTGCAGCATCTTCATGGTACGTTATTGGTCAGATGTGGGAGGACGTCCAGACCGCTGAGGTCGGGGTCCACCCTTAGGATCAGCATGAGCTGGGCCCTTAGGCTTCTCCCCACCATCAGACATGTCAGGTCGCCTCGACCTCTCGTAGTCGGTGTTAGGCTTCGAGCCACCAGGGATGCAGGCGGGCATGTCCGTCGGCAAGGGCTTTAGCTACCCCCTTTGAGGTCACCCTGCCAGCTGTCGCCACCGCATGCCTCCCCTTAGGCTTTGACAGTTTAACCCCGGGAGGGTTCGGTCCAGGCACCGACACCGGCGGCAGGGGTCTACCTACGGTTCCAGCAGAAGCTGAGACCTTCGGCTTCGCCCCACCAGCCAATGCCACCACTGATCCGTCACCCATCCCGGAATGTTCACCGTCAACGTCCATTTTGACCTCCTCAAGTATTCTGGAGACCGCCTCGACCTCGCCCTCATCTCGACACGGCACTCCTTGTTCCAGAGTGGACTCTTCTGTCTTCTTAGTTTTGAGAATTCTCAGAGTCACACTATTCAGGCCACAATTGAGTGCCATGTTCTTGACGCGAAGACTATCCACGCTCGTCTCAGGTATCTTAAAGATGGCGTAGAAGCATTTGTCAAGCTCCTTAAGGTATAGTAGGGTCCAGGTTTGTATACCATCAATGTTGTGATTCTGGACCCAAATACGATTTATGAGTTCGGCCTCGGTGAGTACCCGGCTGGGAAAAAATCCACCAACCTTAACGGTTTTGGTGAGTTCCCACGCATCACAAGTGCGAAGGGACATGTCCTCACACATGCTCATCGTCGGGATGGTGGCTTCAAGCCAGGTCTTGGTCGCCTCATCCTGGCAACATACAATGCAGCTGCGCAACTTAAAGCTGGCTCCATCAAAGGCAGGATGGTGTTCTCCAAAAGGATCGAGTGCTCCCACCTTGTCAGCGATTCTTTCTTTAAGCATGTCGCTTTGCTTACGAGTGAGTTGTTCGTGGGGATAGCCCACAGGGACCACCGCCACCAACAAGTTCCTCACAGCAGAAGCGTAGCTAGAGGTTGTCTCCATAGGTTTCTTGGCCACTGGGGCCGAGATTCCTGGAGATGACCTGGGGCGTTTGCTAGGAACGCTAGCTTGAGAAGCTGCTCTCCCTTGGGGCTTCCCGGGCACGCTTGCAGGTTCCTTGCGAACCCCCGCAACCCTGCCTGATTGCCTTACAGGAGGCATCTTAGTGACTGGAGCGTTACCAGTTGGGTTAAGTCCTGAAGCTTTGGGTCCAGAGCCAGACATGCCAGGCACAGGGCCTGCTCCAGCATGGAGGGCCACAGCACCAGACTCAGCCTGACTCCTCCCAGGCTCTGGTATTGTCTGTTTACCTGATGTCGGAGCAGCATCAGTTGATTTTAATATGATCCTAGCTGTAGAATTGTGTCTCCCTCTTCTTCTCCTCCTCGAAAACCTAGAGGGGACCCAGGTGGAGGAATCATCCTCCGCGGATCGACCAATCTGGTCTTGGAGTTCGGATTTGGAGGGTTTAGGTTCTGGAACCTTGTTTGTTTGTGGAGTCTGGGCGTCCGTACCTGCTTTCGCAGAGGTCGCAACCAACAGCTCCTGGTTAGTTTCAGTGCGGCAGCCCTCAATCTCACCTGTGAGGGTTTCGAGAAGGCTGCTCACACTCAACTCATCGATAATGTCCTCAGGCAAAATCGCCGAGGTGAGTTTTGGCTCCAAGGAAGACAAGTCTTCCTTAGGAAGGTTTTCAGATTTTTCATCTGAAAATGAGAAATGTTTTTTAGTATTTATGTTATCGGAAATTTTGTTCCCACGAGTATGGGGGTGTGAAAATACTACAGGTACTACCCCCTCTTCCTGCAGCAGGCAATAAGGTACAATAGGGTGCGCCAGGTGCCCCAAGTGGGTCGATTGTAGACAGTGTATGTTTATACACCCTCTGCCATCCAGCCGCAGCTCGAGCTCCCTCCACCTAGCTTGGGTGTATGAAAGGGTGGTCGCCAAATGACCAACCCCCGCCTATGTCGTCCGGGAGTCCCATCGGACTCCCTGGGGAGCACCACTAGGAGGTGACAGTAGGCGTTGGTAGGGATAGGGAGGACTGGAAGTTTATCACAGCAGTGGGTAGGGCACTCTAGCTTGATAACTTTCACAAAGAGTGGGGGAGACGCCCGCACCAATCTCCCTCTCTAGTCCTCCTGCTGCCCTACCCATTACCCCCCAATTTTACATCCAATCAAGTTTACATTATTTTATGAACACAGAGAGGATTGAATTGAAATATTTAAAAACGCTACTAACGTATTATACCACATAATAGTACTGTAAAATTACCTGCAAATACTCACACTTGGTGCAAAGCAACAATTTTAAAACTAAGTAATTAGTTGCTAGTATTGTGTTGAAGAGCCTTAATATTTATAAAATAAATTAATGACACTTAAGTAAAAAGCATTTTTTACACTGAAGTAAACTAACATACACTGAAGTGGAAGCATATCAAAAAGTAGCATTTAGGGATTGTTTATACTGCAACCAATTATCTAGGAAGGTAGAGAGTAAGGGCGACTTGGAAGCTATAGGTTATACAGTGAGTGTCAAAAGTATTCGGAATTCATTACCATTCCATAATTTTACTTGCTTTTAACTTTTTAAATTAAATTTTATCTTTTTAAGGAGTTGCTAACCACTTCATAATGTTAGAAAAAAGGTATACAATAGCGAAAACCAAAAATTACGATGACAATCACTTTATTTTTAACTTTTTGATCGTTCATTTACAAAAAATTAAAAATAGTGTATGTCACTTGGTGTCAAAAGTATTCGAATTACGTGATTTCCTAATTATAATATTGCTGTGATCATGAATAAACATCCAGTTGGTAAAATTTTTAGTATAATTATACATTTTAGCCTACTAGAAATTGATCTTACTAATTAATTGATTGTTTGGTGTGAAATACCACTTAAGCACTTTTTGTTTTTTGAGACCATTTTCATTTTGAATATAGTATTTCCTGATTTTCCTTTTTAGTAGGACCCTCAAATAGTTAATTCAATTTGAAAGAAATAATGGAAGAGGGATTTCGAGAACTTTTTTAAAATGTTGCAGTAACTAAATCTGAATAGATAACGTATATATGTTGAGTTTTAATATCGTGCTTATGTTACAAATTTAATTTATTTGTTATTTTTCTTCTACTTTTAATTCTGGCTTTTCATATTTAAAAAAATACACAAATATATCAATAATTCTGTCCATGAATCTAATGTTATTAAACATTATCAAAGAAATACTAACCTAACTATCACTGACCACTCAAGGTATTTTATTGGGTTGATGCAAAATTAATGCAGGTTTTTAGTAGGTATTGTAAATACGCCATATCTTTACTTTAACCATATATATTTAATCAAAATAATTTCCATCTGAATCAATGCACTTTTGCCAACGTTCAACAAGCTTTCTTATTCCACCAGAAAAAAAATCCGAATCCCTGGACTCAATGAAATTACGAAAAGAATTTTCAATGTCGTCCTGGTTTTGAAAATTTTTCTCCCTCAAAAAGTTGTCCAGATGCCTGAAAAAGTGGAAGTCTGTAGGAGAGAGGTCAGGTGAATAAGGTGGATGTTGGAGAACTTCGTAGCCCAACTCGTGCAGTCGTCGAAGCGTTGGTTGTGCAACGTTGGTCTGGCGTTATCGTGGAGCAGGATCGGCCCCTTCCGATTCATCAATGCTGGGCAAAGACGTTGCAATTTTTGAGTTCCGAGTTCCGCCGCCATTTCTCGTGTGGTTTTGGTTGGGTCTTCTTCCACTTTTGACCTCAGCTGGTCGTTGTCCAGAGCAAGATGACGGCCCCGACCTTCCTTGTCTTCGAGGTCGAAATCTCCTCTGCGAAACTTCTGGAACCAACGCTGCACCGTGCACTCATTAATAGCCCCCTGACCCCACACTTCATTAATATTACGAGCCGTTTGCGCAGCGCTGCGCCCAAATTTAAATTCGTAAAAATAAATTTGACGAAAATCGCACTTTGACATTTTCGATTCAAGACCTTTGAACACACTGAACAAAACGATTTTACTAAACAAATTCATGGTGAAAGAGAGGGTATTAGATAAGGTTTGTTTTGGTATAATAATGATCAATGTTAGGATTAGCTTTGTTTACACAATTGGAATTAAGATATTGCAATAGAGGAAACCTGCATTAATTTTGCATCAACCCAATACTATGTCATTCTAAAGTCTTTATTGGGTTTCGTCCAAACCATATTTTTTTCATAAGAACCATTTTAGTTTAAAAGTCATCTGTAAACATTTTAATATATCAACCTTCTCTTTAAAAAATGTTACAAACATTCAACCTTCTCTCTAATTGCCTTGCCTTTCCTACTTCTTGTACCATATTTTTCTTTTCGTCATATTTTTTTTAGAACATTGCGAACAGTTGAAACACTTATTGTTTATCCAGAAGTTCTGAAAAATTCAGAAATAAACTAAATAAATAAATAAAAATAAAAATAAAAATAACTCTTATTTTTAATTGTGTGGTTTTAATTTATGACCGCACCCCCAACCATCTTCCTCATCTAACTTCTCTACGGTCAACAAAACTCCATCATTAGAAATAAACTAAGGTTTACTCATTTGAGGTATTGTTTTCTTATTTGATGAATAATCAGTCTTTTAGTTTCAAGGTTAATATTTTTTGGGTGCTCACTTTTCTGCTTTTATATTTTATTATTATATCCTCTACACTTTCTCAGCCATCCATACATTCTCATAATTTTTTTTTAACATTTCAAATATTTCTCTTTAAAAAATTACTCGAAGCCGTTGTTCGTTATCTGGTCGGTAATTTCCTTTATGGGAGTCTCTTTTATAGATTTATGAGTGAAACAAAATTATATACATTCATTGTTGTGAAATATACTTGTTAAATGAAAATAAATACGAATTCCGAATACTTTTGACACTCACTGTATATAGATTGATCTCTTATTTAGATTGATGATTATTTTCATAGAAAAGAAGTCATGAATTTTCACACAATAATAATTTCTATTGAATGTTTGTTAAACTGATGAGGGTAAACCAAGAAATCTGAATAATAACAAACCTCTTCAATAGCTGACAATTTTAATCTATACCTTCTAAGTGACTAGTGACTCCTACTCTCTACCCGCTTAGCTATTCCCTTGATAAAGAAGGCATTGGAAAGTTTCTTTATCATCTGAAATGAAACGCACATAGTACTAATGTTGTCATATTTTAGTAAACAGCTGGAACTTATTCAAGGTCCTAGTATCAAGGGCTCTGCTTGTTTTAGGTTGAACAAAATAAAAACAATGAATCAAGTTCCAAAATGAATTAAATAAGTCCCTGTAATGAAACGATTCTCTAAAATACATTTATTTATTTTTAAGGCATGACTTTAAAGTGGAAAGGATCAGTTAGCAGCACGGTAAAAGCAGTTGCTGTAGTCACCCTTGGAAAGATTTGCCTGCAGGACCACTTAATCGCAAAGACTTATGCACCTGTTTTAGCTGGCGCCTTGAGTGTGAATTCAAAAGCCAATGTTAAAATTAATTCGATGATTGCCCTTACGGATCTTTGCATCAGGTATTTATTTTTATTAATTTTTATGAATGATTGGATGAATGAATGAAAAATAATTTTTATCCTGGGGCAGCCAATCGTCTAAGAATGGTATAAAAGTACAATTTTGAGATTCTTCTGGCTATACAAATTTTATAATATTATATACGTCATTTATATACATAATGCATAGTAAATTATATTACATTATACAGTTATATTATTTTTTTAAATATTTTAATTTTGCCGACGTTTCGGCTCAAACTTGTGAGCTATCATCAGGGCTACAAACATCAGAACAAAAGAGATATATATTAATGTGATAATGAAAATTTTTTTTTAATGTAGTGATAATGATAACATTTAGAATAGAGATCACTTGTAGCTGGGTGGCTAGCGTAACAGCCTCCCATGCTAAAGGTCACGGGTTCAAACCTGCAGGTGGTCATAGGATTTTTTAATGGGAGTAAAAAATCCTTAGTTACGCCGTCCTTCGGAGGGGACGTTAAAAGGTGGTCCCGAGCCTGTGTGATGTCAGGTACTCGTTAAAGATCCCTATCCTAATAAAACCTGGATAGGCAAATTTAGGACTCCCACTGTAGCATCGTCCGATTAGCCATAGTAGCATAAAGTGACGTTAAATAAATAAACAAACAAACAACATTTAGAATAAAAGAGAAAATGTACCAACATACTTAAATATTATAGATACAAATAATGATAATATGATAAACAATATGATGATAAGCATAAAAACAAAACTTTAGACTTAAATATAGAAGTAAAGAAATATATATATATATATAAACGTACCATTACTGAGCCTTGTCCATGCAAGAAATATAAATGAAGAAAAGAAAAATATACAGTAAATAAAATATATTCGTTTATTACACTTCTGTTTTTTTTTTTTTTAATTTTTTTTTCGTGTTTTATATACCTCATGGATCTTTTACATACCTCAGATTCCAGTGTTTAAAATTTTGAGCCTTATTGTACATATTTTTTTTTTTTTCCATTGTATAATTATGTAAAACTTAAAAAAAAAAAAAAAAAGGTAAGCTGTAGTATTTATATTTAGAGATGTAAACCGTCAGAGGTTTTTACATAAACCTCTCCCCTTACCATCACCTATGTATTCAGTTTTCCTCAGTTTATGCTTGGATATGGCTCAGTAATGGTACGTTTATGTATAATTTTTTACTTTTATATTAAAGTCTAAAGTTTTGTTTTTATGCTTATCATCATCACATTGTTTATCATATTATCATTATTTGTATCTATAACATTTAAGTATGTTGGTATATTTTCTGTTTTATTCTAAATGTTATCATTGTTACTACTTTAAAAAAAAAAAATTCATTATCACATTAATATGTATCTCTTTTGTTCTGATGTTTGTAGCTCTGATGATGGCTCACAAGCATGAGCTGAAACGTTGGCAAAATTAAAATATTTAAAAAATGCTGACTCCTGAATTTTCCACCTAAAATAGTTTCTACAGTCGACTATACATCCTCAATATAGAATTTATATACATTTACAAAGGTAATATTGCTACCTTAAAGAATTTTAAATAACAAAAACATAACAGTAAAAAAATTAAGATAAAAATTCAATAATGAATAAAGCGGCTGCATATTTCAACTTAAGGCATGGTTGATTGTTATTCTGGGAGATGGATGAATAGTTGATGTTTGAAGGCAGTTAAAGGTTGAGATGTACGAATGGACTTAAGTAAGGAATTCCAGAATAAACATGCACGAATGATGAAGGATGTCTCTAAAGAAAGGAGTTTTATGAGAGGTAATAGTAGGTTTGAGGGCTGGGATCTTGTGTTGATAGAGTGGACAGAGGAGAGAGTGGGGTAAACATTGTAAATTTACAGAGATTTTGGTAAAGATAAGTTCCAAGGAA
The DNA here is from genome assembly GCA_023052935.1 of Piezodorus guildinii. Lineage (NCBI taxonomy): Eukaryota > Metazoa > Arthropoda > Insecta > Hemiptera > Pentatomidae > Piezodorus > Piezodorus guildinii. The sequence continues at coordinate 79,176,547 of CM041294.1, read as the reverse complement.
GCATTGCCATCGGAATTTCGTGTAGAGCCACTTCATCTCAGCAAACCAAGTGTAGACATGAGAGCACTTGAGAATCCAGAAGATAAATCAAATGAAACTGTTCATTAGTCTCTTCAGCCTCATCTCAAGCCTCTCTGACAGTCTGCCTTAATCGAAGTGGGGGAAGATAGGAGAGGAAACTAGCAGCTTGTGGGTTTTAATGAGTATTAAATCTTGTAGCTAAAGGAATTTTGTGCTGTGGCAAAAATTATATTATGTGTTAAGGCTAATTAACAATCATGCACTTACAACTTCATCATTAAACAATGAAAGTCATAAGATGATTTTAAACTGGCTATGACTAACTGGAACTTTTTACCTCCAATCTTCTTGGTCAGACCTTTTGTGAGTCATATTATATTTTATGTTTTTCTCTGTGAAACTGAGTTTTATATAACTTTGTGTTCATTCAATGAGAAGCTTGCAATCTAATACCCTTTACACTCAAAGTTACAGAGACGATACTGAATAGTTACCAACTAGTTTGTAACCAGCCTCCTGGAGACTCACATGTTGGGTCACCTGATAATTTCAGTTTGAAACTTTCTCGACATGAGTTACCAAAAAACCAACTAACTGTTGCTGGTTGGGGAGGTGGAAAAAAACTAGCGTTTAAAACCTGGGAAAAATTGTCCCTCTCAGCGATATCTAGCACCTTTTCTGGTAACTTGGTGCTCCAAGCTTGCCCTCATTTTAAATTAAGGACAGTGAGAGAAGAGGTAGGTGAAAATTCGGGAGAGCAAGGTATTGCGAGAGTTCATGAAAGTAGCGGTAGAGGAGGAAGGGAATTTTACTTTTTAAATTCAGATAATATAATAACACAAAATTTTACTTTTTAAAAATCCAATAATATCATTAAATATTATTTTTTTCAAAAAGATTAGAGAAAAAAACTAAATGATAATGTTATATCAAAACAAACCAGTGAAACATACACATCATGAAAACATGTTTTTTAATGTAGAATCTTCATTTTAAGAAATTAAACATTATTAATAATAAGAGTTAAAACAAATAATACAGGACGAAGTTTTTATAAAAAATACAGTAATTGAATATTTATGCATTGATAATTTACTACCACCAAATCTAAAGAATTTTCACCTACCTATTCTCTCGCAGTGTGGTGCAGCCTTAAAAAAGGGACAAACTTGGAGCACCCAGTTACCAAAAAAATGTGCTAGTGGAAAAACACTGTATTTTATTCAATTTTAACCTTCCTGGTTATTCGAAAAATGCTACAAATTTATTCATACAATTGTTTATTATTTTCAAATAACTATATTAGGGTAGAACGTTTTACAGGCAATTAACTATTATGAAATGTCATTAATAATTCAAAGGAAAATGGCCAATCACCTCTGTTAATTTTAAAACGCTATATCTGTTCTATTTCTGAATTGATTTCAATGATTCCGTTTTTGTTTTGAAGGGAATTTAATTCTCTATTGGATATCACTGACTTAGTAGTTTATAAATTGGTTATTTATAAATTCTTACAATCAGATTTTTTTTACTGTTAATTCGGGTTCCACGTATCTTGAAACTTATGACATCAAATTTTGAGAAGGTGTGAGGGTAATTTTTTTTTTTTGTATATTACAAAGATTCACTATTTAATAGTAATAAACCCAAACCATGAAAGAGAGAAGGCTTGGGCACAATTTTTTTAAGGTATGAGTGTACCCAAAACCTTCTTGCTATTCTCCTTAGCCTGAGATAGTACAGGGTGTCTAGCAACAGGGAAAACGAGGAAAAGTCAGGGATTTTAAAAACATATAGAAAAGTTAGGAAATTTGTTCTTTGGTCAGGAGAAATGGTCCCTAAATAACATCGTTTCTTTTCACTCAGACAAAAGTTCCAATATGCCTACATGTTGTGATGTTGCAAATATCATAAAGCAAATGTAATATTTAATATTATAAAAGGATAGGAGGGCTGTGGAGAAGAGAAAAGTAAACCTTCAGGTGAACGAATTGGAGGCAAAAAAAGCAAAACTACTCCAAGAAGCTCTTCAGAAAGTTGAAGATTTGGCTGCAGAGATTCAAACATTAAAGAAAAGCTCTTTTTTTTAAGTTTATATAGATATATTGATTGTAAATAAATTTGTAATCAGATTTGTAAATATTGATTATTATTAACAGTAGTATTCAAGTTCATCATAATCCATTGGTAAGTCAACTTAAACAACTACAATATCAGCTGGTGTCTGGTAGATATAGTTGAATCTTATCGTAAAGTAATTAGTCATTATATGTATTTTTAATCTAGTGTACAATATTAATTATAATTATTCTTTGTTTTGTCAATTTTCACTGAGATTTGGCCAGGTAAAAGACTTCTTACTATACAGAAAATCAGGAAATCTCTTGGAGCTGATTTGCTAGACACCTTGTAGTACAACAGGGTGATTTCTTCATCGCTAGAATTTTCCGAAGACATTACTTGCTCAGCATTCATGATCAATAGGGAGTTTATAATCAATAAACTCTGATCAAAGAGGAGATTTTGATTTCTGATGAGTAGTCTTGTATGTGGAGTCAAGTCACCACTGAGTTCGTAACTGGTCAATAACCCAAGTTACTAACTGGTTTAGTTTCTTTCCAGTAGCTGCGTGTGTAGAGGGCCTAAATGATCATGTCATCTTATGATTTTTGTTTGATTTATGTCTTTAAATAATGAATCATTGTAATCAATCAAGAAGAAAAAAAACTTCTAAACATCTCAGGTATGACTAAAGCCACATTTATTTTTTTTAAATTGTGTGAGGTATGCTGAGCAGTATTTTCTAATGTGAATGCTCAAATACTGGTCTGCGCAAATTTGCACTAAGACTGGACATGTTCTAGATGAAACTGGGGAATTGGATGGAATAGTGTTTTACATACTGTTTGGTTGGTTCTAATAAATCTTCCTGTTTCGTAATGATAAATTTGAAATAGGTTATTACACCTTATTTACTCATATAGAACCTAATTAACTAAACATAATCTGTGAGATGTTGTTTATAGGTGGACTTCCTCAGGGTGGGGTTCTATCACCAACACTGTACAATTTATATATTAACGACATGCCCAACACATACAAAGTATACAAATCATTATTCGCAGATGATACGGCATTTTACACTTCAAGTTACAGACCGGACACAATTACTAACAGACTGACCAACGAATTAAAAAAAAAAATGAAAGATTTTATTATAAATGAAAAATCAAGTTAGACAAAGACAAAACTAAAGTAGTATTATTTACAAAGAGAAGTCTTCATTCTATCCCCCAACTTTCTTTAACAAATAGACCTATATGGCTTGGTCAAATGAAATCAAATATCTGAGACTAGTCATGGATAAAAGACTGACTTATACACAGCACAACAGAGCTCTGTGTACTATATATCCATATTTTAACAGAGTCTCTAAATTAAATGTAAATAATAAATTATTGTTACATAAGGCTTGTTTATGACCAATTATTATTTACGCATGTCCAATATTTAGCTATATGTGTAAATAATAAAAAATTACAAATACTCCAAAATAAATGTATAAGAATCTGTGGAAATTATCCATACAATAAAAGAATCAAAACCTTGCACTCAGAATTGAGAGTACCTATTATTAAAGATTGCATAAACAAGCTAATGAATAAATATTGGAAACTATGCCAAAAAAAATCTGGTGCGGTCAACACACGACTTTCACTACCCCGTTGTTAAAATCAATTAAGGAATTTTCAAATACAGTTAGAGATAAAAATTAGTGAAACTATTAAAGAATTAATTAAATTGAATTTCTATAGAAACATGTGTTTTATTAAAAAATCTATTATATTATTATCTAAAACAAATACTTAGTTTTATCGGCTTTTTATCACTCTCTATTAACTTTTACAAGCTCTTGTGTATTAGATAATATTTGTTTCTAAAATCTTTAACTTTCCAACGGTATATTACACTTGCATATTACTGTTCTTATGTTCAAAAATGAAAAATTGCATTAAAAAAATATTTTTTCAGTTTTCTCCTTTAGTTGCTTTTCAAATTTGCTCAACTTGCTTATTTAGCTATTATTTATCAATGCTAAATTCATAATATGGATATTTTTATACTATTATTTACCAATGCTAAATTCATAATATGGATATTTTTATAAAATATACAAAATTAAAGGTACTTTAGAAGAAGACATTTTAAAATATTGTCATTTAAGCCCTGTCAGACTATTTTAATCAAAATGAAACCTACATGATGTTAAAGTCCATTAAATTTTACATCGATATAGCGAGTTTAATCAAAATCGTTTGAACCGTTTTTGAGAAAATTGAAAAAAGATGCAAAATGCATGGTATAAAGTGGCTCTTCTGGTAAGCTCATTTTGATGAAAAAGGTTTTGTAACGTCTCGGGCGTATAGTTGTTTTAAATATGAAATTTCAGTTTCATAGGACTTTTCGTTTCCGCCCGGGGGTTACCCCACACACACATACACACACAGACCTTTTTGCGGGACTTGGTTATTTGGACTCAGGGGATCCTAAAATGTGTATTTCCGTTGAAAACTGGAATTCTAAAATTTTCACGATCGCAATACTTTCCCTTACTATATATAGTAAGTGAAAGTAATAGTACGGTATTTATATAAACAAACTAAACATATTTCTGTAAGACTGCATTTGATGTAATTTTTTTTTTCTAATTGTGGAAGTTTTTATATTTATTTTTTCTTTCATTTATTAATTTGTCTGTATCCTATGTTTATGCTATTATGTGATTACTTCAGAGACTGGTCTACTTTGGTGCAGCATTATTTATTGTTATTGTTTTGTGAAAAAAAAAATATATATATATTTTAGCCAGTCTTAGAGTATCTCTGGTGCGATAAGGTGCTTAGTTGTGTGTTTCCTGTTATTTTGTTCATTTCAACAACAAATTTTAGACGTCTTTAGAGAAATTCCTCTATAAACAAAGTTTACCTAAATCAGGTATCACTATAACCAAATATTGTTTCTGTAACATACAGATATACCGAAAAAAAAAACAAAAACAAAAACTTGAGTGTACGAAGCTGTTGAGAGGTAGTGGTGGGGACACTGTGTTTACCAGCGCTAATACTAGCAAGCTCCACGTAAATACTCAGTATTATTATTATTAAGGTAAATATTATTATTTGTTCTTACGTGAAACTTATTATATATATACAAAATGGCTAATTGTAAAATTTGCAATAAATCAGCCGGCAGAGACGAAAAATTACGTCTGACGTGTATTTTATGTCAAAATGTATTCCATATAAAATGCATTAAGGTAGAATTTGTGGACCAAGAAACATACAAAAAATGGGTCTGCCCTGAATGCGATTCTTCATCGAAGGCATCACCTGACACGGAGCCCAGTTCCGTGATCGACCTGTTGAGAGCGCTGACTGAAGAGGTTAGGGGAGTGAAGGCTAAGCTTCAAGCCATAGACGAGCTAAAAGATATTAAGGATACGCTCGAAAAACAATCAGAACTTTCTTTTCAAAATATGGAAAGACTGCTAAAAATTGAAGGCCTTCTAGAACAACAGAAGAATCAGGTTGAAAAACTGACCCAGGAAAATACCACCTTAAAAGATAAAATAGTTAATTTAGAAAGCCGTTTAAATAGCGCTGAACAAAGTCAACTTAGTAATTCTATAGAAATCAGAGGAATCCCTGAAAGACCGGGTGAGACCGTCGTGGGAACTGTACTAAGCGTCGGCGCGGGCCTGGGCGTCCAGCTCAGCCCTGGAGACCTGGACCACGCGGTACGCCTCAGGCCTAAGGAACCTGGGACCCCGGGGACCATCATTGCTCGCTTCATCAGACGGACGGTGAAAGAGGACTTGGTGAGACAGAGAAAAGTGAAAAGGGATTTTTCTACGCGCCACCTCGGATGGAATGAAAACGACAGTCATCGCGTCTACGTGAGCGAGGCAATGACAGCCACCAACAGGCACTTATACTGGCTGGCCAGGCAGAAAAAGGTTTCCGCCAATATTAAGTATGTGTGGTTCAGTGGGGGCCGGGTCAGGTGCCGGAAGTCAGATGGTTGCCCAGCGGTGATTATAAACAAATCCTCAGACTTAGATGCGTTTATTTGAGAATTATGTTCAAGTTTCCAATATTTAGTAAGACCTTTATTTTATTTACTTAAGAAAGATTCATTATTTTTGTTTAATTTTTTTCTATATTTAAAAGGCATATATTTTAGTTTGTTAATTAGGTCATTTTATATCTATTATCATCTTATTTTTGTTATATATTTACTTCATTTTATTCTTCTAATCGAATTCTATAAGTCTGCACTTTATTTTTTTTTTTCAGAAACTATTATTCTAAATTCACATTTTCTCATTCAAATTATAATTTTTTTTATTATTATGCGTGTGTGTGGTTATATATATAAGTGTATTTGTGAGCATATATATGTATATATGTTTTATTTTTATAATTGTAAATATTTTACTTTTTTATTTTGAAGCCCTAGTATTTTTTTATTTTCTAATTAGGTTAGTTAATAACAATGTAGGTATCTTTTTTTTTTCTCTTTTTTAAATAGAAGAATGTCATTATATTTTTTAATATTATTTTTTCATTGTCTGGAAAACTTTATTTTAAAATGGAAAATACTTTACTCTTTTGGATGGAAGATATTTTATTTATTTACTTTATATTGAAGATATATCTGTATATCAGGACAAAACTTCATTTTTATCTATTATTATATTTCATAGTGGTTATTATCATTTAATAGAAACTAAGATATCTTTGTTAAATACCCAATATTTTTCACTCCTTACTGTTTCTTTTAGTTGTTTTTATTTATTTTATTTTTTTCCTCTTTTTTTAATGTTATTTTTTGATTATTTGAGATTTTTTTTTTTTTTCAATGAAAATACTTTATTGTTTTGAATGGAAGACATTTATTTCCTTTATACTGAAGATATATCTGCATCTCTGGACAATTTTCATTTTTATCTATTATTATATATTATCAGTGATTATTATCATTTGGTAGAAACTAAAATATCTTTGTTAAATATCCAGTATTTTTCTCTTCTTACTGTTTCTTTTAATTGTTTTTATTAACTTATTTTATTTTTTTCCTTATTTATATAATTTTTTCACCGTTTGAGAAATTTTATTTTAAAATGGAAAATAATCTATTTTTTTGGATGGAAGATATTTTATTTATTTACTTCATATTGAAGATATTGTTTTCTTTTAAGTTTCAGAATATTGTTAAACATTTATTTTATTTTCTTAAAGAAGACTTATTATTTTTCTTTCTTTTTTTTTTTAAAAGGTATAAATAATATTTTGTGGTTTGGGAAGATTTTAATTTTGTATCAACAATATTTTTGTTATATTTTTCTGCTCGTGTTCATAATTAAGCATTATAATATTCGTTTTCTATATGTTTTAGCGACTTGCATTTTATGTTTTCTTTCTAAAAACTTAGGTTCAAATTTATATTATCAATTTAAATATCTATTTCTTCATTTTTTGATAGATTCCAATAACTTTGAAATTATTCATATTTTAAGGATTCGCTCTTATCTATTCCTTAATCCCGACTCTTTTACAGTTATCCCAACTCCCAAATCCAGCTATGATTAATATCCTTACCTCCTGTCACATTAATGCACAATCCCTTATTGCCCACTATGATGAATTTCAAAAATATTTTCTAGACAATTTTTATCACATCATAGCAGTATCTGAAACCTGGTTAAAACCTTACATTCCTTCCTCACAAGTATCCCTCACCAATTATTCCTTCCTTCGCCATGACCGATCTGATCGCAGGGGTGGTGGTGTGGGGCTGTATATACATGACTCTCTCAAGGCCAAAATCCTTCTCCAATCACCTTCTCTCGACCATCCTCATATCGAATACATGTTTGTTGAAATCTCCACTGTTTCATCTCCTCTCCTGTATGCTATTGTCTATCGACCGCCTCATGTTCCTTTCGATAACCTTTTTGAGTCCTCCCTAGTCCAATTGGTTTCAAGTTACTCCAATATCATAATTTCCGGCGATTTCAACGTTAATATGATGTCTGAATCATATGACAAATCTTTCTTAGTAAACCTCTTGTTTTCCCTAAATCTTTATCTTGTTCCTTATTTTCCCACCCATCATACGCAATTCTCCGACACCTGGCTGGACCTTCACATAACAGATTCATCCCTAAAAATCCTTTCATCCTCCCAGCACCCGGTTCCGTTTCTTTCATCGCACGACCTTATCCAGATTTCATATGACCTACCAGTAAATCCTTTACTCCCAAAGTGATATCCTATCGTAATTTGGATCTCCTATCCTACGAATCACTTCGATCTGACCTGGAATCACTAAATTGGGATACCATATACTCCTGTAACTCTATCGATCCTATGATTTCCTGTCTCACCTTAAATCTGAAAACCATACTAGACATACATGCGCCTATTAAAACCCGAACCTTCCGCCGTCCCATTGCTCCTTGGCTGACTTCCGAAATAAAGGAAATGATGAGAAGAAGGGAAGCAGCCAGACGTAAATTCCGTCGCACTCGCTTTCCAGATGATTACGCAAATTATAAGCAGCTTCGAAATGAAACCCAGGATGCAGTGCGACGTGCGAAATCCCTCTTCATCCATAATGCCCTTTCCAGTGCTCCAAACTCTCAATCCAAATGGAAAATCCTCCGCAAACTATCTCTTCCAGAATCTTATAACTGCAATTCCATTTCTATCCCACCAGACGAACTTAACAATTATTTCGTATCCTTATCACCTTCCTCATCTTCCACTACCGATATTGGACATAATACTTTTAATCCAGAAAGTTTCTTCTTCTCCCATATTCCATATGACGAATTAATAACAACTGTTCTTAAATCCCATACCAATGATTATGGACCCGATAACATACCAGTAAAACTAATTAAATCCTGTCTACCATTTCTTATTCCAGTACTCTATCATATATATAATTTTTCCTTTCAAAACTCCATATTTCCTACTTCCTGGAAAACTGCCTTAGTTCGTCCATTAAACAAAATTCCAAATCCATCCTCACCGTCTGACTTTCGTCCTATTTCTTTACTTTCTAATCTTTCCAAACCCTTGGAACGCCTTGCACAAAACCAACTATCAAATTTCCTGGAAGAACGCGCCCTAATCAATCCTCTCCAATCCGGCTTCCGACCTGGTTATTCCACACAATCCGCTCTCCTAAAAATAATCCAAGACTTCCAATCCGCCATTGAAAACAAAAAACTGACTATCCTCATCCTTCTAGATTTTTCTAAAGCCTTTGACACAGTTGACCATAATATCCTCCTTGCCAAACTACGAAATCTCCCTTTATCCAATAGTGCTCTGTGCTGGTTTCAATCCTTCCTCTCAGATCGTTCGCAGTATGTGGTAGTTCCAGGCCAACCTCCTTCCAGAACTTTACCTTTATCCTGTGGTGTTCCTCAAGGTTCATCACTGTCTCCCACTTTATTTTCTGTTTACATTAATGACCTTCCTCTCCATATTCATCACTCCCAATATCATATCTATGCTGATGACTTCCAAATTTACCAATCCTTCGCTCCTTCGGACCTATCACTAGCAATCGAAAAGCTGCAAGACGATCTCAACCGAATTAGTTCTTGGGCAGCCGAAAACAAGCTAAAACTAAATGTAGAGAAAACTAAAGCTATCGTGATAGGATCCCATCCTCTCCTCAAAAACCTTCCACCAATCCCAACACTGTTTCTCAATGACAATCCAATAAAGTTTCACCAAACCGTTAAAAACCTAGGACTCACCCTCGATCAAACCTTATCCTGGAAAAACCATATCTTTGAAATCTCTCGTCGCACATTTTCCACCTTAAAACACCTCAATTACCTTCGTCATCTTCTTCCTTTTGAAACCCGTAGGCTTTTGATTAGTTCCTTAATATTCCCCCACTTTGACTACTGCTGTGCGGTGTATGGGGGTGTCTCTGGAGATCTCGAAGCAAAACTAAAACGATTATTCAACTGCTTTATCCGCTTCATCTTTGGGATATCCAGGGACACCTCTGTCACCCGATTCTACGAAGAGTTGAAGTGGCTTTACCCTTCCTACCGTTGTAAGTACTTCCTGGCTTCCTTTCTCTTCCAAGTTCTCCAATCCCGCCGTCCTTCTTACATAACAGATCTGTTTCTTTTCAAATCCTCAGTCCACTCTCGCCACACTCGCTCACGGCCTTCGGACATGTACATAACGCCCCATCGAACTGCAGCTTTCGACAGATCTTTCCTAATTCGATCTTCATCCTTATGGAACTCTATTCCTTCTAATATCCGTGACTCCAATACTCTTCCGACATTCAAATCTCGCCTGTTCAATCATCTCCTGTCCCTCCAATTTCCGAGGAATCCTAATTAGTTTTCTAATTTCAATTAAAATTAATAACAAAACAGATAGAAGCGTTTATATACCCATTATATTTTATGTTATCTGGTGTTTTGCACTTATTATATTATTAGTATATTGTTAAAAAACAAAAAACACTGAAATGCTTTTTTAATGAAAATTGTATATAAGTGCATATTTCTTATTATGTTTATTATCTAGTTTAATTTTCAATATTATTATTTAAGACTGCTTTTTAATCCATTTTTTGTAATTTCTATTGTTTCTTTGTATTCTTTTTGTATACTCTAAGACCTTAAAGTTTTTATTTTGATTTTCCTGTTATGTTATTCTAAAGGGACTAGTCCCAGAATAAATAAAGATTTATTATTATTATTATTATTATATAACATATTACAAAAAGAACAGTCAGCATATTCTTCATGGGCATTGATGCTTATCATCATCATTTTTCGAAATTTTTTCTCCTATAACTTGAAAACAGTGCCTCCTACAGAAAATGTCTCTCCTTCCAGTATGAAAGACTGTTAAATTTCCTTTCCAAAAGCCACCTTAGTCATTGAATTTGGTTCAGTGATATAGTTACAATTGTTTGTTGAAAATGATACAGAATGTCTCGAATGCATTATTCTTTGTATTAATATGTATCTAATTTTTCAGATTTACGTCAGTTGTTGAAGATTACTTGGGAGATATTTGTGTAATGTTGAGGGATGAGGACATTAATGTAAGGATGAACTGCATAAAGCTATTGACACAGCTATTGCAGGTAATAATTATGCCATGACTATTAATATTTTTTCTACCGTCCAATAACCTCATTCCACAAAAATGTGTGTTCCTCTGTGTCTGTGTGGTAAAAAATTCATGTGAAACTGAAATTTCATATTTAAGACAAGCATATCCACAGGACTTTACAGCAACGTTTTCTCTGAAATCGATGGACCATATAAGTGCCACTTTATGTCATAAATTTTAAATATTGTTATGATTTGTAAAAAAAAAATGGCTCTAAAGATTCTGATTAATCTCATACTGAAATAAAATATAATGGACATTAACATCATATATTATACCAGTCTGGTCAGAGACGGCAAACCATTAACTTATCATCGCTTTTATTACCCAAATTGACTTTTTTTTTTCTTTTTCTGTGTTTAGTGACAATATAGCCTCACTTTATTATATCCCGCATATTCACGTAATTTAAATCACCTCTACATAGAAACAATCAGTAATAAATTGGTGCTTTACTGAATCGACTGGCAACACTCAGGTTAATCCCTAAGCCTTTAGGTATAAAAGGACGTTGATACAAGATCTTTATTGACAAACACCTCTCTCGTCAGTAAAATTATATTTATTATTTACAATTAAAAATGGCTATATGTTCGATTTATGACAGTGCTATTGCCTTAGACGAAAGGAGCAGTGTGAGTCGCAGTAAATGCCGTGTTATTTTTCATGACAGATGCTGTAATTTACCAGATAAAGACATTGAAGCAGCAAAAGCTCACAAAAAATCGTGGTTATGCCCAATAGCCCAGTAAAATAAGGAAATTTGTGCGAATTAATTCGGACAAAGCTGGAAATCGTTTTAATACCTCTTAATGGTCCTAAATACAAGTAATCTGAGTTTGCACCATTGCAGCTGGTGAGCTTAACTTTTGGCAGCCAAAAAACCTCGAAATTTTTGCACTTTTTTCAGTTTTTCACCTATAACTCGAAAACGGTCACTCTTACAAAAAATATGTTTCTTTCTAAAATGAAAGAACGTTAAATTTCCTATTAATAAATACCCTTAGTTATTGAATTTGGTTTAATGGTATGGCAACAATCCTTCGTTAAAAATCGGCAAATTTTACCAACTTTCTTGAAAAACTCCATTCAGTCATTTTCAGACCTCTGTAACTTCTAAACCACTATCCAAATCGCAAAACTTTATAGAATAAAAGTTGTAGAGAATCTAATTTCAAAGGTAAAAGGTTCGATTAAAATCTAAATTAGGTCGATACGAACATTCACAAAATAGGTTTTTCGATTTTCTCTACACGCGTCGTAGCGCTTGAGGGAAGTAATTCATTATCATGTTTCATTGCACACATTCTGTAGTGCTTGTTGCCGTTCCATTATTTTTCCTAGAAATAATGGTATTTGCATCTTATGCCAACATGTCCCTCCTCCCCCTCCCTCCCCCATTCACCCAAAAGTTTTCTTTGGTTCGATCTTGCATACATTTTTTTATTATTACTTCATAGAAGGTAATCTGCGACTTCTTAAAAAAATCCTTAAACACATTCTGAAGTGCTATAGTTTTACTAATGAAAGGAATAACAGTATTTGTATCTTAAATCAAATAACTAGCCAAGTGGAAACTACAATTGAATATTTAAGTGGCACGAAAGTAGTGCTTAGGTACATCGCATTCCACATGATATAGAATATTATTTATTTTTATCAATAATATTCTTTATATAACGTACGGTATAGTTTAAATTAAAGGGAGAAAGTATAGTTTATATTAATAAAATCTGTTTTTGCACTGTATTATATTTGGTAGTTACCTACAATTAAATTCAGTGAAAGGTTAAATGTAAAATATTTTCTTTACGTTAAACGCTTTTTCTTCTCTGGGGGGTTTGATGAATGGTGAATTTCCTGGGATGAGTTCTCGACTAAAGCGACAAGTGGTGGCATCTCGTCCATATCCCCTCCCACCTCTACAATGTCCTCATCTTCGTCATAGTATCCTTGGATCTAAGATGATAGGTCTGTCGCGAAGGGGGCGTTCGTACATGATTACCCTTACACCTGTAGCATATCGTTGAACATTTAAGTCCATGTTTACGACAGCTGCATCTACCCATGCAGCCCTCGTTACATTTACATGAAATTGTGTTCAGTACTTTAGCTGGGGGTGCATTTTTGGTAGTAGTTGTAGGGATCAGGTCTTGTGGGCTAAGTTTCCAGCCCCATGAGGTAGGTGGTTTGTCTATACCATACCAGTCAGCAGTATCGGTCGGGGGCAATGGTGCCAGGTCAAATCCGGGTTTGGAGAGGTTGCTATGGAATAGCTGGCAGCGGAGGCCGTTTTGTGTTTCTGCAGCCTTTGAAGAATAGACTGACATCAAAAACTGTTTACCTGCAGCAATAACATCCTCTTTAGAAGCATGCTCATCAGAGAATACCGAAGCATAAGATTCTAAATGGATATTCTTCTGCATTGCATGAACAAACTTCAGTTTTCCTTGCCTATAAAATGAAGATGTGGTATCACAACCACTGAATGCGTGTAAAAATGGCAGAAGCTGCTTTATAGTATCGCTATATTAGAACAGCTTTGGAGAATAAAAAGTGTTTTCTGATATTCCTTTTCCAGGTTTCATCATCACTACGTTTGATGAAGGACTATCATCACCTCGTTCTGTCAAAATCCCCAGAAGGCCTATGTCCTCGCCAACCATTATAACTCGTTCATGCTTCTGTTGAACCATTTTTAAGGCAGTTTCTACAATAAGGGTGTCTGCATCTTCGTAAGCTTGCAAAAAACAGAATCCCACTTTTCCCTCAGCAGTTGGCGTCATTTTTAAGAAATCGATCTTTCTGCATGGTTGCCACCATCGTGTCATCAAATTCCAATATGGCTGCAGAAGCTTTCTGTTGGCGGCGCAATCACTCTACTCATTTGGTGCTTTTTTTCCTTAGGATCTTCTGGGTAGCCATAAAAAACTATAGTCGTCCCTAGTGTGCCTAAATATCTTTTTACATACTTTATATATTTTGTTATAAATTTTTCCTTTGATAGCCAGACTACTCGATGTAGAAGGAATCCTTCGACGATTACAAATACTGATGTAGCCATGTTGATTTCATTACTTTTTATAGGAACGAACAGATCATAAAACACTGATTTACGAGATTTTCTCATTCCTATTTCATCAAACATGGACAAAGGGTAAGGTGCCAATTCGTATGTAAAAAATTCCTCAGTTGTTGATCTGATTTTTTGAGGAATGTAATTCTTTTAAAAATGGTTTCTGGGTTGACTGGAACATCTTCATTATGAATTGTGACTCGTGAAGTAAAACATTTGAGAGGTGGCAACTTGGAAAGGGGTCATGAGCTTCAAAGAATTCAACAAATTTTGCTACATCAGTATCATCCCTGTTTATTCTCAACAGCCTGGCGTCTGAGTGCTGTTCTGTTGAAGCAAAGGTTATGCCACAGAAATCTTCTAGAAGGAGGAAAATTTCCATATTAGCAGGCATAAATTCTATCTATTTTGCAACAACAGAATCAGTAATACCTCACCCAGAAATCCCACCTCTGCTCTTACTATTTTTCATAAGTACCTGTTCTATAGTCATATTAGTCCATATTCCGGACCAGAATTTGTCAGACCTTCGTATGGTGAAGAACCCTTACACAAATATCCTATATTCATCACGTGGAAGTTTTGAATCAAGGTTCAACATGTCTTTTACATAGACCTGAGCGCTACGACGCGTGTAGAGAAAATCGAAAAAACCTATTTTGTGAATGTTCATATAAACCTAATTTAGATTTTAATCAGCCTTTTACAATTGAAATTAGATTCTCTACAACTTTTATTCTATAAAGTTTTGCGATTTGGATAGTGGTTTAGAAGTTACAGAGGTCTGAAAATGACTGAATGGGGTTATTCAAGAAAGTTGGTAAAATTTGCCTATTTTTAACGAAGGATTGTTGCCATACCATTAAACCAAATTCAATAACTAAGGGTATTTATTAATAGGAAATTTAACGTTCTTTCATTTTAGAAAGAAACATATTTTTTGTAAGAGTGACCGTTTTCGAGTTATAGGTGAAAAACTGAAAAAAGTGCAAACATTTCGAGGTTTTTTGGCTGCCAAAAGTTAAGCTCACCAGCTGCAATGGTGCAAACTCAGATTACTTGTATTTAGGACCATTAAAAGGTATTAAAATGATTTCCACCTTTGTCCGAATTAATTCCCACAAATCGTCAAATTCGGCCTTATTTTACTGGGCTACAAAGTGTGAGCCAGGAAAGATGTCTGTTGAAAAACAATCGTCACCGATAGTAAATAACCCACATGTTAAGGAGCCATCACCTTCCAAAATATTGGGCTGATGCGAAATTAATGCAGGTTTCCTCTATTGCAATATCTTAATTCCAATTGTGTAAACAAAGCTAATCCTAACATTGATCATTATTATACCAAAACAAACCTTATCTAATACCCTCTCTTTCACCATGAATTTGTTTAGTAAAATCGTTTTGTTCAGTGTGTTCAAAGGTCTTGAATCGAAAATGTCAAAGTGCGATTTTCGTCAAATTTATTTTTACGAATTTAAATTTGGGCGCAGCGCTGCGCAAACGGCTCGTAATATTAATGAAGTGTGGGGTCAGGGGGCTATTAATGAGTGCACGGTGCAGCGTTGGTTCCAGAAGTTTCGCAGAGGAGATTTCGACCTCGAAGACAAGGAAGGTCGGGGCCGTCATCTTGCTCTGGACAACGACCAGCTGAGGTCAAAAGTGGAAGAAGACCCAACCAAAACCACACGAGAAATGGCGGCGGAACTCGGAACTCAAAAATTGCAACGTCTTTGCCCAGCATTGATGAATCGGAAGGGGCCGATCCTGCTCCACGATAACGCCAGACCACACGTTGCACAACCAACGCTTCGACGACTGCACGAGTTGGGCTACGAAGTTCTCCAACATCCACCTTATTCACCTGACCTCTCTCCTACAGACTTCCACTTTTTCAGGCATCTGGACAACTTTTTGAGGGAGAAAAATTTTCAAAACCAGGACGACATTGAAAATTCTTTTCGTAATTTCATTGAGTCCAGGGATTCGGATTTTTTTTCTGGTGGAATAAGAAAGCTTGTTGAACGTTGGCAAAAGTGCATTGATTCAGATGGAAATTATTTTGATTAAATATATATGGTTAAAGTAAAGATATGGCGTATTTACAATACCTACTAAAAACCTGCATTAATTTTGCATCAACCCAATACTAACAGCTGTGAATAAACTCGCCGCCACCGTCAACCAAGAGATTAAAGATATAAAATCATCTCTCAAACTCAATGAAAGGCTTGGCAAAATCGAAAACCACTTAGTGGGTCAGGCTAAGTATATAGAAGAATTAGCCTCAGAAAATAAACTCTGAAATTGTGAGTGAGCGAATTAGAGGTCCGCTTAAATAAGGCAGAACAGGTCACTAGGTACAATGCAGGTCACTAGAAATTAGGGGCGTACCGGTCTGTCCAGGCGAAACCCCAGCGGAGGTAACCAATGTAGTGGTGGCCCTCGGGATTAAAACCCAAATGGAGGACCTGGACGTGGTGGAACGCTGGAGACAGAGAAAAGATGACCCACGACCGCCTCCCGTCATTGCTCAATTCGTCAAGCAGACTGTGAGAGATGAGCTGATCAAGAGGAGGAAGATAAAGAGGACTTTTCTACGAGAGATATAGGTTGGCAGGAAAATGACTGCCACCGTACATATATCTCAGCGAGGAGATGACCCCGGCTAACAGGCACCTCTATTGGCTTGCTCATCAGAAGTCTGCTGGAAAACTAAAGTATGTGTGGTTCGCAGGCGGCAGAGTGCGCTGCCGGAAGGACAACGGACACCCTGACATCTATATCGACCACTTTCAGGATCTCTAGGTTTTCGGCTGACGTCTGTATTACCGTCAACTGGTTCTTCTCATTCGAATGTTCGCTAACGGTTCTTCATTTCAATGGATTATCTCATTAGTAATATTTCATTATTTCGTACTTTTCTTAGCAATCAACTTTTCAAAAATTCATATTTCTATTTCAAGATTACTTTTGATTCTGTACAGTATTGACTTATTTATTTTATTTTTTCTTTATATAGCCTTTTTTGGACAGTCATATGTCAAGCGTCTTCCATCTAACCCTTATGTACTTTCCATCTCACACCCAGCATGTCTAGTATCCTATTCGCCTGCCACGTTAACGCCCAGTCCTTACCCGCCTACTATGATGAATTTCTTCTATATTTCACCCATAACTTCTATCATATCATTACCGTTTCCGAGACATGGTTAAAACCCTACATCCCCTCCTCTTCTATTTCTCTTCCTGACTACTCCTTCATTTGTCACGACCGCATCCACTGAACAGGAGGAGCTGTCGGGCTTTACGTCCGGCTTGCAGTTTCGAATCCTAGAGACCTCACTTCCCACTGAACATCCACATATCGAATACCTATTCATCAAAGTTCTGTTCAAAGCAAATCCTCTTTTATACATCGTTACCTATCGCCCTCCTTTAGTGCCTTTTAACGAATCCCTCGAATCTACTCTTTACAAATACGTTCCTTTTTATAACAACATAATTATCTCTGGTGACCTAAATACCAACCTCCTTTCTCATTCTAACGATAGCCTCTATCTAGAAAACCTGTTCTTTTCTCTCCGTCTATTTATCTTACCATTTTCTCCCACCCACCACACTTCCTGGTCGGACACCTGGTTGGACGTTCATATCATCGATTCAGCACAGAAACTTCTTTCCTCCTCACTATTACCAGTTCCATTTTTGTCATCCCATGATCTAATTAAAATATCATATAATATCCCAACTCCTAACTTCCTTCCTAAAACTGTAACCTTTCGTAACCTCAATGCACTTACCTGTGAAAACATCGTTCCAGATCTTGAATCCTAGAAATGGAATGAAATTTTTCCTGCTCATCCATAGACTCAATGGTAGACATCCTTACTTCCAACCTACTAAGCGTCCTTGACACCCATGCTCCTCTCAAAACCTGTACCATCCATCGTCGCCCTGCTCCTTGGATGTGTCGAGAAATAAAAGAGCTACAAAAGGAACGAGAGGCAGGCCGAAGACGCTTCAGATGCACAAGGCTGGAAGATGACTTTCAAGCGTTTAGGATACTCCATAACTTGACACAAACAGCAGTTAGGCAAGCAAAATCCAAATATTTTCATGAAACCCTTTCCTCAGCTCCTGATTCTAAATCTGAGTGGCAAATCCTTCAAAAAATCTCCCTCTGCAGATCATCAACTCCATCAGAAATTCCATTATCACCTGAAGAATTGAATTCCTATTTCTTATCTGCATCATCCAATAACTCTTCACCGTCATCTTCACATTATTTACCAATTCTATCTTTCAATCCTGACAATTTTTACTTCTCTGATTTATCTCCGACTGACCTTATCACCTCCGTAATGAAATCCCACACCAACTCCATAGGTTTTGATGGAATCCCAGTCAAACTGTTAAAACTACGTCTTCCAGAAATTCTGCTGGTCCTCCTATTTATCCCCTACCTCTTGGAAAAATGCGATAGTCCATCCTATTAACAAGAGCCCTAACCCTACAACCCCTAAAGACTACCGTCCGATTTCCATCTTGTCCAACTTACCTAAACCAATAGAAAGAATAGTGCAATCACAGATTTATAATTTCCTTGCAGAATCCAAGTTACTCAATCCTCTACTATCAGGTTTTCGAACAGGCTTTTCTACTGAATCAGCTCTGGCAAAAATTACAAATGACATATATACCACAATGGACAACAAAACCTAACAGTACTCATTCTCCTTGACTTTTCTAAAGCATTTGACTCTCTGAACCATACAATTCTTTATTCCAAATTAAAACATCTTTCCTTTTCTCAAAGCTCTATTCAGTGGCTTCAATCTTTTCTTTCTGAGCGTACTCAAGCAGTTTATGTACCCAACGAACCTTTGTCTTCTTTCCATACTCTTTTCTCAGGTGTAGCCCAAAGCTCGAGCATTTCTCCTATACTTTTTAACTCCTATATAAATGACCTTCCTGAATCGATCCATCACTGCTCCCACCACCTTTATGCAGACGACTTTCAGATTTATTTATCTTTTCCTCCTTCCGAATCATCTGTAGCATTTGCCAAAATTCAGGCAGACCTTTATCGGATCTGTGCCTGGACCAATGCAAGAATCAGTCCGAAATAGCATAAGGCTGAAGAAATGGGTTTAAATTTAAGTGATTGTTCTAAATAATTATTTCTGGTGTTTAACCCTTCAAGCTTGAACCATTGATAGATTGACTCTCTACTAATGCATATAAATTGTGGTGTATTGGAATACCGAATATTGGGCAGTTTGATTATAGGTATTGACTTGTCTTAGCACGCGCATGTAAGGGACTTATTTTTTTTCAAAAACCCTTTAGCAATTTATGCAAAGTATGTGAAAATAAGCTCAGCCCTAAAAGGTTTAATTTGAAATAAGTTTTCCATCATGCTATCGTGAAAATTTTTGAATTAGAGTTTTCAACAGAAATGCACTTTTTAGGGTCTCCATCCATTGCCATCTTTCCAACCTTATTCCTTACGGTTTTCCTCATTACAGTAAACCTGCAATGGGTGCATTTATTTCTATGCGTACCATCTTGCGATACAACGCGTATTTTTATTACATAATATAAAACTATTATTAATAACTGGTAAATAAAACTAATAAATTATATAATAAATAAATATATTTTGATCCTACCTTTGAATCTCTCCTTTACAAATATATTCCCATGTACAATAACATCATAATTAGTGGTGATTTTAACACCAACCTCCTCATTGACTCCAGTGAAAAACTATATCTTGAAAACCTCTTCTTTTCTCTTCATCTATTTATTGTCCCATATGGTCCTACTCACCACCTTTCCAGATCCGACACCTGGCTAGACCTGCATGTCATCGATTCAGAACATAAACTTCTATCTGCATCCCAACTTCCGGTTCCGTTCTTATCATCCCACGACCTCATCCAGATAACATATGATTTCCAAACTCCAGTGTTCCTACCCAAAACTATATCTTTCCGTAACCTAGATAGTCTAACCCGAGAAAATATTTTACCCGACCTTGAATCCTTAAACTGGTATGAAATATATTCCTGCTCTTCCATCGATTCGATGGTAGACATCCTCACCTCCAATTTACTTAGTATCCTTGACTCCCATGCTCCTCTCAAAACCACTACCTTTCGTCGTCAACCTGCTCCTTGGATGTGTCAAGATATAAAAGATTTACAAAAAAGGCGTGAGGCAGCCCGTAGACGCTTTAGACGTACCAGACAGACAGATGACTACCAAACGTTTAGGGCACTCCGCAATCTGACACAGACAGCAATTAGGCAAGCGAAATCGAAATACTTTCACGATGCCCTCTCCTCAGCACCTGATTCCAAATCAAAATGGCAAATACTTCGCATACTATCCCTCTGCAAATCCTCTTCCTCTGAAGTATTTCAGGTCTCACCCGATGAACTAAATTCATATTTCTCTTCTGCTTCCACAAACGATTCTCCTCAACTTCCCTCTGACTCTCCGCTAGTTCCTTCATTTAATCCCGATAATTTTTATTTTTCCGATATCTCACCGACTGACCTAATTTCCTCGGTTATGAAATCCCACACCAATTCTATAGGATTTGATGGTATACCTGTCAAATTAATAAAATTATGCCTTCCCGAAATCTTACATGTCCTACTCTACATATATAACTTTTCCCTCCAAAACTCCGTATTCCCTACCTCCTGGAAAAAAGCAATTGTACATCCTATTAATAAAACCTTTAACCCCACTTCCCCTAAAGACTATCGCCCTATCTCTATTCTCTCAAACCTTTCTAAACCACTCGAAAGAATAGTTCAATCTCAACTGTCAAAGTTCCTCGAAAATTCCATACTGCTTGATCCTCTCCAATCTGGGTTTCGTCCCGGCTTTTCCACTCAGTCCGCTCTCCTAAAAATCACCAGCGACATTCATACTGCTATGGACGAAAAAAAATTGACAGTGCTCATACTTCTGGACTTTACAAAAGCTTTTGACTCTCTTGACCATTCTATCCTTTTTTCCAAACTAAAATCTTTATCATTTTCCAATAGCACAATCCGTTGGTTCCAGTCTTTCCTTTCCAATATGTTTATAAGATTTATCTTCGGTACCTTCAGGAGATCACCAGTAACCCACTTATACAGCGAATTGAAGTGGCTCCTACCTTCCATACGTAGACAATATTTCCTAGGAACATACCTCTACCAAGTCATTAAATCTCAACATCCTCCATATATTCACAATATCCTTCAATTCAAATCCTCAATTCACTCACTTGAAACCAGATCCATTCTGACCTTTACATTCCTACCCATAGGACCAAATCTTTTGATAATTCCTTTTATATCCGCTCTGCATCTCTCTGGAATTCCCTTCCTAATCATATTCGCCATGCTTCTTCCCTTCTCTCATTCAAATCCCATCTTTTCCTACACCTTCTAAGATCCCAAAGAGACGCACACTAAATGTAAAATTGTTAATTCACTATCTTACTTTCAACTTAAGATAATTTTATCAGAATTCTAGAGTTATGGATTAATCCATTTATTTTATTTATTTGGAAATTGTTCAGCTCTATTATTTTATAGCAGATTTTTTTTCTTTGGTTTATATTCCATATATATCTATATAATTAGGTCTTGTTTTTATTTTTTACACATTTGTAAATAAAAGTTTATTTTATTGGTCTCTCGGCCAGACATATTGAAGTGTATATTTTCTGTACAACATTGTTATTCTTAAGGGACATAGTCCCAGAATAAAGTTATTTTATTATTATTATTATTATATATATATATATATATATATATATATATATATATATATAATAAATAATTAAATATATAATATAATAAATAAATATAAATATAATAAATAAATATATATATATATATATATATATATATATATATATATATATATATATATATATATATATATATATATATAATAAATAAATACTGATAAATTAATCATTTGTTATAACGAATTAACAAAATAATACTAATTAATTGACTAAACAAAGAAACCAGTCACAAATAATAAATAATTCATTTGTTATAACTACTTAACGAAATTATACAAACTAACTAACTAATTGACTTGTATTAGTAACAGTGAAAGTAAATAAAATAAAAATTAATAACGAGTTATTGCCTGTTGCTATTTCTCTAATTCTGCATAGTCCACCCGGTCCACAAATGCATCAAATTTTGAAAAATATTTTGTAAGGTCACACTTCGAAGGCGACCATTGGTCTCCGTTAAGTAGGACTGTTGAGATCAGTTTGTGTCTATGTTTGTCCAGTTTACTGCAATCGAATAAAAGATGGTCGTATAATCGTACCGTCACACTTACAGATTTTGTCATCTGTTAGTTTGAATCGAAATAAATAGCTTCTGGCTCCTCCATGTCCCGTCAGGAATTGTGTCAGTTTGTAAGATATTTTTTTAAGTTTAGTTCGATCGTCAATTGTTTTAATGAAGTCATAGGTGTGTCTACCTTTTGTTGAGATGGCCCATTTCGTATTCCACTTCTGCCTTGTTTTCATTGACAGTAAGTGTTTGATGGTGCTGATGGGTACCTTGTCGTATGCTATCGGGAGAGCGGTGTCTCTTGCCGCCGCTTCATCCGCTAGTTCGTTCCCAACAACGCCAACATGGGCTTTAATCCACTTAAAGCTGATGTTCATACCTTCCTTATGACAAATTATTAGTCCATGTCTGATTTCCTCTAAGAGCCCTTCGTGTATATTCATGTTCCTTAATTTCGATAGAGTTGTTTGACTGTCTGTCTGGATACAGAAGTCAGACGTATAATGAGAATTTTTTATGTAGAGCACAGCCTGTAATAGTGCATACATTTCTGCCTGATTATTTGAGCAATAAGGACCTAACCTAAATCGCGCTGGATGCACCAGCTGCTCTCCTTCAAAAGCAACGAAGGCAGCTCCTACCTTAGTCCTTGCTACCGTCAGTATAAATGTTGATGCTGCTATTCGGGCTAGTGTCTGTAATGTTAGGCTTCGAAATATCTTTTTGGTGAATCCAAAGCTTACACGGAATTTTGTGTTCAAATTTATGAATCGGAAAGTTTAATAGATTTTTGCCTAATGTTATAATTTTGAATTTCTTTAATATTTCATCAGAAAGTATGGATATAGGGGTAATGTTAGCGAGGAGGCAAGATGCGTCATATGAAATAGTTTTGTATCCTTTAATAATTTTGATAGCTATCATTCTTTGTACAGATTCTATTTTTTTCAAGTTCTTTTTGTGAGAAAGTCCTTTATGCCAAACTTCTATTGCATATGTCATAGTTGGCTGAATAGCAGCTTTGTAAATTGTTGACAATACTTCTGAGTTCAAACCCCAAGTTAGTGCTGCGGAGTTTGATAAGCCATGGACTATTTTTAACAGCCTATTTTTTAGACTATTAATATGTAGGTCCCAATTTAGCTTTCTCTCCAATGTCAATCCCAAATATTTTATTTGATTAACTTGAATAATGGGTTTATTGTTTAATACAATATGTAGATCTGGTACTCGATGTTTTCTACTAAATACAATAAATTTTGATTTTTCAGGTTGAAAAGTGAGTTTGTTATTATGTGTCCAAATAGTCAGTTTGCGTAGAACTTCGTTGCATTGTACTTGTAGGTGAAAGAATAGATTTGATTTGAAGAGGAGAACAATGTCATCTGCGAATACGATAATCTCAGCTTCGTCCGGAGAAACTACACTGAAAATTCCATCCATTATTAGATTCCAAAGCAACGAGGAACAATATGAGCCTTGTGGCGTGCCTCTACTTTGCCATTTACTAGAAACTGTGTGACCTACCTGAATCTGGCTTCTTCTATCGGATAAGTAATTTCTTATAATCAAATAAATGTTTCGAGGGCATGACTTGTCATGCAAAGCTTTAAGAATCGAAGGCCAACAGGCATGATCAAAAGCTCCTTTAATGTCTAGCGAGACGGCAAGGATTTTTAATTTCAATTGTAACGAAGTCTCAACGTAATTGACGAGTTTATATAACGCCCCTACTGTGTTTTTTTGAGGAATGAACCCAAATTGATTTTCATTGAGAGGAGAATTTCTTATTAGATGTAATAATAATCGAGATCCAACGAGTTTTTCCATAATTTTATCTGCAACAGGAATGAGTGATATTGGCCTAAACTGGTTGTAACTAGAACCTTTAGGTATTAGAACTATTTTAGAGACTTTCCATGGTTTTGGAAAAGCACCTGTATCGAAACATTTTTTGAATAATTCTGAAATAAATTTAGGATAAATGTTGTATACTTTTTTGAAAATCAACGGTGAAATTCCATCTATCCCTGATGCTTTGTTATCGATTAATTGGTTAATGGCAGTTTCAATTTCCAATTTTGTTAATGGATCGTCTAATTCGGTTTCTGGGATTAAATTGGCTATGGTTCTTGCAGTTTTGTGGTATTCTGTTTCTATTTCTCGATCATCAGTTGGAAGGATTTAAGTGTTTGTTCAAATAATTATTTTCGGGTGTTCCCCTCAAGTTTAACCATTGAAAGATTGACCCCTACAATCAAAAATTGGGTGTTTGGGAATACCGAATATTGGGATTTTGATTATGGGTATTGACTTTCTTGCACCCATGAAAGGGGATTTATTTTTTTTTTAAAAACCTTTAAAATTTTATGCAAAGTATTGAAAATAACTCACCCCTAAAAGGTTTAAATTTGAAATATTTTTCCATCATGCTATCGAAAAAATTTTTTGAATTGATTTTCAACAGAAAGCATTTTTTGGTCTCCATCCTTTGCCTTTTCCCCCAACCTTTTTCCCTTAGGTTTTTTCCCCATTACAGTAAACCTCAAGGGGTCTTTTTATTTCTTCTCCCATTTTGCGATACAACGCGTATTTTTATTACATAATATAAAACATTATTAATAATGGTAAATAAAATAAAAAATTATATAATAAATAAAATATTTTGATCCTACCTTTGAATCTCCCTTTACAAATTTTTCCCCAGTACAAAAACATCATAATTTGGTTTTTTTAACACCAACCTCCTCATTGACTCCAGTGAAAAACTATATTTTAAAACCTCTTCTTTTCTCTTCATCTATTTATTGTCCCATATGGCCCCTACTCACCCCTTTTCCCAAATCCGACACCGGGTTTTCCTCATGTCATCGTTTCAGAACAAAACTTCTATCTGCATCCCAACTTCCTTCCTTTTCTATCACCCCACGACTCATCCAGATAACATATGTTTTTCCAAACTCCATTTTCCCTCCCAAAACTTATTTTTCCGTAACCTAATGTCAAACCCCCAGAAAATATTTTCCCCGCCCTTGAATCCTTAAACGGGTTTTAAATATATTCCTGCTCTTCCACGTTCGATGGTAGACATCCTCACCTCCAATTTACTTTTTCCCTTGACCCCCATGCCCCTCTAAAAAACCACTTTTTCGTCGTAAACCCTGCTCCTTGGATGTGTCAAAATAAAAAATTTTACAAAAAAGGGGGAGGCAGCCCGTAACGTTTTAGAGTACCAACGACAGATACTCCAAACTTGGGCCTCCGCAATCTGCACAGACAGAATTAGGAAAGCAAATCGAAATATTTTCACACCCCCTTCCCTCAGCCCCTGTTTCCAAATCAAAATGGCAAATACTTCGCATACTATCCTCTGCAAATCCCTTCCTCTGAAGTATTTCAGGTCTCACCCCATAACTAAATTCATATTTTCTTCTCTTCCCCCAAACGATTCTCTAAAATTTTCCCCCTGACTCTCCCCTATTCCTTCATTTAATCCCATAATTTTTTATTTTTTCCCATATTCACCGCTGCCTAATTTCCTCGTTATAAATCCCACACCAATTCTATGGAAAAAAATTTTTGGTATACCTGTCAAATTAATAAAAATTTTGCCCTTTCCCGAAATCTTTCATGTCCTCTCTACATATATAACTTTTCCTCCAAAACCCCTATCCCCACCTCTGGAAAAAAGCAATTGTACATCCATTAAAAAAAACCTTTTTCCCCACTTCCCCTAAAAACTATCGCCCATCTTATTCTCTCAACCTTTTTTAAACCACTCGAAAGAATATTCAATCTCAAATTCAAAAATTCCCCGAAAATTCCATACTGCTTTCCTCTCCAATCTGGGTTTCGTCCCGGGTTTTTCACTCCCGTCCGCTCTCCTAAAAAAACACCAGCGACATTCAACTGCTAGGACGAAAAAAAAAAGCAGTGCCATACTTCTGGACTTACAAAAACTTTTACTTCTTGACCATTCTATCCTTTTTTCCAAACTAAAACTTTAAAAATTTTTCCAAAAGCACAATCCCTTGGTTCCGTCTTTCCTTTCCCTATGTTTTTAAGATTTATCTTCGGGACCTTTAGAGATCACCATAACCCCTTATACAGCGAATTGAAGTGCTCCTACCTTCCAACGTAACAATATTTCCTAGGAACAACCCCCTTTCCAAGTCATTTAAATTCAAAATCCCCCCTATATTTTACAAATCCTTCAATTCAAAACTCATTCACCACTTGAAACCCCATCCATTTTGCCTTACATTCACCCCTGGACCAAACCTTTGATAATTCCTTTTAATCCCCCTCTGCATTCTCTGGAATTCCCTTTCCCAATCATATTCGCCATGCTTTTTCCCCTTTTCTCATTCAAATCCCATCTTTTCCTACACCTTCTAAGATCCCAAAGAGACGCACACTAAATGTAAAATTGTTAATTCACTATCTTACTTTCAACTTAAGATAATTTTATCAGAATTCTAGAGTTATGGATTAATCCATTTATTTTATTTATTTGGAAATTGTTCAGCTCTTTTATTTTATAGCAGATTTTTTTTCTTTGGTTTATATTCCATATATATCTATATAATTAGGTCTTGTTTTTATTTTTTACACATTTGTAAATAAAAGTTTATTTTATTGGTCTCTCGGCCAGACATATTGAAGTGTATATTTTCTGTAAAAACATTGTTATTCTTAAGGGACATAGTCCCAGAATAAAGTTATTTTTATTATTATTATTATTATTTTATATATATATATATATATATATATATATATATATATATAATAAATAATTAAATATATAATATAAATAAATAAATATAAATATAATAAATAAATATATATATATATATATATATATATATATATATATATATATATATATATATATATATATATATATATATAAATAATAAATAAATACTGATAAATTAATCATTTGTTATAACGAATTAACAAATATAATACTAATTAATTGACTAAACAAAGAAACCAGTCACAAATAATAAATAATTCATTTGTTATAACTACTTAACGAAATTATACAAACTAACTAACTAATTGACTTGTATTAGTAACAGTGAAAGTAAATAAAATAAAAATTAATAACGAGTTTATTGCCTGTTGCTATTTCTCTAATTCTGCATAGTCCACCCGGTCCACAAATGCATCAAATTTTGAAAAATATTTTGTAAGGTCACACTTCGAAGGCGACCATTGGTCTCCGTTAAGTAGGACTGTTGAGATCAGTTTGTTGTCTATGTTTGTCCAGTTTACTGCAATCGAATAAAAGATGGTCGTATAATCGTACCGTCACACTTACAGATTTTGTCATCTGTTAGTTTGAATCGAAATAAATAGCTTCTGGCTCCTCCATGTCCCGTCAGGAATTGTGTCAGTTTGTAAGATATTTTTTTAAGTTTAGTTCGATCGTCAATTGTTTTAATGAAGTCATAGGTGTGTCTACCTTTTGTTGAGATGGCCCATTTCGTATTCCACTTCTGCCTTGTTTTCATTGACAGTAAGTGTTTGATGGTGCTGATGGGTACCTTGTCGTATGCTATCGGGAGAGCGGTGTCTCTTGCCGCCGCTTCATCCGCTAGTTCGTTCCCAACAACGCCAACATGGGCTTTAATCCACTTAAAGCTGATGTTCATACCTTCCTTATGACAAATTATTAGTCCATGTCTGATTTCCTCTAAGAGCCCTTCGTGTATATTCATGTTCCTTAATTTCGATAGAGTTGTTTGACTGTCTGTCTGGATACAGAAGTCAGACGTATAATGAGAATTTTTTATGTAGAGCACAGCCTGTAATAGTGCATACATTTCTGCCTGATTATTTGAGCAATAAGGACCTAACCTAAATCGCGCTGGATGCACCAGCTGCTCTCCTTCAAAAGCAACGAAGGCAGCTCCTACCTTAGTCCTTGCTACCGTCAGTATAAATGTTGATGCTGCTATTCGGGCTAGTGTCTGTAATGTTAGGCTTCGAAATATCTTTTTGGTGAATCCAAAGCTTACACGGAATTTTGTGTTCAAATTTATGAATCGGAAAGTTTAATAGATTTTTGCCTAATGTTATAATTTTGAATTTCTTTAATATTTCATCAGAAAGTATGGATATAGGGGTAATGTTAGCGAGGAGGCAAGATGCGTCATATGAAATAGTTTTGTATCCTTTAATAATTTTGATAGCTATCATTCTTTGTACAGATTCTATTTTTTTCAAGTTCTTTTTGTGAGAAAGTCCTTTATGCCAAACTTCTATTGCATATGTCATAGTTGGCTGAATAGCAGCTTTGTAAATTGTTGACAATACTTCTGAGTTCAAACCCCAAGTTAGTGCTGCGGAGTTTGATAAGCCATGGACTATTTTTAACAGCCTATTTTTTAGACTATTAATATGTAGGTCCCAATTTAGCTTTCTCTCCAATGTCAATCCCAAATATTTTATTTGATTAACTTGAATAATGGGTTTATTGTTTAATACAATATGTAGATCTGGTACTCGATGTTTTCTACTAAATACAATAAATTTTGATTTTTCAGGTTGAAAAGTGAGTTTGTTATTATGTGTCCAAATAGTCAGTTTGCGTAGAACTTCGTTGCATTGTACTTGTAGGTGAAAGAATAGATTTGATTTGAAGAGGAGAACAATGTCATCTGCGAATACGATAATCTCAGCTTCGTCCGGAGAAACTACACTGAAAATTCCATCCATTATTAGATTCCAAAGCAACGAGGAACAATATGAGCCTTGTGGCGTGCCTCTACTTTGCCATTTACTAGAAAACTGTGTGACCTACCTGAATCTGGCTTCTTCTATCGGATAAGTAATTTCTTATAATCAAATAAATGTTTCGAGGGCATGACTTGTCATGCAAAGCTTTAAGAATCGAAGGCCAACAGGCATGATCAAAAGCTCCTTTAATGTCTAGCGAGACGGCAAGGATTTTTAATTTCAATTGTAACGAAGTCTCAACGTAATTGACGAGTTTATATAACGCCCCTACTGTGTTTTTTTGAGGAATGAACCCAAATTGATTTTCATTGAGAGGAGAATTTCTTATTAGATGTAATAATAATCGAGATCCAACGAGTTTTTCCATAATTTTATCTGCAACAGGAATGAGTGATATTGGCCTAAACTGGTTGTAACTAGAACCTTTAGGTATTAGAACTATTTTAGAGACTTTCCATGGTTTTGGAAAAGCACCTGTATCGAAACATTTTTTGAATAATTCTGAAATAAATTTAGGATAAATGTTGTATACTTTTTTGAAAATCAACGGTGAAATTCCATCTATCCCTGATGCTTTGTTATCGATTAATTGGTTAATGGCAGTTTCAATTTCCAATTTTGTTAATGGATCGTCTAATTCGGTTTCTGGGATTAAATTGGCTATGGTTCTTGCAGTTTTGTGGTATTCTGTTTCTATTTCTCGATCATCAGTTGGAAGGAATTTTTCGATTAAGTAATTTAGAGTATCTTGTAAATTTTCTGTAAAGGAACCGTCTGGTTTTTCAATCGTTTGTAGCATTGTGGGTGGGTAACCTTATTTTACCGGAAGCATATTTATAAGGAAAAGACCAGGGTTTTTCTTTACCAATGCTGCTGCAGAACTCTTTCCAAGAACTTAATTTCTGTAACTTTATTGTTTTTTTATATAGGTTTCTTTGCTGCAGGTAGGCGTCCCGCCTAGCGTTTCTTAAAGTATTGTCTTTCGTTTTTTGGTTTCCTAAGATTCCTGGTTGTTTTTCTTAATTGGCTCAGGTCCTCATTCCACCATGGAACTATTCTTTGAGATGTTTTATGTAAATTTTTGCAAAACAAAATATTACAAGTCTTACGGAGACATCTATTGAACATAATTACTGTTTTCTCTATGCCTATGGTGTCGAGACACTTCATCAATATGTCTTCGTGTGAGATGTTCAAATTTTTTTATTTTCGAAATGTAAGTCGACGTATTTTACCAATGATTTTCTGAATTTTTCCCAATCTGCGTTTTTAGTACAGTATTTTATTTCAGGCTTAACGATTTTATGAGAATAAACATCTGCGTTAATATTGTAACAAATAGTTCTGTGATCCGATAGGTTTTCTTCATCCAGTATGAGCCAATCTTGGACTAACCGAAACATAGATTGGTTGCAAAGGGTCAGATCAATGTTACTCTCACCAATGGTGGATGAGAAAGTGGACAGTTTCTGATTTTTATTTATTATGAAAAGTTTAGAGCTAGTGATTAGGGCCTCTAAAGTTTCGCCTCGTTTATTAGTGATGTTATCAAACCATAGTTTAGATCGCGAATTCGAATCAACAGCTATTAAAATATATTTGTGTTTAAACCGTGTCAGAATGTTTTCTATCTTCTCGAACTCTTTATTGACTTCAATATTTATATCAGAGTATGCGCTGACAAAAATATATTCCGTGTTGTTCCATAACAATTCTACCACAACCACGTCCTCAAATGACAAATCATTTATTAATACTCCCTGAATGTTGTTGTTGGTAATAATAATAGATGCTCGAGGATTTCCATAACCTCCATGAAATATCTGATACCTTATCGGAAAGCCATATGTTTTATTAAGTTTAGTGTATGGTTCTTGCACTAAAATAATATCTAGGTTACTACGATGTATAGTGTGTAACAAGTTCCAGGTAGCAGTGGTTGAGTGATGAAGGTTAATTTGTGCCAATTTTAAAATACCCTTATGTTTACACATGATTGATAAAAAATTAATCTAAATGATAACGGACTAACCTTGCACTTGATAGTGACGAACATGTTTTCTATGACAAAGTAAAAATTATTGAATACCAAATAAAGTTTTTGTACATTGCCAAGACATCCTTTACATATCATTAAGTATGGGATTAGGCTTTTTCTAATGTAGCTGTACAGATTGTCAGTCATAATCAGTATTAGCCATAATTCTGTCAATAGCCGCCTTAAAAGAAGGACAATTTTTAGATATAGATGAGTGATTGATATCTACTTGCCTCTTAATATTGAATACTATTGAAACTTACACAGTTGATGCACTTGTGGACCTCGGACCTACATTCCTTGAGGGCATGGACAGTGGACACATAGCGGACAGGTCGGCTGCGTGGACTTGCAGAACTTCTTGACACATGGCCTATCCTAGAGCAGATGAAGCACCTCGGGGCAGAGTAGTAGTCCTCCACCGGGCAGGTAGCCATGTCCACGAATGCTCGTCCAGCCAGCTTCCTTCTCGCTGAAGGGGTTATCTCCACAACTGCGTGCCTCCAAACTCTGATTGGTGGCCCTTTGTCATTGATTTTATTCCTGTTCGAGATAACAGTTCTCAATTTTATATCTCCCTCTTGTAATCGATTTTGTTCGATAATAGTTGGGAGAATTTCTTCTTTCTTCAAATCTTCAGGAATATTTTTTATAATAACAGTAGGTCGGTTCTTCTTTAATTCTTTATCTTCAAGTTGGTCCCTTGTTTGTTATTAATTTCTGCTGTAATTAATTTAAGATCAGCCTCAGATTCCGAGCCTACAATTAATCCACCATTTTTTGTTTTTTCTGAAGGTTTTGATTCCGACTCTTAATTTCCTCGGATTAATTACATTTTTGAAAAGGTTTTTAGTATCATCAGTAGTATTTGAGTTTACTTTTTCTATCAGGACTATGTGTTCTTTAATTTTACTTGGTTTGTTATTTGCAACATCAGCGTACGATGGAACAGCTCGAGGCATTGAGGTTAGGTTTAATACTCCTTGCATCTCTTTTTCCAGACGTTGATTGTCGCTGCGAAATGCTCAAATATTAATTTGAGAGAGTCTATCCTTCTATAGATGCCTTCTTTTATTGCGTCTTTACTCTTCAACTGTGTTAAACTACTAAAAAACTCCACAACTTCTAAAAAATTTGACTTGTCCGACGCCATGTTCATATAAGGACAACCTTATTCCTTAATGATCCTAGAAAATAACCTATCCATTCATTATTATTTAATTAAAAAAATTTAACAACAATACATTTTATTATGTTTCAGGAGGACTACTTAAAAGCAAAAGGAGCACTTTTTTTCTACCTGTTAATCACATTAGGCGATCCTGACTCCAGAGTTAAAGAAATTACCGAGTCTTTTTTTGGTAATATTTTATTGAAACGAAATCCTTCCATAATGTCTCATTTCTTTATCCAGGCTATCTTCTTCTTTAACGATTACGAGGTAAGTTCGATTTATTTACCAATTTTTTTACTCTTAAAATAATGCATGTGAATGAAAAAACTTACTTTTCTACTCAGACCTTTATTTTAAACCTAATCATGAAAAAAAAAATGTATGCCTTTCTTTTGTAACATGTTTTTGATTGTATAAAATTTTTTTCCTTAAATTAGGCAAATGGTGGAGACAATAGACTTAAAATAACTAAAATATAAGAAATACTTATAGTTTCAAAGTATTTATTTGAAACCTTTGAAAAATTGTGCCAACAGTACCACTGGTGTCTAAACATTTAGACCTGTGTTCATTTCAAGCTGGAGTTCATTTTAAAAAGCTATAAGTGGCTTAGCTTCTTGTGAACTTAATTTTACATTACTATCACCACCCAAAATCATGGGAAGAGAGCAATCGTTTTTCTTTAAAAGAGCTGAACCACCTACAGTATATGATAAAAGTACAAATAAAAGTGCAAACATTACAAGAGCTGTATTTATTTTGAGTCTGAGTATGCATAATTTTTTGGGTTCTATCTTTTGAGCTTTCGATTTTTCCTCGTGTTTTTTCAGCATTAATCCATCCTTGTAAGTCACAAAACCATTACAATTTAACCTC
Organism: Piezodorus guildinii; assembly: GCA_023052935.1. Classification (NCBI taxonomy): domain Eukaryota; kingdom Metazoa; phylum Arthropoda; class Insecta; order Hemiptera; family Pentatomidae; genus Piezodorus; species Piezodorus guildinii. The sequence continues at coordinate 79,143,051 of CM041294.1, read as the reverse complement.
AGAATTAAGTAATTTAAATACTGAAATAATGGATATAATTAGTTAACTGTTGAAAATTATTGGAAGGAATTAATCCGAGTGGTGGTCAGTAAATGAAACAACTAAATAGTTTCAACTACTCATTTTCTGCCAACGTTTTGACCCCCATTGTGTGTCATCATCAGGGCTGATAAGATACAAAAGGAATACAATGAGTGCATAATAACATGCTTGAACATTTAACAGAAACCAGAAAAAAAGGGGGATATATGAACTATTATAACAATAAATACAATAATTTATATACTATTAAGTTAGAGGATGTCAATATTTAAAAAATAAAAATAGATGATTATAGAAATTGATTAATTAAATTACAAGTTACGACCTTAGTTTGATAATGAATGGGCTATACAGAACAAATTAACCAGGCTTCCTGTTACACACTATTATTATACTAAAGTCATTGTAATTTAATTAATCAATTTCTATACCCATCTATTTCTATTTTTATGTTTTAAATATTGACATCCTCTAACTCAATAGTATATAAAATATTTTAGTTAATGCGGTTGTAATTTTTAATAATTCATATATACCCTTTTTTTCCTGGTTTCTCTTGAATTGTTCTAGCATGTTTCTCTACTCTCATTGTATTTCTTTTGTACCATCTTTTTAGCCCTCATGATGACCCACAATGGGGATCGAAAAGTTGGCAGACAATAAATAGTTTAAACTATTTAATTGTTTCATTTACTGACTGCCACCCGGACTAATTCCTTCCAGTAAATACTGAAATATTTAATGGAATAATTATTAATTATTTCTTGATTGTATTTTTTATTAATTATCTGCACTTTTTTTTCAGACACTAATTATCAACGATAAATATATTTATTGATATAGTTTACACATATACATTAATGCACACCACATACTATACAACCCTTTTTACTTTTCTTCACAACCCTGTAGATAAGCATACAGCTGATAATTGAGACGTTGATTTCCAAAAGGTACTATATCCATTCTAGAAAATTTTACAGGAGACGCGAAAATCACTAATTACTATATTATTAAATTAGCTAATTTGATTCTTTTCGCATTAAAATCCAGAATTTTTTTTTAGCATAGTAATAACATCATATTAAAGTTATGAAATGAATGTTGGTGTAGTTAGATTATGGTTAGTTTAGATTATGGTATAGTTTAGAACAAAATTAAATGTGTAATTAGTTCCGTTAGAAAATAATTATATTTCTAAATAGCGTTTATAAAGGGCTTTGGTGTACATTAGATAAAATCAAATAGAAGATTTTGATAAAACTAAATGATGAGAATACAAATATGTAAACAAATCAATTTTGTAAAAAATGTCCTTTAGTACGTTTTGGAAATCAACCCTCAATTGTCAGCACCAACGCCAGACTACACAGGTTCATTGATCAAATAAAGTAGCGCTTACCATTTTTCCTGTTACACACTTCTGTCCCTTTTCATGGAATTACTCCCACAAATTGTAGGAAAGTAAGAATTAATTTATATTTTATTAAATATTTGGATTTTATAAGAAAATTATTTTGAGAAGAAAGGAAGGCAGCGGAAGCTCTTCATATATCTGAGGGATAAAGAGATAACTGTCAGTACTTCTCCAACAAAGACAAAGGAAGCCGACAATGAAGCCAGCAAGTCTGCCAATAAGTCTATATCGCAGAAATCAAACAATGCACAATTCTTCCTTTAGATGTCCCTCTGTTTGCTTCCCTTCACCCAATAAAAAGTCAACGAGGAGGCTGGGAAGAGAGAACCCTATAAAAGGGCAAGAGAAGATGTCCCAGCACTAATTTTCCCACATTTTTCTCTTGTTGGCCTACGGCTTCACACCATTGCTGCATCTTGCTGATCTCCACCCCAGCTGCTGTGCGTCTCATCATCCATCTATTCTGTGGACATGGGTTAGTCATTCTGAAAAGTATTATTTGTTGGTTATGGGTAAATTTGTAATTTTATAGAAGGTGAAGATTTCAAACATTGTAATTTTGTATAATAAATGTTAATTGTGATTGTGTTTAATTGATATTAAATATCTTATAAAATTATATTTTTGTTGCATTCCTTTTCCTGTCATAGATAAATATCATTGATTTTGGTGGCTCTCCCCTTCAAGGAACATACTCTTAGACAAATAGGACTAATTTGTTGTTAATAATTATGAGGCAGGTGGCAGGCACTATATACATATACCCATTTTTAAAAATAAAGTGTGTATATATATATATATATATATATATATATATATATATATAAATAAATAAATAAATAAATATAATTATTTAAATATTATATGAGGCAGGCTAACAATTAGATTAAAAGTAAAATTAAAATTGAAATTAACAGCTCCTATTTGGATGTTTGTTTCCGAACATAGCATCCATTTTGGATGCTAGGGGAAAATCCTCCTAGCAGGTAACAAAAAAAGGGGAGGTAGTAAAAAGGTTAGTCAGAGTTGGGGTTTGGATTTAGAAGGAGGACCTGATGCTGGCTGAATATGAAGAATCATTGTTAGCCTGAACACGTTTTATTATTTTTGTAAGTTCTAATTATAATTAAAAATGAAATAAAAAATTGTGCCTGATTGTCAAGAACCCATACCCTGATAGAAAATGAATTTTAATGAAGGAAATAGTTTTTTAATTCAATTTTTTCCATAAGGAATATATTTGAAAAAAAAGTTTATTATAATATATATATATAATAATAATAATAATAATCTCCGTTCAAGCCCAAGCCCCCAAGATCAGCCTTAACGCATATATATATATATATATGTATAGTTTTATATTGCACAATTTTTATGTGTATCGATTCATTCGTAATCTAAAACGTTCGTTATTTTTCATTCAATAAAGATAATTTTCTTTCCTAGGGTGTTGGAAGTTTTGATAAGAGAGGTCTATCTGCTAAAGAAAGAAGAATCTTTTCTATGGCTGGTGTGACAAACTTCAACAATAGAGGAAACATCTATAAGTACATGTTGAGTAATATGAGAGATGATCATCGATTTAAATTGAGCAACAGAATTTGTGCAGATATTCTAGGTATTTAAATTTATTATTTGCCCATTTTAATTATAATTCAACTCATTTCCTGTGAACAATTATGCTTTTCTGATCAATAATTTCTTCTACTAATATTGTATTTTTAATGATAAATAATTTCGTCTTTAAAATTTATTGAATTTCTCAAATTTTATTTACTGATTTTCTTTGTTGGAAAAACTTTTTTATTTTATTTTAGTTTCGAGATGACCCATTTTTAAAACCAATTAGCTTTTAAGATATGACTTTGTTATGGTTTTGGTATTTTTACTTTCACCTACTACATATATTATGGGGAAAGTATTGCGATCGTGAAAATTTTCGAATTCCAGTTTTCGATGGAAATACAGATTTTAGGGACTTCTGAGTGCAAATGACCAAGTCCCGAAAAAAGGTCTGTGTTTGTGTTTGTGTGTGGGTAAGTCTAGCGCAAAAACCATTAGTCGTACGGAACTGAAATTCCATATTTAAGACTACTATACGTCCGAGATGTGATGGCAACTTTTTCACTAAAATCGGCTGATCGGAAATCCTACTTTATCCCATGCATTTAGCACCTTTTTACTATTTTCTCAAAAACGGCTCTAATGATTTTGATTAAACTCCCTTTATCGATGTAAAATTTAATTGGCTTTAATATCATGTAGGTTTTATTCTGATTAAAATAGTCTGATGGGGCTTAAATTAAATGCAGATATTTTAAATTTTCTTCCTCTAAAGTATCTTTAGTTTTGTAGATTTAAAAAATATAGGCACATCATCTTATTAGAATTGATAAATAACGCCTAAATATGCAAGTTGAGCAAATTTGATTAACAACCAAAGGAGAAAAGACCTGAAATAATTCTTTGTGCAATTCTTTCACCACTTGGCCGCTGGACGGCGCTGTCATCGCTGTGACCAGAAGTCCCGATTTTGGCAGGACAGTCCCGATTTCTCAAAATTTGTCCTGCGTACCGCGAAATTGTTTAAAGGTCCCGACTTTTACAATTAATTTAAATTCTGTATTTATAAAAATCATTGTTTTGCGTTATAAGAATCCAACAGGCTACGACGACTAACATATTGCTTTTGCTACCATTTACATTGTATTTGTCTCTCAGATGATACACTTCGTGTTCATACTGTAAACTAGCAAACGAATTAAACAAATAAATATTACAAATCTGCTACTTACCATAGAAAATTATGGTAAGTAATTTATTTATATATTTCATAAATACATAAATTGTCTTCAACTCAGCTTAAAATACTCGTAGTCTTCATATTTTATATCGATGAGAAAAATTATATCACCGACCTTAACCTTAAAAGAAATTTTAGAAAGAAATATACGAATAAAATGTTGCCAATACTTAAAGTCAATCAAACTAATTTTGTTATAAACAACAATAAAATATGTTCATGTAAATTACGTTTAAGGCAAATTAATTCGGCGAAATTTTGCCAATGTGAAACGCATATTTGTACTGTATGTGTTTATAACATTCTAGTAATTTTTTTAATTCTCATAGACATATAATATTGTAATTTACTAAAAACAGTTAAATAATCACAAATTAATTTTAGGGAATGCAAGAGTGGTTTGGAGCCAATGAGGATTGCTTTAGTTTTACCTGCATTGAGCAGTTACTTGTAGATTGTTCCAAAATATACTGAGTATCGAATATTTTAATAGAAAAATCTGGTGCGCACAACACACGACTTTCACTTGCCTCTATTATTAATATCAATTTAAGAATTTTAAATCAAATTTAGAAACGAAAATAAATTGTTAAAGAATTATTTACATTTGATTTTTATAGAAAGATTTTATTAAATAATATGTTATAATATTATCTACAAAATTCAGTAACTTTTTTTCGGCTTTTCTTCACTCCATGTTAGATTAAGGTGACCTGATTTTTAGATAGGCAAAGCGGGACAAATCTGAAGTAGGGGGGTGGGTATCAACAACAAAATTGCATATGGAATAAAAATAATTATACTTTCAAATCAAAGTATTATGAAGACATTATTTGAGAAATAGGAATGGAGAATCAACTGAAGACATCTTAATCAGATAATTTATAATTTTTTTTTATATTCAAAATTTTATTTTTTAAGTTTTTAATTTAAGTTATGTTTTATATTGTATTATATTTTCTTAAAGAATATAAGTTTGTTTTTAACCTTAGTCAAGACTCATAGTTATTAATTTGAAACCCTAAAATTACCATTCATTTTTCATTTAAAAATAAAATAGTATAACTTTAAAAAAATAAAATTTATAACAATATATATATAAATCTTTGCATACTTATACACACATGAAGCATGCACTTATTTACACATATAATTACAATATGTATACCTATATTTTACAATGAAACAGAAGATTGAGATTAGTGTAAGTTATGGAAGAGTTGATGTTTGAAAGAAGACAGAGAGGTGGTTTTTATGGATAGAGATAGGTTGCATATTCCAAAAGAAGAATGAGAAAGGATTTGCGAAAGGTCACAGTTCTATGTGATGGCATATTGACTGATTGCATTCTAGTGTTCAATGAATGGATGTCAGAACGGAGGGTGAGGAGTTTAGTTATATAAGAAGGTTTTTTTTATTTTTTAAGATTCGGAATAGGTAAGAACCATATAAATATTTCCTTCGAACAGAAGAATAAAGCCATTTTAACACGGTAAAATAACCAGAAGTATGGTCACGTCTGTGGGCTCAAAAAATAAATTTTATAAAGGAATTCATCAGACATTTTCATTTGATTTCCGATTCTTCGGTAAGTTGCCAATACACCAGGCAACTATAATATAAGCGGGGGAAGATAACAGAGGAAACAAGATATTGACTGGTTTTTAAAGCTAAGGATTCACGGAATCTATAGAACTGAAAAATGGAAATTTTATATTGTTTTTTGCTGTGTAGTGTGTTACTGTTTCTTTATACAAATTATATTATATTATTTAAGTATTTTATTGTATCACACTGTGTACAGTTACTGTTTGTTATTGTACTTTTATTGAATTGCTGCAGGTGAACTCCTTTCCCACCTTAGTGGGATAGTGACGTCTACTTGCACTGTAAAATGTCAATATTTTTATTTAAATAAAGAAGTTTATAGAGAAAGAATGCCAGGAAGTATTCACAACAGTAGGAAGCGTAAAGCCACTTCAACTCTTCTTAGAATCGGGTGACAGAATTGTCCCTGGAAATCACAAACATCAAGCGTACCAATCAGTTGAGCAATCATTTTAGTTTTGCTTCAAGATCTCCAAATAGAACCCCATACAGCAATAGTCTAAGCCGGGGAATAGTAAGGGGGTAGGCTACGAGTCGAAAGATACAGTGAATTGCTTTAAATTTGAATTTTCTCTTTCTAAGTAATATAAAAAGTAACTGTTTGGGATAATACCATTAAAAGTAAATTAAACAAAATTATTTCTTTTGTTACTAGATGAAGTAATAGATGGCAATATTTCCCTTGAACGAGTTGGTTCCGCTGTTTTAAAGGATGCATTATTTGCAATGGCTTGTGATGAAATGCGTCTTGAAAATATGAGGAAAGCAGAAGAAGATTCATCTGATAAGGAATTGGAAGATGCAATGGTACCAGAACACGATGGTGATGAAGCTATGTTAGGTTTTGCTAAAAAGGTGTTCCTTTCTCAGGTAAAATAATAAACTATTAGTTAGAACTTATATTTAATTAAAACCTTTTATTAACATAAAATAAAATTTCAGATTGTTAAGACCAATTATGTAGAATACATTGTGCCTACAATATCAAAGCTAAAGCGTATCTTAGCTGATAGAAAATCTCCATTAGTTCGAGATTTGATGATATGTCTTAGAGAACTTATGAAAGATTTCAGGGAACAGGTAAAATGAAATTCATTTGTTGCATTTATATTTATTTTCTTATTCAAAAATAAATTTTAATTTTAATTTTAGATAAATGATATATTACATTCGGATCCAGAGTTGGCCGCAGAAGTTTCTTGGGATTTGAAAAATATTAGCAAAGAAGAAGAACCTCCGAACGACATCAGTTGCGAGTTCAATATTAAGGAACTTCGCGTAAGATGTGAAAGATTGTCAGAAAAAGCTTTAAGTGAAAAAATGGGTATATCTATTTCATCTATTAAATCATTCCAGGCTCAGGCTACTGGACGTTCCAATTCAAAAGAAGCCGATGTTGTATCTCCAGGTCCCAGTAAGTTACCATCTAGTCAAGATCACTCAGCAGAGCTTTCTTATGAAAAAAGTAGAAGAGCTCGAAGGAGTGCAAGGTTGAGGAGTCGGAATTCAGTTCAAAAATCACATCCAGGAAATGATATTGATCAACGACCCAGCACTTCTGGAAGTTCCAAGTCATCTCTAGGAACTTTTACTCAAGACATAGGCAATGCAATCTTTCTAGGTCCTTCTTGTTCTTTTGGAAAACCTTTTGAGATGGGGAAATCGTCTAGTGAAATATCTTGGACACCTTTGTTTCACAGTTCCCCAAATTTAGATAAGAGGTCTTCAAAATCAAGAACTTCACTCGACAGTGAATGCTCAACTTCTTCTTCCTCCTTGTCATTAGGTTCTTCTTCCGGTGTGAAGAAAAAGCAGAGTCAAGGAAGTGAAACTCAAATATCAGAGAATCTGGCATCAGATGCTGGTCCTAGTCATATGAATAGAAGATCTCTAGACCACACCAGTCTTTCCAATTCACCTAAAGTTACCAAAGAGAAAAAAGGGAAAGGAAAAAGAAAATAAAAGAAATCACTATAAAAATTTTGATTTTGATTAAATATTTTACTATTTAATTTTAACTCCAGTACTATCATTATTTTCCGTTAATTGTTTAGGAGATGTTTCCTAATATTATTTTTATTTTGTTTTCAAGTGTTTGAATTAATGGTTTAGATGTGAATTTAACACATATATAGGATTTTATTTTATAGCACATTGAAATTATTTTTTCAGTTTTTTATTTAAATATTTATTAGTAATTTGTTTATATTGTGTTCAGATTTAGTTTAAAAGAGTAAAATTTAGTTTAAAATGATGTTATATTGATTGAGTTCATTTTTCAGAAACAAAAATAATTTATATTTTTATTATTAAAATATATTAAGTAACTATTATTAGGTAGTTGATGTTTTAACTAAAAATAAAAGTTTGAGCTAAACCTGCCTCGTTCCTAACAGCAAGAAGTCATTCATATGGTTATTTCTTCTTAGGTCGAAAAGATTAATGAATAACATAAAATATTTTCATTATATGTACCACCATTTTATTTTGGAAAATCAATGCTTTTGTATTTGAGCTTTTGTATTAATGTAAATCTCTAGACCATATGAGTCTTTCCGATTTTTCTAAAGTTACCAAAAAAAAAAAAAAAAAAAGAAAATAAATTAATGGATTCAATTAAGATTTGTAATATTTAATTTTGGCCCTGTTATAACCATTATTTTGTTTTAGGGTACTGTTTGTGAACATAAAAGTTCTATTTTTTCCTAAAAGTTTTAAAGACGTGTCTTAAGTTTTTAAAATATTTTTTTCCATTGTTTAAATCAATGATCTAGTTGTGATTTTAATTATTAGGATTTTATTTTGTGCTATATAAAGTTAGTTTTTTGTAGTTTTTTATTCATATATTTATTAGTCATAACAAAATGTTGTAATTTATATGATCATTTCATCTTCAAGTAGTGAATATTAATGTAGAAAATAAAATGTGTTCTACCATTTTATTTTAAAACTTCTATGGTTTAGTATTTTAGCTTTAAATGTTTAAAGTATTATCAAAAGAAAAAAAAGTTCCTTATAATTTATTTAGATGTTAAATAATATTTTTTTTGTAAATGTATTCTTCAAGAAATAAATGATGTTTGAAGAGAATAAATTATTTACATAATCCTGTTACTTAAAGTAAGTGAATGTAACATAGAGATGTTGAAAATTTTAATGGTTTAATTTTTAATTAAAAATATAATTGGGGTGTAAATCTACATCATAATTTACCTGTAAATTGCATATTTAAGATTGGAGTTTCTTTTATTTTATTATTATTATTTTTTTTATGGTTACGGACAAAGCAGACTGGTCCTAAGATTGTAACAATTGGACATTGAGACTAGGACCTCCTCTAAAAAGTTTGGAACTAATAAAAATAAAAGATAAACAAATAAAATTAGGCATTAGGATAAAAGATTTGGTTGTAGACTTTTTACTTCTAAGCATATATCCAATTTACTTTTTATGGTATATAGACATTGTTTGGAAAAGACAAAACATATATTTTCAAGCCACCTTGCTCCCTCTTCCCTTAACAATTTTCAACCTACTTGGTCCTCTCCATGCAATAAGCTAAAGGTACTATATTTAAAATAACAATTGGGTTGTAAATCCAAAAAAATACCATAATTTATCCGTGAAATTTATATTTAAAATAAAAGTTCCTTTTTTTTTTTTATTATTATTATTATTATGTTTAATATACAGACATAGCAAAAACAGTAGGAAGGGAATTGATCATGTGCACTGTTTTCAGTAAAGACAAACAAAAAAAAAAATCCCTAAAAAGTATAATTAAATGTTAAACCAATTGTTGTTTTATTGTACTTATTTGTATACTCAACTGCATGGTTGACAGGCCCTTGTCAAGCTCATTGAATCTATTAAGATAGTAACAACAATTGGTATTATAGAGGGATGAAGCAGCATCTGGATAACTTCGAAATTCCTTCTTTTTTTTTTTTTTTTTTTATCATCTACTTTGCCAAACTGATGCATGTGAAGTACTAATGGGTTGTGTCACATGAACTGTCCGTTTTCAAGGTAAAGGATTTTTATTAAAAATACGATATGAAAACAAGATAATTTTATTCCAAGTATTTACCTTCTTTTTATACACATTTTTCCCGACGACGTGATACCAACTTTTTTATCCCCCAACTGAAAAACTCTGAGCTTTGAAATGAAACAAAATCTGAAAACGCACTTTTCACTTGATCATCATTTTCAAAAGTTTTCCTTTGACGAAGTTGTCTAAATTCCTGAACAGGTGGGGAGAATATGGTGGGTGCGGAAGAACTTCGTAGCCCAGTTCTTTCAATTTTTGCACAGTATGTTTTGAAACATAGGTCCTGCTGCCGCTCAGTGAGATCATGAGGTGAGCTTTTTTACTTTCCCGATGCACTTTAAATGTCTGGAAACGGTAGATGCACTTACATTTAGTTGTGCTGAGAATAATTTAACTGTTTGGTTGGGGTTTCCTTCTACTGTATGTTTGAGGACATCGTTGTCTATTACGGACGGAGGTCTTCCTCGGGGCAAGTTTTCCAAGTCGGTATCCCCAGCTGAAAACTTAGCAAACCAACGGCAAATGGTCCGTTCATTAACACTCCCTTCCCCAAACGCCTTGCAGATATTTCTAGCGGCCTCAGCTGCTGAATAGCCAGTTTAAACTGGTACAGAAATATTACTCGAAAATCGTGTTTCCATGTTCATATTTGGAGGTATACTAAATAGTGGGTAATAGATTGGATAATACAATGGGTTAAAGCTAATGTTTATAATACAAAGGTAGAGGATTAGTAACTGTTTACTTTAAATATGTAAACATTCGGAAGAAAACAACAGAGATCTGCAAAATCCTTTATGTATTTCAGAAACTATAAAAGCGGACATTTCATGTGAAACAACCCAATATAATTGAATTAACTAGTTATAAAGAAAATATCAGGTTCAAACTGAATAGAACTCTTGGGAATGGAGTTATAGACAAAGAAGTTCAATTATAGTTTATTGTTAGCTTGTAATCTGATTTGTGATTAGAGGAGGTTTGATGGTTGGAGTCTATCTGGAACAATAAATGGTTACACTTATGAAATATATGCCTTACAGCGTGGACTGAATCTTTCGTTTCTGTTTTTAAATTTCTTTTTCCGACCACTTTCCCATTCCAATATGTTAAAAATGGTCTTTGTAACTTAAAAAAAAAAATCTGGTGCGGGCAACACACGACTTTCATTTACCTCCGTAAAAAATATGAAACCATTAAAGAATTAATTAAATTGAATTTATGTTAGAAACATGTGTTTTATTAAAAAATCTATTATATTATTATCTAAAATAATCAGTTAGTTTTATCTTCTTTTATCACTCTCTATTAACTTTTAAAAACTTGAGTATAAGATAATATTTTTTGGAAAAAAGGTGCACAATGCATGGTATAAAGTGGCTCATTTTGATGAAAAGGGTTTTGTAACGTCTCGAGCGTATATTTGTCTTAAATATGAAATTTCAGTTTCATAGGACTTTTCGTTTCCGCCCGGGAGTTACGATACACACACACACAGACCTTTTTGAGGAACTGGTTATTTGGAATCAGGGGACCTTAAAATGTGTATTTCCGTTGAAAACTGGAATTCGAAAATTTTCACGATCGCAATACTTTCCCTTACTATATATATCGTAAGTGAAAGTAAAAACAAGTATTGTAGAGGATCAAAAAAGCTGCTAATTACTACACAATGGTTTATTATTTCCAAATAATTACATTATAGTATTATATTTTTATCATATTTTTAGTTGTTTTGGCAATTAACTTATATTTATTAGTCAGAAGAGCCGAAGAAAGAAACCATCTAGACTGTCAATTTATATTCAAGGAAATTGGCAATCAGGATTGCTAAGTTCAAAACGCTATAACTCATTTAATCTCATCCTATTTCAATGACTCCTTTTTTGTTTTATCCGAAGTGTAATTATCTATTGAACAACACTGATCAGAAGTGGTTATGTAAATGTGATTATTTTCATTGAAGTGCCAAACACTTAAAATTAAATTTTAAGAATTCTTGTGCGGAGAGTGAGAACATCTGAGCAGAGTGGGTCGCACCACTTCTCTAATGCGTGGGTCGGACAAATAAAATTTAAAAAATAATTATGGTATTAGGACAAAAGACGTGGTTGTAAACAGTTTTAATCCCGACCACGACCACGTAATCAATTGACTAATCAATTTGTTTATAGACATTGTTAAAAAAAAAAAAAAAACATGTATATTTAAGTCACCCGGTTTCTCCTAATTATTTTCAACCTGTTTAGCCCTTGTAAGTCACTATGCTTGACAGCCTGGACTATATTTCTCGTTCCCATCGCCGTATTTCTTTTTCTCGCCACTACTCTCCTCCAATATGTTAAAAACGGTGCATATTACATGAATGTAGGTCAGAAGACAACTCAAGACCATCCAGCGCATCCTATTCCTTAGAGATTCCGGAACCAGAAGGATACTTTAAAATAACTATCGAAACAACTTTTTAAATAGTTATATACCTGAACATCAGGTCCTGAGGCAACATAACAAATTAGTATATACAACAAATTGAAGGAATTAGTAACATTCAGACCAAATTCTAACAGAACGCCTAGATGTTTTAACACCTATTAGAAATATCCTCTGATCTTCTATTACTTTCTTTTACTATATATAGTAAGGGAAATAATGGTATTGCGAAATTTTCAACGGAAATACACGTTTTAGGGTCTCCTGAGTCGTAATGACCAAGTCCCACAAAAAGGTCTGTGTGAGTGTGTGGTAACTCCCGGGCGAAAAATAAAAGTGCAATGAAACTGAAATTTCATATTTAAGACAAATATACGCCCGAGACGTTACAAAACCCTTTTCATCAAAATGAGCTTACCAGATGAGCCACTTTATACCATGCATTGTGCACCTTTTTTCCAAAAAATATTAACTTTAATGGGCTTTAATATCATGTAGGTTTCATTCTGATTAAAATGGTCTGACAGGGCTTAAATGCCGATATTTTAAATTTTCTTCCTCTAAAGTACATTTAATTTTGTTGATTCTATAAACATGACTATATTATCTTGTTACTACTGATGAAAAACAGGTAAATATATAAATTGAATGAATTCGATACCCAAATAAGGGAGAAAACAGAAAAAATATTTTTTCAACGCAATGTTTCGCTTTTGAACATGAGAACAGTAATATACATGTATGATATACCGTTGGAAAGCTTAAGATTTTAGAAAAAAGAAAAAATATTATCTCACACGCAAGCTTTTAAAAGTTAATAGAGAATGATGAAATGAACATAAAACTAACTGATTATTTTAGATAATAATATAATAGATTTTTTAATGAAACACATGTTTTTTCTATATAAATTCAATTTAATTAATTCCTTAATAGTTTCACGTATTTTTATCTTTAACTGTGATTTGGAAATTCTTTCATTGATTTTAAAAATGGAGGTAAGTGAAAGTCGTGTGTTGTCCACACCAGATTTTTTTTTATTTCAATTACTTTTTCAATATTTAAATCAATAACTTCTTTTTGCTTTAAAAAATTTGAAATAAAAAAAAAACTGTCTGTCTTCCCTTATTTAACCAGATTTACATCTTTTGTGAACGGAACTAAACAATATTGCCAATCATCTTTATTGTGACCCCTGGATCTTTCGTTATCAAAAGAATTATCACAATGTGTAGCCGTTTTTCCTGTTTGTCCCTGATTAGCCGTCGTTCTGCAGTTTTTGTTGGGATTTACCCAGTATGAGAGCTTCATTTATTAAAACTGTCCTTTAACTGGTTCTAATTCAGGAGTATGCATGTCTTGTTTATTATTTTTTCGCTCTGTAAGTTTCTAATGTAAGAGTAATAACAGCTAATATAGTTCGTAATATATATAACATAGTTAGTAAAAAAAAATAACTAATATATGAACTATAGGTAATTGAATTTTAACGTGTTTTATTATTTGGGTTTCCATTTTCTTGCAAAATAGACCGAACTGTTTTAAGTAGAATATACTAGTATATTTCAATGTGTTTACTCTGTATTTAACACCTTGAGTATTTTGACCAATTTTATTGTTCTAGATTTATCCACCTGAATTATTTGCTTGTCTTTGCGCATGCGCAGATCAGCTTTTCCGCTCTGAACTTAAACTCGTGCAGCAGGAAACTGACATTTACAGTTTAATTTTTCCGATGTTTAACTATATGAATTAATCATAATTACGATTTATCACATCACAAGTAATCTTACTATATAATGAGTAATTAATTAAAATTGATGTAATTTTAAAAGTAATTTTTTATAAAGATTAAAAACTAAAATATTGATGTTAATAACTGTTACCGTGAAGGATAAATTTTACTTATATTTTCAATTATTATAGATAAGCTTCTCTATATGTGTTTCATGCCTTTATATATTTCATCTAATTTACTTGTTGTATTCCTGTATGCAGTTGTTTATTCCAATAAATAAATAAATTATTATAGATAGTTCCAATCTGTTCCATTATCACCATCCGTTAATTTATTTTCCGATAAATGATAATTTCCTGCATCACTGTTGATAGCTACATATGTAAAGTCACATCCTGGTTTTCAATGTTTTGCAGCCCTCTATGAAATTTATTTTTCAAGTTAGGCCGAAAAAAAAATTCAGCAATTCTGAATAACAACGTTTTGAATTAATAAATTACATTCATACTCTGTTAATAAAGTAAAGTTTATTTCAAAGTTATTTATTTATGCGACTTTCATCTTCAGCTATTTTTTACTTTAATTGAATCACATTTCTTATGTTAAGTTCTTACTGAATGATATCCATAAATTTCAGGATGGGATTGAAGTCTTGACACTTTTGAGATGTATAACTAGGAATTGCAATCCGGCGTCATTTTCAATCCGGCCGGATCCGGTCCCAAATTTCATCAATCCGGACGGATCCGGATGGCTCGACAAAATCAGGTTGATTTTCACTTTTCGGTCCAAGATGAACTGTTAGTAAGTTATTCGAGTATAATTGTAGTCATAATAGGAAGTTTATAAAATAAAAGTTATGTTAGGATTTGATATGGAGCAAAAAATTAATGTTTATTAGTTTAGGTAAAAAGTAAAATTTTAATGGCTACTAAAACAGTCGGCTATTGATTACAATTTCTACCACCCTTTTTCCAAAATCAAAATTGATTTTTGATAATATATACTAAAGTAATTAGTACTTCAATACTATTTGAAAAACAAATATTGTCAGTAGAATGATTTAGAGATTTATACTTATAATACGAACTCATTATTGTGATAATTATGCCATTTATTAGACATATTCATCAAAATATGACGATGTCTATCACAAATATAAGACTAGTTTGTTAGTATTCTCAAAAAATTTAAAATTATTGTTATCACAACTCCTATCTGAGTTAATTTCGCAAGGATAATTGTATAAGATTTTATAAGGTAACTTGATAAATTAATTGAGCTATCTGAGAAAGTGAAGTATGGGAAGACGTGAGCTGTAACGTCGCTCAGTCTTCCTAGATTTAAATAGATTTGTAAGCAGTTTTTCATATAACTCAGTAGGTTAAAACTTGGGGAAGTCAGTACTTGAGGAGCGATTTCTCCAAAAATATGTTAGAGTTTCAGAATTTCCTCTATAGCCAACTAATAGAGTGCTATAGCTCGCGTGTATCCAAGATAATAATATCTGTTTATTAACATTTAGGTGAAGCACCGACAAAACAATAAACACAGTTTTGTCTCGCAAAAGGTGAACGAATGATGCTGAACTGATTCGGCGACACCACCACACATGTACACCAAATGTAACGCATCTAATGTACTTTTTTTATTAAACTGCACTATTATTGGCCAAAAAAAAAAATTGCTATAATCGGTTCCGGTTAACGTAAGATGATGCCGGATCCGCTGGATTACCGGATCCGGTTTTCTGGATTGCAATCCCTATGTATAACCCATCAATAACCTAGACGCAATTGTTTGTTTGTTTATTTATTTAACGTCACTTTATGCTACTGTGGCTAATAGGATGATGCCACAGCAGGAGTCCTAAATTTTGCCTATCCAGATTTTATTAGGATAGGGATCTTTAAGGAGTACCTGATATCACACAGGCTCTGGACCACCTTTTAATGTCCGCTCCAAAGGACTGTATAACTAAGGATTTTTTACTCCCATTAAAAAATCCAAGGACCACCTGAGGGTTTGAACCCATGACCTTTGGCATAGGAGGCTGTTATGCTAGCTAGATACCCTGCTACAGATGATCCCCATGCAGTTGATTATAAGTCAAATTATACTGTAATTCAATAATTAACAATCCCTGTTTGATCTATAATACAAATATAATTAATAATATAAATTCATAATAGTAGAAGAAGAAAAGTACAATAAATAAAGATTTGGTGTATAAAAATGACTATCACTAACTTAAGTTATTTTTTGTTATTAGTTTACATGACAAATATTTATAAAGCCTTTTTCTTTTTTAGATATTTCTAATATATTTTGTGATTATACTGGCAACAATAAATCAAGATGCCCTGGGTAAGTATATCATGATATAATGTTTAAAATTATGTTGTTATTATTTACAATTGTAATATTTAACTTGTTTTAATATTCTTTAATGGATTTTTAAAAAATGTGGTTTTAAATATTTTTATTCAGATTAGTATGATAGGTCAATGATGGTTCAATGAAGGTTCTTGATAAAATAATATTATTGAATAAGGAAATCACCTTGATTGAAACTAAAATTGTTTTTATGAAATTTTATAAATAAAAAACAACAACATATTTTCTCTTTAAATTAATTTAAGTTTTATCATGACATCATTTCTTTACACAAGAAGAATCATTGATAACTAAATAATATTTATGTGACTCCAGGTATTCTTTTCGTTGTTCAAATGGACAATGCATTCCATCAACTTCTGTTTGTGATGGTTCAAAAGACTGCGATGATAGGAGTGATGAAACACAAGTTATATGTGCTGAATATGTTTCATTGTAAGTAGATAAATTTTAAAAACTACAATAAACTGTATTTGAATATTAGATTTGGTTCATTGTTGTTATTTAATAGTTGTAACATTAAATCCGCATAATATATATGAAGAAATTTAGTCAGTGATATAATGATTTATTTATATATCATTGGAAAATTTCTCACTATTACCTGCCCTGTGGTCTAAAAGCTCCAAGTTGTACACTATGCAGTGCTTTAGGGCAGTAAACTATTTAAGTATCTTATTAATAATTAGTAATCAAGTTATCAGGGAAGCCCGTGGCTGAGTGGCTAGTACGCTAGTCTCGTACACTAAAGGTTGTGAGTTCGAATCCCAGTCATGGCAGGACTTTTATAAGGATATAATTAACTAGGAATTCACTCACAGCCTCTCCCCCAGGTATGTGAAATCCATCAGCCTACTAGTGCCCACTCACAAAAATAGGCAAAGAGAGTGATGATCCTATCCTATAAAATTTCATTGTGAAATGTGGTGAGTGGTGAGTACATTCTCCCAAGAGATTACACCACGCGGCCAAACATCTACACGACCTGTAGCACCAGAGGAAAAAAAAAAAAAAAAACAGTTATCAGAATAACAACTGTAAATATGGTTTTATTTTATTTTAAGTTTTAATGAACTTTACTGAATATAATTTTTATTTTACAGATGTAATTTTTTAATTTTTTACAGATGTCCTCCATATGCATTTCTGTGTGCTTACGGAGCCTGTGTAGACAAATCTGCAATCTGTAATGGAACTTCGGAATGCGCTGATAGTTCTGATGAACTTTTACCACAATGTTTCAAATCAAGTTCCATAATAAAAAAATGTAATAGGTTAGCATTTTAATATTATTAACACGAGTAAATTTTTAAAAATAATGAATAGATTTTGATGTTCTTTTTTATATGAATTGGTGTATTTATAAAGACTACTGACTCCTATCAGCTCATAATCCCAACTCTGACTTACTGCTCCTTTCCTACATGTCCTACCTACCAGGGACCTTTTTTCTTAGCATCCAAAATGGATGCTATGTTTGTAAACAAACAACCAAATAGGAGCTGTTTTTTAAATTTCACTTATTATTCTATTGTTAGCCTGCCTAACACAATAATCAAATAATAATTAAATAAATACTATAATTATATAAAAAAATGTGTATATTACAATATATATATATATATATATATATATATATATATATATATATATATATATATATATATATATATAAAACAATATCTCTTAATACCATTGTTTTGTTTAGTCCAAGTCCATGTATACTTTTCAAGAGAAGAACTCAGCAAAAATAATTCTTATAAACTATGAAAGAAGGGTGGAAATTGGAATGAAATAATTATATATTTGGCAGCTCGGTTGTTTTCCAAATAGTTTACTTTAGAGAAAAAGTAGACAATTTATATTTCTTAGTTAATATGTTGTGTTTCTGTTAGGCCTTATGAATTTCAGTGCGATTCTGGACAATGCATTGATGAAACTTTACTTTGTGATGGAAAAAGCGACTGTATTGATGGTTCTGATGAGAATATTACTCAATGTATCAATTTCGGGTCAGTATACGTTTTTAATATTATGTTTATGACAAAATTATAATTTATTGAATTCTTTTTTTATGCTTATTGTGTTTTATTCTTACTATGATTAAAAGAACTTGGTAAAGTAAATAATTTTAGGTAATAATTTAAAATTTTGTATGTAAAATATATTGTTTTATTTTATGTAATATTTAATTTTGTTCAGATGCCCATCATATGGTTTTAAGTGCGCTTATGGTGGCTGTATTGATAAAATAAACAAGTGTGATGGTCAAGAGCACTGTAAAGATGGTTCTGATGAGGACACAGAACTTTGTTATAGAAATATTATCAAGCTGAGTGCTTCAACTCCAAAACGAACCACAACACATCGTCCAGTTTGGAGTCATAGGTATTTTGTGTCTTGGTTTAGTTTTTTTTCAGTGACTCTCAGGTCAGAGGCAAATATCCTAGAGCAGTGGTTCCCAACTAGTGGTCCACGGACCCATGGGGGTCTGCAGACGATGTCTTGGGGCTCCGCGAGGTGTCATAGGAAAATTATTTTGAAATACTTTAACTAAAAATATTTCTGAAATCTTGGCTTTTACTACGAATCCGACATGCTCTTCAGAGACAAATTTAACATTTTAAACTGCTATAATTCCAAGTGATCCCTGGACTACTACTGCAGAACCACAACATTAAAGTTGGTCATTTTCCAGTATTTCGAAAATAATGAACTTCAAGAGCAGGTAATGAACAATAGTTGAATCCTTTATTAATATTTTTAAAAAACCTGTCTTGTATTAGTTTGAAATTTTAGTAATTCAATGCTTCACGTGTTGAAGTGAATTCTAACAGCATGGTTCTTTTTTCTTTATTACCATTTTCCATTACAGTAATACAGAAGTTCGTTAGCAGCATTTCGCATAAAATGCAGGTGATATGGTGTAGCCTAGTAACAATATAAATATATATGTAATATTTAGAATTATATTTTTAGGATTTAGAGGGTCCTTGCCATTAAAATGGTTGGACAAAGGGGTCTGCTAAAATTTTTTGTCTGGAACCACTGTCCTAGAGCATAGTAATAATAAGAAAAAATAAATTTATTCTGAGTCCCTCAATTATAGCAATATTGTACAAAAGGCACTTTAAAAACATAAGTCTGGCTATAAGAGATTGATAACATTAATTATTATTTACGAATGTCTAATATATACATATTTTACCAAGAACATATGTTACCACAAGTACAAAAAATGGAATATAAACAAACAAAAATAAAAGAAAATTTAAAACAAATGAATTAATCCTAGAGTTTAAGCTAGAACTTGTTCAACATAAATAATTATGTCTCGCATTAAAAGTAGGATAATCGAACTGAAATTTCACAAATGGTGTGCTCCTTGTTGGGATGCCAGAAGGTGTTAGAAAAGGTGGGATTTTTGAGGGAAGGGAATAAGCATGGTGAATATGGGTAGGAAGAGAATTCCAGAGGGCTGCAAAGTGTACAAAAAAGGAATGATCAAAGTTTTTAGTTCTGTGAGTAAGACTACAGAGGTCAGAATGATGATTTAGTTTCAAATGAGTGGATTAAAGATTTAAATTATAGTATACAGTGGGTGTTTGACAGGTGTTGAGAGTTAATGAGTTGGTAAAGGTATGGTCTAAGGAAATATTGTCTATGAGTAGAGGGTGGGAGCCGCTTCAATTAGCTGTATAAGTGGCACTGGAGACCTTGTGGTTCTGAATATGAATCTTATAAATATGTTCATGATCCGCTCCAGTCTGTCTTCTGGTAATGTCGAGAGGCCACCATATACCACACAGTAATAATCAAAGAGGAGAGAAATAAGTGAGGAAATGAGAAGCTTCCTTAGGGTTGGGAATCGGGAGAATATGTTGGGAGAGTGAAAAAACTAGAGAGTACTTATAGTTAGTCTGGAAATTTGGGCAATGTAGGTTTCCGGGAAAGGTTAGGTCCAGTATGTAAAATCCAGTATGTAGGTCCAGATGGTAATGTCCAGATTTTTGAAAGATGAACTGAAGGGGATTTGGTGATCATTTAGGATTAGATTAGGAAACATGGTCTGAGTTTTCATAGCATTTACCCTTAGTTTATTCAGGATTGTCCAGGTATTGATCCTATCCAGGTCTTCCTATGCCACTAATGACTCAGAAGGAGAGAAGGATTAATAGATCTGGAAGTGGTACTTGTATAAATGATGGGACCAATGATGGATTGAATTGGAGGTATTATTGATATAACAATTGAAAAGAAGGGGAAAGATGCTTGAACCCTGGACTACACCTGTCGAAAGGGAAAGGAAGGAAATAGAGGATGATTTGGAATGATAACAGCTTGAGACATATTGGAGAGAAAAGATTGAAACCAACGAATAATTCTGTTGGAAACTGATAGATCAAACCCTTACTTTCTTCTTTTTAATCTCTTAATATGATGGAAATTTTATTTTTAAAATTTTTGTCTCTACTGAGAAGTTGGGATTTGATTAAAAAATTTCACATCCTGACCAACGATGTGTTTGGATGTCTTTGAGTGCTGTGCTCTGATGTGTATTTTTTAAACTGTTCATTTGAGAAGTGCTGAATTCTGTCTGCATATATATGTGATCTTGCATTTGTATTTTGAATCTTATAAGTACATCCTAATAAATAAGGTAAGTTAGGTGATGTTGCTTATGGACAAAACTACTTAAGTCTTAGGTCTTCTACCACAGTGTGTTTTTTGAAATTTTTCTTTCTTGTGGTATTATATTTTATAGAATAAATTATTTACCTTGAAGGATGAAATTATTGTTTTTATGTTGTTATTATTTCCCAATAATATTAACTTTTTTTTCTATGTTTAAGTTCTAGTGTGAAGTAATGTTCATGTATCTGGCACTCACCAAAAATGTGACCTAATTAATTGATATTCAATTTTGTTATTCTATATTAAATTAAGAGAGCAGTGTGGTCTAGTGGATAGAGCGCTTGTCCACTGTGCTCCAGGTTCTGGGTTCGAATCTTGGTTGTGACAGAATATTATTTATTCTGTTATTTTGGCCATGAGGTGATCCTGGGGTAGGGAGACCCTCCTGTGGCACACCCATCCTCTATAAAGTGGGTACCAAAAAATGGGGGAAAACCTGATGGCTGAGTGTGATCTCGGCCGAATCTCCTCATTGGATGGCCGTTGGCCTAGAAGCAGTACGAAACTCTGTATGTACTGAGTCCAAAACCCTTCATGGGTTGTAGAGGTACGGGTTTTTTTTATGTATATTAAATAAAATAAAATCTAAAGATTATTACTATCAACTATTCAGCTTTGTAAATCTTTAGAGTAGTTTAATATTATATTGTGTAAGGAGTGATGATGGTGGAACATCCAGGAAAGTGACTAAGATGGAGTTGACCACTTTTACTTTCTTAAATTTTTAATATTGTTATGTTATTATATAATATTCAATTTTTTAAAATATATTCTTTTAAGAAAAAATTAATTTATACACTTATTTACTTCATTATTACTCATTTTACTCCCAAGGTATAGTATTACCTGGTAGGTACCTTTTTTACCCAATCCTACCTGCCAGGGACCTTTTTTCTTAGCATCCAAAATGGATGCTATGTTTGTAAACAAACAACCAAATAGGAGCTGTTTTTTAAATTTAAATTTTGCTTTTATCCTATAGTTAGCCTGCCTAAAACAATTATCAAATAATAAATTAATAAATACTAAAATTATAAAAGATTGGTATATTACATTTCTCCCCAATCCTAGGTAAAAAAAAATATATTTTGGGAGGAAATATATTTTTTTTAATTATATCTATTTTAAAATATTCCCATTATTTCTTTCAATAAACCTTCTTTGTTACAATTTTCAATACTTTATAAATTAAGTTTATATAAAATATTTTACATTGAAGGATAAATGTTAACTAGGGACAAAATATAATAGAACTATAAACACATAAAAATTATACAAGCACTCTATACAATTAAGAACATATAACTAATCACATCTTCAAAATAAACTATATAAATAAATTTTACTTACAAAAAGGTCTAGGTGCATAAAAAAAATAATTTAGAAAGAAATTATCTACCAAATAACATGGTAACAAATTTAAAAAATAACTTTCGTGAAGACACCAATAATAAGATACGGTTCCATATTGTTTTAGGCTGACAATTGACAATAAATTTTTAGCTAATTAATTTGTGAACTTACGTAAATTTACTTATGAAAAAACTTCAGCAAAAATTACATTATTTACAATTTATTAATTAATAATTCCAGTATGGTGCAATCTGAACATTGTTCAGACTGCCAATTTTTTAGCTCATCTAACGGAGGGAGTGCAAATCATCCCTTTTTATCCCTGGAAAAGGATAAAGATTTGCTGTATCCAAAAATAATATGGTTTCCGATCTTTCCTAACATGGTCCAAGACCATGTAACCATTATAAAATTCATATTCTAAAATTTTGGTAATGATATGCTCGGTTGGCACATCTCCGTTTTGATTAAATAAATTTACATTTGGTAACAAATAATTATTGAAGATTGAGAAACCAATTTTCATATTATTTAAAATTTTTAACCTATAAAATAACACCTGGGGTTTGTTTTGGGGACTTAAGGCACTTATTAAAGTTCTAAAAGTTAAGCATTTGCCAATGGGTTTCACATCACAAATCTGATCTTTGATGTTGCTATAAATAATACCTGGGGTTTATTTTGGAGACTTGATGTACTAATTAAAGTTCTGAAAGTTAAGCATTTTCCATTGGATTTCACATCGTAAATTTCATCTTCTTTGATGTTTACACTTTCCTTCACATCAATAGAACTAGTTATTAAAGTCTTGTCCTGGGTCTCTTCATTACCATTGGGATGTGAAGTGTTTGATAGAGCTTCTTCTTTACAAATAGGAGGTACTGTTTCTGTTGTAAACTCTTCACTCTTTTGGTCTGTAGGCTCTTTATTCTTGTTTTCTTCATCTTCACTGGAGGTTCCTTTCTGGGAATCAATTTTTATTTTTGTTGTAATAATTGTACAGGTTTCTAACACTTCTGTTCCAAATTTATCTATCTTTTGTTCCAATTTTTCCATCATCATCATCATTTGCTTGAACAAATCTACCTTATCTAAATAACTCTCTATGGGCTGTAGACTGTTATTTACTTTTCCTTGGTCCTCCATATTGTTTGCTCACAATTAACACAAATAACACTTAAAAAACTTATTAAAATATAAACTGTGCACTGATTGTCGTGGTCTTAATATTTAACAAATTAAGCCACACCTAGTTGGGAGCCAAATTATATAATATTCAATTTTTTAAAATATATTCTTTTAAGAAAAAATTTGATTTAATCATTATTATTCAATTTATCTCTCAGGGTATGGTATGGGTTCTTGACAATTAGGCACATAATCTTTTATATAAATGTTTATAAACAAACAACCAAATAAGAGCTGTTTTTTAAATTTAAATTAGTTAGATATATTTAGCCTATAGTTAGTCTGCCTAAAACAATTATCAAATAATAAATAAATAAATACTAAAATTATAAAAGATGGGTATATTACAATATAAAGAGGTTTGGTTTGATTTAAAGGCTGGTTTTGGGTGACCGAATAGGTTAGTGCCCTTTGCTGTGAACTTTTAACTCGGCATTGATCTCCTGCTCTCACCCCCTGGCCTAAAAAAACCCCTTCAAAGATGAGGTAGGAGTGGACAAAAAAAAAATTATGTATGAGCTTTATTTTCAATCGAAGGTACATATGTTTTGGTAATAGTATGTGTCAATTTTCATGGTGATTTTAAAGCCCCTAAAGTATCTCTTATGGACTACTTTAAACTTGATTGTATTCCTTTGTTTTTTTTATGAATAACTTAGTATCACTTATGTTTTTTAAAAAAATGGCTTAAGTCTTGGAAGGTGAAATTTTTACAGGACCATATTCTAAAGTTTTGAAAAAAAAAAATTTAAATCCTGTCTTAGTAGTTTTTTATTCATGAATCACTATATTATTTCATAAGGGGATGTTCTGTAGTAACAGATAGTATTATTCAGTAAAAAACAAAGTATTATTTATTTGAAAACATGGAAACATCATTTTCATAAAAATTATGACTTAAGCCCTTTTGCCTAAACACCAGTGATTAGTTTTTAATAGCCAATTTTAACTTTTTTTTTTTTTTTTTTTTTTTTTTTAGTGGCTGCTTGTTGCCTGAAGAACCTAAAAACGGTAATTATGAAGTGGTTGATTGTTTCCAAGGTGACACGAGTTCCAAGTGCAGCAAGGTACCTGATACTGTCGTCAAATCAGATGTTGCCTTAAAATATTCATGCAATCCAGGCTATGTATTATCAGAGGGTAACAATCCTATAATTTGCAAAAATGGTGGCTGGGATCCTAAACCTCTACGTTGTTTAAGTTGGTTTTGTTTTAAATTCTTTATTATTTCTGTAACCTTACTTTGTGTTGCTCGAATCAAAATTTTGACGAAAAGTTCTTTTGTCAGAAATTTAGTATAGAATACATTTTGTTATAAATGTTGAGTAATCTTTGAAAAAAAATTCATCAATGCTGAAACTTAAAAGATAATGATAAGCTTAATTATGATCAAGAGTTTTTTAAACCATTTTCTTCATTACTTAAATAATGTGTTGTGAGAGCAAAAATGTAAACCATATCTTTATCACATTGTTAATTTTTATTGGATATCATTAAAATTATATATATTTTCAGCTGCAAAGATAACTTAAAATGGTTGCAAAAATAAAAGCATTTGTCAGCAAAATTTTATTTCCACAGTTTCAAACTCAGGAAAAGATAAAGAATAACTTTAAACAATAATAAAAATCCAAAATTGATGAAAATTAATTTAAAATTAACAAGTTCAAATCATCACAGTCATCAAATCATAGTTAAATTTTAATGATGAAACTTTAACATGAACAAAATTAGGTCATGTTCAATCTTTATTTAATTTGGATTATCCTTTGTCGTAAACCTATGACATCCTGCCCAATAGTATCTTTCAATAACACTCCTCTTGTTCCTGTTGAACAGATCTGATTCTAGGACTGCACATTGACAAACGTCTTACTTTGAATCACAAATAAACTCATCCATAAACACCTTAATATCCCTGGAGATGGCCCCGAGACCTTCTAGTTAAGCATAGTTTTTGTAGAGCCAATGGGTAGTATCCCTACATGTTAATCATGAGAGTATATTTTGTATCAAATTTACAAAATGTATTTTATTATACAGCTGTAAATATCTATAAATATATTTAAAAATAAAATAAATGGACTATAGCCTCTATAGTAAATTTTAAGAAAATTATAAATCAGTGTAATTTGATTCATTTTTATGCTTTCTACCTTGAATCCTTCATAACTCACTTGTATCCCATGATTATTTATTATTATATTTTTTTAGAATTATGTAAAGGGATATTTTTATATTCAGTGGATTTGAAATGTTATTACCAAGGCAATAAAGTGGACTGTGGGCAATTAATGAAACCAGGAACCGAAATTCAAGCAGAATGTTTAAATACCTATCATAGGAGTGACTACTTTTTTACCAACTCAACATGTTTGCCTGATGGCACTTTGAGTAACCCAATACACAGATGTCTCCCTGGTAATTGGTTATTTATGTTATGTTGTTATCTGTGTTATGTTATTATTGTTATCCTGTCATCAATAATTTTGTTATTAATTGATCATCATAAAGATTATTTCATAATTGGTTCTTATACATGAAAATGTTTGTTTACTCTATTAGCAATATCATAAAAAAATGTCACATTAAATGGCTAGAATGAGATTACTTAACCTTGAATTATACTTGTATATATTGTTGCCCTTAAAGATCAAAATTGGGGAATGTTGACATTCATATAGTCGCTTGGTATATGCCTGAAGTATTTAATAAATACCCTTATTTTTGATCCAACACCTGTATGTAAGGGATCGTTACAGAGTGAAGATTAGGAACCCCCTCTCTGAACCATTTTTTGGAACCAGAGGGGTGCAAAGTAAGGGTGTTGCCTGTCTCAAAGCATTTTAAGATATACTTGGCTGAGGTAGTGAAGCAATGGATGAGACAAAGTCGAGCCTATGGAGTTTACTTCAATGACAAAGAACTTGTTACCCTGTTCTTCACAGATGATCAGTTGGTGTTGGCTTGGAAGAAAGTATTCCTGGAAATGGTGGTTGTCCAGTTAAAGGAAGTATATGAAGAAGCAGATCTCAGGATCAACTTCCAAAAGACTGAGTATATGGCACCAGGAGATGAGGAGGATGATCTACACATAGGTGATTAAGTATATAGAAAAGTAAAGGCTTGTCTGGTCCAATCTGGAAGATGTAGGGGTGTCTGAGGTTGATGTCCGAAACAAGGTGGAAATTGCAAGGAAAGCAACTAGAATGCGACACCCATTGCTCAGAAACAACACCATCTCAAACGAGAACAAGCGGCATATCTTCCCAGCTGTTGTCGATTCCTTATTAACCTATGGATGTGAGGCATGGTCGATGACTGCTGGGTTTTATTCCAAAGTTTGGACTGCAGAAATGGAATTTTGGAGAAATGTCTCCAGTTAATGAGGATGGACAGAGTCCGAAATGAAGTGGTGAGACAACGAATGGGTGTAGAGGGAACAGTCTCTGAAAGGATCGGGAAACGGCGGTTAAGGTGATATGGGCACTGCAGGAGAATGCCGGAAGAGCATTGGCCGAACAGAGTTCTGGACTGGCAGCTGCCCGAAAAGCATAGGCGAGGAGGACTGAGAACCATCTTGATGGATGGAGTCCAAGAAGATATGACCGGCCCAGGTCTACAGGAGGGTGACTTGGAAGAGATAGAAATGAAATGAAATGAAAAAACTTCTTTATTATCCTGGGACTTAAGTCCCTTAAGAATAAAATAAACATACATAATTGATGACCGGAACAGTGTGGTCATGGCTTAGAATGACAAATTACTAAACTAAAAAATAATTAAGGTAGTAATATATGTACATCTTTACTAGTCAGACTTTCAGAATGAAAAAAAAAAAAAAAACAGAAATAGCTAATTCATCAGTGATAATTTGAGTAATATAAACACACACACAAAAAAAAAAAAAAAAAAAAATAAAATAAAATAATAATAATAATTGGTATTTATAGCATCTGCAGTTTGAAGTTATTGTCTGTTTGACTGGGCAAGGAGAAGGTGGTTGAAAAAGAGCGATTTGAAGGAGGAAGCAGTTCTTACATGACGGATCTCAGGAGGGATAGAGTTCCAAAGAGAGGTTGCTTTGGCTAGAAAGGACTTGTCAAAGGCAGCAGTACGGTGAGGAGGAGGGTAGAGGTCAGAAAGACGGGATCTGGTAGAACGGGACTGAATTGATGATTTAAATTGAAGGGATTGGAAGATATAGCTGGGACAATGAGTTCTGATAACCTGATAGAGGAAGGAAGCTAGGAAATACTGGCATCTGTAACGAGGATAAAGCCACCTTAACTCGGCGTAATACTGGGTTATATGCGCGTCTCTGGTGATCCCGAATACAAACCGTATTGCACAGTTCATAATACGCTTGAGTTTTGCTTCGAGCTCACCTGAAAGTCCGCTGTACACCTCGCAACCGTAGTCAAAGTGGGGAAAGACAAGGGAAGAAACAAGGAGTTTGCGAATATTGAATGGTAGGAGATCATGGAGGCGACGGAATTGCTTTAGGGTTGCTATGGTTCGGCGGGATATTTGGGAGATGTGCGGTTTCCAAGAGAGAGTTTGATCAAGAGTAATACCTAAGTTCTTGACAGATGAATGAAAAGAGATAGGAGTATTGTTTAGGAAAAGGTTGGGAGAGCTGGGAATGGATTTAAGGAGAGCAGGTGATGCTATCAGGATGGCTTTTGTTTTTTCAGCGCTTAGCAGGAGTTTGTTGCTGTTTGACCAAGCACTTATATTGTCTATGTCCTCCTGAAGTTTAGAGATAGCATCAGGAAAGTCATTTGGGGTAAAGGAAATATAAATCTGAATATCGTCGGCATAGAGGTGGTATTGGGATTGCTTGATGGAGAGCGGAAGATCATTTATGAATATGGAGAAAAGGGTAGGAGATAACGAGGAACCTTAGGGTACACCTTTTGTTAGAGGCAGTGAGTCGGAGCGGGGTTTATTGGGAACTACAACATACTGGGAATGGCCAGTAAGGAATGATTGAAACCATTGAAGAGTGCCTGTGGATACTGGGAGTCTATGGAGTTTGGTTAGGAGGATATTATGGTCGACAGAATCGAAGGCTTTAGAAAAATCAAGCAAAACAAGGATTGTTATTTTATGCTGATCTATGGCCTTGTGGAGATCTTGAGAAATTTGGGAGAGAGCAGAGTGAGTAGAATAGCCAGGCCAGACTGGAAGGGGTTCAAAAGGTTATTTTGCTCATGGTAGAGGGATAACTGAGATTGGACCAGACACTCTAAAGATTTAGAAAGGTTTGAAAGGAGAGAAATTGGGCGAAAGTCATTAGGAGATACCGGAATTTTTCTTCAGTGGACGGACCAGAGCGGTTTTCCAGGAAGTTGGGAAGGTTGCATTGTCTAGAGAAAAGTTATAGATATGATATAATATTGGAAGGATGGAAGGAAGCGAGGCTTTGATTAGTTTAACTGGGATGTCTGTTTAAGAGAGATGTGTGGAGCTCGGCTCTGTCCTTAAATGGAATCCCATGTTGGAACACACTGCCAGTAAGTAAGAAAAGGAAAATCCGTTGCACAGATGGTTAACAAAATTTGAGGTGTGCATAGCAATGATACCTTAGGAAAAAGCACCGTACGTAAGTGGTTTGCTTTGTTATAAAAAAAAACAAAAAAAAAAACGGAAATTTTAACTTGGAAGAAGCAAAGTGCTTGGGTCGTCCTTCAACTGTTAATGATGACTAAATTCCAAAAATTACCTGAAAGATGGCAAATATAATTGATTCAATAAAAAATGTGTCATATATGATTGATTAAAAATATTTACAAGAATCTAGTGTTTCTGAAGTGGTTTCTACTAACTCTAAGTGCAACACACATTTGGATTATAACATTTGAAAAATGAATGATAATGAGAAGCTAATTATTCCATTAAAACCAGTGAAAACGAATATACAGGTACCAATTAGGAATTGTTCAGCATACTACATGAAACTCACATCAGATTAGGCCATAGAGAGAAAAAACTTATTCTTAAAGAGTTGTAAGTAAAATACAAACACATTACAGATGAGGTTGTAATGTATTTAAATGTATGCTAATAATGTCAAATTAAACACAATGCATCTAAGAAAGGTTTTGTTGTGAAACCAATGGTCAGTTCTGAGTTAAAATTCAAGATTACAACTGAATTACGGAGAAGAAAATGTAAATCTCAGCATGTTATACATTCACTATTAGTAAATATTTCAAACATGTCAATATTCCCCAGATTTCGGTCTTTTATAACATATATATCATATATATGATGTTGAATTTAATCTATTTGTCCATTATTGCTTAGATTGCGGCATCAAGAATGCAATAAATGGTGTTAAAATTATGATTAGAGGTGGCACAAAGACTCGGAAGTCTGAATACCCATGGCATGCTGGATTCTATCTCCTTGAGGGAGAAAATCCGGTTTATAAATGTGGTGGCACAATTATTCATCCTAAAGCTATATTGACAGGTTTGCTTTTTAAATAATACCTCTCTTGTAGTTTGTTTGAGATATGGTTGTATTTTGTTATCAAAATTAAAATGATCATTTTTGTCTATGAACTCTAATTATTGATCTCTATTAATTCAACCATGTTAGGACATTTTCAAGGATATGATACAATTAAAAACATTTATTTATATTAAAAGAAAAATTCCAATTTACAAATTAACATAATAATTAGTTTACAAGAATTTATCTACCTTAACCATTTATATTTAATTAGGAAGTCAATTATTGAATTTATGTTTAATGTTAGTTTTTTAAATTTATTGTCAGCTGCCCACTGTGTTTATGATGACAATATAAAAAGGCTAAGAGATAAAAAAGACATGCGAGTTGCTGTTGGCAAATACTGTAGTAACTGGAATCATGAAAGTGATGAAAAAAATGAACAAAAATTTGGAGTATTATTTTTTTTCTTTTTATGATTTTATGTCAAGTTTATATTTTCTATTGATATTCTATTTAATTTAAAATTAGGTGATTGACATTTTTATTGAAGAGCGATACAGAGGGGAAGATAGTAGATTTGAGCAGGATATAGCAATACTCCATCTAAACAGATTAATCACACTTAGACCTCATATAATGCCAATATGTTTAGATAAAGAAAATAAATTTCATTTGGAGCGAATACCTAATGCTACTGGCACTGTAAGTTTCATTTGTATATTTTTTAAATGCATGCTAATACATTGAGACAGGATATCCATGATTTTTCATGTTCAATTAGCTTGCATGTATCGGCTTCAAATCCAAACAACTATCCCATTCGTCAACTACAGAATATAAGGTTACAATTTTATATTAAACATTTCATTCTTTCTGATCCATTTTTTTCTCCAGTGAATCTTTATTTATTCATTTCTATCAACGTTTTGGCCTAGTAACATTATTTTTACAAATTAAAAGCTAAATCTCAAAATTAACATGTTGTTATGATTGTTAAAATAATTATTTGCATACCATCTAGTTGTCCAATCTCTCAATCCCTATATTTTTTAACATTATATATTGAAATTTACAACTTCATAATACAATAATTAAATACTATAAAAGAAAAATGACATGAAACAGACTTGTAGAAGAACAACCCATTGGTAGCACTCCTGTAACTATTCTAAACCAGAAGGTCTCGAGGCTATCTTCTTTTCAGACAGCTCAGAGGATTATCAGGAATCGAAGAGGAAGGTTGAAACTAGCAGGTTAGGGTAGGAATGGAGTTTGTTATAGAGCCAATGATGTCTGGTTCGGGCCAGGTGAGCAACATATGGAACATTTAGGTCTTTATTTGTATATTTGTATTAGGTATATGGAGGAGTTTATTTGTGACTAAGTAAGGAGCATTGAGGATTTTAGGAAGGCTTTTGGATTGCATGGATTGGATACGGGAAGAATTTGATGGTTTAGAAGACCTCCAAAGTTCAACTCTGTAAGTCCATATAGGCCTTACGATAGTTATGTAGAGGAGACTTTTGTAGTTAGATGGAAGATTAGAGTATTTGTCTAGTAAGTTTTGAAATAACCGTAAGCGACGAGCAGTTTCTTGTCGTTTCAGTCTAGTGTGAGGATTGCATGTGAGATGTTTGTCAAGCAGGAGTCCTAGATAGCAGATCTGTTCGACTGGGACAGATGGAATTATTAAAGGATACTGTAGGGCAGGATGTCATTGGTTTATGACAGATGGTAAAGATTATTTGGTGAGATTTGAAACACACAATACATGTGTATCAGATGATGATCGAAAGCCTACTACTGCTTAAGCACGTAAACAAAACTGCTTCTGTTCTTTTAGTAAACAACTAGTAATACCGCCTAATACCAGTATCACTAAGTACAACTTCTTCATTCACAGTGATAGCAGTAACCAAAAACAATTAAAAACTTAAGTTAAAAACAGTCTCAGATGTGGGAATGTAGGGTTTGAGAGGCAATAGTAGGATCAATATTGACTGATAACACACAAGTGTCATCAACATATGTAGAAAGGAAAGTGTTAGGATTGGTTGGGATGTCAGATGTGTAGATTGTGAAGGGAATGGGCCCGAGGATACTACCTTGTGGGACGCCAGCAGACTGAGCAAAAAGGGATGAATAGGAACTCTTCAATATTTAAGATGGTTAATTTTCATATTTATAAATCATGTTGATTTTTGCCAGGTTGTGGGTAGTGGTGCAACAAGAAGAGATGGTCCGGTAAGTGAACAGCTAAGAGTTGCCAGGTTTCCAGTTATAGGATTTCGAGAATGTATTAAAAAAGTAAAGCAACCTTACTTTATTACTTATGATAAGTTTTGTGCAGGATTATCCAATGGTAAGTTTGGCCTTTGTGTTTATCTTTGGCAGTTAAACTTTATTCAAAGGTATCTTAAAATCTTTTATTTTTTTTAAAGGTACCAGTGTAGAAAAAGGAGACAGTGGTAGTGCCATGACCTTTCCCATGTTTCGTGATGGCCATGAACGGCATTTTATTTATGGAATTGTTAGCTTAAGGACGTCAGCAAGTGATCATCTGGCTGCATTTACAAATGTTACTATGCATATGCAATGGATGGAAGAAAGGCTTAATTTTATTGAATATTCTTTGAAGAATTTAACATATCTTTCTGTTTGATGTTAGTATTTGAACCAAATTGGGTTTTATTTATTTTAAAGTTGATCGGTTAAAAAATAAAAACAGCTCCCCAGGATAAAATATTACGATAAGCACAACAATCGATGAAGTTAATCGCTTAGATCGGCCCTTAGGGTAACTTGGTCATGGGTTATTTTATTTCCATATTTATGGATTATAATTATTATGTTGTTTGTAGTTGGAGAAGGTTCAATAAGTTTAAAGAAAAGATTATTTTGATAAACATATTATGCTGTTTTTGAATCTCTAATGGATTTCCACCAATTTTAATGAATTAGTTTTTTGTCAGGCTGTGATGCCTCTGTGAAAAAAGAAAGAATTTAACTGAGTCTCTGTAGGTAACTGATTTAATTATCCCTAAAGTATATAAAAATTATATAAACTACCATGTAGATTTTTCTTTTAAATTTTTTTTTTTATATGATGGAGTTTCAGTTGTCTGTTGAGAATATATGATGGAGAAGACGGTTGGAGCTGAGATCATCGAGAAATATCACACTAATAAGGAGCACTTATTGTATTTGTGTGCCAATATTTCAGCCTACATTGTAGGCCTTCATCAGGGCTAAGAGAAACAAGATAACAACCAATACAATTAAAAGAAAAGTAATAATAAGTTTGGTAAAAAAGTAATAAATAAGAGAAACAAGACAACAACTAATACAATTAAATGAAAAATAATTATAAGTTGGGTACAATAATATGATGACAGTAATTTATGTTTGTTTCCATATTACTTTCACTTACCTATATATGAAATATATAATAAGGGAAAGTATTGTGATCATAAAAATTTTCAAATTTGAGTTTTCATATTTTTTCACCGAAAATACACGTTTTAGGGTCTCCTGAGTCCAATATACCAAATTCTGCAAAAAGGTCTGTGTGTGTGTGGGTGTGAGCATGCTTGGTGTTTGGTAAATCTAGCAAGAAAGCGAAAAGTTGTATGAAACTGAAATTTCACATTTAAGACAACTATAGGCCCGAGATGTTACAGTAACTTTTTCATCAAAATCAGCTAACCAGAAGAAGTACTTTTATACCATGTCTTTTGCACTTTTTTTACGATTCTCTCAAAAAAAGACTCTAACGATTTTGATTAAACTCGTTATATCAGTGTAAAACTTAATAGGCTTTAATATCATGTAGGTTTCATTCTGATTGAAATAATCTAACAGGGCTTAAATGCCGAAATTTTATAATTTTCTTCCTCTGAAGTACCTTTAATTTTGCAGATTTGAATAAATTAACCAGATCATATTGTTAGCATTGATAAAAAAAAGGAAAAAATATATAAGTTGATTGAATTTGATATAAAATGAAAGGAGAAAAGAGCAAAAGTATTTGTTGATGCAATTTTTGTATTATTGAATATAAAAACAGTAATATAGATGTATAATATACCGTTGGAAAGCTAAGGTTTTCGAAAAAATATTGTACACATAATTGTAGAAGTTAATGGAGAGAGATGGAAAGCCGATAAAACTAACTATTTTCATCTCTAAATGCATTTAAATATTCTTAAATTGACTATAACAATGGAAGTAAGTGAAAGTCATGTTTTGGGCTCACCAGATTTTTTGTTACTCTACCCAACTTATTATTATTTTTGTTTTAATTGTATTAGTTGTTATTTTATTTCTCATAGCCCTGATGGAGGCCAAAACATTGGCATATAAATACAATAATTATTGTGTGTTTTTTATTATTTATTAATTATTAGTGTGTTTTTTATTAATGACCGTCCCCCAATCCTCTTTTCCATCATATTTTTTAAATGCATTGTTGAAATCTATTTATATATCCTTGTTATATAATCAAGATTTCAAAATATTTCTTCAGGTATCTTCTTAATCTTCCTCAGTATGCCATTTCTAGCATCGAGGAGACTCTAATTAGTAATAACCACTCTTTCCAGTCACTGCCTAACAGTCATTTACCTCTTCTACCAATACTCTTTATAAATTACAGCTACCATACTCTGGTATGCCCTTTTAGTCTCTTCCTAGTGGGTCAAGCTTTTAATATTGTAACATGATCTATGTCCTCGTTCATGTGGCAGACATGTCTAAGCCACTTGAGTTGTCTGTTATCCAAAAGTGGTTTTGAGTTCATATGCTCCCAGCTGCTCTTTTATGCTTTCATTTGAATGCCATTCCTCCTTGTTTCCCCATCGATTTTGTGGGAGCCTCATTACTGCTGCTGTTACATAATTATAATTTCTGTCCAACTTAGTTCAGCTTTCATCACTGTAGGTGAGAATAGGAAAGTATACATACTTTATATATTATATTTTATATTATATATATATATATATATATATATATATATATATATATATATATATATATTATAATATGCTTATTTAAAAAAATATTCTTTTAAGAAAAATTAATTTAAACACTTATTTACTTCATTATAACTCATTTTACTCTCAATTTTGAGAGTAAATTTTGAGAGTCAGGGTATGGTATGGGTTCTTGACAATCAGGCACAAATGTATTATACAACTTTTTAATTTTAATAATAACTTACAAACATAATACAAACAATATGCAGGCTAACTATAATTATTCTCCATGTTCAGACAGGAACTCCTACCTCCC
Source organism: Piezodorus guildinii (assembly GCA_023052935.1). Lineage (NCBI taxonomy): Eukaryota > Metazoa > Arthropoda > Insecta > Hemiptera > Pentatomidae > Piezodorus > Piezodorus guildinii. Next base: position 79,107,572 of record CM041294.1, on the reverse strand, counting down.
CAGGTCCCCACTCAAAAACTACTGACTCCTATCAGCTCATAAACCCAACTCTGACCAGGTATAAAGATGCCTGCCACTTTGTCCCTAGTTCATTTTTACCTGGTAAAACCCTTGCAACCAAAATGGATTCTATGTTTGTAAACAAACAACCAAATAAGAGCTGTTATTTAAAATTTACTTTTTATCTTATTGTTAGCCTGCCTAACTCAATAATAAATATATAAATTAATAACTACTAAAATTATAAAAAATGGGTATATTACAATATATATAATATATATATTATATATATATATATATATATATATAATATATATGAATTTTGGTCTTCTTATCCACTGAGGACAGTGTTCGTGATCTGGTTTCCTTCAATTTTCTGTTTGATATTTTTTGGCGCCTATCTTACCAAAGTCACTAATAACAGGCCCTAAATAGGATTATTCCTTCACTATTTGAAGAACTTCCCCATTGTACCAGAAAAATGTTATTAATTATTTTTATTTTTTTCTTTCTTTTATATTTTAACTCTATTATCAGTTCACTTGGTTCTCATTTTTTACAACATAATTAGCTTCTGAAGAATGTTTTTAATTTATTTATTTATTGTGTTGTTTGCATATTCATCCATAATTGTAAATAGTAGTTAATTATGTTAATTTTGTCTGTTGGCCAGACATACTCCATATTTCAACTGTACAAACCTGTTATTCGTTAGGGACTCAGTCCCAGAATAAAAATTATTTTCTACTCTATTCTATTCTACTGTAGGGCTAATTGGACTACTTCCTCTTCTTATCTCGGCGTAACCAACACTTCACTCTTAAAGGCATTAATTTGCATTTACTTTCCTCAATAGCTCTTTTTCCCTTTCTATCTGTAATTTCACCTTTGAATCTACTATGAGGACAGTGTATAATATATATAATTTATATATATATATATATATATATATATATATATATAATATATATATATATATATATATATTTATATATATATATATGTATAATCTGTAAGTAAAAAACCGTTTTATTGTAAAGAATTTATAAATATATTTCTTTTTACTTTCACTTACTATATATAGTAAGGGAAAGTATTGCGATCGTGAAAATTTTTGAATTCCAGTTTAAAATGGAAATACACATTTTAGGGTCTCCTGAGACCAAATAACCAAGTCTCGCAAAAAGGTCTGTGTGTGTGTGGTAACTCCCGGGCAAAAATGGTAAGTCCTATGAATCTGAAATTTCATATTTAGGACAAATATAAGCCCAAGACGTTACAAAACCTTTTTCATCAAAATTAGCTTACCAGAAGAGCCACTTTACACTATGCATTTTTCACCTTTTTTCGATTTTCTCAAAAACAGTTCTGACGATTTTGATTACACACACTATACCAATGTAAAATTTAATGGGCTTTAATATCATGTAGTTTTCATTTGGATTAAAATGGTCTGACAGGGCTTAAATGCCGATATTTAAAATTTATTTTCTCTAAAGTACCTTTAATTTTGTTGGTCCTATAGAAATAACTATATTATCTTGTTACCACTGATGCAAAACAGGTAAATATATAAATTGATTGAATTCGATACCCAACTAAAGGAGAAAACAGAAAAAATATTTTTTTAATGCAATTTTTCGTTTTTGAACATAAGAGCAGTAATATACATGTATTATATACCGTTGGAAAGCTAAAGATTTTAGAAATTAAATTAAATTAATTCTTTAATAGTTTCACGTACTATTTATTATCTCTAACTGTATTTGAAAATTATTTCATTGATTTTAATAATGGAGGTAAGTGAAAGTCGTGTGTTGCCCGCACCAGATTTATTTTTATAACTTGGATTTTTTCTTTCCCTTCTTTTCAAAAGCACTTATCAAATAATTGATCATAACAATATATTTTTCAAAATCAATTGAACTTCATGTTTATTTATAAAAAATTTGAATGAATTTTTTAAGTGAATTTAATAAAAAAATCTCATCTATGGCTCACAGTCAATTCCCATCAGTCCTCTTCCTCTAAATATTAAAGACTTTCTGTTGAGACAAGTTTGTTGTGGTGGACGTAATATTTAGTTGAAAGAAGAACCAAAAAACATCAGGTGCTAAGTCTGTACATCAAGAGCAATAAAAATGTTTATATGAACCATGGTATTAATTTTCATAGAGATGCTGTGGCTAATATTGAATTAGTAGCTTATAATAAAAAATTGTTGAAATATTAATATAAGTACAGATGAACAGTCCCCTTTAAGAAATATAGTTTAGTACAATAAAATCCATTGTATTCGGGGGAACCAGTGAGTAATAGTTTATTTAGGAGGAATATCAATATTTGACCATTTAGAGATTCAGAAGGGAATTCGTCCCGGTGACGGTCAGATATAGAAAAACAATGAAATAGTCTAAACTATCGTTTTGCTAAAGTTTTGACCCCCATCTTCCATCACCATCAGGGCCTCTCCAGCAAAGGTTGCAAGGATGAGACTGCTGATAGAGTTCCAGATGACCCACTATGACAGTCGAAACATTGGCAAAACATAAATAGTTTCTAAAAACAATAGACTATTTCATTGCTTTTCTTTATCTTCCCATCACCTGGAAGAAGTTCCTGCTGTTTACTCTTTAATCTTTTCATTTGTAGATGGCGCATCAAACTGTTCTTTGTTGGTCATTCTGAAACAAAATGGCGGATGACAAAGTTAAGCTAAGGGTTATGCAGTAACTTTGGCAAGAAAAACAACAACAACAAAAACTCAAAGAAACCTTGGCTTAGGAACAGTCAAATGGATTAACATAAGTTTAATAGATTATCAACTTAGTGTGACTTATGCCTTTAGAGTAATGAAAACTAAAAATAAATGAGCAGAGAAATCTTGGAGAAAAGACGCGGATTTATTGTTTTTTATTCAATCACATCTTGAGATAAGGTGTGACATGTTATAGTGGATAAAACGCTGTAACAACATAAGAAATAGTACGAATTTCTATATGTACTCAACCTCTCCTAAGTTGTGGAGGTACAGGTTTTGTTTTTCTTTAAACGTGGATTTGTTCGATTACTATGGTTGAATTTTGATAAACATATATATTCCTCTTTATTTTTTTGCATTATTAGTCAAGTTTATTTGAAAAAAATATTTGGCTTCGCCACTTCCACTTCAATGTTCTTAAGTTCAGCTGTTATCTTTCTCAGAGCACAAATAGCTGCCAGACATTTGTACTACTTCGTAAAATTCTACATGGAAATTAGTTTCTTTACTTAACAGAAAATTAAGACCATTTTTGTTCCATTTCTATACGTCCAATATCAGTAATCAAGGCATCGTACATTTGTTTGAAGAGATTTCAGAACTGCTGACTTTCAGAACTACAGGGCTTTTTGCCATTGACATACACCTTAAGACATGCGTGAGCTTTTTCTTGACGAAAAATTTGAAATTAGATTAGAATTATTAGAGGAGGAGTAAGTTTTTATGAATCAAATGAATGATCTAATCCTCGGAATTTTTTAAAATGAAAATAAATGTTTTAAAAATTGAGTTGGGGATCACTTGTAGCTGGGTGGCTAGCGTAACAGCCTCCCATGCTAAAGGTTACGGGTTCAAACCCGCAGGTGGTCCTAGGATTTTTTAATGGCAGTAAAAAATCCTTAGTTACGCCGTCCTTCGGAGGGGACGTTAAAAGGTGGTCCCGAGCCTGTGCGATGTCAGGTACTCGTTAAAGATCCCTATCCTAATAAAACCTGGATAGGCAAAATTTAGGACTCCCACTGTAGCATCGTCCGATTAGCCATAGTAGCATAAGGTGACGTTAAATAAATAAATATACAAACAAAAATTGAGTTGTAACTTATATAGATAAGTATCTTCACCAAGGAGGTTGTAATAGTATTACAACCTCCTTGATCTTCACAATCGTATTAACTCCACTTGAGGTTACAATCAGTATTGTAGGTTATAATCAGTTTGATTAGGGTGTGATCGTTATATTTATTTATTTTCAAGATGTCGTTTAATTCACCTCCGGCTGATGAAATGTTCTTAAGACAGGTTTTTGAATCGTAAGTTTTATATTAATGCATTATGCATAATTTTATTTTTGAAAACGATTGATGGCTTCTATGGTTGGAAATATTTTGTTGTAGAGTTGACAGAGACAGAAGTGGACATATTTCTGCAGATGAGCTACAACAAGCTCTTTCAAATGGGACCTGGAAACCTTTCAATCCAGAAACATGTCGATTGATGATAGGTAGAACTTAGTATTATTAATATTCTTAATAGTTCTTTTTAGGAGATGATGTTGTAGATATATGGCTTACGTTATCTGTTTTTAGGGATGTTTGATAAGGGTAAGACTGGCACAATATCTTTCCACGATTTCGGTGCACTTTGGCGTTATGTGAATGACTGGCAAGCTTGTTTTCGTTCCTTTGACCGAGATGGATCAGGAAACATTGATGGTTCAGAGTTGAATACAGCTTTATTATCATTTGGCTATCGTCTTGCCCAGCCAACTGTGAATATTATGGTGCAGAAGTTTGATCGTCTTGGAAAAGGCACAATCTTTTTTGATGATTTTATTCAGTGTTGCATTATTCTTCATGTAAGTATTATTTATTGGCTGATTAATAGTACTATCATGTTATTTCAATCTTGTTTTTCCCTGAATTCATCTTTAACATCACTGCAAAAATCGATGTTATAGTCATTAATTTAACATTCCATGAATTATTTTTTGTGCTATTAAAGTTTTGATCGCTGATAAGGAAGTTAATTTGTGAAGTAATAAACTTATATTCATTAACAAAAGTGTCTAGGTTTAAAACTCTCTTGTTGAAATAGCTCAATACAAATAAAATAATTTTACTGAATAAAACTGCAGATCAACACGTATAAAAAAAAAAAAATAAACAATAATGTTGAAAAAGAAAAAGCTAAGAAATAAAAAGGATGCTTGAAACAGCTCTATGGACATGATTTTTGATGTAATGACGTTTTGCTTGTTTTAAGAAGGATTAATAATAAATATATATTACACAATAAATCATTCATTAGCTATTGAAGAAATGATTACTCTATGATTAATTGACACACAATATGGATACTTGGTTGGAACTAAGTTAATAAAATACAATAAAGAGTTATGATGATGAAGTCTGAAACTTCTATGATGCACATGAATCATGATGTTATCTATTAAATATTAAAATTACAAGTTAATTATACTGTGTTTAATTAGTATTTATTTCCCGTATTTTGTGAATTTACCACAAAGTTTGAAAGTCCATGGTTATTTTCAGACAGGCTGACTATGGAAATTAGATCTGACTTCATTTTAGATAGGCTGTTTCTTTCTGTTGCTCTTAAACTTTGATTAATTTTCCACTTGTTTAGTTGTTTTACAGTGTTCCAATCGTTTTAATAATATATTACTTTAAATTATTAAATAACTAAAAAAGTTATTGTAATTAATAATAATTATACAATTTATTATTATTCTAATGATTTTTATTTATTTTTTCCAGACTCTCACAGAAGCATTTAGACAACAAGATACCGATCAGGATGGTGTCATCACTCTGCACTATGAGCAGTTTATTTCAATGGTTTTTTCAATAAAAACATAATATTGTCATTATTAGGTCATTCTTCTTAATATTCCCTTAAAAAGAAAAAAAAGATCTATCTTCACTTCAATTTTATCTGTCTTTTGTGATATTACTCATAAATTATTCCATTCTTTATTTTATTTCCATGTGAGAAAGGTTGGGGATATTATTTCTATACATTTTATACGTAAGTTGTGTAATAGTTTACTATTTTATGATCCTTAAAGGGTCATTATTTTTAAATTAAAATATTCATAATGAGTATCTTTTTAATAATATTTTGTAAAGGATTATAAGAATGGAAAAAGTTTTGAAATGATATTTTTATGTAGTACCTATACATATATTCAAAATATATATATATATATTCAAGTTATGTGCATTTTTGTGAACTTATTTAAGTAATAATTTTAATTATATTTCTTACAACACTTACTGGACAAACTCTCAAACCTTACACTTCACAAAAAAGGCTAATTTACATGACCTTTATGAGGCTGATTTGGACTAGGTGAATTGTGGGACCTTATTCTTCTTTCATCTAATCCTTACAATCCAAAATCCTCCATAAAATCCTTATGGTCATGAATAAACTCATACATAATGACCTTAATGATATATGTTGCTGATTTGGCGCAAACCAGGTACAATTAAATTCCATGATGACAAACTCCATTCCTCCTCTAATCCTGTAGCTTTAAACCTTTCTTTCTCATAATCCTCCGATAATTCTGATAAAAATATGGCTCCAACATCTGATTTATAATATTTTTTGGAGTTTCTATAACTTCAATTGTCAGTTTCTTTAATTGTGTATCATGCCATTGTTTAATGTTATATTACTCAGATTCAGTTCGTGTATTTATTAATACGTTTGTAAGTCTTAATAAATGTGTTTCAACCAAAGTTATTAAAATCTTGAAAATTACTGTAATAACTCTGATTTAAAGATTTGTAGTAAAAAAAAAGATTTCCTTGTGAAATAGAGGTGAAACAAGAATTTTTGCCAAGTCCCACACTATTTACAATATTTATAAACGATCTAGAAGAAGAATTAGCTGGTGGAATTCTTGTAAATAAATGGAAAATAAAAACCTTAATGTTCGATGACACAGTGCTCTTAGACTCTTCAGCTGCTTCCTTACAATCAATAATCAGAGATTTGGAAATACTCTAAAGTGCACCTCAGTAATTTATGTATTGTGTTGTGACGGGAGAAGAGGAGAAAGATATAAGAAAAACGAGAAATGGTATTTTGAGGGACAAAAAGTGAGTTGTGTTGATAATTATAAATATCTTGGTATTAATATTAATACTGCATTTAACTTTAAAATAAACAGTAGATAAAACGTAATTAAAGCTATATTTACTATTAATAGTATTTGGCAATAGCTGATAAAAATATTTCTGTAAACAAAAAAAGCAAGTGCCCTACAATGGGTGGTTTTTTAGGGGAGCAGGTCTGGGGAGACTTGAATTTACCAGAAATGGAAAGGATGCAAAAATACTTTATTGAAAGGTTCCTCATCTCCTAATGAATATATTTGATTACATATTATATTTATAAATCACAACCTCACCCCTGTACAATTAATTATACTTTAAAATTTCATCTTAAACATACAGAAATCAAGTCAAATACATTCATGCTTAGGCATTCTGATTGTCCTCCACTAACACTTTACAATGTTCTGTTCACGCCATATGTTATGGCCTGATAAGGTTTTCCATGGCTGTTAAATTTAAAATAAAAAACTCCCTAAATTTATGATATTTATCATAAGAACATTTTATTGTACTTTATTTTTTATTTGGTTTAAAAAATAGTCTTTGTAAATATAATTAAAAGTTTTTGCCAAGAAAGTGAAGAATAACTGAAGAGAAAAAAAAAAAAAGACGGTTTGTGGCGAGTCGAGTAGGTATGGGTAAATACAAAATTTTCTTGTATCTGATACATTTGATACTGATACTTTTTTTGTATCTGATACTTTTTTATCTAATACTGTTGAATACGAACGCACATGCATATATATTATAATATGCTTATTTTTATAAAATTTATTCTTTTAAGAAAAAATCAATTAACACAAATATTTACTTTATTATAACTCATTTTACACTCAGGGTATGGTGTGGGTTCTTGACAATCAGGCACACAATCTTTTATATAACTTTTTTAATCATAATAATAACTTACAAAGTAACACAAACAATATGCAGGCTAACCAAGATCCCTCTTCATATTCAGCTCCACACTCTCCAAGTTCCCAGTCAAAAACTAACTATGCAGGGTGTCCCTTGCATCCAAAATGGAGGTTATGTTTACAAACAAACAAATAAGAGCTGTTATTCAAATTTTACCTTTTATCTTATTGTTAGCCTGCCTAACTCAACAAAAAATATATTAATTAATAACCACTATAATTATAAAAAAATGGGTTAATTACAATATATATATATACATAGTTCAAGTGCAGTGGAAATAAAGTCGGGTACTCTGTGTAGCTGTTGTGTTGTGGGGTAGAAAGAGCGAAATCCAAATTGGTGATCTGATATTATGTCATGGTCTGTCAGTATGTTAATAATCGTCCGTACAACAATTTTTCAAATATTTTTGAGCATACTGGAAGAAGGCTAATAGTCTTTGTCTTTGTTAGGTTTAAGTAACATTGTTAGGTATTTAAAATTAAGTAACATTGTTAGGTTTAAGTAACATTGAAATCGTAGAATATTTCCATTGAATGGGGAATTTGGTCGTCCTGAGTATAGCATTGTATAATGTAGTGAGATATACTAAAGCTTTTCTGGGGATTTTTCGAAGCACCTCAACAGTGATAAGGTCGTAACCAGGAGTCTTTCTTTTCGGCATTACAAATCTGTCTTCATACCTCGGAAGGAGTAAAGGGTTTTGGTGGAAGGTATTAAAGTTATAGAGTATTAGGCAGTGGAATAAAAGAACCTTGTACTAGACAGCTTGTTTATTACTGCTATATATACAAACAACATGGCGCAGGGACGCTACCAACTGGACTGCTTGTTGTTGGGCTGCTGTACACCTAGGTGGAAGTTCAGTGCCACAACTATCTTTACATATACAATCGATATTTAACACACCCCCTCAATTGAATGTTTTCAAATATATACATACACAAGTAAATATTCAATTGTATCTCACATACAAAACAAGTAAAAATATTATTCTATTACAAAATTCTACACAACAAAACAAGTAAAAATATTATACTATTACAAAATTCTATACAACAATTTTAGCACAATATATATAAATGACATCAATATATTAATTAATTAAAGCCTTCCGAAACATTTGAAACTTATCAAAGGCAAGTGGTTTTGTGAACAAATCTGCCACATTGCGGTCAGAATTGATGTGTTCCACAGATATTATTTCTTTGGAAATAAGATCTTTAACAAAATGGAATTTTATATCAATGTGTTTTGCTCGTTTAGAGTTTTCACAATTCTTTATAAAAGCTATAGCACTAGTGTTATCCACCAACAGTTTTCCACTTAATGTTTCACCACTGAACTCACTAATTATACCACTTAAACTCACAATTTCCTGTGATGCCATTCCTGCTGCAATGTACTCCGCTTCCATCGTTGACAGAGCCACACATGCTTGCTTTCTTGAATACCAAGCTATAGGATTGCTTCCGCAGAATGCTGCAAAGCCACTTACACTCTTTCGTGTTTCTATGTCACCTGCCCAGTCAGCATCTGAATAACCAATAAGTCCTAGGTTGTCACTTGGTTTGAAAGTAAGACCCATATCTCGAGTTTCTTTGAGATATCTGAGTATTCGTTTTGCAGCTTTCCAAGACTGCTGAGTAGCTTTATCTAAACATCTAGATAAATAGCTAATTGGGAATGATAAATCCGGGCGAGTTGTTGTGCTCAGATACATAAGTCCACATACCAAGCTCCTGTATGGTATATTTTCATCTAAAGGTGGACTGTCAGCGTTAAGTTTAAATCCAACCTCCATGGGGGTTGATACCTTCCTGCACTCTACCATATTATAATCTTCAAGGAGTTTATCAATAAAGCGGGTTTGTGTAACCCTTATTTTCTTTTCTTGCCTTTCAATCTTCATCCCTAAAAATTGAGAAGCCTTCATTTCTTTAATGCTGAACTCTCCTTTTAAATTGTTCACTAATTCTTCAATAGCCTTTTCATCCCCTGTAATTAGGCCACCATCCACAAAAAGAACAAAGAACACCCTACTCTTGTAGTAAAGGCATAAATCATATTGGGATCTTTTAAATCCCAATTTTAACATAAAAGAATTAAATCTTTCATTCCAATACTTCGGTGCTTTCTTAAGTCCATAAAGTGGCCTATTAAGTCTCAGAGTTTTTGTAGAACAACTTACAAAGGTTTTATAATCACATCAACTTGTCTAATACTCCAATCATTTTGGCATGCAAATGACAACAGAGTTCTTACAGTATCCATTCGGCAAACTGGCGAGTAATTAAATACACAATCACCTTGAGTTTGTTCTTCAAACCCTCTTGCTACCAATCTGGCCTTTTTGATTCCATCTTCCTTCACTGTGAAAACCCATTTAGTTGTGATTGGGACACTTCCATTCGGTGCTTCCTCTTCAGACCAAGTGTTCATCTTCTCATGAGCTTTTAATTCTTTAATAATGGCTTCCTGAAATTCCTCCTTTTTATTAGCATCCTCATAAGATGATGGAACTCCATCTGATCGGCTTACCATACAGTATGCATTATATAACTCATAATCATTTAGGAAATGAGGTTTTGACCGGTTTCTCTGAGGTCTAGAAGTTTCTTCTGAATGCTCTGGATTGGATTCTTCATTCTGAAGTCTGGAAGGGTTTTCTGACTGCTCTGGATTACAATCATTCTGAGGTCTAGAAGTTTCTTCTGGCTGCTCTGAAATATTAGTGTTATTCTCTTCACCATTTTTCCTTCCCTCTTCATAGCTTCCACCACTATTATGATAGACAATAGGTACATTTTTAACTTCTTTATAGGGCATTTGGCTCTCCTCGAATATCACATCTCTAGATCTAATAACTTTCTGCTCGTCTGGCAACCAAATCCTATACCCACCACCACAATAACCAACCATCACCCCCTCCTTGCTTCTGGGATCCAATTTAGAACCTTTAGGAAGAATGGTAGGCCATGCTCGGCAACCAAATATTCGAAGTTTAGACAGATCATTTCTGCCATTCCATATTAATGAGGGAGTTTCACCTTTACTTAAGACTGAAGTAGGTGACCTATTCAGTTCATAAGCAGAACATCGAGCTGCTTCCCCCCACAAGAACTTGGGGATACCGGAATCTGATACCTTAGTACGCATCATGTCTAATAGTGTCCTATTCATTCTTTCACTCTTTCCGTTCATTTGAGGGCTATATGGCAATGAATATTCTAATTTTATACCTTTATCTGAACAATATTTTTGAAAAAATTTAGACGTAAATTCTCCTCCATTATCTAAACGTAGCCTTTTCACTGGGACACCCTGCTGTCTTTCTAGTTCCGCTATATAATCCATCAGGTTTGTTTCAGCTTCGCTCTTCATATGGAGAAGTTTGACATGCACAAAATGAGTGAAGTCATCCAAAATCACCTGCATATACCTATGTCCTTCAACTGATTCAGGATTGAAAGGACCACATATATCAGAGTGAATTAATTCACCCACCTTTGAAGTGCGTTTCCTATTATTTGAAAAGGGCTGTCTAGTAGCCTTACCTTCAATGCATGCCGAACACTTCTTGTCACTATAGGGTAATCCTAAACTTTTAAGTCCATGCCGATTCAAATGTCCTAGCCGTTTATGCCATAGATCTCCATCCGTAGCACTTGAAATGTTGCACTTGACTTGATTATCACTGGGTTCATCAAATGTAAATATGTACAATCCATTCACTCGTGGACAACTCAGCTTAAAATTTCTTCCACAGATTTTCATCTCCTTAGAATCTGTAATCACTTTTAAGCCTTTTGAGGTAACTGCACTCACTGATAATAAATTATGTTTTAACCCCGGGACTATTAAACCTTTAATGTTTACAATCCTACCTTGAGAGGTTACTCTTAGGGTACCTTCTTTTCTAGTAAACATCTTATCACCATTAGCTATATGTATGGCAACATCATGATTAAGATTAGAAACATTTGACAAAAGGGGTTCCAATTCTGCCTTAAAAAGATGGTTACTCGCACCTGAATCAACTAAGAACACATTGTTAGATGATAGTTTAATATTACCACAATTTAGGGCCACCATTACAACTTCTTCTTCTACATCTGCCGTATTTCCCTGGATTGTTCCTCTTCTTTTCCCACGAAAGCTTCTATTAAAGGATTTACTTCCACGGTTCTGCTTATTTTTGGGACATTGTGCCTTGAAATGTCTTTTATCCCCACATATAAAGCAACCACTCTGTGCTTTAAATGATACTTCTGATGATGATGCACAAGCTGATGACTTTGACTTTAACTTTGTATCTGTATCTAGAAGTCTGGCTCGCACAAAATCCATTTGGACTTCTAAATTAGTTTCTAGAGCTGTCACAACTGTGTTAAATTCATCTGGTAAAGACATCAAAAGGTGACATACCTTGTCTGACTCTCCTAGAACTGTGCCTTGTTCTTGAAGGTTTCGGATAATGGTATCAAATGCCAAAAAATGTTCTTCCATATTTCCTTGAAGAGAATATTTCAGGCCCATCAACTTTCTGTACCAAGTCAATTTTGAAAAAGAGGTAGATCTGACAAAAACCTTCTTTAAAGCATTTATCATTTCCTTGGAACTTTGGCAATCCATGATTATTTTCAGATGTTTATCTGAAATGCCTTGGATAATGATGGACTTTGCCTTCGAGTCTTTAATGAGAAATTCCCTTTTCTCAGCGCTAGAGGTAGGAGGGTCTGCTTCTAACACATCTTTTACCTGTTCTCTTTCCAAAATAGATGACATTCTGAAAAACCAGCTGTTAAAACTTGTTCCGACGAGTACTGGAACTCCTGAAGTAGTAACTGACGCCATAGTACCAGTAAACAAAATTCACTAATAAAATAATATCACTTCGCGACTACGCGTTGACACTATACACAAATACTATGCTCTGCACAAATACTCTGGGCCCATAACCTATTAAAGTTATAGAGTATTAGGCAGTGGAATAAAAGAACCTTGTACTAGACAGCTTGTTTATTACTGCTATATATACAAACAACATGGCGCAGGGACGCTACCAACTGGACTGCTTGTTGTTGGGCTGCTGTACACCTAGGTGGAAGTTCAGTGCCACAACTATCTTTACATATACAATCGATATTTAACAGAAGGGACATGGGAAGAGGGGAGTCTAAGGCTATTTGTACGCAATTTTCGTGTTGTATGTCTGTTAAGTCTGTGTGAGATTGAAAAACACTTGAAAGATATTCAACGAAAATTTCAGATTTGTCTATAAGGTGTAGAGCGCCCAAACTGCCTTCTGCCCAACGTGGAAGCTTAGCCTCATCCGCATCTAAGATCAGGTATAAGGGAAGACTGTAGTTAGGTGGAACTGAACTGGAATTTTATCTTCATAAAAAACGTATCGACATTGTACTTTTGACAGAAACTCATATCACATCTCGCAACAAACTTTCTATACCTAACTATAATTTATACCGAACAGACCATCCCGACAATACTGCACACGGAGGGACAGCTATATTAATAAAATCGACCCTAAAACATTACCCTATACACGTAGACTCAACGGCTCAGATACAAATAACAGGAATACAGTTACAGACTAAATACAAAAACATAACACTAGCTTCTATTTACTTTCCCCCTAAATATATACTTACCGACCAAATGTTTATTGATTTATTTAACTCCTTTGGTATAACATTCTTGGCAGGAGGTGACTGATACCAAGGGGCAAAAAACTAAAATCTGCTATTAACCACTTATCATTGAACGTATTTTCCCCTGACAAAACGACTTACTTACCAAATTATTGTCACAAAAAACCTGACGTACTTGACATATTTGTAGCCAAAGATTTAACAACTCTACCGAATACAGTTACAACTGAAACAGACCTTGGCTAAGATCATTTACCGGTGAACCTGATGTTGGGGATGGAGAAATTCTTTGCGGGAAAAAGACAGTCGCTTACCTACGGCATCGTGGATTGGGATATGTTCAGTAAGCATATTAATGCACAGCTCACTGTCCCTCAAGCACTACAAACTGAAAAAATATTTAGAAGATGCAGTTGAACTCTTCACTTCAACCGTTCAAGAAGCTGCATGGTTCTCACAACAAATAAGGAGAAGGCTAGAAATAACTTTGCCACCCTACCCTCAATATATCAGGGACCTAATCAGAGCCGTGGGACGATCACGCAAACAATAGCAAAGTAACAGATTTCCTTCAGACAGACGAATCTTCAACAAACTTAACAATGAACTTTTTTTTTTTTAATAGATTTATTGCTATTTACAACTGTATAATGATATACATCTAGTAAATGAGATACAAGATAAAAATGTCATGGATTCACATGTGGGGATACTACCCATTGGCAGCTCCCCAAAGACTATGTTAAACTAGAAGGTCTCGTGGCCATCTTCTTTTCAGACGTCTCGGAGGATTATCAGGGATTGTAAAGGAAGCAAGGATTGAAACAAGTGGATTAGAGTGGGAATGGAGTTTGCCATGAAAGGAGTGATACCTGGTTCGCGCCAAGTCAGCAACATAGGGAACGTTAAGGTATTTATGGATGAGTTTATTTGTGACAAAATAAGGAGCGTTGAGGATTTTTCGAAGGATTTTTTATTGCAAGGATTGGAGACGGGAAGAATTTGATGGTTTAGTAGAGCCCCAAATCTCTACTCCGTAAGTCCATATCGGTCTGATGATAGTCATATAGATGAGCCTTTTGTACTTAAGTGGAAGGTTAGAGCGTTTGTCTAGTAAGTGTTGAAGTAGTCGAAAACGTCGGGCAGTTTCTTGTCTTTTCAGTCTTGTATGAGGGTTCCAAGTAAGACGTTTGTCCAGGTGCAGTCCTAGGTATCGGATCTGTTCAACCGGGACAAGAGGAGTGTTATTGAAGGATACTGTTGGGCAGGATGTCATAGGTTTACGACGAAGGGTAAAGGTGATTTGGTGGGATTTATTGGAATTTATTTTTATTCTCCAGTTCTGACACCATACTTCAAGGTTTTTGATGTGTGATTGGAGAGTTTGGGAGGCAATAGTTGGATCGTTGTTGATGATAACACACATGTTCATCAGCATAGGTAGAAAGGAAAGTGCTAGGATGGATGGGATATCAGCTGTATAAACTGTGTAAAGGATGGGTCCTAGAATACTGCCTTGAGGAACACCTGCATACTGATTGAAAAGGGATGAACAGGAACGGTTATGATTTACTTTGAAGGACCTGTCTGTGAGATAGGACTGGATAATAAGGAAGTATGTAGGTGGGAGGAATTTACGGAGTTTGTAAAGCAGTCCCGGGTTGTAAAGCAGGGGACAAATCTGAAATTTTCGTTGAATAATCTTTTCAAGTGTGTTTTCAATCTCACACAGACTTAACAGACACACAACACGAAAATTGCGTACAAATAGCCTTAGACTCCCCTCTTCCCATGGCCCTTCCACCAAAACCCTTTACTCCTTCCGAGGTATGAAGACAGATTTGTAATGCCGAAAAGAAAGACTCCTGGTTACGACCTTATTACTGTTGAGGTGCTTCGAAAAATCCCCAGAACAGCTTTAGTATTTCTCACTACATTATACAATGCTATACTCAGGACGACCAAATTCCCCATTCAATGGAAATATTCTACGATTTCAATGTTACTTAAACCTAACAATGTTTACAATGTTACTTAATTTTAAATACCTAAAAATGTTACTTAAACCTAACAAAGACAAAGACTATTAGCCTTCTTCCAGTATGCTCAAAAATATTTGAAAAATTGTTGTACGGACGCATTATTAACATACTGACAGACCATGACATAATACCAGATCACCAATTTGGATTTCGCTCTTTCCACCCCACAACACAACAGTTACACAGAGTAACCGACTTTATTTCCACTGCACTTTAACTAAAACAGTACGATTCTGGGGCATTTTGTTATGTTACTCAAGCTTTTGATAGGGTGTGGCACCAGGGTCTTCTTTTTAAACTAAAATCTATACTGCCCAACACTTATTATTTAGTTTTACAATCTTTTCTCTATGACCGCTTCTTCTCTGTCCGACAGGGTTCCGAGACCTCATCAATCAAGCCAGTCTCTGCAGGAGTTCCCCAAGGTTCTATCCTGGCCCCACTTCTGTACTTAATATACACATATGACTTACCGACAAACAAAACATCTTAACTGCGACTTATGCCGAGGACACTGCAATTATTACTAAAAACACAGACCCTACACAGGCCAGTACGACTTTACAACATCACTTAGATAATGTATAAAACTGATGTAGGATACGGAAATTAAAGATTACCACGACAAATCACTACATGTTACATTTACACTTAGACGTGGAACCTGCCCTCCAGTTCACATAGACAATCACCAGATACCACAATCAAACACAGTAACGTCTTAGGGCTTATTTTTGACAAAAGGCTGACATGGGGCCAAACGTCAAGACTAAACGTAAAACTCTAAACTTTCGACTGAGACTATTGTACTCGATACTTCATAGACATTCTAAATTACCCATCAGACAGAAACTTAACGTATAAACATATTTATTAAAACCAATATGGACTTACGTTTGCCAAATATATGGACCTGCTAAAAGACACACATACGAAAAATACAAACCTTTCAATCGCAATTTTTAAGACTGGCAACGAACTCACCACAATATGTTTCAAACGATACCCTTCATACTGATTTACGTATTCCAACTACAACAAACCACATTCGATCGACTTACAAACGATTTCACGACAAACTAAATGGACATATAAACAAAGTTGTGCAAAACATGGCTACAACTGACATACCATCCATAACTCGGCGTAGGCTGAAAAGGAGTTGGATAATGTCAGGAGGATGCACCATTGGGTGCTGTCTCCCTCATGCCTGCCCACGCCTTGTTTCCTTAGATTTTAGCACATTTGCTGATTGTAATATTTTTTACAGTAGTAAATAAAATGTTAAGTGACAAAAAAAAAAATTCAACTCTATTTCATAGTTTATTAATTAATTTTATCAAACGAGGTATGTGAAAGTCGTGTGTTGCGCGCACCAAATTTTACGCTATATCGAATGAGACTAGTGGCAGATTGATACGACAATTCGTTTTCTTGTTATAGAAGTTTTTCCGCTTTCCGACCGTTGGACACCTGGAAATTTTATATGAAACGCCATAATATAGTAAGTGAAATCAATACTTTCTAATTTAAGAAGAATTAACAGTTGATGAAACTAGGCCCACTTAACCGCCAATTCGTCCTTCCCGAAGGCACTGATTGAAACGAATTTTCTATTGCCTTCACAGAAAGTAGTTGTTTGTAAGATTAGGATTTCTAGTGGCCCTGTCCTCCATCTGTATTGAGGTAGGTCATTCACTGATGGAGAAGTATTGTCTTTCATTATTGTAAATCGTAACTGAAAAACAAAATGGTTCGTTAAAAGAATTTGCCACATGTCTCCTCTTTATTCAGGGGACTTGTCATGAGTGACAAAGATGTTTCTCCCTATTAGGGACCATATCTTAGCTCTCCTTTTTTTACTTTCTCTTATCTATACTATGGAAATATGGTATTATGTGAAACAATTACATTAATGAAGTGGCCTGAGATAAAAACTGGTGGTGTGATAATATGAGTGAGAGGTAAGTGTGAGTAGAGAAGTTAGTTCAGGGTGAAGTCAAAAGAACACACAATTAAGATGAAACTTAATAGCGTCTGACGCTCTCCTTCAATCGCCCTGAGTAAGGCCTATAATTTAGGCCGAAACTTCGACACCAGTCTATTAAGTTTTTCTTGATTGTGTGTTCTTTTGACTTCACCCTGAACTAACTCCTTTCACATACAAATTTAATATTTGAGAAAACTATACTTCCGAGAAGTTACAGGAACTTTTTAAATAAAATCGGATGACCGAAAGTGCTATTTTATACTATATCGTACATTTCGCAGCTTTCTGGGAACGATTTTGATTAAACTCGCTATATTGATGTAAAATTAATCGTGATTTAATACAATTTATTTAGTACATTAAAATTAGGTAAAAAAAAAGGCAAAACCCGAACATTGGAAAAAAAAAATCTGAAACCTGTCGGAATTTGTTTGGCACCCTTCCCTTACTAAGTAGCAAAAAGTCCCCGAGTTTTCCGCGTCGGGTTTTGTAGGAGGGAGGGTTGAATTGGAAAAAATGTAAATATTTTCAGTTTTTTTTTTTTATATTTCAAAAAATATTATCTTTATCGATAACATTATTCTGGGCAAAATTAAAGTACTTTTAAAAATGATCATGTAAATATTTCAGCTAAAATGAATGGTTGCGGAGATAATGAAGTGGTAATATACAGGGGTTTTCCTCACGTAGTAAAAATTCCTTCAAACTCCATGAATATGAGTGTTCATGGGCAACTGACAGGCTTAATTTGATTGTTTAACATTTTTTATCGTAGATATGATCAATCACAATTTATATACAGTAAATTCTCATTCAATTATGACTAAAAAATATAAATTAAATTTAATACCATTGTGGTAAGATTTAAAATTAAAATAATAATAAATCCCAATGCAATAGATGAATTGTAGTTTTTATGTTTTTAATTACATAGCTTATACCAATAAGTACAAAATCCACCCATTAAAATATCTTTATTTTCTTTTGTTGCCAGACTGAGTGTAAATATATAATTTTTTCTCCATTCTCATAAAATTATAAATATAAAAAATAAATTATTTTGTTTACACTTTACAGCTCACACTATCAGCGTCCTAGAAACGTAAATGTCGAACCATTTCAGGATAAGACCCCCGGTAGTTGCTTTACTCCAAAATGAACCTAAAATTTTCTTATTTTTCCATTCAACGACTCAAATATCTAAGTACATACCAACAACGGGAAAACATAGTAAATTTCTTTAAAGGAACATTCAAATTGTTACTGGAGGAACCATTTCAATTTTCTTTATGTTTTGTAATTTCCAAGATTATGCTTTTCAAAGTACTTTTTTTTTTTTTATACAAAAATTTAGTATCACCATTGTCTACATTTATTTTGTAAAATAAATAAAATAATATCATAAAAATTGTTATCTCTACGAAGATTATAAAGATAAATCGAATTATGACTGATCTTCTTAACTTAAATTTGAGTGGTGATAGAAATCCTTAAGCTTAATAACACCCGAGATAAGATAGTTTAATTAAAAAGTTTTTCTTTCTAAAAATCGGAAATCGAAAATGCTGCTTTAATGTGTCAAATTTTACAGAAATTGATCTTCAATTTGAGTGTTGATAGATATTTGGCGTTTCATAGCTTCCGAGATAAAGTTTTCAAGTAATAACCTTTATTTTTAAAAAAAATCTAAAAACACATATTGTTATTTCATTGTGTAAAATAACATAAAAACTGTACTTTCTAAGGTAATTATGAAGAAAAGGTAAATCATAGCTCGATTAATTAGCTTTGATTTGAGTGGTAATTGACATCTGTAAGTTTAATAGTTTTCTAGGTGATGGTTATTAAGTAAAAACTTTTTTCCGCTATAAATCATAAATCAATATTTTATTGCTTCATTTTCCAAATGTATGCAGCATATTGCTCCTTTAATATCTCCCTCTGACTGTTCATTTTAGCGAAACTGTTATGTACATTTAGTTGTTTTAAGTACTTTAAATTTGCAGATCATTGATTATGAGAAAGAAACATTTTTGAGAAGCTTAAAAAAAAGAACTGAATATTACATTTTTCCGGACCCCTCCTCCCTATAAACCGACAAAACTAGTGTATGATAATTTTGAAGTTTATTAT
Source organism: Piezodorus guildinii (assembly GCA_023052935.1). Lineage (NCBI taxonomy): Eukaryota > Metazoa > Arthropoda > Insecta > Hemiptera > Pentatomidae > Piezodorus > Piezodorus guildinii. Next base: position 79,087,908 of record CM041294.1, on the reverse strand, counting down.
TTATTTTATTCTTTTTTTCTTGTTCGGTTAAAACCTTTTTAAAAAAAAATTTTATTTTGATTTTATTTCAATATTAATTTATTTAAAGTAAAGATTTTTTTATATTTATTATAATAAAATTGTTACGTTAATTGAGGGTAAAAGCGGTATTAAAACTAAATAGTTTTTTTAGTTTATCAGAGATTATTTTAATTTTTATTTTATTTATTTTTTTTTTTTTTAGTAAGTAATAAAGTCAGTAAATTTAAGCTGTTCCCATGAATTTTAAAATTTTTTTTAATATAAATATAACTTTAATAATTATCGATTTAATTGTATCTTTGGAATTTCCTCGTTCATTTACAAAAGCACGTTAATAATGATTTTTCGGGTAAGTTACTTTTCACTTTACTTACCTCCTTGTTATAACAATTAAAATTTTTTAATCTTTTATCAATTATTGTTGTTATTTTTTTAATTTGTAAATGTTTTATTAACTATTACTTTATTTTTTAACCAATTTGGCTTTAATTTTCTATCCTTTATAATTTCCATATTTATTAGATTTTTTCCTCTTTGCATCAATAATTATAAAATATGCTTAGAAAACAAATAAATTCATTAACAAAAATATTTGTCTCGACCCGAGTTCCAATTCCAACCGAAAAAACCTTTGCTGAATCTAACATTAACAAAAATCCGACATACTTAATAATTAAAAGAACAGACCAGGACAGTTTCCAGAAAATTTCACCTTTTTTTATAAACAAGTTCATCTCAGGACTAGTTGGAGATGTAAAAAAAGTTAAGAAATTGAGAGACGGCTCTCTATTGGTAGAGACAGCAAGAGGACAACAATCCGAAGTTTTATTAAGATGTAAAGATTTTGGAGGACAATTCCCGATTCAAGTCGTACCTCATAAAACGTTAAACTACTCCAAAGGTGTCATTAGGTGCTTTGACTTTCAATATCTTAAAATAGAAGAAATCATGCAAGAATTAGCATTGGTGATAACGAACATTGTAAGAATTAAAATTAAAAAAGACGGAAAAGAAATTAAAACTAACTCGTATATTGTCACATTCCCTACGCCTAATCCACCAGAAACTATACAAATTGGATATGAGATAATCAAGGTCCAGCCCTACATTTCTAACCCGATGCGATGCTTCCAATGTCTCGGCTTTTCTCACCAAACATCAGCCTGTAAAAAAGCAGCCGTTTGCATTCAGTGCGGGCAGGCCAAACATGGAGAAAATATAAAGTGCGGTTTGACTCCAAAATGTGTTAATTGTGGAGGCCCACACAATGCGCTGAGTCGTAATTGTCGGGAATTTTTGCTACATAAGGAGATAAAAAATATACAAACGTCATTAAAAATATCATTTAATGAGGCCAAAGAGATTTACAAGGAGAGAAATCCAACAGTTTCCAGCAAATCTTTTGCAGAAGTTGCTAGGAAAAACATCAAACTAATCGCAACAAAAGAAATAGGAGTACAGGTTAATCTTCTACCTTCATCTGGACATGAACATGAAAACTCACCTGAGGTTAGTACCCAAACGGATGAAATGCATATTACAAAATCTATCGCAGCGGATAAAGATATTGCCTCTACCCCGCCCTCAATAACTCTTCCTCTCCCTATACCCAACCATCTTCCTTACTGTCCAACAGCGTTAACCCTTCTTCTGCCACTCTTGATACCTCCACACACCCTCTCCTACTTTTTCAATTCCTGACCTACCCACTCCTCTCGACTCTACCAACCCTCTTACGCCCATTCCGAATCAAGTGCCTGTTCGGACTAGAAGTGTTACTAAGACGGAAAGAAAACTCACACCTTCTCTTGAGCCTCCTATTGCTCAATCCCTAACTTCTACAATCTCTGATGACGATACCGTAGAAAACACTTCGTGTGACGATACAGCTGACGTTCAACAATATAAAAAATATCATACAAAAAAGGTAATAAGAAGAGTCAATCTAACCCTAAAGAAATAAAAAATAAATAAAGCCAATGACAATATCCGGATATACATATATTTTTAATATTTCACTCAGTTTTGGTCTTACCACACGTATTCTACTGTACATATACTTCACCCCTCTTTATGAATAACTATGACCATACTTCAGTGGAACTGTAATGGAGTTAAAGTACATTACAACGACTTAAAAATAATTCTCAGAGACATAGATCCGGTCTGTATATGCCTACAAGAAACCCACTTAAAACCCTCAGACAGATTTACGATAAAAGGCTTTGAAATATTTAGAAAAGACAATGATAATAGTGACCGCGCTTTTAGAGGAGTTGCTCTTGCTGTTAAGGAAACGGTATATTCAAAACTTATAGAATTAGATTCACCACTTCAAGTTGTAGCTGCCACAGTTAACTTGGGCACCAGTTTTACACTTTGTAATATTTATCTTCCTCAGGATAATGCAATAAAGATGGAACATCTTATCCATATCCACCAACAGCTTCCTAAACCTGTCATATATACCGGCGACTTCAATGGCCACAATCCACTTTGGGGATGTAAAGATATTAATGGACGAGGCGAATGATCGAAAGCTTTATAAATTCAACTAATCTTCTCACTTTAAACACAGGAGAGCCAACCTTCTTGAGCTCCACCTACGGGACCTTTTCAGCAATTGACCTCTCCCTATGCAGCCCTCTCTATACCACACCATAGACTGGACAGTACTACCGGAACTTTATGGCAGCGACCACTTTCCTATAAAGTTGAAACTATTGAATACATCATATGCATATAAAAGAAAGTCAAGATGGATTACTGAAAAAGCGGATTGGACAAACTTCTCCTCTTTAGCAAACCCCCTCTTGAATCGGCAAATAATCTAGACATTGATAGAGGATGCCAAGCCATAACAGAAGTAATTCTTTTGGCCGCTGAATCTTCGATACCCAAAACCAAAGGATTTTCCAAACGACCATCTGTACCTTGGTTCAATAAAGACTGCAAAGAAGCGATAAAAAATCGAAGAAAAGCTCTACATAAATTTAGAAAAAATATGAATCCTGCAAACTTTATTGAATACAAAAAACAAAGGTCAATATGTAGAAGAACATTGAACTGCAGTAAAAAAGAATCGTGGAAATCCTTTGTAGAATCTATTAATTCTTCAACACCAGCTAATGTAGTTTGGGATAAAATTAGAAAGATCAAAGGAGTAAGCTCTCCCACTGGATACACGTTATTAATCGATGGGAAATTGTGTGATGATCCCGAAGTAGTAGGAAATAATTTTGCTTCCTACTATTCAGAAATATACAATGAACCACAGCCAGCGAACGTACAGAGAATTTTGACTTCTCAACCTCCGATACAAACTTGGTGTACAATATGCCATTCACGATGTGGGAAGTTCAGACTGTATTAAAGAGTGTTAAGGGTTCTTCACCAGGGCCTGATAATATCCATTATTCTATGATACAACACCTCCCAAACAACACATTGACCTGGCTCCTAAACTATTACAATCACATTTGGCAGACTGGCGTTTTTCCTAGTTTTTGGCTCCATTCAGAAGTGATTCCAATTTTGAAAAATGGTCAAGATAAGAGATACCCCTCTAGCTACAGACCAAGTTTCTTAACGAGTTGCCTGTGCAAAGTTTTCGAACGCATGGTAAATAAAAGACTTACCTGGATTTTGGAAACCAACCATCATATTCAAAACTTCCAGTGTGGATTCCGTAAAGGTAGATCTACAATTGATCATTTAGTTCAAATGGAAGCGGAGCTCCAATACACCTTTATTCGGAATGAACAAGCCATAGCTATTTTCTTTGATATGTACAAAGCATTTGATAAAACCAATACTACTACAATTCTGGAAAAATTAATGTCATTAGGATTCCGTGGGAACATGCCGAACTTTATTCAAAAATTTCTTGGCCATCGATATTTCAAAGTTCGAATTGGAAATACATCGTCCATGTCCCATGAACAAAGAAATGGAGTCCCACAAGGTTGCGTTCTTAGTACAACCCTTTTCACCCTCGCAATCAGTGACCTCGCAACCAATTTACCACGAGGAGTCAAACCAATGCTGTTTGTTGACGATCTGGCAATCTTTTGTCGCTCCAAAGATTTGCAGTCTATAAAAGAGAAGCTACAAGCGTCACTTAATCGAATTAGTGATTGGTCACAGAACTCAGGATTAAAGTTCTCAGCAGAGAAAACAAAATGCTTATATTTCAGTAGAAGAAGACATTACCCAGACCTACCAGATCTCTTGCTCAACAACGTTCCTCTTCCATACGTAAATAATTGTAGATTCTTAGGTTTAGAATTTGATAGACGCCTAACGTGGGAGAATCACATAAAATCTTTAAAAGAAAAATGTACAAAAAAGCTCAATATACTGAAAATCTTAACTGGAACAAGTTGGGGTGCAGATCGCACTACTTTACTCAAAGTATACCTATCAATAATAAGTTCAAAGATGGAGTATGGGTGTTTTGTCTTTGGTTCTGCAAAAAGGGATAATCTGGCTAAACTCGATGTAGTACACCATGCAGGCATACGCATTGCCATAGGAGCTTTCAGGACAAGTCCTTCACTAAGTCTTTGCGCAGAATCTGGCTTACCACCATTATCTTATAGACGTGATAAACTGGCCATCAACTACATCACCAAATTATTCACACAATCTACCCATCCTGCTCACGGATACATCTTCAAACCTAAATACTCAGCGAGATTTCAACTAAAAGCTAACCCAACCTTACCACTAGCAGAAAGAATATCATCCGTAGTTAACAAGTTAAAATTAATAAATATAAATGCAGTAAAAAACAAGACACCACCATGGACATTCCAAAAACCTTATTTATATCTTCAATTGGCTAAATATACTAAAGAAAATTCCAAATCAATAAATTTCAAAGACCGTTTTGATAAGATCATCAGCACATTGCCTAGCCACAAATTAATTTTCACAGATGGTTCAAAGTCGGACTCAGCCACTGGCTCAGCTTTTGTCACATCAGATTGTACCTACAAGACGAAGCTACATCAGTTTTGCTCCGTCTACACAGCTGAAGTGAATGCGATCGCAATGGCTCTAGATTATTCCAGAACACTCCCTATAGAGAATATAACCATAGCCTCAGACTCATTAAGCGCTCTAAAAGCACTAGAGAATATGTATTCCAACCATCCAGGAATTTTAAGAATCCTAGAATTAACCAAATTATTCGCTGAAGAAGGAAAAAGAATCCATTATGTGTGGATACCAGGCCATATGGGGATAATAGGAAACGAAATGGCAGATAAGGCTGCCAAAGAAGCCCTTACACTCCCAGGTCGTGGTAGGACACTACTGACACCATCAGAGCTAGCACGTCCACTAATGGAAAATGTATTGAAGAAATGGGAAGAAACTTGGAACAACAGCTATCCAAGTAAGCTCAAAGCAATTAAGAAAGAGGTAAAACCTTGGAAAACCTCAAGTCGCACCGACCGTAGAGAAGAGGTGGTCCTGGCCCGCCTGAGAATCGGACACACACGGCTAACGCATGGGCATATAATATCAAAAGAATTGCCCCCAAGATGCAAGCATTGTAGGGAAACCTTGACCATAGCACATATTTTTGAAGAATGTTCCTTCTACATCAGGCAGCTGAACAAAAATAAAATACCAAGCAACGTCGCAGATTCTTTGGTAAACAATGGAAAAAGGATTGATGAATTAATGTGTCTCCTCTCTCAAATGGATTTTTACAAGCTTATTTGAACTACTCTTGTTTTCTTTGGACTTAAATTATTCTATATATATATATTTTTATTATTATTTTTATTTTTTTTATTTATTTTTTTTTTTAATTTTATTTATTCATTTTTTATTTTTTTCTATTATATTTTATTTTACTTATTTTTGTAATTACTTTTCTAATTATTATATTTATTACCTTATTTTTCAATTAAATATTAATGTATTACTATTACTTATTTATTTTTATTATTATCTATTTTATCTACTTGTTTTTTATCTTTATTTATTATTATTATTTTTTATTTTATTTATTTAATTTTATTTTATTTTTTTTTAAATTTATTTATTTATTCTTTTCTCTTGAATATTATCTAACATTCATTTATCTCAAGTAGAATTATACATATATTATAATATCTTTTAATGAATATCTCTTTTAATATTTTAACTTATACTATTTGTCTTAACCTTATCTTCTATAAAAATTAATATATCTGGCACAGATGACCGCGATGTTTTGTGCCATTAAAATTTTAAAAACCAACCAAACCAATCTCCCTCTGCAACTATTCATTTTAGCGAAAACATTTATGTAACCATTTTTAAAGTACTTTAATTTTGTACAGAATAATGTTATCGATAAAGATGATACTTTTTGAGATATTAAAAACAAAAAACTGAAAATATTTACATTTTTTCCGATTCTCCCCCTCCTCCCTATAAAACCCGACTGAGGAAACTGTGTGATGAACAATTTCTGACAGGTTTCAGTTTTTTTTTCTTTGTTTTGCGTTGTTCGGGTTAAAACCTATTTTTAAAATAAAAAAAAAATTTTGATTTTGAGTTTTCATCATAGCAGCAATATAGAAGTATAGTATAGCGTTGGAAAGCTAAAGATTTTATAAAAAAATATTATATTATACATAAAATTGTAAACGTTGATAGAGGGTGATAAAAAGCGGATAAAACTAAATGATTTTTTTAGATAATAATATCAGAGATTATTTAATAAAACACATGTTCCTTACTTTTATTTATTCTTTAACCTTTTTTTTTAACAACAGAAGTAAGTGAAAGTCAGATGATTCGCGCCCCAGATTTGTAAAAATATATGTAATTTAATATAAATAACAACTTTAATCGAAATTGATTGATTGGTAAATATGATATCTTTGGAAAATTATCCAATCAGGTACAAATAAATGAAATACATAAAGCACGTTAATAAATGCAGTTTTCGGAGCTAACGCTGCTTTTAAAAAAACACCCGACTTTCACTTACCTCCGTTGTTATAACCAATTTAAAAAATTTTAAATACATTTAAAGATACAAATTAATTAGTTAACGAATTCCTTATTTTTAATTTCAGTAGAAACCCGTGTTTTATTAAATAATCTATTATATTTTTATCAACAACTATCAGTTTTTCGGCTTTTCATCGCTCTCTATTAACCTTTAAAATTCCGTATATTAGATTAGATTTTTTTCTAAAATCTTTAGCTATCCAACGGTATATTATACATCTATATTACTGTTCTTATGTTCAAAAACAAAAAATTTCTTTAAAAAAATATTTGTTCAGTTTTCTCCTTTAGTTGCCTATCAAATTGCATATTTAGCTGTTAATTTGCAATTCTAACAAGGTAATATAGTTATTTTTATAGAATCCACAGAATTAAAGGTAGGTTCAAAAACACAAAAATTGCATAAAAAAACATGTCTGCACTTTTCTCCTTTAGTTGTTTATCAAATTCGCTCAGCTTACATATTTACCCGTTATTAATCAATGCTAATATGATGATGTTCCAAATCTTTTTAAATCTATAAAATTAAAGGTACTTTAGAAGAAGAAAATTTAAAATATCGGCATTTAAGCCCTGTCAGCCTATTTCAACCAGAATGAAACCTACATCATATTAAAGCCCATCAAATTTTACATTGATGTACAGAGTTTAATCAAAATCCTTAGAGCAGTTTTTGTGTAAATCGTAAAAAGGTTTTAAAGTGGCTCGCCTGGTTAGCTTATTTTAATGAAAAAGATTCTGTAACATCCCGGGCGTATAGTTGTCTTAAATATGAGATTTCAATTTCATAGCTCTTTTAGTTTTCGCCCGGGAGTTACCACACACACATACCTTTTTGCGAGACTTGGTCATTTGGACTCAGGAGACTCTAACACATTTTCACGGTCGCAATACTTTCCCTTACTATATATAGTAAGTGAAATTAAAAGTCGTCCAAAAACATAGCATAGTAATACAAATGAAAAATTGTAATTAAAATATTCTTTGAACTGTTGGCAAGTATTTTCATTATTTGGACTAAGCGCTGCTGTATCTAAGTTCACAAACCAAGGGCCACCCCCCTCCGCCCCTAAATTTGCCCCCTTCCCTTAAATTCGTCCTTTGATGTTGCCCAAGAACGCCATCCTCCATTTCATTAAGACCTCCCTCCCCTTTAGAAAATTCTATTCAAAATGCTTCTTCATTCTTAACGTTAGCTCAATATTCGATCCTCGATATTCATTACAGGCATTCCGATTCGATTCAGCACAAGGTCCTCAAAGTTTAAATTTTCAGCAATAATGGCCAAAAATATGGTTAACAGTAATTATCCGATATGCAATATATTAATAATAATTCTTTATTTATTCTGGGACGTCACTTCAGAATGATATGGCAGGAAGAAAATCTGGTGCGGCAACACACGACTTTCACTTACCTCAATTGTTAAAATCGATTAAAGAATTTTTAAATAAAGTTAGAGATGAAAATGAGTGAAATTAATAAAGAATTAAATAAACGGAATTTCTATAGAAAAATGTGTTTTATTAAAAAAATCTAGTGTGCTTAACACACGAATTTCACTTACCTCCGTTATTTATATCAAGAATTATATAAGAATTTGTAAACACGTTTAGAAACGAAAATATATTGTTAAAGAATTATTTACATTCAGTTTTAATATAAACATGTGTTTATTAAATAATCGATTATAATTTTATCTAGGACAATCAGTTTGTTTTATCGGTTTTTCATCATTCTTGTTTAACTTTTACAAAATTATGTATAATATAATATTTTATCTGAATTCTTTAGCTTTACAACGGTATATTATACATCTATATTACTGTTCTGATGTTCCAAAACACAAAAATGGCATGGATTTTATTTATTTTTTCAGTTTTCTCCTTTAGTTGGATATCGAATTTAATCAAATTAATAGTTAAAACCGATTTTGAGAAATCGCAAAATGCTTGGTACAAAATGTCTATTCTGGTTAGCTGATTTTGATGAAAAAGTTACTGTAACATCTAGGGTGTATAGTAAGTAGTCTTGAATATAAAATTTAAATTTCATATGACTTTTCGTTTTTGCACACACACAGACCTTTTTTCGAAACTTGGTCATTTGGACCTTAGGGACCCAAATAAATTTCTTACTTAATTTATTAACACTAATAAATTTCTTCTCAATCTTCAAAAATAACTGAGTTATTGAATTAAATAATTTTTAATCTGTCATTTTAAAAATTACCAACTGCTATCAATGTCTAGGTGTTAGGATCATCGTTGGTTCCAAAAATTGGTCCAGTACTTTGGGAGAAATGCCTTGGGCGGCGCACAGTGGTTCAAAAGCTGAGTAATTCGGAAAAAAAATCCGTTGTTTGCGCAATTTCGGCTTAATGATTTTGAAAAAAATTAAACGTATCCTTTGGATCAAATTATATTTTTGGGTCACCGAATGATTTAATTGGGTAGTAACCCACCTTAAATTTGACTTAAGTTTTTTTTTCTCATTTATCTTATTATTAATCCAACTGATTTATATTCTAAAAAGTAATTTGTAAAACCATTCACACAAAAATTTTACTTATTTTATTCCCAAAACATTTTCATTAAAAAAAAAAAAAAAAAAAAAAAAAAAAATATATATATATATATATATATATATATATATATATATATATATATATATATATATATATAAATAATAATTTTACCTTAATTTAGTTTATGTAAGGGTCCGAGGATATCATCATAATATTAAAAATGTCTTGGTTTGTATTTAGGCGAGATATTTTCCTACTGTGGTGGGTCCTTTAATACATATATTATTTATTCCAGCTTTCTTGGGCTTCTTCGGAAGAGTAGCAATGAGTGAAGTAGCTAGCAAGCCCAATTGCTTTCCATGAAAGAGGATTCGGTTCACATTTATCAGGGTGATTGCCGCAGTCACTGTTCAATATCTCCTAGATTACAGTCAACCTTCTTCATATTCTTTAACTAAAATAGCTTTTACTCCACGAAAAGCAGGTATGAGCAAATGATTTTTTTGTAATACTTACATTATGATATGTACTAACTAGAGGTATAAGTACTATCGCTTAGGTACCTAAGTTTAGCTACCTTTTATATTTCCATCGATAGCTAAAACCACATCGGAAATGAACATTGAATTTAAATCTACAAAGCTACAATCTTCTTTATACAAATTTGAAGGTATTTGACAGTGGCGTGATACTGCAAAGGTTTGGGAAAAAGAAAATATAAAATTCGGATTGGAAACTATTCCTAAGTAGTGAATCGAGGGGTAATAATTATAGGTAAAATACTGGGCTTGTTGGAGGTGTAGAAATCACTTACCTTTGTAAATCAATATTGCCAACTTCTCACAATATTTTTGATGAAAGCTTTGGCAGAATTATAGTTTGGAATGCTGACTGTTAAAAATGAGTCGAGATATGTTTAAAAAAAGAAGTTCACATTTTGAGTTTTTTTCCATCTTTTAACAACTGTGCGGCATACGGATTTTTTTATTCGTTATCCGGACTATAGGTATCTTACAACGCAAGCCCTTGAATTTTGAAAGAGGAGGAGAGGGGTAATTATTGTTTTTGTTCAATTAAAAAGGTTCATAAATGAAAATAATAAACTAAAAACAAAATCTAGGACGAAATAAAGTCGGTGTTAAAGATGGGCATGCGTGTTATTATTAATTTGCGAAATTACCTCGCCCATCTATTATTATTCTCCGAATGATGTGAAACATGATCTCTTACTTTGAAGTATGAACAAGGTAAGGTTGATGGGCTCAGTGAAGAAAGAATTACGAACGGTCTTGAACGGTGATCATTAGACGAATCTGCGTAAGAAACGTTTGATAGTATCGGAGCCATCGAACCTTTGGGTTCGGTCAGCCTATTGTTATTATTAGGTTATGTATATTACAGTAAAGAAGCCATTATTTCATTTTCGATGATCATTGTAGGAAATGATTATTTTTCTCCTATTTGACCTGAAATAAAATAATCATCTCAACCTGAACAAGATGTTGGACCCCGTAATGTTATTATACAGGTATGTTCTGTTTCTTGAACAAGGGCTACTCGAGGTGATTCGACGAGTATCACGCTCAACGACACGGTTTTACTTCCGACCCATTGAAGGTTCAAGTACCCAATTTAGGGCTGGATGTGCTGCGGACGGAGGGGTCTCTCGACCTCATTACAAAAAGAAGTAGAAGAAGGGAGAGAAAAAAAGGAAAGAAAAAAAAAAGAAGGATAAAGGAGAGAAATAATGTTCTATAACTAATAATATTTTCAATAATGAAGCTTTGTAATCGACCAAAAAAATTACCCTCCTTTAAAATTTGAGGGGTTACGTTTCAAGATACGGAGAACCCGAATAACGTATACAAAATAATCCGTTTGTCCACCGTCCGCGCTATTTCACCGAAACTACTGGACCAATTTTTTTTTTATTGGTCACAAAAATACTAGTGAATGCAAAGATGATCTTAACACGTAGACGTTGATTTCAGCTGGTTATTTTTAATCTGTAAGTTTTAGAATCACTAAAGCGCGATAAACAAGAATAACATAAAAAAAAAAAAAAAATTAAAAAAAAAAAATAAATAAAAAAAAAAAAAAAAAAAAAAACCTGTACCACTACAACCCATGAAGGGTCTTGGGCTCAGTACATATAGAGATTCGTACTGTTTCTAGGCCAACGGCAGTGCAATGAGGTGATCATTCCTTAATCACGCTCAGCCGCCAGATTTTTCCCCAATTAATTTGGGTACCCACTTTATAGAGGCTGGGTCTGCCCCAGGAGGGTCTCCATACCCTAGGGTTGCCCCCCGACTGAATTAACAGAATAAATAATATTTCTGCCAAAGCCAGGATTCGAACCCAGGACCCGGAGCACAGCAGACTAGTGCAACATAAACAAAGAGGAAAACAAATTGAAATCTTGCCCGGATATACGGCCATAACTTAGTAGATAGAGAACAAAATTATTTGTGTTTTTTAGCCAAAAACACACGAATAATTATTTAAAAAATGTAAAATGAAAAGAAAAATTGAAATTTTATTCATAAAGACTTCAATATTTGAGTTGGCTTACGTTTCAAGATGCGTAGAACCGGAATAGAGAATATAAAAAAATCCTTTTTTTCTCTCCTTTAGAATCACTTGTAATGGGTGGTTAGCATAACAGCCTCCTATGCCAAAAGTCATGGATTTAAACCCGCAGGTGGTCCTAGGATTTTTAATGGGAGTAAAAAATCCTTAGTTATGCCGTCCTTCGGAGGGGACGTTAAAATGAGGTCCTGAGCCTGTGCGATGTCAGGTACTCGTTAAAGATCCCTATCCTGATAAAACCTGGATAGGCAAAATTTAGGACTCCTACTGTAACATCGTCCGATCAGCCATAGTAGCATAAAGTGACGTTAAAAAATATAAATAAATAAAATAAGAAAATCCTTTTCTCCTAATTAATAAATAAATAAAAGCCATTTTTGATATGCCTTTTTCCTTTGAAATATGTATTGCTTTTCATATTACTTAATTGCCTATCTACAGCTTTATAAACAGTTATACCCTAATATAGTTATTTGGAAATATTAACCATTGTATAATAATTGATAGCGTTTTTATTATTATTATTATGAATAGTTGTCTCCCGGCTTGGTTCATTAATAGTATCATTTTGTGTTCATTTATATACGTTTATGGAAAGAGGAAATATATATAATGCTGGAGTAATTGTTGACTGTGGAATATATATATATATATATATATATATATATATATATATATATATATATATATATATATATATACATATATATATATATATTGGACAAGTTGACCAGGAGTGCGATAATCAAGAAATAACAGACTAATAGGGGAAAAATTATTATATCTGTGTACCGATGTTTAAAAACCTATAACTTTGTATATTGGCTAATTTTTTTATAAAATCTTTAGCTTTCTAACGGTACGTGATGAATCCATATTACTATTCTTATTTGCGAAAACAATAATTTAACCTGAAAAATATATCTGCTGTTTCCTCCTTTAGTTGGTTATCGCATTTTTAAAAAAGAATAACACTAAGAAATGGTTATTTATTTCCAATTAATATTATTAATATTTACAAAATTAAAGGTATTAAAGGGGAAGAGATTTTTAATTATTTAAATTTAAAAACCATAAACTATTATAACGATAAAATTGGTGGGTTCGCCACTCAAAGGGCAAATGCTCAAGAAAACTTGAAATGGCGGTAGGTAAGATCAACATTAAGAATGAGTTTATCTAAATAAATATTTTTGCTCTTTTCTCCTTTAGTCATTTATCGAATTCGTTCAACTTGTATATTTAGCCGTTTTTCATCAATGTTAATGTGATGATATAGTTAATTAATTTTAATCTACAAGATTAAAATTGAAAGTAGTGGAAGAAAGTTTTAAAAAAATCATTCGACCCGTGTCAGACTTTTTTAATCAGAATGAAACCTACATGATATTAAAGCCCATTAAATTTAAAATCGACATAGCTAGTTTGAACAAAATCGTTTGAGCTATTTCTGAGAAAATCGTAAAAAGGGGCTAAATGCAAAGTATAAAGTAGTACTTCCAGTCAGCCGATCTCAATGAATAAAAAAAAAAATAAAATAAACTTTATTTACATTTTTACATATTGACAAAATATTTATAAATGATTACGGATGAGACATCCTTACAATCATCAAATGTTTGGTTCATTTGGTAGTTATAATCTAATCATCTAATCTATAATTAGTGGTAAAATTAAATTGTGATTATATAATGTTGTAGGGAAAATTATACAAAAACCTACTAATAAAAACAGATAACACAGTTGATAATATAAAATTAGAAATTAAAATAAACTAGCTTAAGTTAGTAACACATGTTTAGTTCTTTTATGAATGTAGCGTTTTAGAGATGCTTTATTATAGTTACCGATTTCCTTTATTAATGGATTTTTGGAGACTGGTGTTTTACTGAAGTAAGAAGCTGTTTGATTATGGACAAAATGTTTAATTGTTGGAAGCTGTAAGTCCTGGAGCATGGATGATATTTTAGTGTAGCGGGGGTAATTATTAATTATCCGCATTGATAGATTTTGAATCCTTTCAAGTTTTTGGTAGTTAGTCAAGCAGGTTGAGCTCCAGACTGGCGAGGCGTATGTAATTAACGGGCGAATAACTGATTTGTATATTATTAATTTGTTGTGAGAGCTCAAATGGGATTTTCTGTTGAAGTATGGAAACATTTTAAATATTAATTTTTTGGCTTTATCAGTTTTTCTATTGATATGATCTGTGAACGTAAGAGATTTGTCTAATGTTATGCCTAGGTACTGTACGGATTTTGACCAAGGGATGAGAGCTGAATTTATCTTGATTTGGTGGTTTATTTGTGGGCGACGTTTAGTGAAAAGAATTGCTTCAGATTTGGTGGGATTAATTTTCAATTTCCATTTTATGCAATATTTGTGAAATTTTTTAAAATATAGTTGAAGGCGATTCACTATTGTATCTATGCGATATGATGATGTATACAATGCTGTATCATCAGCGTATAATGACCTCGTCACAAATGGATGGGCTGGTAAATCAGAGATGAACAAATTAAATAGGATTGGAGATAGGCAAGAGCCTTGAGGAAGACCCGCTAAGATGGGGAGTGTGTCGGAAGTAGATGTCCCAACTTGAATATAGAACTGTCTATTTGTTAAATAGGAGTGAATGATGTGAATCAGGTATGGTGGGAATTTGAATGCGATTAATTTGTATATGAGCCCGGAGTGCCAAATGGTATCAAATGCTTTTTCGAGGTCTAGAAGGAGCATGCCAGTATGTTTGCGTTCGTTAAAGGCTTTTGTGATGAAGTCAGTAAGTCGTGCTAATTGGTCAATAGTGCAGTGGTGATTCCTAAAACCAAATTGTTCATCTATTAGGAGGTTCTTTAGTCTAATATGCTTGTTAATTCTTTTGAGAATTAGTTTTTCCAGAATTTTAGAAAGTATATTAAGTAGACTTATAGGTCTGTAGTTCGAAACATTACTATGGTCTTTATTCGGTTTTTTAATTACTATAGTTTTGGAAGTTTTCCAGATGATAGGGAAGTAGCTATATCTCAATGTGCAATTAAATACTTTAGTTAAAAGATAAATCGATTTTCGGCTTAGATTTTTAATAACTAAGGAGGGGATGCTGTCATCACCTGGGGCTTTTTTTGGCTTCAGTTCTTTAATGATATTTGCGACTTCTTTCGGAGAAATGGAAGAGAAATTAACAATAAAAGGTGATTTTAAATAATCGCGGACGGATTTTAGAATTTTACGGTTGTGGTGATTTGAACCAAGGAGAGAGGTGATTGAGTGAGTTGACTGGAAATGCTTGACTAATAGCTGAGCTTTTTCCCTGTCCAGGTATGCGTAGCCGTCGTTATTTTTTAAAGGTGGAATTTTCGGGGACTGCTTAGTTAAATTTTTGTGAATTTTCCACATGTTATTGTCCCCTGGCTGACAAGATTTCAAAACCGTAGCCCAGTTTTCGTTTTTTCCAGTCATGGAGACGTTTTTTAATGTAACTGTTTAGTTTATTATAGACTAATTTGGTTTTTGGAATTTTGTTACGCTGGAAAGATCTTTTTAATCTATTTTTTAAATATATTAATGCTCTGAGTCGATATGGTAAATTATTATGATAATACGGGTGGTAGTATTGTTGTGGAATGGATAAGGACATGGATAATTTTATATGTTCATAAAAATCGATTAGTGTGGTATCGATTTCTTTCGAATTATTTATGGTTGGGTTTATATTGATTCGGGAATCTAGCTCTTTCCTGAACTTTGGCCAGTCAGCGTCTTTGAGCGAAAATTTGAGTATTTTGGAAATTTTTGGTAAAGGAGATTGTATACGAAAAATCACGGGATTGTGGTCCGAATTTAAACATGGTAAAGCGATAAGAGGTGATAAGTTGTAAATATTTTTTGTAAGAGCCAAATCGATGATGCTAGGTTTGTAATTACGTTGAGTCGGTATATGGGTTGGTTCAGACGGACTGTGTAATTGAATATGGTTTTTTACGATAAAATTTAGAATTAATTTACCGTTTTTATTTGTTCTGTTACAGTTCCACTGTGTGTGTTTCGCGTTTAGATCGCCAAAAATGATAACTTGTTTATTTAAATTAAATAGTTTACTAATATCTGGAATATTTATTTTATTTGGTGGGATATATACAGATATTACAGTGGTCGATTTATTGTTAATAATTGTATTGATCGCCACGGCTTCGGTAAACATTAAGTCAGGAACGTGTATAAAATGATGCTGAATATCGGACCGCACTAAAAGCATGACCCCCCCTCCAGCTCTACTACGGTCACGTCTGTAAATGACATATCCTGGAAGAGAGAAACGATCAGTTTCAGAAAGACGAGTTTCACAAACAGAGACTAAATGGGGTTGATTATGATTTAAAAATAATTTAAATTCTACATCGTTTCCGCGAATAGTTTGTGCGTTCCACATCATAAGTTTAATTTTACTATTGTCACTAGTCATTAGAATTTTCCGAATGAGTTGTAGCACCTATTGTAATGTATACGAGAAAGTATGTTGTAAAAGAGTACGGGATATAAAGATCGCTGATAATTATTATTGTGAAATTGAAGCTAAGGCTAAAGTTGTTTATACAGCAGCTTATACAATAGGAATTTAGCAAGACACTGTGTATAAACAATTTTACATCGCTAACACTCATAAGAGATTTGAATAAATAAATATTAAGAGTATTTTTGCACAATGGAATGACCATTAATCCAACATAGAAAGTAATCCTTCTACGAGAATAAAGATTTTTGACATGCCATCTTCGGCGCTTTTTAGTTGTAATAAAATTTTTTTAAAGTTTGTAATTAATTTACTTACATTAAAAAAATTGAATATATTTTTTATCTCTTTAAAACAATCAGACATGGTCGGTTCGTTAGAGTTGCTGTTGGCGGTTTTCGGAGAGAATGTATTTTGAGGCCACGGAGATTTCGGGGTTGGTAGAACTGGAAATTCTTGGTCAGTTTGTTCAAATGTTTTTCGTGGAATCGCTCGAAGTGCTGGTTTTTTTTTGCTTAACTGTAATTCGAGATTTCTTTGATATTTCGTACATTCCGTGGAATTTGAAAAATGTTCATCGGAGCAATTACAGCATTTGGGTTTGAACCCGTCGATTAATGTGTTTGGGCAGTCCTTTGAAAGATGGTCTTCGGCACATTTCAGACATTTTGGATTTTTAAAGCAATTACGTGCCACGTGGTTAAATTCTTGACATTTGTAACATTGAGTTAAAGTTTTGTTAGATCTGTATTTTTCCCATTTTATTACAATGTTACAACTATAGCGAATGTTATTTAATTTGGCTAGCTGTTCTTTATTATCTAAAATTACTATTAGTATCGGAAGCTTTATAGACCCGCTGGCAGATTTTTTCTCCATTTGGTAGATTTTATGAATGGCTAAACCTTGATTTTGTAGGTCAGTCGAAATTTCTTCAATGGGGAACTGAGGAGGCATACCTTTTAAAATAATTTTAGGTTTCGTTTCACTTTTTGGAGTGAACGTGTGAAAGCCGAGATTGATATCTTTTAAGAAATTTTTTACGAGTTCAAAGTCTTCACTGTTATGGACATATATTGTAGTTTTATTCATATTATATTTTATATTTAAGTCTTTCACTTTTGATTTTAAATTGTTAATAGCACCACTGATGTTGTTGTAAGATGAGTTTACTATTATGGGAGGATATTGACTTTTGTTCTGTTTCTGACTTACTATGTTTTTTAAGATTTCGGTATCTTCTTCATCTAAATCGGAAAGTATGTCATAACTATTGGAGGTTTCAATGTTGAACTCACCTCTTTTACGTTTTGTTGACGTGCTGGCTGTCTGTTCGGCCATAGTTCGTGCTTGGCCCCCGACCGGGGCACTCTTGCTTGTATTTGTTTGATTGGTGAACAATTTGAGTAACAAACAACTGATAAACACAAAATAAAAGATTTTTCGAAAGAAAAAAGAATGACTGTAAATAAAATCACTGACTAAAGGAGAGACTGATTAGACCACTGAACTGTACTCTACGGCTGCTAGACGTGGACTGACTCAATGAATAAACTGCTGTAAAACCACGGGCGTTATGTTTGTTTTGAAGTTCCGTACAATTTTGCACGTATTTTATTTTTCGTGCTTGACTTACCCTTATAGTACAAGAGCTGGGGCCGAAAAATGCGTATTATAAGAAGAAAAATTTCAATGTGATATTTACATTTTAGCCAATTTTTTACATTTTTTTTGTTTGCCATCTCAAACTGGTCGGAATCTAAAATGGCAGTCATCCAAAACGGTCCAAATCCAGGAATTGATCTCATTTTAACATTATAAAGGTAAATATTACAATATTAAAGAAACCAAGCACTATACGAAAATACTCATTATATAAATAAATTAATGGACATTAAATAAGCTTGGATTCGAGAGCTGATAGACGTATGTAGGTCTTATAGGTATCGGGATATCTTTGTCCATATAATACATTCTGTTCTAATTACGAAAATTGGTCTCATTTTAACGTTATTAAGGTAAATATTACAGAAACCAAGCATTATACGGAAATATTATTATAATATAAATTAATGGACATTGGACAAGCTTTAATTTCAGACCTGATAGACGTCTGTAAGTCTTGTTGGTACCGAGATACCTTTTGCTATGTTTTTGAATGGCTTCTTTTCTAAGGCCTTCAAAAAACTAGCTTACTTGATATATTTAATGAATGTATAGATTAATATACTGAAACCATTGGAGTTATTTTCCCCAGGTATCGTGTTTAACAACCCCAGTAGGTGGCATGCAGGGTAAGATTAAATTAGACAAGTTTCAATAAATGACATTATTATTTAAATTAACTTAAACCTATACAATCTATTTACACAATGCCTTAGAATACTGAGGTACATTACCGTTAATTTTGCCAAACAACATTACAATAAAGAGATACTTTTAAAACACTTTGTCGGCTGGCGGAGGTGGTAGTTGTCTCCTGCGTTCCTTCTAGGCTCGCATCCTCCAGCTGATCTCAGACCCCAAAGGATCTCGCTTCTTCTTGAGGATGGAACTCGACTCTCGTGCTGGAATAAGACTGAGCACTTCTTAAGGATAGAGGTTGTCTGACCTTTTCGAATCTTCCCCTCATCGTCGTCACCTCGGGCGGGGCTGATATGGGAAGTGCTCCATGACGGGGGTCCTTTGTCCTAGTGCCTTGGAAGTTTCCCGAGGTATCGCTGGGGGCCCCATTGAGATAAACGCCTTTTGATGTTTTGCCGACAAAGGCTTATTAATATTTACTTTATTAATATATTGATTAATTAATAACAAATTTAGAGCCCTCAGCATCCTCAATACAAAACACTTTGTCAATATAATACTTTGTATCTTAAACAGAGGAATTGATCGATTTACAGCCTGATATCATAGAAACTGCCAATTTTACCAAACTACTCATAATAATAAAAATCAACAAGCGTCTAATAAGCTTTAATATGAGAGGTGAAAGGCGGCAGTAGGTCTTATAGGTACCGAGATATCTTTGTCCAAGTAATACACTGTGTCCTAAATACAGGAATTTACATCATTTTAACATTATGAAGATGTAAATGTTCCAGAAACCACGGCATATTTCGGCCCCAGCTCTTGCACTATTAAACGTGTATTTCCGTTGAAACTGGAATTCGAAAATTCTAACTTATCGCATTATCGATCGCATTACTTTCCCGTCCTATATATTTCAAGAATAGTTAAGTGAAATAAAAACGAGCCATGCTAAAGCGATTTTTTCACGACGTATAGGTGAGCATTTGAAGGCCGGTACAGCCCGGAAAACTACTCCGTGCCGACCAGCAATACGCCCGCATTACATCCAATGGTCGATGTGTTGCTGGTCTTGTAGGAACTGGGGCGAAAACATCTCAACACTTCCGGTTGGCATTGCCCGTCTCTTAGGCCTTGTTCATACTGGAGGTGAGAGAGTTCATAGAGGATAGAGGTTAGAGTATCGCATGGATGTTAAATTTTAAGTAATTTTGGTTTATTTTTTCAATAATGAACTTTTGTAATCGACCAAAAAAAATATCCCCCATAAAATTTGAGAGCTTACGTTTCAAGATGCGTAGAAAACAAATAATGAATAAAAAAATCCGCCGTCCCCGACATTTATCCGAAACTACTGGACCAAATTTTTTGAAATTCACCATAAAAATACTAGTCCATGCAACGATGATCCTAACACCTTGACGTTGATATAAGTTGATTATTTTTAAAATGGCAGCCGATTAAAAATTCAGTTATTTTTGAAGATAGAGAAAAAATTTATTTGGGTTTTTAACCAAAAACGGCCAAAAATTATAAAAAAGAGAAAAAAGAAAAGAAAACAATTTTTTTTTTTTTATTTATTTATTTAAAGAAATTTACAACTGTATTAAATAAATACAACAAGTAAATAGGCTTTATATATGATTAGTACACATGATAGTCCTGAGAAGAAGCTACCCATTGGTAGCACTCCAATGTCTTATGTTAGAAGGTCTCTTGGCCATCTTCTTTTAAGGCGCCTCGGTGGGTTGTCGGGAATAGATATGGAGGAGAGGTCACGGATAAGCGGGTTTGAGTGGGAGTTTGGAATGAAAAGAGGTATATCTGTAACGGGCCAAGTCTTCAACTAATGGGATATGTAGGTCTTTATGGATGATTTTATTAGTAACAAAGTAAGGAGCATTGAGGATTTTACGAAGGATTTTAGAAAACAATTAAAATTTTATCCATGAATACGCCCATATCTCAATCATTATTGAAGATAGAAAAAAATATGTAGAGAGTTTTAGAATTAGTAAAGCGCAATAAATAAATTTAAAAAATAGAATAATAAAATAAAATAAAAAATGTTGAACTGTATATTCAAGTAATAAGATATAATAGATTTAATGCCACCAAAATCCGTTATTGTTAAAGATATAGAAAAGTTGAAAAGATTTTCGAGATCAAGACAAAGTGATTAATAGAGAAACAAAAAAATTAAAAATTATCCTATACGGTCAAGTCACAACTTATAAGAGATGTAATTCCCTGATAACACGGTTTCTCCTAATTAATAAATAAATACGAAAATGCCATTTCATAGAGATTTAAATTTTTTACAGCATGAAAAAAAAAATCATTGAAATTGGTTTAGAACTAAAAGAGATAAAGTTCAAATTAGCAGTGGTGATATGCCATCATCCTTTGAATTATTTATTTATTTTCACATTACCTAATTGCCTATCAATTGCTATATAAACAGTTATACCATAATATTGTTATTGGAAATAATAAACCTTTGTGTAATAATTTGCAGCGTTTTTAATCGTTTATTCATTTAACGCCACTTTATGATGCTGTGGCTAATCGGGCAATGCTACAGCGGGAGTCCTAAATTTGGCTATTCTAGTTTATTACAATAGTGATCTTTTAGGAGTACGTGGACTCTGCGAATACTATCTCACATCATCGGGACAGCTTGTTACGTCCCCTCCGAAGGATGGTATAACTACCATTATTTATATGAGTACCATTATTTTCGTAGTTTAAAAAAAAAAATAAGCATTTCATCTTGCCAAGTCCCACAAAACGTGTGTGAAAACGGTTATACAAAACTGAAATTTTATATTTTGGAAACGTATCTGCCTCATATTTTACACTAACTTTTTCATAAAAATCGGCCAATCTGAAGATCAACCAAACTTTTTAATATGCATTTTGCACCTTTTTACGATAGTCTCAAAAACGGCACATCGATTTTGATTAAACCCGCTAAATCATGTAGGTTTCATTCTGATTGCAATAGTTTAACAGGGCCTTAATACCAAATTTTAGAAGTTTCTTCCTTTAAAGTACCTTTAAATTTGTATATTCCATGATATTAACCATATCATCTCATTAGTATTGATACAAAAAAAGACTAAATATACAAGTTGAACGAATTTCATAACCAACTGAAGGAGAAAAAAATCTCTATAAAAATCTTTGTTTTAGTATTTTTTTTTAAATGAATAATCATACAGGTGTATAATATAACATTGGAAAGCATATGATTTTTGAAAAAAAAACTTATATTATACAAAAAGTTGTTGAAGGTAATGGATAGTGGTAAAAAGCGGGTTAAAGTAACTGAATGGTATGGATACTATTGTAATAGATTAATTAATGGAGTTTGAATCCTTTAATCTTCTTTTCAAGTCTCACTTTATTTAAAAGTTCTTTAATTGACTTTAACAAAGGAAGCAATACAACTTTCACGTGTGTTGCGCGAATCAGATTTTTGACCATTTTGACCTCCTTTTGACATTATCCAGTAAAGGTTGATTCTGCTTGGAAACGATGAAAAAACAGACCATCCCTTGTTATTTCAAAGCTCGAGTATACCTTAGCCTATTATCCTCGCTTTTCCTTGGACCAAACGGGATCGAGATCAAGCCAAACACCCAATGACAGGGCTACCATCGACCGTTCACATGCTTACAGGCACTCCTATTATATTCCAACTTCAGCACTCAAAATTGTATTATTTCCATTAGAAGATAGAATCTATATATCTATCTTTTTCTCTTCTCTCAGGGCGGTATAACTAAGGCGGTTTTAGTCCCATTAAAAAATCCTATGGTCACTTATCAGGTTTGAACCCGCGACTTCGGGCACAGAAGGCTTGCCAAATGCTCCCTCACCACACAAATATTCAGTGAAAATTGTTACCCAGAGAAAATTTAGCACTTCATAACTTATGAGTTATGAGTAAATGAAAACAATTACCGATCCGTATCATAGCATGGATTCAATTAGACAAGTAAGTTTCAGTTAGAGAAGAAAAAAATATATAAATAAAAAATGATTTTTTTTTCAGACTTAGTCCATTTAAGAATAATATTTATGCTAGAAATGAAGACATCATGTATGACCAAAATACATTAAATAGACAACATTTACAAAGTTAAAGGAGAAAAGGAAAACAAAAATATATACAAATAAATAAAACAACAGAATTAGAATTTATGAACAACTAATTTTGAAAATGCTACTTCAGTGTTTAAAGGCCCCGTCCTCCTTTTATCTTTCGCACAAGAAGATCCATCTGCTGTAGATTAGTGGTTTACTACTGCAGAAAACCAATTCTGCAACTTGAAGCTGGTTATACCTCAAGTAAGCAGTTTTTTTTTTATCAGATCTAAGCTCGGGGTAGTTTGATATCCACACGCAAACAAATAAAACGTGCAAAATCATGAAAATCCTTTCTCTACTCATAAACATTTGTTACATTATGAATAGGCCCATGGGACCTAGAACATTTTCAATGATTTTATAATAATCGTCATTTTACTTTCACTGACCTATACAGTAAGGGAAAGTATTGGGATCGTGAAAATTTTCGAATTCCAGTTTTTAACGGAAATACACGTTTTAGGGTCTCCTGAGTCCCGAAAAAAGGTCTGTGTGTCTGTATGTGTGTGGTAAGTCTAGCGCAAAAGCGAAAAGTCGTACGTAACTGAAATTTCATGTTTAAGACAAACTATATACGCCCATGACAACTATATGCGCAACTATAGTTATAACTGATGTTACAGCAACTTTTTCATCAAAATACGCTGACCAGAAGAGCCACTATATACCATCCATTTTACACCTTATTACGAATTTCTCAAAAACGACTCTATCGATTTTAATTAAAGTCGCTATATTGATGTAAAATTTTTTTATTTTATTTTTTTTTTTTTTATTGAGATATATTACAATTTGTTTCTATATGAACATTAGTAATAGTGATATATGAATCCATTCACACAATATATACAATGATAAAGTCAAATAAATAAAATATAATATATATACAAAATGAGAAAACAAACAATGTAAAATTAAACTTTAATATCGTGTAAGTTTCATTCTGATTGAAATAGTTTGACAGGGCTTAAATGCCGATATTTTCTACCTCTAAGGTACCTTTAATTTTGTATATTTTATAAAATAACCATATTATCTTGTTAACATTGATAATGAACAGCTAAATGTGCATGTTTAGCGAATTTGATAAACAACTAAAGGAAAAAAACTGAAAAAATATTTTTTCTATTCAATTTTTTACTTTCACTTAATATATATATATATATAGTAAGGAAAAGTATTGGGATCGTGAAAATTTTCGAATTCCAGTTTTCAACGGAAATACATGTTTTAGGGTCTCCTGAGTCCAAATAACCAAGCCTGTGTGTGTGTGTGGTAACTCCCGGGCGGAAACGGTAAGTCCTATGAAACTGAAATTTCATATTTTTATAGACAAGTATGCGTCTGAGACGTTACAAAATCTTTTTCATTAATATGAGCTTACCAGAAGAGCCACTTTATACCATGCATTTTGCACCTTTTTTCGATTTTCTTGAAAACGGTTCCGAGGATTTTAATTAAACTCGCTATATCGATGTAGAATGTAATGGGCTTTAATATCATGTAGTTTTCATTCTGATTAAAATGGTCTGTAAGGGCTTAAATGCCGATATTTTACATTTTTATCCTGTAAAGTACCTTTAATTTTGTCGATTTTGTAAAAATAAATATATTACCTTGTTACCACCGATGAAAAACACATAAATATATAGGTTGAACGAATTAAATATCTAACGGATATTAAAGGGGAAAACTGAAAAAATATTTTTTTAATGCAATTTTTTTATTTTGAACATAGCAACAGTAATATACACGTATAATATACCGTTGGAAAGCTAAAGCTTTTAGAATAAATATTATGTAATGAAAAAACTTGTAAAAGTTGATAAAGAGTGATGAAAAGCCGATAAATCTGATTATTTTAGATAATAATATAATCGATTTTTTAATGAAACACATGTTTCTATATAAATTCAATTTAATTATTTCTTTAATTGTTTCACGTATTTAAATCTCTAACTGTATTAGAAAATCCTTTTATTGATTTTAAAAATGGAGGTAAGTGAAAGTCGTGTGTTGCCCGCATCAGATTTGTTTTTGGTCATAATAACAGTAATATAAATGTATAATATACCGTTCGAAAGCTAGATTTTAGAAAAAAATATTATCTTACACAAATTAAGATAATTAATTACACAAACTTGTAAAAGTTAATAAATAGTGATTAAAAGCCGATAAAACTAACTGATTATTTTTAATAATAATATGCCTTAGCATTTTTTAATAAAACACATGTTTCTATAAAAATTCAATTTAATTAATTATTTAATGGTTTCACTCATTTTTGTCTCGAACTGTATTTGAAAATTCTTTAATCGAATTTAAAAGCGGAGGTAAGTGAAAATCGGGTGTTGTCCGCACAAGATTTTTTAATCTAAATCATATATTTTATACGAAAATGAAATCACGTTTTATTAAAATCGACTTAAAATATTTTTGAAATTTAAGTATAGTTAATAGCTTTTAAATTAATTTTAACAGTCGTGGTAGGTGAAAGTCCAGTGTTGCCCGCACCAGATTTTTGTATTTCATCTAGCATTTTGTCTTAGAGGTTGAGGATAGTGTATCCCTTGTCCGTTTCATGTATCATGTTGATTATCGTTGATGAACTTGTCAGAAAATACCCTTTTATGGAAGCTTATTGTTTTCTGGATGTCTTCTATTAAAAATTATTATTATTATTATTAATATCAATTACAATAATATATATTATTAATATAAATAACAAGCGAGGGAAGTGGAGGTAAGAGAGGAGGGAAAAGGGGAGGGGAGAGGGAGTGAGCTCAGTGCAAGTTGTGGCTCCGGGCGAGCAGTGTCAGTCGCTCCCAGCGCGCTCTGTCCTTACGAGTCTTCGTCACGCTACTGGTCAGTCGAGTGCCAAATATTGTTATTATTGTATTTTTAAGTTTATTTTACTTTTATATAATGAAATGTAGAGTGTTGGATTTTATAAAAAATCTGGTGCGCTCAAAACATGACTTTCGCTTACCATTATAAATAAATTTATTTTTAGTTTATTTATTTGTTTTAAATCAACTTTATTTGCACCTATGAAACCTATACAATGAGCAAATGGAATAAATCAATTTATGAACTTTAAAATTAAGTTCGAGTAGAATTGTTTAAAGAATTACATTGAGTTCCGATGTAAACATTTATTTTATATTAAATGATCCAACGATAGAAATTATTGAAATGAAAATCATTTTTTTTCTGGGACGAGTAGTCCTCTAAGAAAAACAAAAATCTGTTAAAAAACACTACTTTCACTTACCTTTGCTTTTAAAATCAGTTTTAAAAAAATTGTATGGTTAGAGATTAAAAGATAAAATCATTAATTACTTTGAATTTCAATAGAAACATGAGTTCAATTAAATAATCTTTTATATTATTATCTACAACAATCAGTTAATTTTGTTCCTTTTCATCACTCTCTATTTATTACCTTTTACAATTTTGTGTATAAGATAATATTTTTCTAAAATCTTTAACTTTCCAACGGTATATTATTCGTCTATATCGCTATTCTTTTGTCCAAAAAACTTAAAGTTTCATTTAAAATAGTTTTGCTCTTTTCTCCTTTAGTTGGTTATCGAATTCGTTCAACTTACATATTTACCCGTTTTTTATCAATGCTTACAATATAAATATAAATATAATATAATATAATATAAATATAAATATAAATACTGTTAATTTGTCGAATCTACAAAATTAAGGTACTTTTTTTTTTTTTTTTAACTTCTTTATTTAAATCAAAATACAGACATTTTTACAGTGCAAGTATAAGTCACTATCCCACTAAGGCTAATCGCCTTCATCGGGTAAGTGAAAGGAGTTCATCTGCGGCAATTCAATAAAAGTACAATAACAAATCGTTACACGTACTCATTAAGAAACAATTCAATACTTTAAGAATATAAAACAAATGTTTATAAAGAAACAGTAATAATACTTAAAGAATATAAAAATACAATTATAAAGAAACAGTAACACAGAACACAGTATGAAGCAGTAATTGACTAAGCTATAAAGAATGCAAATACATAGAGATATACATTACATAAATTAGAGGATTAGAGGAAGACATTTTAAAATATTGGCATTTAAGTCTTGTCAGGGTGTTTTAATCTGAATGAAACCTATATGATATAAACCGTGTTTTTTTCTGTTGAAAACTGAAATTCGAAAACTTTTACGATCGCAATACTTTCCCTTACTATAAATTTCATATGTACAATACTTGTGATATTTGTCCGGTATTTTAGGACTTCAGTGTAGTAATGGATCGGTTTTTGTAACAACGAATAGTTTCCATCTATAGCTTTAAATATTACATGAATTGGAAAGATTGATAGTTCGAAAGTGGCTATTGATAAGGCTTTGTTTATTTATTTAAGGTCACTTTTTGCTACTGTGGCTAATCCGACGATCCTACAGCGAGAGTCCTAAATTTTGCCTATCCAGGTTTAATTAGGATAGGAATCTTTAACGATCTTTTTGTCATCGCACAGTCTCGGGACCACATTTTTACATCCCCTCTTAAGGACGGCATAACTAAGGAATTTTTTACTCCCATTAAAAAATCCTAGGACCACCTGTGGGTTCGAACCCGTGACCTTTGGCATGGCATGGACCTTTAGCTGTTATGCTAGCCACCCTGCTACAGGTAATGCCTGTATTTATGATGAGGCTTTAAGAATGGATATAGGCAATGAATTTCACAGTTAGCACGAATGACAATAGATTTTTTGAAGGAGGCGGATCTGCGAGAAGATATATTTAAGTTTTGGGGTTGGGATATTGTGTTGACAGTATGGACAGAAGAACATGTGGTAAGCATATCGAGTATACGAGGAATCTTTTTAGTTTGTTTTGAAGGAAAAGAAAAGACATACACCAAGCAGGTGTTGCCGGCGAAAAGAAGGATGTAACCACTTCAACTCGGTATAGTAACTAGAAACATGGGAGCGTCTGGGAATTCCACATGTGAATATAATGAAACAATTCAGTAGTATCATGTCATTTTTTTCAGACAGCCCACCATGCACGAGGCAACCATAGTCCAACTTAAAAAAAAATTCCGGAGCGCGCTACACACGGCTGCCACTTACCTCCCTTGATTATAGAATTTTAGAAACGAAAATACTTTGTTTAAGAATTAATTACATTGAGTTTTAATAGAAACATGTGCTTTGTTAAATAATCTATTTTATTATTATCATCTACTACAATCAGTTAGTTTTATTGGCTTTTCATCACTCTCCGTTAACTTTTACAATATTATGTATTTTTCTAAAATCATTAGCTTTCCAAAAGTATATTATTCATCTATATTACTGTTTTCATGTTCAAATACACAAAAATTCCACAAAAAATAGATTTTCTCTTTTATCATTCATTAGATCAAAAAATCGTTCAAAAAGTATATTTAGTTGTTTTTTTAGCAATGCTAATCAGATGATATGGTCAATTTCATAAAATATACAAAATTAAAAGTACTTTAGAAGAAGACATTTTAAAATATAGGCATTTAAGTCCTGTCAGACTATTTCAATCAAAATGAAACCTAAATGATATAGCTCTGATGATCAAGCCCATCCAATATTACATCAATATAGCGAGTTTAATCAAAATCGTTAAAGCCGTTTTCGACAAAATCTTAAAAATAAAAATGTGCAAAATGCATGGTATAAGGTGGGTCTTTTGGTTAGCTGATTTTGATGAAAACGTTGCTGTAACATCTCGGGCGTAATGATGGTTATTACAGTTCATATATCAATTATTATTTAAATCTTTTTAACCTTCTGGGAAATTTTCTCTTGTTTCATTTGGTACCACTTGTTTTTTTTTTGAGCGTGCACATCAAAGAGATATATTGGAATTTTTCTGATGAAAACAATGGAT
Source organism: Piezodorus guildinii (assembly GCA_023052935.1). Taxonomy (NCBI): domain Eukaryota; kingdom Metazoa; phylum Arthropoda; class Insecta; order Hemiptera; family Pentatomidae; genus Piezodorus; species Piezodorus guildinii. Next base: position 79,058,869 of record CM041294.1, on the reverse strand, counting down.
AACAGCAAAAAACTCAAATTTTGATTATTCTCCCTAACAGTTGAGATAGGACTTTCGATCACATATACTGTTTTTGTTCCAAATAAGGTCTTGTATCTCCTCTCACAAAATACCAAGTACATTTATGAGACACCCTCGTATATATATATATATATATATATATATATATATATATATATATATATATATATATATAATATATATATTAATGTTTTTTAAAATTTCATTAGTCATTTTTTACTTTGGTGAATTTAGGTATTGATTTGTTTCTTTTTTGTCTTTTTATTTATTGATCAAGTTTACATTATCTGTATTAGAATGAATTCTGTTAAAACTAAAAATAAAAATCTGGTGCGGGCAACACACGACTTTCACTTACCTCCATTTTTAAAATCAATGAAAGAATTTTCAAATACAGTGAGAGATAAAAATGAGTGAAACCATTAAAGAATTAGTTAAATGGAATTTATATACAAACGTGTGTTTTATTAAAAAATCTATAATATTATTATCTAAAATAATCAGTTAGTTTTATCGGGTTTTTTTCACTCTCTATTAACTTTTAAAAGCTTGTGTATGAGATAACATTTTTCTAAAATCTTTAGCTTTCCAACGGTGTATCATACATTTATATTACTGCTCTTATGTTAAAAAACAAAACATTTCATTAAAAATATATTTTTTCAGTTTTTTCCTTTAGTTGGTATCAAATCCATTCAATTTATATATTTACCTGTTTTTCATCAGTGGTTACAAGATAATATAGTTGTTTTTATAGAATCAACAAAATTAAAGGTACTTTAGAGAAAGAAAATTTAAAATATCGGCATCTAAGCCCTGTCAGTCAATTTTAATCCGAATAAAACCTAAATGATATTAAAGCTCAACGAAAAAAGGTGCAAATTGCATGGTATAAAGTGGCTCTTCTGGTAAGCTCATTTTGATGAAAAAGGTTTTGTAACGTCTCGGGCGTATATTTATCTTAAATATGAAATTTCAGTTACATAGGACTTACTGTTTCCGCCCGGGACTTACACACACACACACACACACACACACACACACACACACACAACACTACACACACAGATCTTTTTTCGGGACTTGGTTATTTGGACTCAGGGGACCCTAAAATATGTATTTCCGTTGAAAACTGGAATTCGAAAATTTTCACGATCGCAATACTTTCCCTTACTATACGTAGGTAAGTGAAAGTAAAAATAAAATATTATTTTTGTCGGTCCCTATCTCTGTGATCAAATAGAAGAAAACATAATTATTCTGACAGCCGGAATTTGAACCTGGGGCCCGCAGTATTTTATCTTAATTTATATAATTATTATTTTTAAGAAAGTTGATAAAGCTATTAAATACGGTTTTAAAAATATCAGCATCATATCGATTTCGTTATCATTATTTATTTTCACAATAAATTGGTTCCATATACGAACATACGAAGAAACAACAGCAAAGATGGTTGAAAAAGGTGGACAGTTGGGTCCAAAAGGACGTTTCTTGTACACAATTATTATAACTGTAACACGCTTCCGTTATGTCTGACCGCGCATTCTTTTCAAAAAATATCATTCCGCGATCAATATCAAGAATAATGTGATTAATGAAATGGTGTATAAATGCTATTATTTTTAGTGAATAATTAATAATTAACTTAAAATAATTTTACGTATTTTTAATTAAATATGAGCCTTGAAGATACCAAAAAATATTTAGTTTGAAACTTTTGATTTTTTAATAAGTACAGTTTTGTTTATTTATTTCATTGTAATTTAACAACTTTTCATAAATAATTGCTTTTAATGTTCAAATTGATTTAAGTGAATTTCTTATTTTTTTTGGCTAAGTATAAATAATAATATTTATAGCAACTAATATGAATTTCGCAGATCTTAAAAATATGATGAATGACAGTACTACAGTATATCATGAGATGTTATATTATTCTTTGAGATGTGCAAAAATAATTAAAGACATGATTGATTATAGTTCGCCTTTTCCCACTTTTAATATATATACATATATACATAATATATATATATATTATATATATATATATATATATATATATATATATATATATATAAAGGCATGTACAGTTGTTTTGCTAAGTGAAGAATGAATTCCGAAAAAGTTAATACGTGCTGTACCGACTGGTAGGCGTCCAAGGGTCAGGCCGACCTTCGCACAGAGAGGCTAGCCTATGTATTCCGTGGACATAGGACCAATATCTGAAATTTCGAATTTACCCTTATTTTTTGGTTAAGCGGTTCCTCTTAGTTTCTTTTATCATTACCCATCCATCATCTTTTTTTTTTTAATTAAAAATTTACACCGAAGATATCTTATTATAACGACCGTCCATGGAAAATGCCCTATTTAAAAAAAATTACCACAACTCTTTTGATAAACCAAAATTAATGAATCATCTTTATTCCGGTAATTAAACTTTGTTATCATAATTTAAGTTTATGCAGTTTTAACTTTTATAGATTCTTAAAGTTTTTATTTACTTTTAATTTTAATTTACCTAATTTTATTTTACATCATTAGTTGTATTGTTATATCAATTAGAATTACCTTATAGAAATTAAATGCAATAAACGCTTCCTAAAGTCACACCATCTTTACTCTCAGATCTAAATTATACTCTCACTCCACTCCTATAATCATGTAACCTGTGTCTAACGGTGCAAAGGCGAACATGACCCTGGTGGTTGTCGCCTCAAAAAAAAAAAAAAAAGTTTTTATTAATGAAAAATATAAAAAAAAAAAATTAAAACATTCATAACAAAAAACGCTCAGAAATCTACCACCACAGAAATTAACTAGAAGGTTTATTGTTTACTATCCATTAATAATTACTTGCGGGTTCGTGCCGGGTTACGAGAATTTTTTTTTTCGTTTTAGCACTAACTTTTTTTCAATTGTTGTCCCTATAAATTCCAGTTTCTTTGTTTTAAATGTTTTTTTATGCTAGATGAACGTATTATTGTCTTTAATTCTCATGAATCCTAACAATAAATTACCCCATTATGTCCTAAATTTGTAGATAAATAAATTCTACTTTTTAATATTTTACTAAACCAACATACTTATAGATAATTTAAATTTTTTTTTTCGCAATTCATAATTATGTACAAATATGATTAGTAAAATTAACTAATTATAATATTTTGAATACATTTTTTTATGTATTTCGTTCATGTTTTTGTATTATCAATTGAATTCCTCTTCTACTCTCCTTCTCTACTCCTCGAAAAACCCCGTAATCCTTTTATACGGTTGCTCCTATAAAAAAAAAAAAAAAAAAAAGGGTCCTAATTAAAGTTGCTGAAAATAGGGTGTGGAATAAAAAATTATATATTCCAATGTACATACTTGTTTTTCTTAAAGGACCTAGTCCCAGAATAAAATTTTCTATTCTATTTATTTAATGTTAGAGAAAGCTGTTCGATTCCCGCACCGAATTATTGTTTATCGTTCCTGAAATATAAAGGTTTATAATAACGACCTTGAGAATTTCTGTGGACGCTTCGATCTCTTTTATTATTTTTATTTATAGCTACCCTCCCGAGGACGAGAAGAAAACTATTACGAAACCCTGGGACTGCGTTGCATAATATCCATCAATGGGTTTATCGCCGTGCTCATTCATGTGATTATTGCAATAGCCTCATTGACAGTTGGATTTCACCTGCGGAACTGAATGGCAGCCGATTATACCTGCCGTAATCTCTGATGTCAGGGCTTGTACTTAGCATAAACATTACATGATCGCCTTTTACGGCATTAACATTTTTTTATTTTTTATTTTGTTTTTACTTATAGGCAGGGATCGAAAATAACTTATTACTTTCACATACTTAAGTATGAAATATATAGTAACTGAATGTATTGCGATCGTGAAAGTTTCTGAGACAAAAATATGCCCGAGATGTTATAGCAACTTTTCAAGATCAAAATGGGCAAACCTGAAGAGCCACTTTAGACCATGCATTTTGCAGCTTTTTTTTTTACGATTTTCTCAATAACAGCTTTAACGATTTTGATTAAACTCGCTATATGCTTATAAATTTAATGGAATTTAATATCCTGTAGGTTTTATTCTGATTGAAATAGTTTGACAGGGCTTAAATTCCGATATATTTAATTTTCTTCCTCTAAAATACCTTTAATTTTGTAGATTATCTTATTAGGATTAATATATAAGTTGAATGAATTCGGAATCCAACTAAAGGAGAACAGAGCAAAAATATTCTTTGTGTATAACTTTTGTGTTTTTTGAACATATGAAGAGTAATATAGACGGATAATACACGGTTGAAAAGTGAACAATTTTAGAATATTATCTGATAAATAAAATTGAAAAAGTTTATTGAAAGTGATGGAAAAAAACGATGAAACTGATTCTTGTAGATAATAATAGAATAGATTATTTTATAAAACACATTTTTCTATCGAAACTCAATGTAATTAATTCTTTAACATTTTTTCATTTCTGTATTTGAAAACTTAAATTGAGACGTTGATTTCCAAAAGGTACTAAAGGACATATTTTACGAAATTGATTTTTCGACATATTTGTATTTTCCTCATTGAGTTTTGTCCAAATCTCCTATTTGATTTTATATAATGAAATCTCAAGTCTTTTAAAAACGCGTTTTAGAAATGCAGTTATTTTCTAAAGGTAATAATTACGCATTTAGTTTCGATCCAAATCATACTAAAACATTTTATTCCATAACTTTAATATAGTGTTATTAATATTGTAAAAAAATAATTCTAGATTTTAATGCAATAAGTGTCAAATAAGTTGGTTTAATAATATAGTAATGGGAGAGTTTGGCGCTTCCTGTAAAATTTCCTAGAATGGATATAGTACCTTTTGGAAATCAACGTCTCAATTGATTTTAACAACGTATTGAAAGCCATGTGTTGCACTCATCTGATTTTTTTTTTTAAATTTTAAGATATAGTTCAGTGAAATTGTGCACATCGTTTGCAATATGAGGAAAAAAGGTAATGTAGAGACAAGGAAAAACTACCTATTGCATTGATTTTGGATGACTTCTTTGTGAGGTCATGTGGGCATATTGTTTTTCCTTATCACGTGATTCAGAAGTTTTCATTACTTTATCGAGAAAAAAATTAATTAGTTTATTATTAAAATTAGTTGTCATGTTTATCATTTTGGCATTAGTTTTTCTCGAAAAAATTCTATAAAGTTAGAATCGGTCATAATTACTCCGATAGATTTGAGGTGTGATCGGGTTTGAAACAGAGTAACTCCCTTTCAACTATTTAATATAGCTTTAGAATATGTCATAGAAAAGGTGATGTGTACCGAGAAAGGTTTAAATCTGAGTGATAAAATTCCAGTTCTGGGATAAGCCGATGATTTGGTACTACTAGACGAAGAAACGGAAACTATACAACTAAATACAAGTATGCTAATAAAAACCGGTAAAGAAATAGGACTCGAAATAAATACCGATTAGGCAAAATATATGTTTAGTAGCAAAAACGGTGGCGATCGTGGTGATATTGATATATCAGGGCATACTTTTGAACACGTAGAGAAATTTAAGTATTTAGATTCAATGATAACAAGAAAAAAAGTCCCGGTTAAAGGAAGGAAACGCGTGTTATTATTCAGTTGCTAAATTACTTAGCTCGCTGCTTCTGTCGATAAACTTAAAGGTTAGAATTTATAAAACTATTATTCTTCGGACGGTCCTTTATGGATGTGAAACGTGGTCGCTTAATTTCAAGGATGAACAACGGCTTAAGATTTTCGTAAATAAGATACGGCGTAAAATATTTGGTCCGAAGAGAGATGGGGCCACTGAGGAGTTTAGAAAGTTGCACAACGCGGAACTGCGAAGCTTGTACCCTATGAATGTAATTGTGTTGATAGCATCGCGGAGACTCAAAAGGGCTTGTAAAGTTTTGGGGCTCCGAGAGGAACGTATTCCGAGAAAGTTGGTATTCGCTAAAACGACTGGTAGTCATCCGAAAGGTAGGCCGAAGCGTCGATGAAGGGATTGTGTTAAGGCTGATCTCGGAGGCTAGAGCTTGAACGGTGATCATTGGACGGACGAGTCTGCGTTGGCGGTATTTCGTGTTATCGGCATCGAACCATCGGGTTCTGTGAGCCTGTTATTATTATTATTATCATTTTGACCAAGACATGTCTTTTGTCTCTCGGACTATATTACTTTTTGTGTGATGTATCTTTTACGCTCAAAAATGTAATTTTTTGACAAGCTGTTTGTTGTTGCTCGGGTCGACAATTTAACTATTTTATGTTTTTATATCAGAAATATTATGAAAAATATTTTTAGGAGCTATCTTGGTTTGAATGAAAAAAGTTACCTATGTACAATTTTCGCGAACCTGTTTGTTCTATATTTTCAATGGCAAGGAATTACATACTGTACCAAAACTATACCAGCGTCTATATTTAAAAAAACAAAAATACCTGTACCTCTATAACCTATGAAGAGTCTCGGGTTCAGTATTTATAGAGATTCGTACTGTTTATAGGCCGACGGACGGGCAAGAAGGTGATTAGGCCTAAATCACGTTCGGCCGCCAAATTTTCTCCCAAATATGGGTACCCTCTTTATAAAGACTAGGTGTGCAAAAGGCTGCTCTCCATACTCTAAGGTCGCTCCACGGCAGAAGTAACAGAATAAGTAATTCTGCCTCATTCGGGATTGGAACACTAGTCTAATGCTCTATCCACTTAGCCATGCCGCTCCTAGTCTCTTAATTAATAAAATAATAATAACAGGCTTACAGAACCCGAAGGTTCGATGCCGATACCACCAAACTCCGCCTACGCAGACTTGGCCAATGATTACCGTTCAAGCCCAAGCCCCCGAGATCAACCTTAACACAATCCTCCCATCAACGCTTCGACCTCTATCGGACGCATACCAATCGGTTCAGCGAACACCAAGCTTCTCGGAATCCGTTCTTCACTGAGCCCAAATACTTCACTCGCTCATTTGAGTCTCCGCGATGCTATCAACTCAGTTATAGTCACAGGGTACAAGCTCTGAAATTCCGCGTTGTACAACCTTCTAAACTCCCCAGTGGCCTCATATCTCTTCGGACCAAATCTTTTACGCAGTACCTTATTTTCGAAAATCTCAAGACGTTGTTCATTCTTCAAAGTAATCGACCACGTTTCTCACCCTTAAAGGACCGTCGGAAGAAAGATAGTTTTATAAGTTCTAACCTTTACGTTTTTAGACAGAAGCCGCAAGCTAAGTAATTTTGCAACTGAATAATAACACGCATTTCCCACCTTTAACGGGACTTTATTTCCTCCTGGATTTATTTCGTTCTTGTTATCATTGAACCTAAATACTTAAACTTCTCTACGTTCAGATCGTCACCGTTTTTGCTACTACGGCGACGATCTTGGTGAAATTGGTATATTAGAACATACCTTTGAATACATACAGATTGTTTTATTTTGCCATTTCGAAAACGTTTAGTCTCTTAATTAAAAACAAAAATATAAATAAATGAAGTAAATAAATAAACAAAATTTCCTAAAATAAGAGAATTAAACAGCCATTAAATATTTAAAAAAATAAACTTAGAATCTATACACGTATAGGATACAGGCATCATGTTTTAGTAATGAGTTGCGGCAAGAGCACCTTGATATTCCAGATTAAAAAACTCGCTGACCGATAAAGGAGTAGCCTTCTAAATTAGCTGCAAATATTTAGTCGAGCATTACATTTATTTCCGGTCCGATCTGAAATTTTTAACTTTATATATAATAAGCACATTGATTTCTTGGACTACACCACTTTCCACAAAGACGCTTTAATCTTTCAATTAACCACTAGAGGCTCATTTATATGACCATCATTAGACAGACCTATCCGGAGCTTTGGGACTCCAATCTATTCAATCAAAGTTCCTTACATTACCTCTTTCTATCTTCTATATATAATGATACCGCGATTCTTGGTTTCAGCAAACTATAAAATTTAAAGTTCTATAAGTTATAAGGATTATAGTGATAATGGAGTAATGTAAGGATTGGTACCAAGTTCTATCCAAATCGCTAGCATATGATACCGTATGTCAACAATTGTAATTGATTTTATTCATGAATAGTGCCATTGCACGGGTGCAATATGAAGAGGTGTCATTTATATTTAAAAAATCTCTGCCTCAACCAATTTAGAGTTTATCGCTTTGGGAGTTTTACTTTATCGTAATAAAAAGTGCTAGCAAGAAAATATGTTTTTTTTTATAACGTCTGTTCATTATTATATTTAATCATCGTCAGAAATGAAAAACATCAATCAAAATTGCTTATGTTTATATTTTTGGTATTTTAAAGTGAAGCACGCACGAATAACGGAAAATTTAATTTTCTTGTCTAAAGAAAATTTGATTGCAATGTATGTTTACGAAAACTATATAAATAATAAAAGTTCCTATCCAATTAGCTTTATTACTATATTATATTTCAAATGAACTATTTAAATTGCATTTTAAACGTTCAATTAAATTTTGCATAGGAATCCATTTAGTTTGCCGCTAAAACATCTGTTCTTGAAAAAATATAAAATTTGAAATAATTCATAGCAATGTTCAGTTTGTGTATATATAAAAACTTACCATTTATTTATACAATCTAATTAATGCTTAGGCACGTAGTATTGTTTCTAAAAACTAGTAGAATAACACACAACATTGAACTACCATAACCTCTCTCTTTACCAGTAACGTGTTCATAGGTTTGTGGGCTTACAACAACTTTATATTAACTTGTACGATTTCTTTTATGCATATTAACTTTTTTTAAATCTTTCTATTTCCAACGGTATATTATACGTCTATATTACTACTTATATTTCAGAAATAATGTTTTGATTACTTGGTTACATAACATTTATTTTTCCCGTTTAAAGAAAAGCTATAATGCAATGTATTTTAATTATAAATCTTCAGGAAAAAATATCCTAAATAATAGCAAGAACCGTATAAAAACCCGCCGAGTGGTTTAGAAGGAGTTCGCTGGAACCGTATAAGAAGTACTGTATCATTTTACGAGTATTTTATTTCGGAAGGAAATAAAATCTATAGTACAATCTCTGTGAGAAGTGAACATCAGATGACAGCAGAGATCTAACTAAATTTATGAAAATTATTACTTGATACTTTTATGATAGTTACATCAAAAAGCATAGCCTAAAAAAAATTCATGACTAAAAACTACACAAAATAGTCTTCTTAGAACTTAATAAGGAATTTAGAATTACCTATTCCCAAATATATGGTATTTTGAATGACTATCATGTTACTACACAATAAACCATGAAAAATCAATATGAAAGTATTGCACATAGTTCCTAGTACTCTTCAAACTACATACTTCTATTATTTATGTATTGAAAAAAAAAAAAAAAAAAAAAAAAAAAATATATATATATATATATATATATATATATATATATATATACCTATCCTATCCTATTGCTTTGTCCTTAAGCCGTTTGTCAGATCGAGTGCCAAACCCTTAGACAAGAAGTCCTAGGATAATGCACTACTTTGGAATGCTATCCCAGGAATGTTAGTAATAGAGGAATATTAAAAAAGCAAAGTGTTCAGCCTCCCTGTTCTAGCATTCTTCTTACATTCCCTTCCAATGGACAGGGCTTATTGTCCTTGTCTCTAAGATTCTTGAGCTTACATCCGATTGTTATATTGATGAAGGCAAATATTTTTTCTATTGGAAAATTTATAGGTTAGTCAGGCTAAAAATTTTTTAAACATTCAATTATTGAAATTTTCAACTGATAGAAAAACACAAAACTGTGGTGCGGACAACACGGACTTTCACTTACTTCGCTAATGCCTGTAATTTTTTGCAGGAAGTCTTATTTCTGGCTGCCACTAGATGGCGTTGTGCTCTTAATAATGATGCTCTCTTCTAGAGGGCAGCACTTAAAATATGTTAAGGGACCTGTTTTCCTTAATATATTTTTGCAATTTTCTCCTTTAGATGTTTATCAAATTCGCTCAACTTTCATATTTAGCTGTTATTTATCAATGCTGACAAGTTTATGTCCTTTTTTTTTTTTTTAATGTATAAAATTAAAGGTACTTTAGTCAAAGACTATTTCAATCAGAATAAAATCTACATCATATTAAAGCTTATCAAAATTTACATCGATACAGCGATTTTAATGAAAATCGTTTGAGCCGTTTTTGAGAAAATCGTAAAAAGATGCAAAAAATGCATAGTATAAAGTGGCTCTTTCTGGTTAGCCGATTTTGATGAAAAATTGTTTGTAACATCTCGGGCGTTATAGTTGTCTTAAATGTGAAATTTTAGTCTCATAGGACTTTTTGTTTACGCGCGAGAGTTACCACACACGGACAGACACACAGACACACACACAAACCTTTTTGCAGGAGAGAGAACATTTTCACGATCGCAATACTTTCTCATAATATATATTTTATATATAGGTAAATGGAAGTAATAAATAATTAAGCTTAATAAGACATGACCCTACATGGGTTGTAGAGATACAGGTTTTTTTTCTTGAATATTATTATTACGAAATAAAGATAATTTGAATTTAAGGAGAAATCCTTCGAAATCATTTAATAAGGAAGATTTGTTTATTAAAATTATATTAGGTGATTCGTAGTGTAGGATTACGGTTCCAAAAGAAAAACAATATTGTACCTGTTTTTATTGATCAAATAGTCTAAGTTGCTTTCAATGCACTTCTGTGAACTTGAAAAAAAAATTATTCTTGGTCTGGGTCTCTTAAGAAGAACAAGTTGTACATTGAAATATAAAAAATTATAATATGTCTGGCCAACAGAGGAAATTAACATTGTTATTATTTACAATAATTAGATAAGAATAAAGAAGAAATATTATACAACAAAAAATAAAAATAAAATCTTCCAAAAACGATTGTGTTGAACAAAATGATAAATAAATTAATTGACGAACAATATGTGGTATGCATTTAAACTGTCGGTTTTTTAATTATTTTCTTCATTTAAAATTAATGCTTAGAATTGAAATATCATAATTGTTAAGCGTCAGTTTGGGATGACAGGAGGTATAGGAAAAGTTGGGATTTGAATGAGGATAAAGAAGCAGCATGGTGGGTATTGCTAGGTATATAATCCCTTAGGGTAGTAGAGCAGATAATAAAGGTACGATCAAAAGTTTTAGTTTTGTGGATAGGAAGGTAAAGGTCAGAACGGCGTAATCTTGTTTCAAGTGAGTGGACTAGGGATTTTAATTGGAGGCTTGTTGATTGTTGGGAAAAGGTATGATCCTAGGAAATATTTTCTGCGAGTGGGGGGAAGGAACCACTTTAACTCTCTGTATAAGTGGGTAACATGTGACTTTTTAGATGTACTTAAGACAAATCTTATAGAGAAGACAATTCTTATGTCATATTAAAAGCTGAATTATTTCTCACTAGCTATATGCAGTTAACAGAGGTTAACAATAGTGTTGACCATACTTTATAAAATGCCTTCGAATAATTATGTTGTGAAGTCCAAGGAGAATACATCGCGTGCCTTGGGGCATACACAGCCTGCCGCGCCAAAGGGATATTAAAGAGGCTTGGTCCCAGGAGTGTTTTACGACACAGTCAACACAGGTGCTCGTAAAACCCTCGTAAGGGTCTTGGGTCTCCAGTACGTAGAGGGGGGAATTTGTGCTGTTTGTAGGCCAACGGCCGTGCAGGGAAGAAAATAACTCAATTTTTAATCTGAGAGTGAGATCCTCAAGATGTGCATCACAGAGCTAATGAACGCATCCCACATAATGATAAAACAGACCATACCATACCTTAGCCTATTATCCTCGCTTTTCCTTGGACTAAAAGGATCGAGATCAAGCCAAACACCCAATGACAGGGCTACCATCGACCGTTCACGTGTTTACAGGCACTCCTAATATATTCCAACTTCAGAACTCAAAATTGTAACTCACTTTGGAGCAGATTCTCTATATCTATCTCTCTCTATATAAATAATAGAGTGATTTTGGTTTCCGCCAACTCCTTCTAAACCACTAAACGGGTTTTGATACGGTTTACAATATCTATAAACAGTCTTCTTTCCTGAAGGCTTATAAATAAATTACACTCTATTTAAGTTTTCTTTCTCAGGGAAACTTCCATTTTCTTGTTATCAAGTGATCAACAAATCATCATTAAAATATGAGTAGGAATATAGAAGTGTAATATACCGTTAATTTAAGTTTTCTACTGGTTTCATTCTGGGAGGATTGCGTTAAGGCTGATCTCGGGAGCTTGGACTTGAATGGTGAACATTGGACGAGTCTGTGTAGGCGGAATTTGGTGGTATCGGCATCGAACCTTCGGGTTCGCTAAGCCTATTATTATTATTTATTATTATTACTGGTTTCATTCAATAAATAAACAGTTTTATTTTTGCAACAGAACATTAATATTTGTATACAATAATTAATAGATGATTTTATTGTTAGAGATATAGAAAATAATGCATTGAACAATGAATAGACACACAATAGTTAAATAGATATTTCAACTAGAATTTCCATTAAAGATATTATCAGAACTTTACTTACAATTTGAGACAAAATAGCGTCTTACATCATGATATGTGTAAAATATAAGCTTTGAAAGAACACTGAAGCAAAGATGCTAGGAATAGTTCAGGAATGAAGGATTTTCCAAATTTATTACCTCAGTAGTCCGGGGTTTTCTCTTTTTGTTTATTTATTTTGTATTTATTATTATTATTAGACTCCTAAGAACAGAAGAAAACTTAAATTATCAACAGTCGAGAACTGATCAAGCAATACTATATGTATGTATGTATATATATATATATAATATATATATATATATTATATATATATATATATATATATATATATATATTTATAAAATAATAACGCAATTTTTATTACCGCCAACTTCTTCTAAACTACAAGACAGGTTTTCACTATCATTTAGGGCATTCTTTAGTAAAGGCTTATAAATAAATTACCCTCTATTTGTTTTCTTTCTTAGGGAAACTTCAATTTTTACTTTCACTTCCTATATATAGTGAGGGAAAGTATTGCGATCGCGAAAATTTTCGAATTCCAGTTTTCAACGGAAATACACATTTTAGGGTCCCTGAGTCCAAATAACCAAGTCCCGCAAAAAGGTCTGTGTGTGTGTCCGTGAGTGGTAACTCTCGGGAGAAAGCGGTAAGTCCTATGAAACTGAAATTTCATATTTTAGACAAATATACGCCCGAGACGTTACAAAACCTTGTACATAACCTTTTATCAAAATGAGCTTACTATAAGAGCCACTTTATAACATGCATTTTGCACCTTTTTTCGATTTTCTTGAAAACGGTTCCGACAATTTTGATTAAAATCGCTATATCGATGTAAAATTTAATGAGCTTTAATATCGTTTAGGTTTCATTCGGGTTAAAATGGACTGACAGGGCTTAAATACCGATATTTTAAATTTTCTTTCTCTAAAGTACCTTTAATTTTGTTGATTCTATAAAAATAACTATATTATCTTGTGACCACTGATGAAAAACAGGTAAATATATAAATTGAATGAATTCGATACCCAACTAAAGGAGAAAACATAAAAAAAATTGTTTTTAATGCAATTTTTCGATTTTGAACATAAGAAGAGTAATACACATGTATGATACACCGTTGGAAAGTTAAAGATTTTAGAAAAATGTTATCTCATACTCATAAAAGTTAATAGAGAGTGATAAAAAGCCGATAAAACTAACTGATTATTTTAGATAATAATATAATAGACTTTTTAATAAAACACATGTTTCTATAGAAATTTAATTTAACTAATTCTTTAATGGTTTCACTCATTTTTATCTCTTACCATATTTGAAGATTCTTTAATCAATTTTTAAAACGGATGTAAGTGAAAGTCGTGTGTTGCCCGCACCAGATTTTTTGTAATCAAGTCATCAACAAATCATCATTGAAATATGAGTAGTAATATAGAAGTATAATATACCGTTAATTTAAGTTTTCTACTGGTTTCGTTCAATAAACATGACTAATAATATAGATGTATGATATACCGTTGAGAATTGTAAGCTTTTTTAAAAGTTAATATACGTGAAAAAACATATATAAAAAATTATATAACATACATAATATGTAATAATGTAATAAGGAAGGTTAAAGTAGATTTATTTCTGCCACCATACAGTAACCTACAAGATATATTCTTCCATAAAGAATTCCTCAATATTTCAGAAAAAAATATTACAAATTAAATCGAACGTAAGTTGCTAAAATAAATGGAAGGTAATCATGAATCCTTCCATTCAAAATTGATGTCCATAGTTGTTAATGATTATGTTTTTTAAACTATAATAGTTAAAGTTTTATTCGTTTTATTTACAGATATCCAACTATTTCAATTGAAATTCATCTCAAGGTAAGAATTTTATGTGTTTATATATAAAGTCATTTGATTTATATATGTATATTACATATATTACATACATGTCGAGGGATGATTACGTTTAAATCAATTAGGTTATTTAAAATTAATTTAAGTTGATAAAATGGTAAATTATGACTTGTTTTTATAACAAAATACTTAAATACATTTTTTCCATGTTTCTTCTAACATTGAACATTGGTATTTAAATAGTAGTAGAATTTCATTATAAAGCGTTTTTATGGAACATACAACTTTTACTTACATATAGGAATTTAATTTCTTATTTCGATTTTTCGTATTTAATCTTTAAAAAAATAATTAAAATGATTCAATTAGATCAATATATTGCTCCAGTAATGAAATATTAGATAAGAGATTCTGTAATTTTCTAAATTTCCTGTAGGTAGCACTAATATACAGAAGTTCCTTTGAGCAAAATAAGATCGAAAGGATACTCATAAAAATATTGTTTTAATGGAAAAGGTTTTGCTTTACTCGTGGTGGAATTGGAACAATTTCTTTAAATGCTTCACCATGAAGAAATAAGCTTTGTTAATTTCAAACCGGATCAGCTGATGCGCTCGATGATAACAGTCATACGTTACTTCGTCTCTCAGATTTTTGCTTTTTTCAGTAGGAATCCGCTTGAGTTCAGTCTGGAAAACATCACTAGACCTCAGGAATACTACAGCAGTGAATATTGGAGAAATTCCGGTAAGCAAAGTTATAATTTACTTTGTACAATCACGAAAAAGTGAAAGGAGGGTCACTGATCAGCTGATTGCCGCTAGCTCGGCAAGCTCGAGCTTGCTTTTATTTTCCTTATCTTTCTTTTATTTATTTTTTTTCCTTCTTATTCTTATTCCATTATATATTTATTCCTATTTATTTTTTTTAATCAATGCGATATTTTCATCAAGTGATGTCCTCGAAAGTTACAAGTAAAAGATCTAGATCTGCAGGTTCAAACTCGTCCCCCACAAAACAGAGACCTCGCCGTGATAATAAAAAAAAAATGATTCCACCAGCGACTGCTTCAGCTACCTCTATAGGATCTGAACCACAGCCTAGCACATCATCACAAGGGTTATCTGAAGAATCGCCGTTTTTTACACCGAACCCATTTCAGATCCTTCAAATTGAAAAAGAATCAATGGAATCTTCTCCTATACCAAAAGAACCACAACCTCCACCAATATTTGTTAAAAATATTAAAAACTTTCAACTACTGTGTGTGCATCTAAATAAATTAACCGATCCTAACAGTTATTATTGTATAAGTAGAACCAGTGATACTAAAATATCCCCGACTACCGCCGAAACCTACAGAAAAATAGTAAAATATCTGACGGAGACCAAAGCTGATTTTCATACATATCAGTTACGCCAGGAGAGAGCTTTAAGGGTTGTAATTAGAAACCTACACCCTTCGACACCAGCAGCAGCTATCCAAGAAGAACTGACGGAGATAGGCTATAAAGTGCGGCAAGTCACCAACGTCCTAAAAGATAAAATTCCACTGCCTCTATTCTTTGTGGACTTGGAGCCATCAGCAGGAGTCGAAAAAATTTATGACCTCAATAGATTATACTATACTAGTGTAAGAGTTGAAAAACCTTACACTAAGAAAGAAATAGTGCAGTGCCACAATTGTCAGGCATATGGTCATACTAGAAGTTATTGTCACCACATACCACGCTGTGTGAAATGCGGTGAACAACATAAGTCAGAAGAATGTACAAGGCCAAGATCAACACCCGCTGTTTGTGCTCTGTGCCTCAAGGACCACCCGGCTAGCTACAAGGGATGTCAAATCTACAAGAACCTCAAAAGCAGATACCAGAAGCCTCAGAATCTGGATGAAACAGCTGAACCGATCAGAAGCAGAAGACAACCTTCAAAAACAATTGATTCCAATGTTACATTTGCCCATCTACTTGGAGGTGGGAACCAGAACAAAGAGGCCGAGGCCCTGCCGGAACAACGCACACTTCAAAATCCTCAAACCGTTCCACAACCAGCTATTCCTCAAAATTTACCCAACCCTCAAAAACCTCATCCAAATCAAATGTCTCATATTCCTCCTCCATCAAATGTCTCAGACCTTACAAGTTTGATGACATCCTTCATCACTGAAATCAAATCCCTCGTTATGCCGCTAATATCACTACTTACTAATCTTGTATCAAACTTAATCCCTTCCTTAAAAAATCCTTAAATGACTTCACCTAACTCCTTATCCATTCTCCTATGGAATGCGAATGGTGTTAGAAATCATACTGACGAACTTACAGCTTTATTGCAAGACAAAAACGTTGACGTAGCACTTATTACTGAAACTAGACTAACCACTAAACAGTTCTTCAAAATACCTCAATACGTAACATACCGTACTGACCACCCAGACGGCAAAGCCCATGCCGGTACTGCTGTCATTGTGCACCAGTCCCTCTCTCATCACTTACTCCCACTTCCTACCTATGATTTCCTACAAACCACAGCCATAGTAATCAAATCTTTTTCCTTTCCGGTAACCCTTACATCAGCATATTGCCCTCCCAAACACTCCATTTCCAACACCGAATTTGTATCCTTTCTAAATTCCTTAGGAAATCATTTCATTCTGGGTGCAGACTTAAATGCTAAGCATCAACAGTGGGGTTCGAGAACCACGAATTCTCGTGGACGAAATTTGCTGTCTGCACTCAACTCCCGTCATTTCAATCTCCTACCTCCTGATTCCCCTACCTACTGGCCAACCGATCCCAACCGTAATCCTGACATCCTTGACTTCTTCATTCACAGCGGATTAGGCTCCCTCAACTTATCTGTAACTCGACTTGATGAACTATCCTCAGACCATAGTCCACTGATCCTAAAAGTATCTCTCACTCCAATTCCAAAACCTATCCCACCGTCATTTATCCGAGGCCCTGTCAACTGGAACCTATTTCGCCAAATCCTGACCGATAATATTAACCTCAGAGCGACCCTCAAAACCCCAGAAGACCTTGACGATTCCGTCTACTCCTTCACCACCGCCATTCAGCAAGCTGTCTGGACTGCCTCCTCTCCTAAGCACTCCAATATAACTCCTCACCAAAACCATTTGCCTCAACACCTTAAAGACCTAATCCATGCAAAACGCCGTGCCAGATCATTATGGCAGCGCACCCGACACCCAACAGATCGCCGCTCCTATAATTTCTATTGTAGACAATTGAAGCAGGAGTTGGCGACCTTCCGTTCCCAGTCCTTTAATTCCTACCTCTCCTCTCTGTCAGCTAGTGACAATTCCCTGTGGAATGTCACGAAGAAGATTTTAAAATCCCATCAAGTTTCCCATCCTCTCCGGCGTGGTGATGACTCCTGGGCTGCGTCTGATGAAGATAAAGCCGAGGAATTCGCCACACACCTCTCCAAAGTATTCACTCCTCACCCGGAATCCCAAAGCAATCATACCGCAGCAGTACAAGACTTCCTTTTGTCACCAATACCTCTTTCCCTACCTCCTAAAGCTATTAATCCCTCTGAGGTTAAATATCTTCTCCAGAAACTGACCCTCCGTAAATCTCCTGGACATGATCTCCTTACCCCCAGATCCTCCGTCAACTTCCGCAGAAAGCTATTATATTCCTAACCTATATCTACAACTGCATCCTACGCACCACCTATTTTCCTCTCTTGTGGAAACATTCCACAATCATTCTCTTCCTAAAACCAGGTAAACCTTCCAACAACACTTCATCTTACAGACCTATTAGTCTACTCCCCATCCTCTCAAAAGTCTTTGAAAAACTCCTTCTAAAACGAATCCTGCCTATATTAGAATCACAAAATCTTCCTTCCCATCAGTTTGGTTTCCGTGCTCATCATTCCACTGTTCAACAAGGACTCCGAGTTGTAGACCATATTTCCTCAGCCCTTGAATGCAAAGAGTATTGTTCTGGTGCGTTTCTGGACATAGCGCAAGCTTTTGACCGGGTATGGCACACCGGATTACTCTTCAAGCTTAAAACGCATTTACCCCAGTCTCTATACCTCATTCTACGATCCTATCTCTCAAACCGCTCCTTCCGAGTTCGCTGTGGTGTAGAATTTTCTAACTTTTATTCCATTGAGGCCGGTGTTCCTCAAGGCAGCGTCTTGGGACCCGTCCTCTACATCCTTTACACTGCTGATATTCCTAATCATCCTGACACCTTTCTGGCAACATTTGCAGATGACACCGCCATCCTATCATCCAATTCCGATCCTGAAATAGCATCCTTAAGCCTGCAAAGACACCTTTGTCTTATCGAGGACTGGTGTAATGCTTGGCGTATTAAGGTCAATGAAAGCAAATGCACCCACGTCACCTTCACCCTTCGACGCAAATCCTGTCCAATGGTTCATTTCAATTCCATACCGCTTCCTTCCTCAGACACAGTCCGGTATCTTGGCTTACTACTAGACAAAAGATTGACGTGGAACCCACATACAAGACTTAAACGAAAAGAACTCAACAGACGATTCGGACAGTTATACAGACTACTAAACAGAAAATCTAAGCTTACAGTTGACAACAAATTATTACTTTACAAGACAATACTGAAGCCAATCTGGACCTACGGACTTGAACTGTGGGGGACAGCTAAACGTTCTAACATCAAACGCATTCAATCCTTTCAATCCAAAGTCCTGCGAATAATAGTAAATGCTCCTTATTATGTATCCAACTATACCTTGCACCACGACCTTAATGTTCAATTTATTTCAGACCTAATTCCATCCAAATTTTCCAAACTCCACCAGAACCTCATTCATCATCCTAATCCTCTAGCTCAATCCCTATCCAGCTCCACTCATCCATACAACCCACCTAGAAGGTTGAAACGGCAGTGGCCCCGCGACCTTTTGTAAATATATTGGAGTTCTAGCACTGGCTAGATTCTCCACTCATGTGCGGTGTGATTGTGGCTGTGGCGCCCTCACTTAGCTTCCGCTGGCTCTCACCAGTGATGCGGCTGAGAGGGAGGCGCTGGGATCCTTTGGGCTCTGCTTGTCCTTCCACAAGTGGGGGGACAAGCCCCGTCCGGGGTTCCCGAGCTGATTGTAAATATTGTACATAGGTATGAATGAGACATGTTTAGTTTATTTATTTGTTAACTTCATTTATTTGTATTTATTTTGTCTATAAATTTTGTTATTGTATACGTTTTTTTTATTTTGATTTTATTTTATGTAATTTGACTTTCCTTTTGTTTATATTGTAAATATTGTATGATTGAGATCCTGTAGCTCTATTATTATTGTCTATTATGACAAATTGTAATATATACGAATAAAAAAAAAAAAATAAAAAAAATAAAAAAAAAAAAAAAAAAATTTCAAACCAACATTCAGTATAAATATTTATGTTAATTTATTCAACTCTGTGAACTAGGTTTGTCTGTGTACATTGTTTTTTTGTTAATATTATGAGATATTTCCCTTTGAATATCCGACGCAATGGTGTTTTACCATCGAGGCAAAAAGTGAAGAAGAACGTTCAAGAAATAAATTTGAATCATGAACAGCCCCGAATGGAATCAACTCGGATAGGATGTTAAGAAACTAAAAAAAACAAAGCAACTAAACAGCTACTACGTTAAAGACTTTTTGTAGGCAATAAGTTTTTGTAATATCCCAAGAGTTTTATCCCAGGCACAAATTTCTCTTAAATATGAAATTGAATGAATGAACCAGGTATTTTTCTATTGATAACAAAAAATGAAGGTTTAGTTAATTATTATAAAAAGAAATTGACATCTTTGTTGTTTGAGAACATAAAGAGGACCAAGTCCGTAAATGCTATGTTATACTGTGAGAGCTTTAACATCTCCACTTCTGAAGATCAGAGGAAAATCACATGATCTCACAACAAGACATAAGGTCTTTGTCGGCTCTTTCTTTATATTCCACTGTGGGCTTTTACTCTCAAAAGCAAAGGTTCTCAAAAGCTTTAGTAATTTCACCCTTCTTTGCCTTGTAGTTGGTCATTAAAGTAATTATTGAGAGTGTCGTTGAATCAACTCATTTGCATTTTTAACATAAGTTTCGCGGCAAAGGCTTTTATATACACACACATATTTATAAACTAAAAACTATAAGCGTTTTTTTTTAGCCCAGTCCTTTGTTTTATGGAATATTCTCCCGTTAAACATCCCCCATGCTGCTTCCCTACCCTCATTCAAATCTCTCCTCTTCAAATACCTTCTTGCTTCAGGTGTTAACTTACTAGAGTAATGCAAATTTAGTGAAGTGAATAGTGTTTACAGTTTGAAACAGTAATATTGAAGTTTATTTGTTATTACTTTCACTTATGTATATATAAAGTTATATGAAGCTCATTATTGTGATCGTGAAAATTTTCGTATTCGAGTTTCTCCCGGAAATACACGCTTTAGTCCAAATGGCTAATTCTCGGGGGAAAAAAAAAAAAAAAAAAAATATATATATATATATATATATATATACAAGAAATTAATTCATCGACCCTTTTTTTATATTATAATTTTGTTTTAAATAATTCGGGTTTTAGGTCATTAAATATATATATATCTTTTTTCTGTGTGTGTGTGGTAGGTCTTGCTCGAAAACGATGCGCTGTATTAAACTGATATTTAATCTTTTAGAAGAATATACGTCCGAGATGTTTCATCAACTTTTTTTTATCGAAATCGGCCGATCAGGAAAATCATTTTCTACAGTTCTAACAATTTTAAGTCGCTATACCGATGTAAAATTTTACGGCTTTAATATGACTCATGCTTTATTCTGATTGAAATAGTCTGACAGGGCTTAAATATCGATATTTTAAATTTCCTTCCTCTAAAGTACCACTAAATTCAGAAAAATTAACCATACGTGTTGTTAGCATTGATAAAATACACAATGTGAAAGCATTTCATAATCCATCAAAGAAGAAAACTATACAAATATGGTTTCAGTTAGATTTTTTTTCCGAACACAAGAATAGTAATATTGATGTAGAGTATACCGTTGGAAGCGACATCTGTCGGGTGCATATCCTCAACCTTGGGCTTAAATGGCTGCTAGCCACTACATCACAGGTGACTCTATCTGAAATAAATGTTTTAATAGAGACCCAATGCATTTCTTGTTTCTTTGTTTTTGTTTATTTATTTTTTATGCTAGCCAATACAGGTGGCCCCTATTATCTTTACTTTCCTTAATTAAATTTAATAATGTGCTGAGTAAAATAATAGCAATAAAATATTTTTCGGTGAGTTATATTTGATCAAACAGAGTGCTGTTAAGAAAATTAACATGTTATTCTTCGTTAATTTACATTTTTTCTCAACTTCTATCGAACTTAAATCGATATTATAAGATTAAATCAAGCTGTAAGTTAATTATTAGGTAAAATAAGTATACTTTTTTTCCATAATTTCATGTGATTTTCTAATCCGTTTCATGATATGATATGATACTTAATTTTGTTGATTTTGAATATTGCTTAGAGATATCTGCTGGCTTTGATCTTAACAATGTGTACTCTCTGTTTTTCTATTAAGGAACTGATTAATGGCCAGCTTTTAGAATTATTTCTCAGCATTTTAAATTATTCCTTACTCAGTGTCATTAATTTTGTTGCCTACCGTTATCATTTCTATTAAATATTCGTATATAAAATAATTTTGAAATTATCCATTTTAGTGACTATCAAACATATTGGTTTTAATTCTTTATTTTCAATAGGTATAAGAACTTTCTATTTCAGCCTCTATAAAGTATGTATCCAAAAAATAGGGTAAAACCTGGCGGTGATTTCGGCTAATAACCTCATTGCACGCCTGTTGGTCTAAAAACAGTACCAATCTCTCAAAAGGGAAGATTAAAATTAATGTACAGAAAACTCAGGCGATAATTTTCACAAAAAAAAGGTTCGTCCATTACAAAAGACATCGTTATAAACGGAAACATAATCTTCAGGGCCCATTCTATAACACATACATAACAAATGCAATAGAGCCAAATCACTCCATGAATCACAAAACTATCACCAAAAAACAAAATTATTCTATATAAAACTGTCATCCGTCCCATATTGACATATTCTGCCCCAGTCTAGAGTTACACTTGCGACTCCAATTACCAGAAAATGGAAGTAGTCCAAAACACATGCATGAGAACCGTAAATACTTATGCTCGTTACACACGAATCAAAACTATGTTAGCGGATTTACAACTACCGTCGATTAAAAACTATACGTTCTCGCTGGCACAAACATTTTTTTCTCTTACTTCTGCCTGCGACAACCCACTAGTTCAAAAAATAGGTGATTACGACAAGAACACTTTAAAACGATACACAAATAAACGTACTGAACACGTATTACTGCATTAATTCTGAAAAGTAGTTAAAACAAATTATTATATAACTTTAATGTATGATTTTTAGTTTAAGATTTGTTTTGTTTTTTATTGGGTAGGTTTTTGTTTTAAGATTTCCCTACTGTTTTAATAATAAATTAGACTATTTTGCCACAAACCCCACATGTACATACTACTAGAGTAACATGTAATTGGTGCAATACCACAACATATATAAAATATTGGGCTTGTGGTCACTTGTAAAATCATGGAAAATAAAAATCTTCAAAAAACTGAGCCCAAGATCCTTCATGGGTTATAGAGGTACAGATTTTTTTTTTGTTATGGTTTTTAATGTGTATTTCCACAAAATTATTTATTGGGTTGATGCAAAATTAATGCAGGTTTCCTCTATTGCAATATCTTAATTCCAATTGTGTAAACAAAGCTAATCCTAACATTGATCATTATTATACCAAAACAAACCTTATCTAATACCCTCTCTTTCACCATGAATTTGTTTAGTAAAATCGTTTTGTTCAGTGTGTTCAAAGGTCTTGAATCGAAAATGTCAAAGTGCGATTTTCGTCAAATTTATTTTTACGAATTTAAATTAGGGCGCAGCGCTGCGCAAACGGCTCGTAATATTAATGAAGTGTGGGGTCAGGGGGCTATTAATGAGTGCACGGTGCAGCGTTGGTTCCAGAAGTTTCGCAGAGGAGATTTCGACCTCGAAGACAAGGAAGGTCGGGGCCGTCATCTTGCTCTGGACAACGACCAGCTGAGGTCAAAAGTGGAAGAAGACCCAACCAAAACCACACGAGAAATGGTGGCGGAACTCGGAACTCAAAAATTGCAACGTCTTTGCCCAGCATTGATGAATCGGAAGGGGCCGATCCTGCTCCACGATAAAGCCAGACCACACGTTGCACAACCAACGCTTCGACGACTGCACGAGTTGGGCTACGAAGTTCTCCAACATCCGCCTTATTCACCTGACCTCTCTCCTACAGACTTCCACTTTTTCAGGCATCTGGACAACTTTTTGAGGGAGAAAAATTTTCAAAACCAGGACGACATTGAAAATTCTTTTCGTGATTTCATTGAGTCCAGGGATTCGGATTTTTTTTCTGGTGGAATAAGAAAGCTTGTTGAACGTTGGCAAAAGTGCATTGATTCAGATGGAAATTATTTTGATTAAATATATATGGTTAAAGTAAAGATATGGCGTATTTACAATACCTACTAAAAACCTGCATTAATTTTGCATCAACCCAATATATTTCATGTAACGAAAACCTATTTTTAAAAATCTTTGATATGAAATTTCAGTTTCCTACGACTTGTCTTTTTTCGTGTTAGACTTACCTCACACACACAAATTTTTTTCGCGACTTGGTTATTTTAACTCAACGGATCTTAAAACGTGTATTTCATTCGAAACTGGAATTACAAAATGTTCACGATCGCAATACTTTTCCATAATTAAAACCAAATGTTCTCTAAAGAAAAATTGTATGCCCATTTTATCATTTTTTATTTCATTCAATATCTTCTCAATTTTTTATTTTATTTTATTAATTTCACGTCACTTTAGCTAATGTGGCTAATCCGACGATGCTACAGTGGCAGTCCTAAATTTTGCCTATCTAGGTTTAATAAGGTTTGGAAGCTTTAACGTGTACCTGACATCGATCACCATTTTACCTCCCTTCAGAAGGACGGCATAAACAAGAATTTTTGACCCCTTTACAAAAATCTAGGGTCATCTACCGGGTTTGAAACTAATCCTCGGGCACTTGTTAGTTGTTATTAAATAATTTTGAATAATATTTGGTGCAATAATACTCAAAACTCAGATTAAATTCATTTTATTTATTATCTTCTGGCCTGGACAGACATAATAGGTGGCTTAAACAAATACTTATTATTTAATTATAAAAATCTAACTATCAATTGAAAACAGTAGGATCAAAAAGGTACGCGAACTACTTACTATACTTCCGATAGCTACTTGAAGGCCCGTTTGCTAAATATAGAAACCCGCTCATATTTACGGTCAGTGGCTCGTGACAATATATGCAGTCGTATTTTCGGCCTTATCCTCCCAATTATTTACGGCAGGCTTACATTTCGGCAGTGATACAGTAGGTCGCGCTTTTCAACATGTCTAACAAACCGGTCTCCCGGCACACCCCTTGTACCTTATTTACCTCTACATCTGTGTTCATCGATTTATTCCTTCAGGCTCAACCTCGTACCCTTAATATAGTCGTTACGTTTCTTTTCTTATTTATGAGAATGTACAAGTTTACTAAGAAAGTCCTTAGACAGCTTTAAGTTAATCTGATATTCAAACAATATATTTCATCAATTTTCAATGATCAATTTTTGGTCATTATATTGATATAATAATTCCGACGCATCTCCTGTTCATATATTTCCAACAAGTATGCGGCTTATGAACCGAGTCGAGGCCTACAGAGCGACGGTTGGCATGAATATCCCCTTAAAATTGGTTCGATTGAGATCACGATGCGCATTTTGTGAGGATGCAAGGTAGGCTATCAAGAGGGTTCTTCTCTGAAACAGGAGTCAGACAAAGTTACAGCCTTACTTGTCTGATATTTAACCTAGCACTCGAAGCTCAGCTTTCCAGACAAGCAATATGTTAGTAGACAAGACAGTCCAGGCACTTGAACACGCAGATGATCTAGATCTAGCAAGAACATCTTTCGAAGCAATGAGAATAGCTTTCGAGGCACTGGAAACATCAACAATAAGATTAGGCGTGATAATGAACACTGATAATATATGTAATCGTTGGAGAGGATTGGAAAATTTAGGATAAACCAGAAACTGTACACTATGTTTAAGGAGCCCGATATAGTTCGAGTTGTCAATTGGACGAAGCTTCTGGAAGAGGCCAGGATTTTGCACCTGATTATAGAACTACACTAGATTGATAGATAATTATATGTTTAATCCTTTATCTATTAGTAACCCAAATTCAGTAGAGATAATTACATGGAGGAAGAGATACACAGGCGAATTCGTCTAAATCATTTAACAAGTAAGGCATTATGTAGGGATGCGAAAATAAGAATATACAAGAAGCTTAATCACCCGGCCCTTGCCTACGGTGTTGAATGTTGGATCGAGAGTAAATCCTTCTTAGGATCAAAAGAAGCAAACTAAGAAGAATCTATGGTGGCAGTATATGAGCAAGGTGCTTGGAGAAGGAAAATCAGTATTGAATGAAGCGCAATATATGGAGATGAGGATGTCTGTAGCCTATTTAAGGTGGTATGGCTTCGCTGGCCTGATCTTTGTTCGAATGGAGCAAAATGAAATCCCTTATAGGGCGTTGAGCGAGCATATTAATGGGGCGTCCTAAGCTTGGTCTGAGAGATTGGAGGGTAGCAGCAAAGGGTAGAGAAGGCTGGGTGGTGGGAGAGGCTTTGATTCGACTAGTTGGGTCGTAACGTCAACTAATAATAATGACAATATTGATACAATAAATATTGGGAAAATATGAAATAATAATAAACGAATCGCCAACACTAGAAAAATGTAGGCAAAACTTGAACTTTTCTATTTAAAACACTTTTATCTATCTATCTATCTATCTATCTATCTATCTATCTATCTATCTATCTATCTATCTATCTAATATATATATTATATATATATATATATATATATATATATATATATATATATATAATATATATATATATACATATATTAAAAAAAAATTCCTCATTAAATTTCTGACACCGAAATTTTCCAGCCGGGCAACACCCGCAGAGCTGGAGCTTTAAATAAATTTTTGAGTGTGAAAATTATAGCTCCTAAATTGTAGGTGCAAGCGAAAAATGTTATATAACTAGAAATATTCTCCACTAAATTGCTGAAAATGATATTGTTGTCAATCAAAGTTTTTGATTCGAACCTCACCAACAGAGAAAGAGCGTGTCAAAAAACCACTAAAAATGTTAAATGCTTAAACGACCATTTTAAATTGAAACCAAGTAGAGCGTACCACATTCTTTTCGTTTTTATGTTCTTTCTCTTTCAGATTTATTTTACTGACTTAATTTCCTCTGTTCCACTGGGTGTAATACCAACTAGACTGTTGTATATATTGCGAGTTCCATTCCAAGATGCCGCGAACCGCCAGCCACTGACGACCATCTTCTGCACCAGTGACCTGCAAACTTGAGGATTCCCTTCTGGTTGGGAAGGCTTTCTTGTGGAAATAGCTCTCCCAGTATACGAATGAAATATTTCCATATTTCAAATACAGCACTATATTCTCGAAAACGTTTAAAAATATTACGAATATAATTATAAGGATAAATTATTTGTTCATAAATGTAATTTTATAACTGAGTAAAAAGAAAAAAATTAAATAATAAATAAGAATAAAACCGGTACCTCCACAATCCAACCTTGTTGGGTTATGTACAGATCGAGATTCGTACAAGGAGGAATGGAAGTATCGTAACGAAAGATATGGAAATATGTATTTTTTTTATTTTTTATACTTAATGGCTTGCATCGGTTAATATTTAATAATAAATTCTTTATTTATTCTGGGACTAATCCCTTAAGAATAATATTACAAGAAAATTAAAATAAACACATTAGAGACTTAGAGTATAAAAACAAACAGAAAAAAAAAAATACAAATTACAAAAAAATATAATAATAATAATTTAAAAAAACAACCTCAAATAAAAACATTGAAAATTAAACTATATAATAAACAAAATAAGAGATATATACAATTTTGATTACAATAATACAAATTTATTTTTGGGGTTAAATAATATACTAATAATATAACAAATGCAAAATACAACATAACATAAAGTAGAATAAAAGTAAGTAAGGAAATTAGTGATGATGATGAGGGAATTGGGATAATTGTAAAAGGATCGGGGATTAAGGAGTAGAATAGAGCCAATCCTAAAAATGTTAATAATTTATAAGTCGTTGTTATCTGTCAAAAAATTAAGCAATGGATATTCAAATTGATAACGTAAATTTAGACTGAGGTTTTCAAAAAAAATAAAATAAAATGTAAGGAGCTAAAACATATAGGAAACAATTATTAAAATACTTAAAAAAATTATTAAAGTAAATAGAAAAGTATAACAACAAAATTAAAAAGTTCTAAATAACAAAATATCGTTAATACCTTTTAAGAAACTAAAAAATAATGTCTTATTTAAGGAAATAAAATAAATTTTTAACAATAAGTCTGTAACTTGAAAACAAACCTCAGGCAAATATATCTAAATCGGCCTGCTTATTAATAATCACCGCTGGACACCCATCGGCCTTCCGGCACCTCACCCGACCACCACTGAACCATACATATTTCATCTTAGCAGACACCTTTTTCTGCCTAGCGAGCCAGTATAGGTGCCTGTTGGCCGGCGTCATCGCCTCGCTAACGTAAATAGGGTGCGTGTTGTTCTCCTCCCAGCCTAGGTGGCGCGTAGAAAAGGCTCTCTTTAATCTTCTTTGCCGCACCAGGTTATCTTTCACTGCTTGGCGAACGAAGCGAGCGATGATGGTCCCCGGGGTCCCGGCTTCTCTAGGCCTGAGGCGGACGGCGTGGTCCAGGTCTTCCGGGCCCAGCTTTACACCCAGGGCTGCCCCGACGCTTACAATGGTCTCAGTTACCTTTTCATCTGGTCTCTCCGGTATACCTCTATTTAAGGTTACTCTCTATATATTTAGGGTTTAAGATATCGTCTTTCTTACCTCTACCCTCGTAATCACCATACCGCTATGT
Source organism: Piezodorus guildinii (assembly GCA_023052935.1). NCBI lineage: Eukaryota > Metazoa > Arthropoda > Insecta > Hemiptera > Pentatomidae > Piezodorus > Piezodorus guildinii. The sequence continues at coordinate 79,030,180 of CM041294.1, read as the reverse complement.
TTGACAATCCTTTTCTGGCCAAAGCTGTCTCTCTTTGGAATTCTATTCCCGCTGATATCCATCATGCACGAACTGCTTCCTCCTTCAAATAGCTGCTTTTCAATCCCCTTTTCCTCTCCTAATCAAAGTGGCAGTAACCTCAAAGTTAAGATGGTAAAAATACAATTTTAGTTTCGTTTTTATGCTATTTTAATTTACTTTAATGTTTTTTTCATTTACATAATTAATAATTTTCATTTTATTCATCATTTATTTATTTATTTAGTGACATAGAGGCTCTTCAAGCACTAGGGTTTATTTTACTTCATCCTAATAGCTTGATATCTAAATATGCACATTGTTTAAAACATTAATTTCCTATTTTACTTTAGCTTTTGATATTTAATTTTATGACTACACTTTTTCGGCCATCAAACTTATATTTTAATTTTAATCTTAATGGAACCAAATAGGATTTGTTATCAAGTCTTGAAGGTCATTTGTAATATAAATAAATAAAATCTTAATGGAATTTGGTCCCAGGATAATGAAGACATTTTCCTTTTCATTATCAAGACTCTATTATTGCACTCATATAATATAACATTACCCTGTCCTTTCGACCCATGCGCCGTATAGGTTTAGGACCAAAAAACTGTAGAGCGCATGTATCAACATGCGAAGCAGTCGAGAGAGGTACAAACTTATTATTTACCAAGCAAATAGTTTTGTTTTTGTCTCAGTAAGAGGCAGCACAATTGCTCACAGTGGGGGAGATATTTATCCCTGTTGTGGGAGGTATTTATACATTATTTCGCACAGGCTCGGAGCCATCTTTTTACGTTCCGTCCGAAAAACGGCATAAGCAAGGATTTTTTACTCTCATTACAAGTTCCTAGGCCAACCTGCAAGGATTGAACATGCGAACTTAAGACATAGAAGGCTTTTATGCTAGGCACTACACCACGAGTGACCTCTGATTATCTAAGTTTCTATAAACCAACAAATTATAACAAATATCGCCTACGATTTGTCTACATCCGTTCGGATTATATGTGTTGGGTACTAAAGAAAGAAAAACACTTCTTTTTTTTCCCTCTTAGTTTATTGGATTAAACGAAATTAGGTCCTTCGGATACGAGAGCAAAAAGTGGATTAACCTTCAGGTAACCAATCTATTCTAAGTGAGAAAGAAGGTCGAATTTACTTCGGAGATACATTGTGTAAAAGTAAAAGCTCATAGGATTTAATCCTTTATGGAACCGTTCTAATTTTTCGATACTCCGTATATATTCCGAATAGTACTTTTGTATTTTATTTTTTTATATATTTTTATTTTTTCTTGTTAATTAAACATATCTGTATATATGTATATACATACAACAAGAGAAAGGGAATTTTTCAACTTCAATAAACGTTTTATGGTATTCTGATTTCAAATGAAAACGACCTGCAAAAATATATGTGAGTATGCAATTTTAATTCAAAAGCGAAAACCGAAATTTTATGCCTAATACAATTAGACACACGAGATATTATTTTTCAGCAAAAGTTTATTACGATTTTCACAAAAATACCTCAAACAATTTTGATTAAACCGTTAAATGGTGTGAATAAGGTTTAATTTTATTAAGGTTTTTTCCTCATTAAAATATTCAAAGAGGATATAAGTGCCAAAATTTCAAATGTCTTCTTTCAAAGTACCTTTCATTTAAGTCGATTCGAAGTTATTCACTTAATCCGCTTGTACGCATTAAAAAACACGGGTAAATATGAAATATGAAACAATTTGATAACGAACTGAAAGAGAAAGCAGCAGAAATATTTTTCCAGGTTATTTATTTTTTTATAAGAAGAGTCAGTTTATACTATGCATTTTGCACTTTTTACGATCTTCTCAAAAACGACTCTGACTATTTTGATTATACTCGCTAAATCGATGTAAAATTTAATGGGCCTCAATATCATGTAGGCTTCATTCTGATTGAAATAGTCTGACTGATCTTAAATGCCGGTATTTTGAATTTTCTTCTTCTTTAGTACCTTTAATTTTGTATATTTAAAAAAATTAGCCCATAATCGTATTAGGATTGATAAATACCATCTAAATAATCAAGTTGAGCAAATTTGATTTACAACTAAAAGAGAAAAAAAAATGTTCTTCCTCAAAGTACCTTTAATTTGTTGATTCAGAAAAACTTACTATATCATCTTGTTATCATTGAAGTACCTTGAATCTTGAATATTTAAAATAACCGGATAAATATACAAGATTAACGAATCGGATAACCAGTTAAAGGAAAAAAGAGCAAACCTATTTTTTTAGGTAAATATATTTTTTCAGAACAGAATAATAGTAATATAAATGTATAAATATACCGTTGGAATAATATACGAAGCTGTAAAAAGTAATGCAGAAAGACGGAAATGGCATAAACTTATTTTAATATTATTATTGTAGATAATAATATTAATTTCTGGATTATTTAGTCTGAAAGACGTGTTTCCATTTAAAATCAATTTAGTACTTTAACGTTTTTTTACTTTCACTTACCTATATATGAAATTTATATCAAGGGAGAGTATTGTGATCATGAATTTTTTTTAATTTGAGTTTTCAACGGAAATGCAAGTTTTAGGGTCTCCTGAGTACATATGACCAAGTCTCGCCAAAAGGTCTGTATGTGAATGTGTGTGTGTGTTTGTGTGGTAAGTCCAGCGAAAACGAAAAGGACTATCAAACTAAAATTTCATATTTACTCTACGTCCGAGATTCATTTTTATACAGCAACTGTTTCATCAAAATCAGCTAATCAGAAAATTCAGTTTTCTCAAAAAATACTATATCGATTTTGATTAAACTCTCTATATCCATGTAACATTTATTGGGCTTTAATATCATGCAGTGTTTATTCTGATTGAAATAGTCTGACAGGGCTGAAATGCCGATATTTTAAATTTTCATCTTTTTTTCATCCTAAGTACCTTTGATTTTGTAGATTCTATAAAAATAACAATATAATCTTGTTATCATTGATAAAAAACAGGTAAATATATAAGTTGAACGAATTCGATATCCGACTAAAGGAGAAAACATATTTATTAATGCAAATTTACTTTTTTGAACTTAAGAAAAATAATGTACATGTATAATATACCGTAAAGCTAAAGATTTTAGAAAAATATTATGTTATATACAAGCATGTAGAAGTTAATAAAGAGTGATGAAAAGCCTAAAACTATCTGATTGTTTTAGATAATAATATAAAAGATTTTTTAAATAAAACACATGTTTCTAGGGAAATTCAATTTATTTAATTCTTTATTAGTTTCACTCATTTTCATCTCCTCCTGTTTTTGACAATTCTTTTATTGATTTTAACAACGAAGGTAAGTGAAAGTCATGTGTTGTCCACACCAGATTTTTCAAGTCTATCTTTGTTTAAAAATTCTTAAATTTATTTTAACAACAGTGGTAAGTGAATTTTGTGTGTTGCGCATATCAGATTTTACTTGTTAATATCATTGACAGGGCGTATTTGAGAAGTGATGCAGGTAGAGCAAATACGGATATTGCGGTATGTGGAAGCTGTATTGTGGAGTTAAGAGGTAGGTCTGGGATGGGACTTGAAGAGATTGGAAACTGATATGGTTTGGAGCCTTCTTTGGGTTCAGCTAGCTCACTGAATGCTCTGTATATACTTTGGGTATAGAGGTATCATTTAGTAGTTATATCTCATGCTCAAGTGACTAACGAAATGCAAGGAATTAAACAAAAATATATGAATAACATCAATGTTCCTACAGGAACGTAGCAGATATGTATGCAGTTTACAACTTTGAAATCTCTCAAAGTAATTGTATTTGTGATTTCAAGAACTAACTAGACTTAAAAATTCATGTGGGCCCTAACATACGACTTCCATTTTCCTTCGTTGTTAAAATCAATATATGAACTTTTAAATAAAGTTAGATTTGAAAAAAATGTTGAAGAATTACAATGAGTTTCGAAAAAAACATGTGCTTCAGATTATTATATACGAAGTTATATTCATTTATTTATTTATGGTAACCTGCCGAACTAACATATGTTTTAATATATTTCTTATTATTTATTTCATGTACTAATACTGGTCAGACTCAAATGATTTTGATCTCATTTGGTTAGAAAATCTATTACCTTTTACATGAGTATTCATAATTATTATGGAGATGTAAGGTTTATGTTTCATTTAAAAAAATCTGGTGCGGATAATGACATTCACTTTCCTCGGTTATTAAAATAAATTTAAGAACTAATAAATAGAATTGGAAACATATGTTTTAGATAAAATAATGTCATTCTTAAAATTTTTATCTATAATAGTCAATTAGTTTTAGCTTTCCAACGGTATATTATACATCTACAGTACTGTTCTTCAAAAATTACATTTAAAAAAAATGTATAAAAAATACTTTCACTTACCTTTGTTGTTAAAATCGATTAAAGAATTTTCTAGTACAGTTAGAGATAAAAATGAGTGAAACTAATAAAGAATTAATTAATTTGAATTTCTATAGAAATATGTGTTTGATTAAATAATCTATTATATTATTATCTATGACAATCAGTTAGATTTATCGGCTTTTCATCACTCTATTAACTTTTACAATTTTGTTTATAAGATAATAATTTTTCTAAAATCTTTAGCTTTCCAACGGTATATTATACATCTGCATTACTGTTTTTATGTTCAAAAACACCAAAATTGCATTAAAAATATTTTGGGTCTCTCTTTTAGTTGGATATCGTACTCATTCAAATTATTTATTTATTCGTTTTTATTATTACTAAATATAGATGATATAGTTATTTTTATAGATTCTGCTACAAAGGTACTTTAGAGAAAGAAATGTTAAAATATCGGCATTTAAGCGCTGTCAGACTATTTCAATCAGAATGAAACCTACATGATATTGAAGCCCATTAAATTTTACTCCGATAAAGTGAGTTTAATCAAAATTGTTGGAGCTGTTTTGGAGGAAATCGTATAAAATTATATATAAAAAGGTATAAAATTCATGGTATAAAGTGGCTCTTCTGGTACGCCGATTTTTGATGAAAAAGTTGCTGTAACAACTCGGGTGTATTGTTGTCTCAAATATGAAACTTTAGTTTCATACACCTATTAGTTTTCATGATGGACCCACAACACACGGACATACAGTCCTTTTAGCGGGGACTTGGTTATTTGGACAAAGGGGACCCTAAAACGTGTATTTCCGTTGAAAACTGAAATTCAAAACATTTCACGATCGCAATACTTTCCCTTACTACATATTTCATATATAGGTAAGTGAAAGTAAAAATAATTTTATTAAATGTTTTATAATTAATTATTTTTAAACACTTAGAGGACGGAATTTTCCCAACCCAGCCTTTTTGCAAATCTTGACAGTGAGGAGAACTTAAATTAAAAATTTCAGCTTTTTGATATACAGCGACGATCAGAAAAGTGAATAAAATGTAACTTTCTTTTATTAATATAGATAGGTATTAATTCTGTTTATATTAAGGAATAATTAAAATTAATCCACTAACGGATGATAATAAATTCATGAGAGGCGTACACATTATTACGGCTAATGGAAAGAGGGCCATTTAAAATTCCGAGTTGCGTTATTCATTCCGCATTCCCACCTCTTTTCATCTCTGTATAATTTCGTAGCAATCCTTTTCCCTTTTTCTCCTAAAGCACGGAACGTGAATTTTTAGCCAACGATGGGAGCCGGTATTTTGTGCATTATCTCACTGTTATTACCCCATCATTATTTTAGTATACTTACATGAGGAGGGGAAAAATGAACAGAAAAAATATTTTATTTTCTCCAAAAGTTGGTTTTTCTCATTCTTCCATATTGTATTTTTACTATCACTATGTATGAAACTAGCCTTCCTCGTGATTATCTAATACCAAAATGTTTGATTTGAAACCAAATCAATCTATATCGTCGTAACTTCTTTGTAACATGTATCTTTATTTTCTCCACATGAAGGGTAAACCCTTCCAACTGAATAAGCTCGTATTTTTTTTAGGATTCAGACTTATGTTCTTAAAAAATATGCGTCATTTAGCCTATTGATAATTATATCTTCTTAATACTATTAAATAATCACACACTTACGAACCATACATTATAACTCAGTATTATTCTCGCAATTCGAACAGCTGTTTTTATTTAACATGTGTTGTATTTAATTTGTAATAATGGGGTGTAGATTATTTAAGCCACTGATTGTCATATGTCTGTATAAACAGGTGTGGAATAAATAAATTAAAAAAGAAAATTATTTAAAGGTGAAGGTCAAAGGCTAAAAATAAAGTTGGAGACTAATATTTAAATTCACTATTTTATTTAGTTATGATACACAACGTTTAGGCTGTAATTGTGTGCTATAATTAGCCTTATATCTATATTCTGATAATTGGCTTCTGGGTGTAAGTACCCACTCACTTTAGATTAAAATTGTCCTTTACTCCAGAAGATGGCATTCAATATAGCCGAAACGTTGTAAATCATAAATAAATATAATATTGGTGAAGTTAAATATCAGCCTTCAACTTTAATATATAAAAGTTTTTCCCCCGTGAAAAAAATAACAAGAAAACAAACATTAAAATTTTTCTTCTTGTCATTGTTGTTTTCTTTTATTTGATCAGCATCCACGAACCAAGATGACGACGCACAACCCCCAATCATTTGATGTCTATATTCTTGTTTTTGATGAACTCTATCATACATTTAGTGATGGGTACTCTAGTCAACGATCGGTTTCCTATTCAATAATATGGAGTGCTCATTGTAGAAGACAGTCTTTGCTGTTGCATTAACTGCACGTCCTGGCAATAATTAGATCCAGATGAAGTGTAAACTAAAGTGCTTGATGAACGACCCAGTATGTTCTTCTTCATCTCAGTCATAGTTACGATTTTGTTTCAGTATCGATGATATAGGTCTTTTCGGATCACATGTGCCAAATGGCCATCATTATTCGAACATGTGTTTTTATTTAACATCTGTTGTACTTAATATATAATATTAATTCGTTTTAAAACATCAACAACAGCGAAACATATGAATATGATGGGAACCTATATTAACAATAAATATTTTAGTATCTTTGCTAATATTAATTAGATTGAGAAGATTTTGCTTAGAGGTGATTAGAAATTTGATTGCTATTCCAATGAGTACTTATCATTTTTTGAGAAGACGTATAGTTTTTGAGCTATTCGAAACCAATTTCGTCATACGTTTTAAGGAAAAACATTTTTTTAACCACTTAGAGGACGAATTTTCCCAAACCCTGCATTATTGTACATCTTAAGGGTGAACCGAACCTCCAGGAAAAATTTCAACTTCACAATCGTAGTCATTTTTGAGATACCGCGATGATTAGATATTTGAGTGAAATGGTACTCTCTTCTTTAAATATAGATATATAGTAAGGAAAAGTATTGCAATCGTGAACATTCAAATTCAAGTTTTCGACGGAAATACAAGTTTAGAAAGAAATTAAAAGTTTTGTAATTAAAAATGACTTGTCCAAAATCAGCCTTTTGAGTTGAATATCGTGATAAAGTGTCTGTGATGCCACATGATAAATCGGGTTGATTGGAATTGATGTCCGATACTAATTCTCTAGCCAATAGATTGGTGAAATCCACTATAAGATTAGAGGTGGATTGGTTCTTGTAGCGTACAGTGATTGGGCTTGTAGTGCATTTGATTAAACTCTCTTATACCATTCTATTCTAACTCACTCTTGGATTTAGTGAACTAAAAAAACTCTTTAAAAATAAATTAAATTTTTAGAAACAAATGATTTGAATTCTACGTTATTAATCGACCTAACAATAATTAAACTATAATATATTATCCAAATAATCATGTAGGTGATTCGGTAAATAAAAAATAATTAACAAAAATTTTCTAAAATCTTTAGCTTTCCTACGCTCTGTTATACATCTATATTTCTATTCCGTACTTTCTATATTCAATTTCACTATCACTTAATGCTGAGTTAGCTTCTTTCATCGTTTTTTGAGATGAAATTTTAGATAAACTTACTTTTGAAACATTATATATTTTATTCCGATTCACGTGAATATCTTTGAGCCAGTTTCTACCTTAACTACCTAAAAATCTCGATCAATTACTAATAGATTCCCTCTAAATTTATCCGTTTCCTGCGAGACATCGGACCACTATCGGAATCAGTATTGCACCCGTATACGTTTTTAATCTCAAACCAGTCTTAACAAGTTTAAAGTTTGGATGTTGTTTGTTGAAATCGCTTAGTGATATCGATGAAACTGATGCCCCTGTGTCGAGTTCCATTGAATATTTTTCCCCTTCAATGTTAATTTTTAAAATAATTTTATTTTCAGCACATTTTTGGTTTATTATTTTAAATAATAAACCTTTGTAATCGACAGAAAAAAAAAAAAAAAAAAAGAAGCCGGCTCGGACGGAATGTGAATCATGGGGTACTTCACTTAATTCCAAAACTACAATTGGGAATAGAGGTTCTAATTCAAGTAGCGGAAGAGGTGGCAGAAAATTTCGTGGCAGAGTTATGAAAACATCTTGTTTTTTTCTTTATTTAGAAACACCGCTGAGCCATTTCTCCTAAGCTACTGGACCAAATGTTTCGAAATTCACCACGAAAATACTAGACATTGATATAAGCTGGTTATTTTTAATATGGCGGCCGATTAAAAGTGATTTAATTCAATAACTCAGTTATATTTTAAGATAGAGAAGAAAATTATTAGTGGTTTTTAAAAAAAACAAAAAAAAAAACGCGAATGATTATAAAAAAGAGAAGACAAAATTAAAATTATTTTGTTATTTATTAAGATAAAGAAAAACATATAGAGAGTTTTTGAATCAGTAAAGAACGATAAAAAAAAAAAAAAAATTGAATTATTGTAAATGCGTTATTTTCGAATATAGAGAAAACATTTAATAGTATTTTATAAAAAAGAAAAAAAAAAAAAAAGAAAAAAACCCGCAAATAATTATGAAAAAGAGAAAAAAGTTGAGAAAAAAATTGTACCTATATGTACGATAATAACTCAGTTATTTTAAAGATAGAGAAATATACGTACAGCGTTTTAGATTCAGTGAAGCGCGGTAAAAAATAAAATAAAATAAAATAAATTGATTTATGTATTCAAGTCACAAATTATAATAGATTTAATTCCACCAAAATTCGGTTATTATTAAAGATACAGAAAAATCGAAAAGAGTAGCAGCTATAAACTGCTATATAAACCTTTATACCTTAATATGGTCGTTTTGAAATGATAAACCATTGTAACCATTCTGACTGAGATGTGGAAGTGGATGGGTAGGCTATTGTGGTAATGTAAGGGTTAATACAGAAGAGAATATAGAAGGTGCTTAGAACCGATCATTTCTTCAAGCCCATGAATTAATATTATTAATGATGTACTAGAGTAGAGCAGTATCTTAAATCAACACTTACTTACAACAACATAAGCATAGGATACAATCACTCATTAATAAATAAAAGAAACTAATATATAAAAATTACTCAATTTGAAAAAAAAAGAACCACAAATTTATCCTACAGTAATATATGCTTAGTTATTTTATGGACCTACCGTCTTGTATTGTTTTTGGTATAATTTTTAATTTTTCTTATAAGATAATTTGACGAAGAATTAGTTAAAAAACTTGGTAATATATTTTTATATAAGAGGTAATACCAATTATGAATGCTTGGTTTTAATTTTAGCATTATATGGATAATTTCTATGGATTCCTAAACATTTATTTTGTAATATTTGCAATTTTGGTTTATTATTTTCAATTATGAACCTTTGTAAACGACTAAAAAAAAATAAAAAAAATTCCTCCCCTAAAACTTTGAGGGTTAACGTTTTAAGATACGTAGAACCCGAATAACGAATAAAATAAGGTCCGTTTGTCCGAATTAATAACTTAATAAAAATATTCTGTTGTTAGTGCTGTTCCAAAGAGTATCAAATATCCTACAAGGAAACAAAACAATAATCATCGAAATCGGTTAAGAGTTAGAGATATGGTGTTAGCAGTGGAATTTAATTAGGAATTAGCAGTGGTGAGAGACCATTTACCTTTGATTAATTTATGGCTTTTCACATTAGTTGATCGCCTATCAACAGCTATATAAACAGTTATACCCTAATATAATAAACAATTGTGTAATAATTTGCAGCATTTTTATTAGTAGCAGTTAATACTATTTATAGCAAAATCGTAGGACTTAATTTTAGAATCAATGCATCTGCTCTCACAGGGCCATTACAGGGAGTCAAATAATAGGCTGAATAGCCCATCACCAAGTTCCTTGTGTTAGCAGAGACTAATGGTTCCTGAGCCCGGAAGCTGTTTTAGTGTTTGGTCTGGGAGCCCTCTCATGTTTTGTGAGGAGTCTACCGCGGCAGTCCCACCGTACAAGGGGATTGCCAACTACGGGTCTCATCTTTGTTCTAGGGCATGTTGAACCATCATGATCTCTTTCTGGTATTCGGAAAATTAGGTGTGGTTACTAGAACGAGCAATAGCAAATTTTTCTTTTGACCGTTATTTTTCGTTTAACAATCTGTTTTTACTTACACTTGTATATATATATATATATATATATATATATATATATATATATATATATATATATATACATATATATATATGAAAAAAATAGTAAGGGAAAGTATTGGGATCGTGAAAATTTTCGAATTCCAGTTTTAAACGGAAATACACGTTTTAGGGTCCCCTGAGTTCAAATGACCAAGTCCTAGCTAAAAGGTCTGTGTGTAGTAAGTCTAGCTCAAAAACGATCAGTTTTTTTATATTTTATATTTCAGAAGCGTATGGCCCGGAGAAGTTACTATAACATTTACAACAAAATCAACAAACTAGAAGAGCTAGTTTATACAATGCATTTTGCACCTTTTTACATTTTTCTCAAAAACAACAACCACGATTTTAATTAAATTCGCTATATCGATTTGAACTTTGATGAGATTTAATACCATGTAAGTTTTATCCTGAATAAAACAGTCTGACAGAGCTTAAAGGCCGATATTTTTGATTTTTTTTTTCCTCTAAAGTACCCTTACATTTGTAGATTAAAAAAAAATGAACCATGGTATTATATTATTGGGTTGTGTCACATGAAATGTCCGTTTTCAAGGTAAAGGATTTTTATTAAAAATACGAAATTAAAACAAGATAATTTTATTCGAAGTATTTACCTTCTTTTTCTACACATTTTTTCCAACGTGACACCAACTTTTTTATCCCCGAACTGAAAAACTCTGAGCTTTGAAGTGAAACAAAATCTGAAAACGCACTTTTCACTTGATCATAATTTTCAAAAAGTTTTCCTTTGACGAAGTTGTCTAAATTCCTGAACAGGTGGTAATCTGTTGGAGGCGAGCCAGGAGAATATGGTGGGTGCGGAAGAACTTCGTAGCCCAGTTCTTTCAATTTTTGCACGGTATGTTTTGAAACATGCCGCTCAGTGAGATCATGAGGTACCCATGTATCGAGCTTTTTTACTTTCCCAATACACTTTAAATGTCTGGAAACGGTAAATGCACTTCCATTTAGTTGTGCTGAGAGTCCTTTAACTGTTTGGTAGGGGTTTTCTTCTACTGTATGTTTGAGGACATCGTTGTCTATTACGGACGGTCTTCCTGGGGGCAAGTTTTCCAAGTCGGTATCCCCAGCTGAAAACTTAGCAAACCAACGGCGAATGGTCCGTTCATTAACACTCCCTCCCCCAAACGCCTTGCAGATATTTCTAGCGGCCTCAGCTGCTGAATGGCCGAGTTTAAACTCGCACAAAAATATTGCTCGAAAATCGTGTATTTCCATATCCATATCTGGAGGTACAAAAAAGTGGGTAATTAATTGGGAAGCTAATGTTTATAATACAAAGTTAGAGGATTAGTAGCTGTTTACTTTAAATATGTAAACATTCGGAAGAAAACAACAGAGACCTGCAAAATCCTTTATGTATTTCAGAAACTATAATAACGGACATTTCATGTGAAACAACCCAATATATGTTTTAATAACCAGATTAAAGATAAAAGTATTTAATAACCAACTGAAGGAGAAAACTGTAGAAATTTTTTTTTCTGAATATAAAATAGTATTATGGATATAAAGTATACTGTTAGAAAGCTAAATGTTTTTCCTTTTTACTTTCACTTACTTATATATGAAATATATAGTAAGGGAAAGTATTGTGATCCTGAAAATTTTAGAATTCCAGTTTTCACCAGAAATACACGTTTTAGGGTCCCTGAGTCCAAATGACCAAGTCCCGCCAAAAGGTCTGTGTGTGCGCAGTGAGAACGAAAAGTGAAACTGAAATTTTATATTTAGGAAAACTATACGCCCGAGACGTTACAGCAATTGAAATTGGTTGACCCAAAGTGCTACTTTATTACGATTTGCTTAAAAACGGCTCTAACAATTTTGATTAAACTCGCTAAATCAATGTAAAATTTAATAGGCTTTATTAAATATTGTGTTTGAAATTTCTTTAATCGATTTTAGCAACGGCGGTAAGTGAAAGTTTCTTTGTTTATTTATTTAACGTCACTTTATGCTATTGTTGCTAATCGGGCGATGAGAGTCCTACGGTGAGAGTCTTACGGTGAGAGTCCTACGGTGAGAGTCCTAAATTTTGCCTATTCAGGTTTTATTAGGATAGGGTTCTTTAACGAGTAACTGACATCGCACAGGCTCGGGGCCACCTTTTAACGTGCCCTCCGAAGGACGGCATTACTAAGGATTTTTTACTCCTATTAAAAAATCCGAGGACCACCTGCGGGTTTGAACCCGCGACCTTTGGCATAGGAGGCTGTTATGCTAGTCACCCAGCTACAAGTGATCCCAGTGAAAGTCGTGTATTGCCCGCACCAGATTTTTATATATTTTATTGAGTACAAATAACGTGTATTTAACTTAAGTATTAGGTTTACATGTTAATTTAAAATACTAAATATGATTCTAATCAAATAAATCGACGGGAATGAAGAAGAAATATATTTCCCTCAAGGATTAGGTTCAGATCAGCTTTTCTAATTTCCTAATTTTAGATAATAATCAGTAATTTTATAGTAAATAACAATTAATGAAATATAATATACACAAACATACCTAAGAATATTTTACCATTGTGGAGTTCAGATTCTTTGCTGCTCCCAAGCTCTAAAATTGCTTGGTGTGGGTAGCGTATCTAAATGTTTTAATTGTCAATACCTTGAGCTTCATTGGTCAAATAACCTTTAGCTTTTGTATGTAGATAGAAATCTCTATTAAAGGTGCAACTATTTCCATACCTTGTCATTAGCAAAACTTGTCAAGGATCATATTTTAAACAGACGAATTTATGATCTTGATGTTCTTATTATAATCGAAAATTTGACGATCTCAATACTTTTCCTTGCTATTTATTTAATTTATATGTTAATGTAAGTTAAACATAGGATGAGGTATAAGGATAAAATGTGTAGGTAGAGTATGTTTTTACTTCCGAGCACGTACCTTTTTTTTTAAATTTATATGAATATAGAAAATGTTTGGAAAAATTAACTTATATTTTCTACTCACTTCCCACTGTCTGAAGAAAATCCTGCTTGCGGTATTGGTAACGGTTGTTCCTATCATAATTTATTTATTTTATTTTGTTATTGAACATAAAGTCGTACATTAGACATAATGAAAATAACTTTTATTCTAGAAATAAAAAACAAGGAAAAAAAACAACAAATTATATTTGTCTGGTCTTTTAAGACTTAAGTATCAACATAGATCAGATTTAGTATCGACTAGCTTTCCTCTATACCTTTAAACATTACATACTTTGAGAAAATTGATCGTTTAGGAGGTTGAGAAGTGACTAATGCTTAAAATTGGTGAATGATAAGGCTTTATGAATGGATTTAGGCAAAGAAATCCAATTTTTTTTAAAGGAGGCGGATATGTGGGAAGGTATATGCAAGTTAACGGGTTGGGATCTCCTGAATGAATGGACAGAGGAACATGTTCGGCGGTACATGTTGGCAAAGATGAATAAATTTAAATCAAAATATTTGCAGTATGTAAAAGTCAGTTTACAAGACTGGATAAGTTATTACAAGAATCTCAAGAATTACTATTGTGATAGGTTAAAAAATGACAAACTGGAGAATCAAGTGAAATATGGAAGCTCAAGTAAGTGAAGAAAATCTTTTGAATTTTAGATTACAGGTTCAATTTTGAAGATGTGTATAAAAGATATTTTTGAAATTAATTAAAAAATAAATGAAGTGAATATTGAAAACTCAGCTAGCAAAATATCAACATTAAATTCGAATGCACCAATCACATTATTTTTTCTTTAGACAAATTAATTTTTTATTATTGCATTGAATATTTTCATATTGAAATTTTATATATTCCTTCACTTATAGCAGATGAAATAACAAAATATTAGATGTTTAAAATTAGAACAAAATTAAAATGTGGTATAAATTAACAAAATTGTTTAATCTCACAATTACATTGCATAATATAATAATTATTAACTCAATCTAGTCTTATTTTAAGATAGTCACACCAAGGACCATCTTAACGTGTGGACCGCCAGCCTCCACGTGGTTTCGCTGGACGTTTTTTTTTCTGGCGGTCATTAGTAAGGGTTTCTAAACCCCAAGAAATATATTTTCGTCATTTTTGAGACATAACGGATTAGTTAAAAAAAAAACTAATCGTAAGTTCCATGGCCTTGGAAATGTAACTAGTCACTTCATATAATAAGAGTTTTAGGACCGCAAGAAATTCATTTTTGTATTAAGTATGGTTGAAAGAAATTTTTAAAAATATCTCTAGATGTATGTTCGATGAAGTAGCCAACTATGCACCTGGCTCCTGGACTACAAAGCACAATAGCTCGTGATAAGAAAATTACTGAGTAAGAGTTGGTAAAATTAAAAGTGAAGCCGAATAGGCCCGAGGTTTCATCTGTTCCTCGGCGAAATGCGCTCTTTCAATTCGACTCTAGGTTTAATAAACTCCTGAAATGAGAAGAGCAAAACTGTTTGGTTAATCCAGCGGGAAAACGCCTTCAAACGCTGAGGGAAATTTATTGGGAGTCATATTAAACTGCGAGGAAGTTGGTTCTATCCATTGCTAGGTCTCTTCTCCTTGGATTTTCTCGTTTGATTCATCTGAGGCCAGTCCTAACGATGTAATAACGTATTCCTCAGCTTTATCTTCTTTGCCCCAGGCTAAATAGAAAAATTCCATCCTAACAAATCAACCTTTGTGTAAGTGTGTGTGGGAGTATATTGAAATAGGCTATAGCTTTTGGTTTATTATTTTCAATAATATGTTTCAAGATATGGAAAACCCGAATAAGGAATAAAAAAAACAAAAACAGTCTGTCCACCGTGTGCCGTACCATATAATGATACATCGATACATCTATGTTACTGTTTTCGTGTTCAAAAATTCAAAATCTGAAACTAAAATATATTTTTCTATTTTCTCCTTTGGATAAATATCAAATTTGCTCAATTTATATATGTTTATCGGTTTTTATCAATGTTTAAAAGATGATATGGTTATTTTTGTAGAATCTACGAAATTAAAGGTAGTTTAGAGGAAGTTTACTACTGGTTTACCATTAATATTAAAGCCCATTAAATTTGATATCGATATAGCGAGTTTAATGAAAATCGTTAGAGCCGTTTTTGAGAAAGTCGTAAAAAAGTGCAAAATGCATTGTATAAAGTGGCTCTTCTGGTCAGCTGATTTTGAAGAAAGAGTTTCTGTAACATCTCGGACGTATAATTGTCTTAAATATAAGATTTCAGTTTCATAGGACTTTTCTTTTACGGGAGTTACCACACACACACAGATCTTTTTGCGGGTCTTGGTTATTTGGACAACAGGGAATCCTAAAACGTGTTTATCCGTTGAAAACTGAAATTCGAAAATTTTCATGATCGCAATAATTTCCCTTACAATATATTTCATATATAGGTAAGTGAAAGTAAAAACGGAGATACAGCATTTTTAATTTACATGAAGTGATCCCAAATGTGTCTCAGAGATTTTGATGAAAGTTTTTAGGTGAAACTATACATTAAATCATTGGCTTCTGCAAAATATTAAGGACCAGCACTCCCCAGGAGTCGCGTAAAATAATTGGACAATTTGCTTGCGAAAAACACATTTTATTTAATATCTCTGGTTCTAGTAAAAGTAGAAAAATAACTTTGGTGTCAAAATTATCTTATTTTAGAGCGAAATAATTTTAAAAGTAAGTCATTAAAATATTTAAGTTTTATTGGAAGGAAAATTCTTTTCTTCCAGTAATTCTCAAGGGTCAACTGATTACATCCACAATTTACATTTTATGTTTGGTAATAACCATATAAAAGTATATAATCTAGTCATAACAGTACTTTTAATAAGGTTCTATAAAAACTGTATTCCTCACACCAAAATGGAACCTTATTTGAGAACTGTTTTTTAAAAAGCCTTATTAAAAATACTTTTTTGACAATATTATTCATATTTTAGGTGTATAACCTAAATATTTTAATGGCTATTTTTTTTTTTAGTTATCCAGCTTTGAAATAGAATAATTTTGACACCAAACTTTTTTTTCTACCTTCACTTGATCCAGAGATATTAAATAAAATTTGTTTTCGCTCATTAATTTTTTAAAACTTTAATTAAAAATTTCTGATTTTTTTACGAGACTCTTGCGGAGCGTTGGCCACTAATATTTTGCATAGTATAATAGTTTGATGTATAGTTTTACCTTTAAAAAATTCATCAAAATCGGTGAGAGGCATTTGGGATTTTCTCCTTGTAAGTGTTTTTCTCTTTGCGTTATTTGTTCAGTAAAAAAATAATCATAAGCTTAGACAAATCTTAGCTAAAGTATTTAGTATGGCAATTGTATAATAAATAAAACCTCACATAATTCTCCAGAAACAGCTGATAAATATTCACATACGTAATAACATAAATGAACATCTTAAGAAGGCTATCCTACCACTACCGGCTTTGCGAATGATTTGCATGTTCTTTCAGGAAAAAAAAAATCCAAAAAACTGCTTGTCTAGACTAACTGACCTTCGCAAATTTTCTTCCCGTCCTCTTGTTATACTCAAAAAATGTAAATGGTCTTTAAACAACCTGTGTATATGTTCATAGTTCTGTAAATACTTATGTATGTACACATCAAACTTAAAATACATTATAATAACTTTATATTTGAATTTCATGTATACCAATGTTACAATACTTTTAAATTTGTATTTATTGACATTTTCTACAGAAGCTGTGGCAGGATAATTTAAACGTTGAATTCCAAAGGAACTGCGTAGGTGGTTATGCTAGCCACCCTGCTAAGGGTGATTCCTTATTTATAAATATTCCATAAACAATTTAACATCTCTGGTTTAAGTGAAAGGAGGGCCCGTGGCTGAGTGGCTAGTTCGCTAGTCTCTCATGCTACAGGTTGTGAGTTCGAATCCCAGTTCCGGCGGGGCTTTTATAAGGATGTAATTAAATGGGGATTCACTCATAGCCTCTCCCCCGGGTATGTGAGACCTGCCAGCCGAATGGTGGCCACTCACAAAATTAGGCGTAGGGAGTGATGACCCTACACTGCAGGAGGGCGGGGTAGCTGAGTAGGCTGGCGCGCGTTGCCTAGAAACAGATAACTAAAAACTTGGAACAAAATAATCAGAAGTTCGAGTCTCGGGGTGTTGGGGGCTTTTATCTCAGCATTTATCACCACCCTCACCCCCTGGGTCCGAGAAACCTCCGTTTAGCCTTCAAAGGCTAGGTAGGAGAAAAAAAAAAAAAAAAAAAAAAAAAAAAAAAAAAAAAAAAAAAAAAAGTACTCATAATGCACCGAGAAACGTGAGTGTAATCTCCCAGGAGGTTACACCGCGAGGCCCAGGGCTTACACACAGCCTATCGTGCTACTGGAAGCGGTTCAAGTGAAGGTAGAAAAAAAGGTTTGGAGTCAAAATTACGTTATTTCAAAGCTGAATAATTAAAAAAATTAATAATCAAAACTGTTAACCTCACTCCTAAAAAGGAATCTTTATCTGAGCACAGGTTTTAAGAAACCTTATTAACAGTAATGCTATGACGAGATTATTTAGATTTTTTAGACTGGCGCTCCTTCCACTTAACTACAATAAGTTCATCTACATGACCGTCATAAGGCCTATCTGGACTTACGGAGTCGAGCTTAGGGGCTCTACTAAACCATCAAATCCTTCCTGTCTTCTGTCTTCAATCCAAAATCTTTCGAAAAACCCTCAACGCTCCTTACTTCGTCATGAATAAACTCATCCATAAAGACCTTAATGTTCTATATAGCTGATTTGGCCCGAACCTGGTATCAATCTTTCCATGACAAACTCCATTCCCACTCTAACCCACTAGTTTCAATTCTTGGTTCCTCTTCCATTCCTGACAATCTTCCGAGGCTTCTGAAAAGGAGACCTTAGAATATTTTTTGAGCGCTGCCGATGGGTAGCTTCTCTTCATGTCTATTTTCTTTTAGCCTATTTACTAGATGTGTTGTACAATACAGTCGTAAATAAAAATAAATAATTTAAAAAAATATATATATTTTATTAGTGAGTTCCGCTTCAAAATAGGATAATTTTGACACCAAACTTATTTTTATACCTTCATTACACCATGAGATAAAAATAAAATGTGTTTTTCGCTCGCAAACTTACCAATTTTTTACGCAACACCCGGGAAGCGTTGGCCCTTAATATTTTGCTCAGTCCAATGGTTTACTGACAAGTTTTATCTAAAATTATATAATCGAAATCAGTGAAACGCATTTGGGATCCTATCCCAAATTTTTTTCTCTCTGCGTTATTTGTTTACTAAAAAATAATCATAACCTTATAAGGTTGTTAGCCCTGAGTCTGATATTGAATACACTGGGTTATATATCAAATATAGGAGATAATATTGTCTTGATAGATGTATTTCAACGTCGGCAGAAATTTTCTGGAATATCTCAGCAGTCTGCTTTTGAGTGACAGTTCCAATTTGTGTTCTGCACCACTGTAACTTTATTTTTACCATTTTTGTATTTTATTTTCGCAATCGCTTGCTATAATATTTCAGCAATTTTCACTTCTATATTTTTTCTATTTTATAAATACTATTTCAGGTTCTCAATAACAATTTGGTTTATTATTTTCGATAATGAACCTTTGTAATCGACAAAAGAAAGAAAAAAAAATTATCCCATCTCAAAACTTAAGGGATTACGTAAAAAAAAATTACATTTTCTACAAAATTAAAAAAAGAATCATAGATATCGGTTTAGAAATGCAGAGATATAGTCGTTTAAAGTTAGCAGTGGTGATATGCATTTTATTTTGAATTATTTATTGTTTTCATATTATTAAATTGTCTATTAACAGATATATAAACAGTTATACTCTGATATAGTTATTTGGAAATAATAAATCATTGTGTAATCATTTGCGGGGTTGTTTTTTTTTCCATTTTATAAATACTATTCTAGGTTCCCAATGACAATTTTGGTTTATTAATTTCAATAATATACCTTTATAATCACAAAAAAAAAAAAAAAAAAAATTATCCCTAAAATTATAATGTCCTGACATCCTGCCATGTTAATGCCCAGTCCTTACCCGCCCACTTCGACGAATTCCTTCACTATTTCACCCACAATTTCTATCACATTATCGCAGTCTCTGAAACATGGCTAAAGCCCTATATTCCTTCCTCTTCCGTTTCCCTCCCTGAGTATTCCTTTATCCGCCATGACCGGATCGGCTGGACTGGCGGTGGTGTAGCACTTTATGTCCACAGCAGCCTGAAATCTCGTGTCCTGGATCTGTCATCTCAATCTGATTCTTCCCATATTGAATTCCTTTTCGTTGAAATCTCCTCTAACACACAACCTCTCCTTTATGCAGTAGTGTATCGCCCTCCTTTGGTCCCATTTGACCCTTCCTTTGAATCAATCCTTTACAGACATGTCCCCCAATTCAATAATATCATAATTTGTGGTGATTTTAACACCAACTTCCTTTCCAACTCCAACCATAAACACTACCTGGATAACCTCTACTTCTCTCTCAACCTATTCATCGTTCCATATGCTCCTACTCGCCACACTCATCATTCCGACACTTGGTTGGACCTAAATATTATCGATTCAGCTCACATCACAACCTTCTTTCCGCTTCTCAAGTACCTGTTCCATTTCTATCATCTCACGACCTCATCCACATATCATATTATTTCCAAACTTCAGCATTCCTTCCTAAAACCATAACTTTCCGAAACCTCGATTGCCTTACCCGAAAAATTATTGCACCCAATATTGAAGCTCTAAATTGGGATTCGATTTACACCTGTTCTTCCTTCGATTCAATGGTTCACATTCTCACCTCCAATCTTCTAAGTATCCTCGACATCCATGCTCCACTCAAAACCCGCACCTTCCGTCACCGTCACCGCCCTGCTCCTTGGATGAGTCCAGAAATAAAAGACTTACAAAAGAAGCGTGAGGCAGCCCGTAGACGCTTTGGACGTTCAAGTCTGACAGAGGACTATCAAGCGTACAGGGCACTCCGCAATCTGACTCAGGCGACAATCAGACAAGCAAAAACAAACTACTTTCACGCAGCCTTCTCCTCCACCCCCGATTCCAAGTCAAAATGGCAACTCCTCCGCAAACTCTCTCTCTGCAAATCCTCTTCCTCACTGACCTTTCAGGTCTCAGCCGATGAATTAAATTCTTACTTTTCAACTACCTCCTCTAATAATTCTTCACCAACTTTTTCAAACTTCTCTTTAATTCCATCATTCAACTCCGATAATTTTTATTTTTCTGACACTTCACCAACTGACCTTATCTCCGCTGTACTGATATTTCATGCCAACTCCCGTAAAACTGTTAAAATTATGCCTTCCTGAAATCCTACCAGTTCTTCTATTTATTTATAACTTTTCCCTCCAAAATTCCGTATTTCCTACTAATTGGAAAAAAGCAATAGTCCAGCCTATCATTAAAGTTCTAACCCTACATCCCCTAAAGACTATCGCCCTATTTCTATCCTCTCGAATCTCTCTAAACCTTTGGAAAGAATAGTTCAGAAACAATTTTCAAATTTCCTTGAAAATTCTAAACTTCTTGATCCTTTCCAATCTGGCTTCCGACCTGGCTTTTCCACACAATCCGCTCTCCTCAAAATCACCAACGACATACACACTGCTATGGACGAAACGAAACTGACCGTGCTAATACTTCTGGACTTCTCGAAAGCATTTGACTCCCTGGATCACTCCATCCTTTTCTCCAAACTAAAGTCTCTATCCTTTTCAAACAGCACTATCAGGTGGTTTCAATCATTTCTTTCTGACAGAACTCAAGCTGTCACTATTCCTAACCATCCTCTATCTTCCTTTCGAGCCCTCTCGGCAGGTGTGGCCCAAGGCTCAAGCATCTCTCCTCTTCTTTTTAATTGTTATATCAATGACCTTCCCAACTCTATCGATCACTTTTCCCAACACCTATACGCTGACGATTTCCAGATCTATTTATCCTTCTCTCCATCCAATTCACTAGTAGCATTTGCCAATACTCAAGAAGACCTTGATGGAATCTGTGCCTGGGCAAACCTGAATAAACTAATGCTGAATCCTACAAAAACTCAGGCCATTCTAATTGGTCCCAATTCCCTCCTCAGATCCTATACCACATTTTCGAGTCTCACCTTAAATGAACACCCAATCACCTTCACTTCCTCTGTCAAAAACCTGGTTATTACCATTGACCAAACTCTTTCCTGGAAACCCCATATTGCCCAAATTTCCCGAAGAACAATAAGTACCCTCAGATATTTCCATCGCTCCAGCCATCTTCTTCCACTATCCATCCGTATCCTTCTTGTATCCGCACTTATTTTCCCTCACTTTTACTATTGCTGCTTAGTATATGGTGGCCTCTCGACTGTACTTGAGTACAGGCTTAAACGAATTATGAACATATTTTTAATATTTGTCCTCAGTACTCCGAAGTGGTCTCATGTGACCCATTTTTTACGGCGATTTAAAGTGGCTCCTCCCCCCAATCCGTAGACAATATTTCCTAGGATCATACCTTTACCAAATCATTAACTCTCAACACCCTCCATACATCCACAGTCTCCTACAATTTTAATCCTCAGTCCACTCACTTGAAACAAGATCACGCCATTCCGACCTTTATTTTCCTACCCATAGGACTAAAACTTTTGATCGTTCCTTCCTTATCCGCTCCTCTAATTTCTGGAATTCTCTACCTACTCCTATCTGCCATGCTGCTTCCCTCTCCTCATTCAAATCCCAACTTTTCCAATACCTTTTATTATCCCAAAAAGACGCTTAGAAACTGTAATATTTATATTTCTGAGATCACACTTTGAATGAAGAATAATTTTGTTCATTGTCTATATTTAAATGCTGTTATCTATTAATTAATTTTTAATTCCGTTCAACAAAATACTTTCTAAGAATTGTTTTTATTTTTATTTTATCATTGTATTAATTTTTTTGGATATATGTGTGTATATGCGTTTATGATATGCACACATATATTAACCCATAATTTTAATTATTTATTAATTATGTTCCTTCTGTCTGTTGGCCAGACATGTATATTTCCATATACTGTACAAACCTGTCATTCTTAGGGGACCTAGTCCCAGAATAAATTTTTATATATATATATATATATATATATATATATATATATATTTATAAATATATATATAAATTTATGTGAGTGTGTAAAGTATAAGTCTTTAACAAGCGGGATATTTAGGTCTATATGAATGATTTTATTTAATTTTATTGTGGAATGTGATGGTCCACTACCCCTATAGCTCAATGTCGTAGGTCCAAATAAGCCTGGTAATGGTTATATAAATTAGTTTTTTTGTAGTAGATAATACGTTTTAAGCATTTGTTGAATAAGTGTTGTACAATAGTGATCTATATCTAAGAGCAGTTTCCTGTAAGTAGTATATTCAGCAATTGGTATTTATTTATTTATATAACAATTATTATATTATAAAATTGTTATTTATTTATTTAAAACTTTAATTAGTCATGGGAGATTAAGAGGAAGTTGTGTGCGCGTACCAGGTTTTTAGAAAAAATATTACTTATAAGATAAGATGGTAGGTTAAATATTAATAAATGAAAGAGTTTCTAAAATATTCTAAAAGTAAAGACAGATCTAATTAGGATGTTTACATGCCAGCTCACCCAATATCCTCATAGCCTACAACCTCCTAATTAAATTATAGAATGTTTACGTTTTGCAGTATAGCTGTCTCCCTTATTTCTACCTAAATATAATTTAGTTGAGCACTGGTGTCCGTACGGTTAGGTTTACTCTCTGTCCGTTAAGTAAATTGTTACAGTGTTAAAAATTGTTTATTAATTTTACATTTATTCAATTTTCTTTTATTTTAAAATAATAATAGTTTTAATAAATTATCTTACAGTACTCCGTATATTATTGTGAGAGATACATGAAACTATTCGGATATAACGATCATATTAAGTTCTTTAAATAATATATTTTTAAATTAAACATATATATATATATATATATATATATATATAAATAATTATTTATCAAAACATAAATAATATGTTTTTAGATTCACCTTCCAATTATGAAGAGAATATATCATTCGAATAAAATCCTCGGAACAATCTTTTCTTTTCAATAATGTTTATTAATTCATCAATATTACAATTAACATTTCGAAGTTTATATGCCTCAAATTTTCAAAATTAAAACAGTATTTATTTATTTCTATTGTACTATGGTTGGATAGTTCTGTAATATTTATGTTTTTTATATTTGTACAATTAGAAATGGGTTTATTTATTCTTATTTTCAACATTTTATATGTTTCCCTAATGTAGACTTTAGGACAATTTTTGCAACCTATTTTATATACGGTATTTAGTTTAGTTTATTTTTCTATTTTGTCCTTCATATTGGTCATATATGCATTTAATTTATTGTTATTATATCTGTGACGGTCGTGAATAAGTGGTTAAGTCTTAATCTTTCATTTTACGGTTGAGCAACGTAAACTTTACGTAATACCCAAAATATAGTTATAACATACAGCTTTCTTTGCACCTAAAATTTCTTCAACCAAGAAATTTCTTTAACCAATTTACACTACGTGGGAGACGGTCTGAGGGAGCGATACGTGGTGTTAACTCATTTTTGATATAACTCGACTTTTCCAGTTTATCACGACCGCCACAGACATAATCCAAATTTAATGTTACTTTGGTCATATTGTTTAAATATCTTTTTTAGTTTATCGATAAAACCTTGTATGAATAAGTAATACGAAAAAAAAAGTCTATTTGAAAATTAATATAAATTATAATGCATTAATAATGTATGAATATGCATTTTTCCCTAAAAATAACAAATTAAAATAATACTCTTTCAACTGTATATACATAAATTGCATTAATTAATTATATGTTTAATAAATACCTGTGTAAGGAGACTAGATATCAGTGTAGTTGAGATAAATGAGGCTGAATATTAATTCAGTCAGTATTTTGAGCTCGGCGGTGAGGAGCCACAAGTCAAAATAACTTCCCTAAGCACCTTTCTCTTTATCTTCAGATTCACTCTTGTTCGGTTCGGGTCAGTGTCGAGTGGTTAACTAGATTTTTAATGTGTGCATAATGTGTTATAAATGTGAAAATAATGGTTTATTTAAGCTTCTTAATAGCTCTTTCATTTAATTATTTATTTTCGTTTCGAAACTTGCCTTTTTGTAAAGAACAAGGCAGGTAGATGTGGACTTAAAGAAAGATGGCCATTTTGAATGTTATAACACGAAGGTAAGAATTTAAAATTATGCATGAAAATATGTATATATTTTTTAAATGTACTTCAACATAATTTATTAATTTATTTCCTAAATGACTGTTGAAAATATAAGTGACTATTATTTATAAATAAATAATAATATATAAATCTCTTTATTTGTTTTCGGGCTAGCCAATACAAATGGAGTTGAGTTTCCCAAAATTATTTCAGTTGAACATAAATCAAATAGATGTATTAGAACTATACTAAACAAAATAACCTTCCTTAACTAAAACAAATACATTATAACAGCCAAAGTAACTGTAGAAATATTAACCAAAATAAAAAAATCATAAATACTATAACAGATTTAATTATTGTTATTTTGGTAATTTGCTTAATTTGGAATTATTCATGAATAGAAAGATAAACATTTCTTATCTTTAAACATTCTGTAATATAATAAAATAAATTATATTGAGGATGTATAGTATACTGTAGAAACTATTAGGGGTGGAATAATCAGGAGTCAGTCTTTTTCTAAATATTTTTAATTTTTCGGCTCAAGCTTGTGAGCCATCATCAGGGCATTACTGAGTCATGTACAAGCATAAACTCATATATATATATATATATATATATATATATATATATATATATATAGCAACAGTTAATGCTTTGACAGGGCCCAGTAATACCCTGATGATGGCTCACAAGCTTGAGCCGAAACGTTGGCAAAATTAAAATATTTAGGAAAAGACTGACTCCTCATTATTCCATCTATAAAATAAATTATCAAATTTCTTTTCACTTTCTATCTGCAACAAATGTTCTAATATCAGATCATAGTTTGACATATTTTCAACATATCTCCTCAAGTATTTATTAAATACTTATTACCAAAATAGTTATTTAGATAGCAGCGTTTATTAAATACTTATTACCAAAATAGTTATTTAGATAGCAGCGTTGAATGCCCTTTTTGTAATTCAGGCGAACCCTTTTAATCTTAATCATTGTTTGTTGCAATGCCCTGTTCACTCCGCATCCTGAAATAAATAATTGAGTGACTATTATTATAATATAATCAATTTCTTTACAATATGAATAATTAAATATTGGCGTCTTATACCAATGTGATTTTTTGTCTAAAATTATCTACATTATTAATTATCTTTTAGTTGAACAAGGGAAAATCTATTAAAAAGAAAAAAAAATGTATATAATATGTAGGCTATGAAATTATAACTGTATTATTTTTACTTATCATATCAATAAATTTATTTATTCTACTTATTGAATTAAATATATGACCGTGTGATAAATGTAAAGTATGGGATGATTCGGGTAGCAGTAAAACAATATCATAAAATGATGAATAACTTGAGCTTCCCTTTTTTAACGGGGATATTTATTAGACTTACATGTTTCCATAAACACCTCCATTTTGAGCCTGGTATTATTAGTTAATATTTCTGACAATTGAAACGTTGAGTTCCAAAAGGAAAATTTAAAATCTCTCATTACTATATTATTTAACCAGCTAATTTGATTATTTTCGCATTAAAATATAGAATTATTTTATTACTATATTTATAACACCATATTAAAGTTATAATAAGAAATGTTTTAGTACAATTTAGGAAGAAATTAAATGCATAATTAGTAGCTTTAGAAATGAATTTTATTTCTAAATCGTGTTTTAAAAGGACTTGAGAGTTTATTAGACAGTATCTAATAGAAGAATTTGATCAAATTAAATGATGAGAATACAAATATGTAAAAAAATCAATTTCGTGAAAAATGTCCTTTAGAACCTTTGGGAAATCAACGTTTCAATTATTTACAATTAAATTTTTTTAGTCTGATATATTTACATTTCTTTCTGCATCTTATTTTGAAATTTGATTATAGAAATATTTTAACCATAATCGAGTATGTATTCAAAATGAAATATTTGAACTGTTCCAAGTATGAAAATATTTCGGATCAGAGAGGAATTTCTTAAGCCAGAGCTGAGCTCTGTTCATATTAATTTTCAAATTAAAGGCTATTATAACTATATATATTTAGAAATATATACATTATTATTTTTTAATATATATTGATTTAAAAGTATTTTGTGTTAATATTAGAGAACCAACACCAAAGCTAAACACTAAACTAGCATCTTAAAACATACTTAAGTTTATGAATAAAAATATAAAAATTGTATATTTTATATATTTATAAATAAAATACCAATATATTTAGAAAAAATATATTGAGTTCTACATACTGATTTAATAAAACTAAGTTAAACTTATTGTTGCCAGTTCTAACACTTATATTATATTAATGTGGTAGATCTGGCAACACTGTTAATAGCTAAAATTAAAAGGCCCAAAGCCACAGTAGTGAACTTATTACCTTTCAACTCAAACCTTATTATGTCTTTCTTTTAAATAGTTTTTCTCGCATTTTATTAATAACGGATTTCTATCTAAGTGTATTATTTGCTAAAGTATTTAAATAATGCAATAAAACATTTAAAATTCAGTAGTAGGTAATATTTCAATATTATCGAAATTAAGAATCCATTACAACCATAGTGAGAGGGAATACTGAACTTTCTAAATATCATATCCAAGCCTACGATATATTTATTTTTATATGTTGATTTCATCATTTTTATTAAGTTCTCTTGATTTAATAAATATTTTAGTATCTTGTTTAGTTGATCTATCTATAAACTCAGGTAATAAAACACCATGTGGACTTCAGTACCAGGAATATTTAACTTTACAAAAATATAAATATAATTAAAAAAATTGAGAGATTACGTTTAATTTGGTACAAAAATATCAGGGCATCTAACGATGATCCTAACAGCTAGGAGTTGATATCAGCCGATTAGTTTTAAAATGGTCACGATTAGTTTTAAAAAGTGATGTAATTCAATAACTCAGTTATTATTGAATATAAAAAAAAATTATTAGAGTTTTTCAACCAAGCTCGAATAATTATTTTTTTTAAATAATTAATCTTTTTGATGAAGCTATAATCAAGATATAAGAGATCTGATTCCCTGATATCTCGGTTGTTAATCCCTAATATCAAAAATTGTCCATTAAGGAAAAAACAATGTAAGCTGTGTAATTAGCAACCCAATTAAGTCAGACAGCAACACTCGTTCACTAAAGTGTATCTCTCTGGTAGAGAAACAATGTAACAATGTTTAATAATAATGTTTGATGCCGATACCACCAAAATCCGCCTACACAGACTCGTCCAATGTTCACCATTCAAGCCCAAGCCCCCGAGATCAGCCTTAACGCAATCCTCCTATCTACGCTTCGGCCTACCTTTGGGATGCCTACCAGTCGGATCAGCGAATACCATCTTTCTCAGAATCCGCTCCTCATTGAGCCCAACAACTTTACGCGCCCGTTTGAGTCTCCGCGATGCTATCAACTCAATTATATTCACAGGGTACAAACTCCGCCATTCCGCGTTGTGCAACCTTCTAAACTCCCCAGTGGCCTCATCTCTCTTCGGACCAAATATTTTACGCAGTACCTTATTCTCGAAAACCTTAAGCCGTTGTTCATCCTTCAAAGTAAGCGGTCACGTTTCGCATCCGTAAAGAACCGTTGGAAGAATAATAGTTTTATAAATTCTAACCTTTAAGTTTTTAGATAGAGGCCGCGAACTAAGTAACTTAGCAACTGAATAATAACACGCATTTTCCACCTTTAACCGGTACTTTATTTCTTCCTGGATTTCATTTTTTCTGGTTATAATTGAACCTAAATACCTGAATTTCTCTACGTGTTCAAAAGTATGCCCTGATATATCAATATCACCAAGATCGACACGGTTTCTGTTAATAATCCACAATGTGGGTCAAAATGTTGGCAGACAATAAATAGTTAAAATTATTTCATTGTTTAATTTACTGACCATCCTCAGGATTAATTCCTTCCTGTAATTGTAAAAATTAAAAAATTTAATCGGCATGGTTTGCCGGATGGATTTATTCATACCTAAATATGACAATAATTTATCTGCTAGTTAAATGTTCCTATGGGACGTGTTAAAAGTTGTTGGTCGATTGAGCTATCTGATGAGATGGACTCTAGGCTTGACCTATGCATTGTAAAGTTGGTAGCTGATCCAGTTGGTGAGATAACATAGTGGACCCGCGGACTGGATGCCTCCCTGCTCCAGATCCAATTAGGTTCGCTACAGAGTCTTTGTGCCTAATCCAAACAGTCAAACCTAAAACGAGGTAGATGGAGTGTATACACCTCTCTTAGCCTATGTAAACCGAGGGTCCAATCTCAGCGATGGCTTCTGTTTTGGTAATTAATTAATATTGATAATGTTATCTTCTACTGTTTGTTTACTCTGATATTCCAGATTTGTATCAGGTATTTCGGATAATATCTGATGGATGGATATTTAAGTGGAAATATTTTGGTACAAGGGTATTACGTAAATTTTATTAAACATGATGATTCGTTCAACCTCATTGTTCTTTCACTCCCCTGTATATGAAATACGCTGCCGGTCATAAGTTTGAGACCAGCTATGGTTTACATTAATAAATCATAAATAACCTCTATAAATACCTAAATACCTAGAAAGGTTTAAATATGGGTGACAAGATTCCGGTTTTGGGGTATGCCGATGATTTGGTACTGCTAGGTGAAGACAAGGAAACCATACAACTAAATACAAGTGTGTTAATAAAAACCGGTAAAGAAATAGGACTCGAATTAAATACCGATAAGACGAAATATATGATTAGTAACAGAGACGGTGGCGATCTTGGTGATATTGATATATCAGGGCATACTTTTGAACACGTAGAGAAATTCAAGATTTAGGTTCAATGATAACAAGACAAAATGAAATCCAGGAAGAAATGAAGTCCCGGTTAAAGGTGGGAAAGTCGTGTTATTATTCAGTTGCTAAGTTACTTAGTTCGTGGCTTCTATCTAAAAACTTAAAGGTTAGAATTTATAAAACTATTATTCTTCCGACGGTTCTTTACGGATGTGAAACGTGGCCGCTTACTTTAAAGGATGAGCAACGGCTTACGGTTTTCGAAAATGAGGTACTGCGTAAAATATTTGGTCCGAGGAGAGATGAGGCCACTGGGGAGTTTAGAAGGTTGCACAACGCGGATTGCGGAACTTGTATCCTGTGAATATAATTGAGTTGATAGCATTGCGGAGACTCAAATGGGTGAGTAAAGTTGTTGGGCTCTGTAAGGAACGGTTTCCGAGAAAGTTGGTATTCGCTGATACGACTGGTAGGCGTCTGAAAGGTAGACCGAAGCGTTGATGAGAGGGTTGCGTTAAGGCTGAAATCGGGGGCTTGGGCTTGAACGGTGAACATTGGAAGAGTCTGTGTAGGCGGAATTTGGTGGTATCGGCATTGAACCTTCGGGTTCGTTAAGCCTATTATTATTATTATTAAAAACCTAAATAAAAAAATCTGGTGCGCGCAATACAGTCTTTCACAGACACAGAGTGAGAGATGAAACATATACATAGGTAAGTGAAGTTAAAAATGTTTTAGAATTATTTAAATTATGTAAAATTACATTAATTATATTATGTAAAATTACATTAATATTATAAGTAAAATTACATTATTTGATTATTTATCTTTGAAAATTATCTTTATAAATTTTAATATAACTTGTCATTATTAATTAAAAACCTATTAATATGATTTACCTTTTTTTATCACTTTTTAACACACACACACATTTTATTACATAGCTAGGTTACTGCTATTCGTCCTAATTGGTATCTATATTTTAAATATGAAATATTGAATAAAGATTCCTAAAAAATAAAAAAATAAAATAAAATATTTTTTTCTGAAATCATTAGCTTTCGAACGGTAAGGTAATACAACCAACGGTAATGCACCCATATTACTGTTCTTATGTTCGAAAACTCATAATTTGCATTAAAAATTGTTTTTGCTATTAAACATTAGTAGGATATCGAATTCGTTGAACTTATATATTTACTTATTTTTTTATCAATGCTAACAAGATGATATGGTTAGTTTTTCCGAATCTACAAAATTAAAGATAGTTTAGAGTAAGAATTTTTTAAATATCGGCATTTAAACTATTTCAATAAGAACGAAACCTATATGATACTAAAGCCCATTAAATTTTACATTAGTATAAGAAGTTTAATAAAAATCGTTTGAGCCGTTTTTCGAGATAATCTTGGAAAGGTATTATACTAAATTTAATTGGAAATGATTAAAAATCTGATCCACTCATGTTGATTTATTAATTTCAATAAAGAACTCCAATTCCATCAATTTTCTTGCTCATATATTATAATAGAGCGAATTGTAAAAATGAATAGTCAAAAAGTAACTATTAAAAGTCCCTTTTAAAACAACTAAACAGTCAACATCTCTGCTACTAATTTATGCATCATGAGGACAAGAAGACAAATTTATCACGATAATGCAGACCAAATACTGCACAGCTGTCATCAACAGTACAAATAGTGAACTAGAAGTAGTAAATGACATATTCTCTGCATCTACTTTACAATAGTATGACAGGAATGCGGATATTTTCTAATATTAAAAATATTTCTGTAATGCACACTGGTTTTATGTGCCCGACAGTTTTTTTTATAGAAGAAATAAAATGAGTATAATAAATTGATTGTATATCTCAGAGTAATTGTTTTCATAAATAATCAACTGCTTAGTCTTTAATAACCATCAATAAATAACGGTGTATCAATGGAAAATCCCTGCGTCATTGCTATTATTACATCATTACATAAGCGAATTCTTTTGATGCAGTTGATAAATTAAATGAAGTTTTTATAAAGTATTTGATAACTACGATAAAATAGATATAATTTATTTATTTTTTAAATTTTACAATCGAGAGAGTGGCCTGGTATATTGGATAGAGCACTAGTCTACTTCTCACCAGGCTTCACGTTCGAATTTCCGCAGTCCTAGAATATTATTTATTCTGTTATTTAAACCGTAGGGCGAACCTGAGGTATGGAGACCTTTATAAGGCACACTCATCCTCTTTAAAGTGTTCATCCCTATTTCAAAGTTCTTACTATCAATAAACCAAAAATTACATAAATATTTTTTGCTCGTTTATCCTTAAGTTTTTCATCAAATTCCTCCAACTTGTATATTTATCTCAGTATTAATATTGACGCAGCACTTAACTCCAAATATAATACTGAATTCAGAAATATTAGCAGCTTTATCCAAGGTGAAGAATACCTGAATTTCAGAATACACATCAAGAAGCAGCGAATAGTGAGCCACCTCAGGGTAGCTAACTTGACAAGACCAGTAGTGTACAGTGAGGGAAAATCATACAAACTAGAGGGGGAAGAAAATTGCGCTGTTTGCAATTTGTAAAAGTCGGAAAACCTATATAACTTTTTAATAGAATGTCCAATGTATATAGAACTTAAGAATCACTATATTCATCTATATTTATAAAAGAAAATGCTATTTCACTCGATTTTCTGGTCATCGCAGTTTCTCAAAAACGACTATGGTTGTGAAGTTGAAATTTCTCTTGGAGGTTCGTCTTAACGTCAAGGTGTGCAATAAGGCTGGGTTTGGGAAAATTCGTCCTCTACGTGATTTAAAAAAATATTTTTCTAAAGCGTAAAACCAAATAGGTTTTCGAATAACTCAAAAACTATACGTTTTGTGCAAAAACTATAAGTACTCATTTCTACACAATCAAATTTCTAACTACCTAGAAGCAAAATCGTCTTAATCTGATCAGCAATAGCAAAGATACTAAAATCATTATAACAAATATATTCAGGTATATTCCGTTTCATTGCAATGTTTCGTGTGTAGGTTTCTATCAAATTCATATGGTTCATTGTTGTTGGTTTTATAAAGTTATCAATATGCTGAAAAAAGTTCAAGTTTTGAAAAGATAATAGAACTCAGTTCTGAATTTAAAAAAAAATGCGAGCTTATTTAGTTGGAAGAGTACACCCCCGAGTGGAAAAAATACGCATTTATGATACATAAAATTACGATGGTATAGAATGAGAATGTTTTAAAGCAAAAATGTTTGTATTAGATAATCACGGGTATGGCTACTTGCTACTGGTATGTTATCACAGATTAAACTGAATAAAATTAATATCTGACAACCAACAATAATCATTTAATTGTCATTCATAGACATAGTTAAAAGTTTAACTCACTGCTATCTCAGGTATATTTATATTGTATAACCTCACCTAACACAGTTATTATAAACAGCTTTCTTGATTCACAGCAATTTAAAAAAAAAAAAAATTAAATAGTCGCGTGCAAAGCCGCGAGGTACAGCTAGTAAATATATAAATGAACACAATAATCAATTTTGGGGAATCTGCTAACAATTGATAATGTGCAGAAACTAAATGATATATTTTACTACACTGTGGACAGTCTAAAAATTAGATCATTTATAATTAACGAATATAAGATAAAGATTTTCTGGTTAATGCCTCATTAACTATTATTTAAAAATGAAGTGAAATAATAATATATAATATATATATATAATAAATAATATATGTATATTTTTTACTTCGTTATTACTTTTTTTTTTAACTTATAATATTATTTTACATTTTTAGCCTAATTTATATTAGTTTATAAAAATTGAAAGATTTAGATTTTCAATTGTTCAATTTTTTATTTTATTTTTGTTGATTTTTCGTTTGTTCTGTTTTACATTTTTGTTTGTAATTTTAAAAAGTATGCATTATATTAATAATGTCTTTAAACAGTCTTCAGTTGTTTTTATTTTTTATTTCTTTGTATTTTGTGTGAAAAATGAAGGAAAATAAGTTTGTTTTCATTTTCTATTTTCTTTTTTATTACTTTTTCTTTAACTTATAATATTATTTTACATTGTTTAGCGTAATTTGCATTAGGCTGTAAAATTGAAGATTTATATTTTGTTAACAGATTACTTTAAATTCCTCAATTGTTCAATTTTTTATGTTGTTTTTTCGTTTGTTTTGTTTTACATTTTTTTTTTTTTGTTATTTCAAAAGGTATCCTTTATTTATTTCACATTACTAATGTCTGTAAGCAGTCTTTAGTTGTTTTTATTTTGTATTTTTTTTTTTTTTTTTGTGTGATGTTAATATTGTCAACATATGAACTGTACTGACCAACTCCTTTTGTATGGGGATTACCCCGAAAACAAATAAATATTATTATTATTTTATTATATTAAATATATACAGTTAGTTTTTTCCGAATCTACAAATTAAAGATACTTTAGAGGAAGAAATTTTTAAATATTGGCATTTAAACTCTGTCTGACAATTATATCAGAATGAAACCTACGATGAATATGAAAATATTAAAGCCTATTACATTTTACATAGGGAGTGGCGTGTTCTAGTGGGTACAGCGCTAGTCTACTGTGCTTCGGGTCTTGGGTTCGAATCCCGGCTGTGGCGGAATATTATTTATTCTGTTATTTCAGCCGGGGGGCGATCCTGGGGCATGGAGACCCTCCCAGCCTCTATAAAGTGGGTACCCATAAAAGGGGAAAAGACCTGGTGGCTGAGCGTGATCTTGAACGAATCACGTCATTGCAGGCCGTTGGCCTAGAAACAGTACGAATCTCTACATGTACTGAGCCCAAAACTCTTCATGGGTTGTGGTACAGGTGTTTTTTTTTTGTTTTGTTTTTTAATTTTACATCAATAAAGTGTGTTTAATCAAAATCGTTAGAGCCGTTTTTGAGAAAATTGTAAAAAGGTGCAAAATACATGGGACAAAGTGGCTCTTCTGCTTAGCAGATTTTGATCAAAACGTTGCTGTAACATCTCGGGCGTATAATTCTCTTATATAGAATTTAAGTTTCGTACGACTTACTACACACATCCATACACAGACCTTTGGTCATTTGGACTCAGGGGACCCTAGAACGCGTATTTCCATTGAAAACTTGAATTCTAAAATTTTCACGTTCGCAATGCTTTCCCTTACTATATATTCCGTATAGGTAATTATATATAGGTAATTGAAAGTAAAAAAATACATTTATATCTTGGTAAAAATACTTACTATTTACTTGCTGCTCCAAACTCCAAACTCCATATTTGGATGAGAAAGCAGAGCTCCAGGAGGTCGTGGCCACTGAAAACCAGTGTAGGATGAGTGATGGTACAAGGGCCGCAGACACTGAGGACTTGGGTCGAGAATATAGAATTATCCATTGCCAAACCTCTGATTGTATATTTTCAAAAAATCTCGGTAACACTAACGATAAAAGTTAATAGAGACGGTTGGAGCTAAGTGTGGAATGTAATAAGAGATCAAGAATATGATTAAGCATTTGTTGATAAATGGAATGTTTTGAATGCTTTATGACTGGATAAGATAATAAATTACTAACATCTAATTACCCCCCGTTGTTACAATCAATTTAAAAATCTTAAAATAAAGTAAGATGAAAAAAGGTTAACGAATTATATCGACTTGTGTTTCATTAAATAATCCATTATGTAATTATGTACCAGAATCCCTTTCTTGGACTATTTCAATCTGAATAATCGATATAGTGAGTTAATAAAAACCCTTAGTTTATCCTAGAGCCGTGTTTGAGAAAATTTTAAAAAAGTTGCTAAATACATGTTATAAAGTGGCTTTTCTGTTTGGTTGAAAACTTTTCTTTAACATTTAAGGCATACTGTTCCTACGAGATGAAATTTAAGTATTATACAAATTACCCTCATGACTAGAATGACACATACATACACAGAGGCGTTTTTGCGCGACTTCATTATTGTGACTCAGGAGACCCTAAACGTGTATTTTCGTTGTATATTTTACCTTATCCTATAATTCATATTTAGACAAGTGAATGTAAAAATTAATCTAAGTCAACTTTAGTAAATTTTACAGGCTGTAAAACACCTCTCTAAGAATTTGAGTATAATCTTTTCTGAAATGGCAGTATGAAAGAATTCTTTGTGTTCATAAAACTAATGTTTAGAATACACGAATATTCGGCAGCTGTAATATTTCGTTTTGTCGATTTACGAGTTAATTTGTTATGCACATACCAAGCCTATAACTCATGATATATATCTGATTCGGAAACAGTTAAAAGGAAGAGAAAACATAAACATTTGCTCAGAGCTCGTATTGAATGGCGTGGTGCGACCTTGTGGGTGTTAGCATCAGGGAACTATTTCGGTTCTCTTCTCAAATCTGAAAGTAAGAGTGAGGTTTACTTACGTTGTGTATCTTCGCACAATTCATTGTTTATCCTTTTCGTTCTTTCTTCATATTTTTTTTTTTAATTCGATACACAATCGTTTATCCTTTATGGTGATGGTTCTCAATTTGGCACGGAATCCGTTTCTTACCTTGCGTAATAAAACTAAAATACCTACAATATCCAAAAATACGAATAAATATTGAGAAGTGCGAAGGTTGAGTCTAAAATAGCCTTCTGGACCTGCCCTCCTCAATCCAACAGACGATTGATTGAACGGAGTGCATGAATATTAGCTAAATTTAAAATAGTTTCAAAGTGTTTTTCAATGTTTTATTTTAATCTTCTCTGTGTTTACAAAATCATTTTTACTTGGTCAATAATGTTACATATTCTAAATAAAGGATTAGTTAAGGTGCTTTTATGCATCAATTGCAACTGAAATGCAATATCTTTAATTAGTAATTTGCTTGCTCAAAATTTAATAGAAAAAAAATATTACAATTTAGGCAGTCATAGGGACTCTCGATAAAAGTGAATTTTTTTTTAAAATTCTTGTTTTGCGCTGTAATTTTGTTGATAAGAAGAATACGTTCGTTAGAGAAGATTATGTTGAGAATGCGTGTTTTTTTATTATTGTTTAATTTAATTGTAAAACATCATCACCCTGTAGAGATATTTCATCTTGAAGTATGTCATCGTTATCTGAATGTGATTTTAGACCGTATGAGTTGGTGGAACACATAGCACATTTTTTTTTTTTTTTGTGGACCTGCCATTTGTATCAAGGAAATTCAGATATTTAGGAATAAGCTTTATAATTTTTTTTCACAGAGATAACCTCAGTTTCTCTCCCAAGTAAACGAAAAAACACATGTAGTAATGGAATATACATTGTGCTTAATTGAAATCTATTTTATTAAAATGAATTTAATTTTCAAATGTCTTATTTCTATGCTTATATGATCAAGATATTCTTTTTGAGTTCGCTTAACTACGATTTAAATATTGACATAAAGATCGTCATGATTTTGCTTTTTATGTTTAAATGTTTTCATGCAAAGTAATGATTTAATAATATTTACAAATATCAGTATTTTAGAGTCAAGAGGGTTAAGATATTCATAATATTAACTTTATATACAGTAAGAGGTAAGTTCTAAGACATAGTTTGTCTACTATGTCTTTACTCATTTCATTTGCAGCTGATTTTAATTCAATTACATAAAGTATTATAAATATCGATATTTTTGTGCCGAAATTACACCGGTATCGATAACGTTCATGGAAATATATATCGTTATCCTCTCTCTAACAGACAGGTATACACAGAGCGCATGCGCCAGTCTAAAGGATGTTTTGTGACGTTACTATGGTTACGAAATCAAAGCTTTTACGTCTGCTAAAAATCGCATAACGCGCCTTTTTTTTAATTTTTGTCAATGATTTTTTTATTTCCTAAAAGGAAAATTCGCTGTACAGACGTTTAAAAAAATTTCCCTTCATCCAATAATTTCAATGGCAAGAACCCCTTAACCCTAAATATTAGGTATATATTTATATCTTCAGTGGGCTACGCCTTATCATGTGCATAGCGTGCGAAATGCCTCTACCGAAACTCTATATTCTAGAAATGGATTAATTCGGGAAATGACAATGAAAAAAAAAATCTAGACAATTTAATGTTGAACCTGACAGATGGTCCTAGGATTCTTAAACGGAGTGACAAATCATTCGTTATGGCGCCTTGCAGGGGAAACGTAAAATGATAGTACAGAGCATTTGCTAGGTGATATACTCGTTAAGATCTCCATCCTAATTAAACCAGGATATGCAAAATTTATGACTTACACTTTAATTTCGCCTGATGGTCACAGTAGCATCCTAATGAATACAAATAAGCTACAATTTAAAACTTATATAAATTGAATAAATACCATATTCAAATACTGATAAAGACACCAAATATTGTTCATTATCTTCTGCGGTACATCTCTTCTTTGAATCAATCCACTCCAAATCCTGCAAACCATGACACTTAAACTTTTTCATTTTTACAATTACAAGAAGAAATTAGTCCGGGTGGCGGTCAGTAAATAAAACAATTAAATAGTGTTAACTATGTATTGTCTGCCAACGTTTCGACCCCAATGTGGATCATCATCAGGGTAAAAAAGATTCAAAAGGTATACAATAAGTGTATAGTAACAAATATATGTGATAGAATTATCAATGTCCTCTATGTTGTCTCGAGGGAG
The DNA here is from genome assembly GCA_023052935.1 of Piezodorus guildinii. Taxonomy (NCBI): domain Eukaryota; kingdom Metazoa; phylum Arthropoda; class Insecta; order Hemiptera; family Pentatomidae; genus Piezodorus; species Piezodorus guildinii. The sequence continues at coordinate 78,991,686 of CM041294.1, read as the reverse complement.
CGGCGTGGTCTAGTGGATAGAGCACTAGTCTGGTCCAGGTCCTGGGTTCGAATCCCGGCTGTGGCAGAAATATTATTTATTCTGTTAATTCAGTCGGGGGGTGACCCTAGGGTATGGAGACCCTCCTGGGGCAGACCCAGCCTCTATAAAGTGGGTACCCAAATTAATTGGGGAAAAACCTGGCGGCTGAGCGTGATTAAGGCCTAATCACCTCATTGCACTGCCGTTGGCCTAGAAACAGTACGAATCTCTATATGTACTGAGCCCAAGACCCTTCATGGGTTGTAGTAGTACAGTTTTTTTTTTTTTTCTCTATGTTGTCTCACCCATTGGATCAGCTACCAACTTTACAATGCATGAGCTCAGCCTAGTGTGATAGAGAAAACAGGTTAATCTTGGATCCCATCTCTTCAGATAGCTCAAGCTACCAACAGTTTTTAACACGTCTCTACGAATAGTTAAGTAGCGGATAAGAGTTGGGAACTACTGCATTAGGAGAAAGCACCGTCCGTAAGTGGTTTGCTCGGTTCAGAACCAGAATTTTGCTTTGGAAGACGCAAATTGATGGAAGACGTTGATGACCTGAAAAGTGGCAACATGTAATAGATCAAAACGCGCCTCATATAATCGATTACAAATATCTAGAAGAATCTGAAGTTTTTATTGAAATAACAAGTAAAAAACGCTTCTAACATATTTTACAGAGCTATTGATATCGAATTTATTTCCTGACTTGCGTAACCAGACCAAAATACCCACAATATCCAAAAATACGAAGAAGTCTTGAGAAGTCCGACGGCGAAATCTACAAATAGCCTTCTGGATACTGTAGGACCTGCCCTTCTCAATCCAACAGACGGTTGTTGGAAGGGAATGTGTCGATATTAGCTCGGGATCGAAGTGGAATTAGAGGACATAGATTGCTTTGTCAACTCCTCTTCTGCCTCAGACCCTTCTAAATGTCTTCCCAGCAAACGAAAACTGCGAGTCCTGTAAGAATCGCTTGCTAAACGAAAATATATTAAACTAGTCCTCCCTAGGGTCTATTTTTGTCCCGAAACCTCTCCCCCTCTCACCTCTCCAACCTCCTCCCCCCAAAAAACACTAGTGCGCACCGCAACACTTACCTCGGTTGTTAAAATCAATTTAAGAATTTTCGAATACAGAGATAAAAAAAGGTTAAATAATTAATTACCTTAAATTTCGGATTTTCATCACTTCCCATTAATTTTTGTAATTTCGTTTATAACATTTTTTCTAAAATCATTATCCTACCAACGGTATATTTGAATTTAATATTACTATTCCTTTGTTCGAAAATCTGGTTGATGCAACACACGAATTTCACTTACCTCCGGTGGTAAAATCAGTTTGAGAATTTTTAAATACAGTTAGTGATGAAAAAGGAATAAACATTAATTACTCTGAGTTTTAATAGAAACATGTGTTGTTCTAAATAATCTATCATGTTTTTATGTACAACAATCAGTTAGTTTTGTTCCATTTTCATTACAACTTTGTGTAAAAAAAAACATTTTCGCTAACCATTTTAGCTTTCCAACGATGTATTATTTTTCCATAATACTAAGACTAAATATTACTTAAAGTTGGATATCGAATTCGTTCAACTTATATATTTTATGCGTTATTTATCAATGCTAAGTAGATGATATGGGTATTTTTTTTAGATCTACAGCATTAAAGGCACTTTAGTGGAAGAAAATTTAAAATATCGGGTGTGAGGAGAGAAACACCACAGCAGCCTTCTTCAGGCTAAAATTCATCCCAAATTTCACAAATAATTAGAGGGTTGAATAATCTTATTCAGCACCTTTTGAGCCTTCTCCAAGAGCTCGCTTACTTCACTCAAGCTATGAACGCTCCAAATGGTCCCTAATCGTATAATGATAGCCTTATTAACAATCCGACGTAAAATAATGACTTCAATCATTTAAAAAATGCTGGACACCATACATAAAAAAAAAAAAAACCCTGACGAGAAGACGTGCTGCTGGGTACTGTCCTTCCTCATGCCTGACATGTTATTATTTTGTTTATTATTCCATCCTATTTGCTGATTGTAACATACTGCTGACAGGTGCAGTCAATAAATAAAGTTAAAAAAAAATATCTACATAATAATTCTGTCAGACTATTTCAATCAGAATAACCTACAAGATATTTAATCTCGGTAATTTTACATCGAAGTCATTGATTAAAAAGTTGCTTGGTTGTTTGGTTATTTGGACTCGGGGAACCCTAAGACGTGTTTTTTCCGTCAAAAACTGGATTTAAAAAAAATTTATGATCACAATACTATATCTTACTATGTATTTTTAAACAGTACTAGGACGAAAACATCATTACGTACATTCAGCGTCATAGCATCCTTCTCTGCGTCATAATTGATTTGAAAAAAAAGAACACCAAATCGTTGATGTTCATACCAGTGACTATAAAAAGAGATGAACTGTGGGTGAGAAACGACGTTAATTTCACGAATTAGTGAATATGCAGTGATAAAGCCAATAATAATATAAATGAATTAACTGCTTTCAAACTGACGTGGTTTCTCATGCTGTCTATGCGAATTGAAGTATCGGATTTTATTTTACTTAGTAATTGATTACATTACTCGAATATATTGTTTGTTTTTTCATTTAACGTCGTTTTTTTTTCTTCTATTGTGGCTGATACTACTGTGGGATTCTTAAATTTTGCCTATCCAGATTTCATCCGGATAGGGATCTTTAACGAGTACCTGACCCGAGACCACCGTTTGACGTTCCCTCCAAAGGATGGCTAAACCAAGGATTATTTACCCCTCCTTGGTCGAGTGTTGTACGGCGGCCTCTCGAAGGTGCTTAAAGGCAGATTGAAACGAATCATGAAATTTTTCTTCGGTACCTCGAGACGGTCGCATGTATCCCATCTCTATGATGAGTCGAAGTGGCTATTTCTCTCGATTAGAAGGCAATACTTCTTTGGTTCATTTCTCTATCAAATCGTCCGCTCCCACCGCCCCTCTTACGTCTACAGCCTCCTACAATTTAAATCCAAGACCCACACCAGAAAACCAGATCCCGTCTTTCTGACCTCTATACGCCTTCCCACAGAACCAAAAAATATGAATGTTCCTTCTTAGTCCGGTCCACTGTTTTCTGGAATACTCTTTCATCAAACATCCGTCATGCTCCTTCCTAATCTTCATTCAGATCCCTCCTTTTTTAAGTTCTTCTTGCTTCCCAACCAGATGTTTAATTTGGGTATAGCGATTAAGGTGAGGTGAAAAATGTTTATACCTCTTTACATCAAAGATAGTAAAGTCTATTTTCATTCTTATTTTTATTTATTCTATTGTTCTAAAAATTGATATTATACTATAATCTTATTGTACTTTTCTCTCTCTCTTTTGATTATTTAAAGGCAATTGTATATATTTATTTTAACCATTAATGCTTTTAGTTATTGTGTTCTTTGGCTTGTGATAATTCTTATTTTCTTGTTAATTTATTTATGTCTTGTCTGTCCCAGAATAATGTTTTTTTTTTTTATTCATTCAAATTGTGAGAATTACGAATATTTATGAATGAAATAAAGGAAATTTTAAATTTAAAGGAAGTTATTATTAAAAATGTCGGGATAGGGATCTTTAACGAGTACCTGACCCGGGACCACCGTTTGACGTTCCCTCCAAAGGATGGCTAAACCAAGGATTATTTACCCACTTTAAAAAATCCTTGGGCCATCTGTAGGAACCCTTGACTTTAGGCATTACTCGTTTCTAGCTCTTTTGTTCACACAGTTAACGAATCACACATAGTGAAGTCATTTGAGCAGTTACTTTTATCGTGAAAAATACAGTGGATGTAGCTGATAATATGCTGAAGGATGACTACATGAGTGTAATTTCAGGTCTCTTTTAAGCGTTTGACAAAAATAAATGTAACTGAGATAGTGGAGAGTCCTGAGGACCATTGGGTAGTTATAATTAGGGATTCTAAGAGGAATGAAGATAGGTAGCGGAGGCCTGTCAAAGGGAATGTTTATAATTGAAATAGTTGTTTCAATATTGATATTGCTTTCTAAATAGTTTACGAAGGAAAGGCCCTTTTGTCGGAATGTGCTTATTGCTCGCTGAATCGAGTTAAGGGTAATAATAATAATAATTTATTTATTTATCCTCGGAATTAATTTATTCCTCTTATCAATAAAATACTTGGAACTTCCTCTTCCTTTATTAAATTTTTTATTTATTTTTACATAAACACATTTTCTATATAACGTTTCGTGGTAGTCCTTGCCTCATCTTCAAATTAACAATAAAAAAAACATTCAATAGAATCACATCTACAACAAAGACAAAGAATATTTAAAATTTGCAATTCAATAGTTATCAATATCGTATCAAAATTTTTGTTTCTAAAATATCTTCATATTAAATTGTACTTACAAAATTTTTATTTTCCATATTGTACAAATACGGGTCATTTGTAGTATAAACATTTCACTTATATGCGTCATTTATATATTTATAATTTCGTCATATGATTGTTAAAAATATTTTTATTACATCACTATCACCTATCTAGAATTGCTATAAAATTGATCCTACTATTTACATATAAGCATGAAGTGGACTAAAGGTTACTTCTGATCTAACTCCATTCTTATAATTGTTACTGTTTATCTATATTAAAACAAATATATATCCATGATAAAGATCAATGAACACCAATATGGACAAGTAGCAGTGTGCTACAAGATGGAATGAAGGGTGAAATGTAATGTAGTAATTATATAATGGAAAAGGAATAAGTCTTGAAAATGGGGAAACAGCCCCGAAACGTCGACTAATATGAAAAACTGATAAAAAGCTCATGAAATAAAGTGATTGGGTGAGGAATGGAAGGCAGTGTGTGCTTTTTTTAAATGTTTATATTAACAAAACTTCCAAAAAAAACAAAAAAGAAAAGAAATCAAATATATATATTTTATTTTCTTTTTTAATTTTTTTGGAAGTTTTTCTTAAAATAAACACTTAAAAGAGCACACATTGATTTCCATTTGTCACTTAATCACTTTATTTCATAAGCTTTTCATATTTGTCGACGTTTCGGGGCTGTTTCCCCATTTTCAAGGCTTATTTTTTTCATTATATAAATGATTTTTCATATATCACCCATCACTTTACTTCATACAGCACACTGCTATTTGCCCTTATTGGTGTTCATTATCTCACTGTATACATCAAATATATATTGTCAAAAATATATATATATATATATATAATGTTTTACAAAATTAAATAAAAAAATTAATGTATTATTAAAATGTATTATTCCTTTTAGAGTAATTCATAAGACAATAAATGCGGGCTTTAGTGCTTTATTAAGAGAAAATGAGAAAGAAAAAACAAAAACAAAAAAACAGTAAATAGTAAAAATGAAAAATAAAAATAAAATATAATAAATTAATATGTGACTTTAAATGCTGATAACTAAAAAGTAGTTATAAAAATATAAATTAAATAAATGGTAATTAAAATAAATAACTAATCATTATATTAATTTACACAGTCTCGACTAAAAAATACAATATAACAATTAATTTTTAAAAATAGGTAAATCATTTTTTTTTTCTCGAAATGTTTTTTTTTTAAAACATTTTCATGAGAAACTGAATCAGTTATTATTCTTAGAAAATTGATAAGAAGTAATTGAACATACGGAATTCAAATGTCGGAAGAATATTAGAGTTACTGATGTGTGAAGGAACAGAGTTCCGTTTGGAAGAGGATTATGAAAGATTTGTCAAAGCTGTTCAATGGGGGCATAGAAGGGTGTAGCGGAAAGTAATTAAGGATTTGAATAGTATGAGGTCTGAGATGTATGGTGGACCCTGGAATCGGAAAAAATTGATGATGCTCAGAAGTATCTGTGATGGTAGGAAAGATAAAGCCATTCCAATTCTTCGTAGAATTCATTGACAGATGTTTACCTGGAGATCGAAAGATGAATCAAATGTATGAATTAAACCAGCTTTTTGTTTTTCTTCAAGATCGCCAGTAACACACCGTACACAGCAATAGTCAATATTTGGTAGAATACAAGGATTACGAGTTTCAAATAGAAGATGGAATACCGAAATCCTCTGCGGTAGCTAACTGGCTCCTAGACTAACAGATGACTTGCACATTTTTTTAAAAGGTTAATTTAAATTTATTCCAAACCTTATATTTATTCTATGATGACGTGAAAATATAGATATTGATACAGTAAAAAACAATCCTTATTTTAATGTAAAAACAGTAAAAATAATGCAGTTTAATAATATTTTAATTTTATATTTCTTTTAAAAGTTACGTTCACGCCAACTACTTCCACAATCCTGCTGGAAGCTCCTAGTATCCTCTCTTATTTTTCCCCAGTTTTACTATGGTCGAGTGTTGTACGGCGGCCTCTCGAAGGTGCTTAAAGGCAGATTGAAACGAATCATGAAATTTTTCTTCGGTACCTCGAGACGGTCGCATGCATCCCATCTCTATGATGAGTCGAAGTGGCTATTTCTCTCGATTCGAAGGCAATACTTCTTTGGTTCATTTCTCTATCAAATCGTCCGCTCCCACCGCCTCTCTTACGTCTACAGCCTTCTACAATTTAAATCCAAGACCCACACCCAGAAAACCAGATCCCGTCTTTCTGACCTCTATACGCCTTCCCACAGAACCAAAAAATATGAATGTTCCTTCTTAGTCCGGTCCACTTTTTTCTGGAATACTCTTCCATCAAACATCCGTCATGCTCCTTCCTAATCTTCATTCAGATCCCTCCTTTTTTAAGTTCTTCTTGCTTCCCAACCAGATGTTTACTAATTTGGGTATAGCGATTAAGGTGAGGTGAAATATGTTTATACCTCTTTACATCAAAGATAGTAAAGTCTATTTTCATTCTTATTTTTATTTATTCTATTGTTCTAAAAATTGATATTATACTATAATCTTATTGTACTTTTCTCTCTCTCTTTTGATTATTTAAAGACAATTGTATATATTTATTTTAACCATTAATGCTTTTAGTTATTGTGTTCTTTGGCTAGTGATAATTCTTATTTTTCTTGTTAATTTATGTTATGTCTTGTCTGTCCCAGAATAATGTTTTTTTTTTATTCATTCAAATTGTGGGAATTACGAATATTTTTTTTTTTTCTTCGGATTCTGCAACTTGCGTCACATCCCGAAACTTAGTATTTCAGAACGCCAGTGCTCCCTGTCCCTGCAGTCCTCCTCCGTCAAGCCTCTGGCCGCCATGTCCTCTCTCACACTCTCTATCCATGTTTTGCGGGGTCTTCCTCGTCTTCGCCTCTTCTGTGGGGAGTACTTTATCATTTTATGTGGCCACCGCGTCCCTTCCATTCTCATGACATGGCCATACCACATGAGCCTCTTCTTTGATATTTCATTTAAGATATTTAGCTCAGCCCCTACTTTTTTTCTTATTTCCGCATTAGGGATTCTTTGCAGCCTGGATATGCCGCAGGCTCTTCTCCAAAAGTCCATCTCCAGAGCCAACAATCTTCTTTCAGCCGATTTTAGCACTTTCCATGTTTCAGCGCCACATAAAGTGGTCCCTAGGAGGAAGGAATGGTAAATCCTTTTTTTCGTAAGAAGCGACACCTGTCTGCTCCACAGAACTCCATTCAAGATTCCTACTATTTTTCTACCATTTGCAATCTTATTTTGAATATCTTTGGTCATCGTTCCGGACTGATCCATGGTTACCCCAAGATATTTAAAGGCGTTGCTCTGTGGGATCGTCCAATCCTCCACACAGATGCTCGAGACTGGTGAGTTGCATGGCATATACTCTGTTTTTTCTCTGCTGATCTCTAGACCCCACTCAGAGTATGCTTCATTCAATTTCCTCAGCATATATGCATATATATTCCTCCACACCCATTCCTCGACACTTTTGTTTCCACAATCTTAGGGTTTGTTCTACGTAAATATTAAAAAGTGTTGGAGAGAGGCAACATCCTTGCTTTAGACCTTTAGTGACCAGGAATGGTTCAGTATATTTTCTTCCTATTTTCACTCTTGATCGAGCCCCTATGTATAGACTCTTTATAGCTTTAATGAGACCTCTATTTATCTGAGCCAGACCCAAAGCTTCCCACAGTTTCTTTAAAGGAACACTATCGTATGCTTTGCGAAGGTCAATGAATGCTAAGTGGGTTTCGAGATCATATTCTATCCTCTTCTGTACCAGCTGAGTCAAGGTAAAAATATGGTCACTACATGATCTCCCACTTCTAAAACCTGCTTGCTCTTCCGTCATCTGATCAGAGACCTCTTTCTCTAGTCTTTCCTTAAGAATTCGGCCATAAAGCCTGCCTATACTGCTTGTTACCGTGATTCCTCTGTAATTGGTGCACATGTTTGTTTTTCCTTTTTTTGTATAGGTATTATATCCCCCATTAACCAATCCTCCGGAACTTTTCCTTTTTTCATACACTCCGTGTAAATCTTAGCCAGTATCTCCTTCAATTCTCTTGGTCCTGCCTTTATCAACTCTATTGGCAGATCCCCGGGTCCTGGTGACTTTCCATTTTTCATCTTTCTCAAGGCAACCTCCACTTCATCCACAGAAATCTCCTCACTTTCATACTCGCAGTGGTCATTTTCCTGTTTTTCTACCTTGTATTCCGATCTGTCTTCTTGTAACAGAATGGAAAAGTAGTCCTTCCAGTGTTCGTCTGATATAAGGCAAGGACTATTCTTGTGGTTGGTCTGCGTCTTGATCGCTTTTAGCCTCTTCCATGCTTCTTTTACATTTTGTCCCTGGATGCAACGGTCGATCATTTCGCAGTTCTGCTCCCAAAAAAAACTTATAGCTTCTTTTCTTTTTAACCGCCCTCTTGGCCTCCCTGTAGTCATTAAGTGTTATAGCGTCATTTTTTGCTAGCCATTTCTTATACGCACACTTCTTTTCCTCTACTGCTCGAGCGACCTGATCGTTCCACCAGTATTTGTTGAAAGGCCTCCCTTCATTCCTCGTCCCGAGCGCTTCTAACGCTGCCTCTTTACAAATTTCCTTTAGCTCCTCGTACTTTATATCTCCTTTTTCTAATCGAGCTGTTATTTTATTTTGCACTCTCATCTTGTATAGGCCCTCTACTGATTCCTGATGAAGACTTTCAAGCTGATACGTAATTTTTTCAGTCTTTTTTGCACTACTAGCGTTTGTATTTTGTGACGGAGAGGTAAATTTGAACAATATTTTGGCCTTAACTAGAAAATGATCATATCCGCATTCCGCTCCTCTCATTACTCGAACATCCTGTGGGACCAAACGGGGGTTTCTCCTCATGATGATATAATCAATTATTGATCTAAGCTTCCTAGCTGGTTGATGCCAAGTATATTTATGGACGTCTTTATGCTGGAAAAATCCATTCAATATTGTTAGATTATGTTCCTATAAATCACATAAATCTATTAGACGTTTTCCATTTTCGTTTACTACATCTTCTCCGTGTTTACCAACCACAGAACTGTTACGAATATTTATGAATATTTATGAATGAAATAAAGGAAATTTTAAATTTAAAGGAAGTTGTTATTAAAAATGTTCTCATTCCGTGTGTCAGAATCATTCAACGTAAGGCGAAGAATCAGGAGAAAACTTTAGACCGAAACTCAAAGTAAAAAACAGAATCATTACATCCGGAGAAGTTAGTCAGAGGACCATGAAAGTAGATTATGCTAATGATCGCCTCAGAGGAAAACATGATTTCAATAAATCTCTTCCGAGTGACGCTTTGGATAGCCTACTCATTAGTGATGTTCAACGAAAATAGGTCCAGAGTATTTGCTGCCAAAGCCGAATTTAGAAAGACGAAATCCCGGAAGATAAAAGACATTAACCGATGAATTTATCGACTGCTGCCGTTAAGGAAGTCACTCCAAACCCCTCTAAGCACTCCAAGTTCTGGCGTCCTGATATTGAATAATAAATGATCTATTGATCTCCTAGCCGTCTAAGGGTACCAACTGTTGCTTATGGATAGTCTGAGCCTGTCGATATGAAATGTACAAATATACTTATATGATTAATGTATTCAAAATGTTATTGTTATTAGAAGGAATAATCGGGACTTAAATAAACATTTTTAATATCACTTATCTATTTATGAGATATATAGTAACGGAACGTATTGCGATCATGAACATTTTTTATTCATAATTCCAGTGTTTTTATCAGAAATACACGGTATAGGGAGTCCAAATGACCAAGTCCTGCAAAAAGGTGTGTCGGTGTGTGATAAGTCTCAGTCGTACGAAACTGACATTTTATATTTGAGACAACTAGACGCTCAAAACGTTACATCATTTTTTTTTCAATCGGCTCATCGGAAGGGCTACTTTTCTATGCATTTTAAACATTTTTACAATTGTTTTCAAAGATGGCTAACGATTTTTATTAAACTCGCTACATCGATGTAAAATTTAATGGGCTATGACATGATTTAGGTTTCATTCTGATTGAAACAGTCTGGTAGGGCTCAAATGCCGATATTTAAAATTCTCTTACTCTAAAGGATTTTCAATTTTGTAGACTCGACAAAATAAAACAAACCATTTTTTATTGAGTTATGAGCAAACATTTTATTATTTTCTTTTTCTGAACACCAGAATAGAAAGAAAAAATCTTTTAGTCTACAAAAATGTTATTTTATATACAAGGCTGTAAAGGTAATGTAGAAACTTAAGTGCTCATTGTACATAATAATTTCTATTTTTAGACTATATAACAGTGTTACGGATTAGTTTATTATATTTCTTTTTCGTTAGAATCAAAACATTACTGTCCGGGAATTTATTTCTCTAAAACATGACTTCTGCCCTCAGGTATTTTTCAATAAAATTCCAATACCAGTTTCCAGCATAGTTCGATATTTAGGCCTTTACCTTGACATACGACTGACATGGGCATATCACCTCAAACGAAAAAGAAGAGAACTAAATCTACGATATGGACTTCTTTCCAGATTGCTAGACAAACGTTCAAAATTATCTTTGACAAACATATTAACTATTTATAAAGTACTGATAAAACCAAAGGGTGGAACTTCAAAAAAGTCAAACATCAAAATTATCCAATCATTTCAATCAAAATTACTTAGGAAAATTGTAAATGCCCCTTTTTATGTATCTAACGAGACACTACATACTGACCTGAACATTCCATTCGTCATCAATGGATCAACTGCCACAAACCCATATAATCCTCCCAGAAGGCTGGCCAAGAGACCTGATACACTGATAGTTATTTGTTTTGTTGTTTAATCTATCTTATGCAGTTTTGCACTTACATCATTCGTTAGCATATTTACTTGTTGCATGAGCATATGGGAAATATTGTACCGTCAAAACTTCTATAAATAAATAAATAGATTATTTTATCTTTAAACCACGTTTACATCGAAACTCAATTTAATTCTTAAACGTTTTCACAAGTCTAACTTTATTTACAATTTTTTTAATTGATTTTCACAACGGAGGTAAGTGAATGTCGTGTGTTGCGCGTGCCAGATTTTTATTATAAAGGCCTAGGTTTATTATGAATTATTTTTTGTAAAAAATTTTAAAGAGTATAAAACATATTGAGTAAACTAATATTAATGTATATTGATGCCTTAATTTCGTTCATTTCCTTATTAATTTCTTTGATTTTTTTATGGGATGTTGAAAAATAATAAAATAAATAAAGTTCGAAAATAAAAGTTACTTTAGTTAACTGAAACGACAATTTAGCACAATCAAATGATAAAAAATAAGAAATTAAAATTAAACTTTTTCTTGGTAATCAAATAAAAAAGAATGTTTTTTAAGTCCACACACAGAAGATCTTTAACAATATTACCACAAAACAACAAGGTACACACGAAGCACACAATGCAGGTAATTGTTTGGTTACCTTAGTGTTGCAGGTAAAAAATCAATATTAATAATTAAATTACTTTCCACCTGGCAACACTGAGGGACCTGAAAAACCGTCGTGTAACTTCCGTGTTTTGATTGATAGTCCAATTGTTACAGTTTTAAACAGAGTTAAACTATAATAACCCCTCGTTGCAGCTAAAATTCTCTTCTCTACTTCTTTGGAGGAATTATTTTCGGCATCTACAACCGACCCGAGGTACACAAATCCCTGAACTGTTTCAAATTCGTATCTTTCTATCGCAATGCATGGTTCACGTACCTCAGTCCCTCCAACCATATACTTGGTCTTGGATTCATTAATGAAAAGTCCCATTGTTTTAGCGGATTGCTATAAAGCTTTAAAAGCCTCTTTTATGCCCGATTCTGATGTACTGACCATATCTATGTCATCCGCAAATGCTAGAAGCTGAACGCTTTTATTAAAGATATGTCCGCCTGTTTGAATTTGAGAATCCCTATTTACTTTCTCCAGAGCTATGTTGAAAAGTAGGCATGCCAGGTTGTCTCCCTGCTTCAGTCTATTCCTTGTTTATATGGGATCTGTCAGATTGGATTGGATCGTAATTAGACATTTAGTGTTGGAGATGGCTTCTCTCACCATACGGACCAATTAGGGTGGTATATTCATCTCTCTCATAGCTTTATAAAGCATCTCTCTATTTATGGAGTCATACGCAGCTTCAAAGTCCACAAATAAATGGTGCGTAGTTATTCCAAATTCCAATGTCTTTTCCAGTATTAGTCTTAGCGTGAAGATTTGATCAGTGGTTGATTTATCTCGCATGAAGCCACATTGGTAGTCCTCTATAATTTGTGCATACGGAAGCAATCGGGCTAATATTACATAGGATAATATTTTGTATGATGCATTCAGCAGAGAAATGCCTCTGTAGTTTTCACAGATAAACGGATCGTCTTTCTTGTGTATTAGGCAGATCATTCCAATCTTCAAGCATTTGCTTGAAAATATTTAAAATATTACTAATTGAAAATATTAAAATAAGCACTTGCTTTCCCTTGAAATATTAATTGTCAGATTTCTACTGTATTAAGATTTTATTTGCGATGTATCCATTTGTATAAATTGAGCCTTATACATATTTGTTAGGTTATTGCTATTCATTAATCATTTTCTCCTTTACGAGTATTAGAAATCTGAAGACGTTCGTTCCACGTGGTTGGGAAATGCCAGGAGGAGAAACCGGTGCATCAGACGGGGAGGAGTGGGGTTGGGGTACGCACCCCTCGCACTGGTAGGGAATATTCGATACCTCAGCAACCGCGTCGTACTGGATCAATAACGTCTCTCTATCACTCCTATCCGAATAATTAGAAATAAAGCTTCTTTTTTTATTTTTAATAGTTCAAATAATATTTGAATTGTTGTAATATTAAACATTATATTAAATTATGTTTTCTGTTATCTTTTCTGCCCTACATATTTATAATGTTTCTCTTCAAAAATCTATTTTCCCAACAGCCTGGAAAAAAGTCATCGTACGTCCACTGAATAAAGTTCCTAATCCCGCCGCAGTTTCCGATTTTAGACCTATCTCCATACTATCCAATCTATCCAAACCGCTTGAAAGAATTGTTCACTCACAGCTCAACAACTTTCTTGAGGGGAAAAATCTTCTAAATCCTTTACAGTCCGATTTACGATAGCGAAAATTCTACTCAATCTGCATTGTTAAAAATTATCCAAGACCTACAATGCTCAATAGACCAACAAAAAATTAATATTTTAATCCTCTTCGATTTCTTAAAAGCTTTTGATTCAGTTAATCATAACATTCTTCTTTCCAAACTCCAAAACCTTCAAATATCAAACAGCGTTCTAAACTGGTTTATTTCTTTTTTATCATATCGTTCTCAAACTGTCATAAAACCAAATAAACCTCCTTCCTCCTCCATTGCCTTAACACGTGGTGTTCTTCAGGGATCCTCACTCTCACCAACTCTTTTTCCATCTATATTAATGACCTCCCTGACTGCATCCGCCACTCACAATTCCACTTATATGCAGATGATCAGCAAGCAAATCTATCTTCCTTTCCATCCTTCCGAAATGCTAAAGGCTTTCCAAAAACTACAAGATACTGACAACATCAACGCATGGGCTACGACAAATGATTTGAAGTTGAATGCAGGAAAAACCAAAGCCGTTCTCATTGGTTCCAAGAACCTTGTAAATTCGCTTCCATATTATCCACTCCTTTACCTCAATAGCATACCTATCCACTTCCACACCTCAGTAAGAAACCTTGGGGTCATTATTGATCAAAACCTATTTTGGAGCAATCATATTTCTCAAATCATCCGAAAATCCATCGCTATCTTAAAACAATTTCTAAGATTTCGTGATTCTATCCCACCTAAAACCCTTATGCTACTCGTCTCTTCGCTCATTTTCCCCAAGTTTGACTACGGTTGCCTCGTAGATGGCGGGCTATCTGAGAAATTCGATATGAGACTCAAAAGACTTATGAATTATTTTATCAGATTCACATGTGGAATCCCCAGACGCTCCCATGTTTTCTAGAAGGTATACTGAGTTGAATTGGCTCTATCCCTCTTTCCGTAGGCAGTACCTCCTTGGTGACTGTCTCTTCCGATTTTTCAAAACTAAAAAACCTCCTTATATTCTTGATATGCTTACCACTTGTTCCTCTGTCCATCCAGTAAACACTAGATCCCAACCCATAAGCTTGTATATACCTTCACACAGATCCGTCTCCTTCAAAAAATCCTTTGTTATTCGTGCTATTTTGGAATTCCTTGCCTGTATCCATTCGTAAATCCTTATCATTATCCACTTTTAAACACCAACTATTTTTCCATCTCCTAAAGTATCAATCTTCCCAACATATTTAATATTTAAAATCTATAGATGATAACTATTCATTGTCACAAAATCCATCTTTTGTTGTTAAACTCTTAAAAGTCTAAAACGACCAGACAATAATCAAGTATATTGTACTTTTCTTGTTATTCCTAGGGAACTACCAGAATAAAATTATTTTTTATTTCACTTCATATATTCTATCGTTATTAATTCTATTAATTGTGTTGTAGTTAAAATGATTTACTAGAAAATTTCTTTATTTAATTAGCCAGTTTTGTCCATTAGGGCTCCTTTAGATTATTTATTACTTGTGATCCTACTTTATCCTTTTCCAAGTATTTCTTTCGGTACCCTTCTGAGCAGGACACATATATACATATCGTGACGCTGCAGTGTTAAGGAGTCTTATGGTCTGTCTGAATTCTCCTCTTAGCCGCACACCCCTTAAAATGTTTTCATAGAAAGTGTCACTGTTTTAGTATCTAATGGGTTCCGGATCAGTAAGGTAAAGAATATAAGAAGAAATAATAGTAAGACATCTGCTTCTCTATGATAATATTTTCCTATTTTACTTTGTGGTAGAGAACTTCTGAAACCCCGATTCCTCTCGTTTGACTTAACGGAACTCAACTTAAAAACATCGGCAGTTAATATTATGAAGGCCGGGAATGAGGAATTAAGGGCGGTAGCTCGTTAACTAAACAATTAGGCTGATTGAAGCGAAGGCCCGGTGCCAAAGCCCTTCCCCTTCCCCATGTCCCTAGTTACTTTCTTATATCATTTAATTAACTCTCTTAGGCCTATTACCTCGGATTATTTTTAAACTCCTATTATTTTATTTTTTTTTTTACTTATACTTACCTTTATATGAAATATGTATTAAGGGAAAATATTGCGATCGTAAAAATTTTCGAATTCCAGTTTTTGTCGGAAATACGCGTTTTAGGGTTCCCTGAATCCAAATAACTAAGTTCCGAAAAAAGGTCTGTGTGTGTATGGTAAGTCTAGCGCAAAAACAGAAAGTCGCACGATACTGAAATTTCATATTTAAGACAAATTACGCCCGAGATGTTACAGAAACTTATTCATCAAAATTGGCTAATCAGAAGAGCCACTTTATACCTCCCATTTTGCACCTTCTTACGATTTTCTCAAAAATGGCTCTAACGATTTTGATTAAACTCCCTATATTTGTGTAAAATTTAGTGGGCGTTAATATGATGTAGGTTTTATTATGATTGAAATAGTCTGACAGGGCTTAAATGCTTTTATTATATTATAATAAAATTATAATATAAAATATAAAATTATATTTTAACATTTAATTTTGTGTTTTTCATAAGATTAACCGTATCATTTTAATGACATTGATGAAGAACGGCTAAGTATACAAGTTGGACGAATTTGATGACCAACTAAAGGATAAATGAGAAAAATATGTTTTTATGTAATTTTTGTGTTTTTTATAATAAGAACAGTAATATAGACTTATAATATACCGTTGGAAAGAGAAAGATTTTAGGAAGAATATTATCTGATAAACATTTGTAAAAGGTGATATAAAGTGACGAATAGGAAATAAACTTATTACTGCTTAACAATTTTATGTAGTTATATTATTTAATCTAAATCATGTGTTTCCAATGAAACACTTAATTAAGCAGAAACATAATTTATTTGTTCCAGCTTTTCTACCTAAATTGTTGGCCTCCTTTAGGGCTTTGAAACATATTTTGTAAACATAATATATAAAAGATTTGTAATATATCGTTGGAAAGCTAAAGTTTTTATAAAAATATTACTATAAGATAATATTTTTTTCGTATATAAATACGAAATTGTAAAAAGGTAACTTAGAGTGAGAAAAAGCCGACTGTTGTTATCTAACAGAACACATGTTTCTATCGAAAATTAATGTTATTAATTCTTTGATCTTTTAGTTTATTTAAAAATTCTTAAATTAATTTCAACAGGGTAAGTGAAAGTCGTGGTGTTGCGCGCATCAGATTTTCATATTTTTATATTATTTAATATTAAACATATGTTTTCTATGAAACTGAATATGATTCTTTTAAATTTTTTCAACTCCATATTTTTTAAATAATTATTAAATTGTTTTTTTTCAACCGAGGTAAGTGCAAGTCGATTGTTACGCGCATCTCATTTGTTTTCATATTTATATCTGCGTTTGTCAAGCACGCGGTGACAATCAATAGATACGGGAAGTCTACTAAAAAATAAAGTATGTCTAGAGGCAGTTCCCAGTGGCACTCCTCTTCTGACTTGAATTTACCTACATGTTTATTCAAGTAGATCTCCCCTACAGGGCCTTTTCGTTCTCCCGCCATCTGAGAATCCGTCTGATAGAGTTTTCTGCATGGCTTGGGGCTTTCATAAATTCACCCGATCTTAGCTGACGTACCTCTGGATCAATACTTTACGTGTACTCTGCATACATACAAAACATTAATCTTGATCCAAAAATCATTTTATTTGTTATTTACTCATATGGTATATTTATAAAACGCTGCAAATTATTACACAATAATTTATTATTTCCAAATACTTTTTAGGATATAACAGTTTATAAGACTGTTTACAAGAAATTACCTAATATCCAAAGCAATAAACTAATCATAGGAAAATGGCCTATAACCACTGATAGTTTCGAAACTCTATTTATCTACTATTTCTGGACCGATTTCAACAATTATTTTTTTGTTTGGTAAGAATTTTACTATCCATTGAATAGCACTAACAACACATTTGTTTATATATTAATTTGTACGTCAAACGGATTGTTTTTATTCCTTATTCGGATTCTTTATATCTTGAAACCTGAACCCTCAAATGTTTAGGGTTTTTTTTTTTTGTCGATTACAAAAATTCATTATTGAAAATTATAAACCAAACGCAAGTTAGTACGCACTTACTTACGGAGTAGCTGAAAAATGACAGTGCCTATAAATTTGAACTTTTTTATGAAGGTACCTTCAAGTAGTTCAATAAGAGGATGGGTAAAAAAAAAAAAAAAAATCGTCCTCTAAGCTGTTGGAAAAAATTAGTTTCTAAATCCTTTACTAAAATTATTTTTTTCGAATACCTCAATAATCTCTGTTCTTCTGGAATAGATATTCACTTGTGAATTATACAATTTGTTCTACATATTCTATACAAAATCATCTTAATTCAGCCAGCATCAAAGATACATTTATAATAAATACATTAGGGATATTGGACTTAGTATCTATCCTTTGTGAGCGTACTGTTAAGGAAACCCGTTCATTTGTTATAGTTTTTTAAATACATTTAGAGATGTATAAAAATTGTTAAAGAATAAATGATTTTGACTTTCAAAAGAAACGTGTGTTGTATTAAATAATTTATTAAATTATTATCTACGACAATCTGTTTATTTTAACGGATTTCTGTCACCATTTTGTGTATAAAATAATACTTTTCCAAAAATCTTATATTATATATCTATAATACTGCTTTTATGTTCAAAAACACAAAAAATATTTATGCTCTTTTCTCCTTTAGTTGGTTATCGAATTCGTTCACTTCTGTATTAAACTGTTTTTTTAGAAATGCTAATCAGATGATATGGTTAATTTTATGAAATCTATAAAATTAAAGGTACTTTAGAGGAAGAAAATATCGGCATTTAAGTCCTGTCAGACTTTTTCAATCAGAATGAAAGCTACATAATATTAAAGCCCATTAAAGTTTACTTTGATATAGCGAGTCTAATCATAATGGTTATAGTCGTTTTTGAGAAAGTCGAAAAAAGTGCACACTGGTGCAATATAGTGGCTCTTCTGGTTAGGTGATTTTGATAAAAATAATGTCTGTATGATCTAGGACGTTTACTTGTCTTAAATATGAAATTTCAGTTTTATTAGACCATTTTTTCGCTCTAGACTTACTACACAAACATACAGGTCGGCTGGACTCAGGAGACCATAAATTTCCGATGAAAATTCGAATTAAAAAATTTTCACGATAGTAATACTATCCCTTACTATATATTTCATATCTGGTATGTGAAAGTAAAAATCATTAAAAGTTATCAAATAATTTTCTGAACGATTACGTATAAACATTATTATAAATTGGCTACTTTTCTGAAATGTCTGATATTTTTTATAATTAGTCTAAAAGTTTATTGACCGACTTTTTAACAAGGTATTGAGGTCACCTTTGATAAAGTGGCTGTTAAATTAATGGTTGGTTTATCGTGAACAATGTAACTTGAGCCTCAGATAGTTTGTTATGCGGCATGGTATACCTTACACGCCTTGCACTAGACAAGAGAAACTGTTCATCATGACAAAATATTTTTAAAAAAATGTTAAATGGTACTAAATTAAATGTTGTAACATTTTAAATTCATGATGTGATTGTAAAAATTACAATATCCTTGCTGACTAGGGCTTCCATATGTCTATATTTCAAATTTAATGGAATTGGCCTAAAGTAGTATACTTAAAGTTATTTAATTATCCATATATGAAGTACATCTTTATATAAAACGATTTAATGGAAAATAAATTTACTCAAACTCGGACCCCAATTGGATCAGACCTTTATTATTCTAAAGAATAAACATTATTAATCTATGAATTTTAATGTATAATGAATGTATGTACTTGTTCTTTTATATATAGGATATATTTTTAGAATTGTTACTCTGTCTGGCTCGTCTAAATTCGTAGCTTTTTTCTACATTTCAATTTAATCCTCTCTGTGTTTATAAAATCATGTTTACTTGGTCAATAATGTTTACATATTCTAAAAAAGATTAGTTAAGGTGCTTTTATACATCAATTTTTACAAGAGATTCCTTATCTTTAAGTGGTATTTTGCTTGCTCAAAATGGAAAGGAAAAACTAATTCATTTTCATTATTTAGTGAGTTTTCATTTCCAAAAAAGGAAAATCCGATTAACGAAATTTGAAGTGTATTTGGCGACGATGCCTTTGGAAAAGGCACAGCCTCGTAATTGTTTTGCTTGGTTCTGAACCGGAAATTTTGACTTGGAAGACGCAAATTGCTCGGGTCACCTTTCTATTGTTGATGACCAAATTCCAGAAATAATCGGAAATATGGCACATATAATTGATCAAAATGGGTCAAATATAATTAATTAAAAATATTTAAGAGAAACTGAAGTTTTCATTGAAATCACCTGTAAAAACCGCATCCAACTTATTTTACTATCCAATTGTAAAATAATTTGGTTCCTTTAACCTGTGTAGTTGTTGGCATGGCACTTGTTACCTGTAAGTTACAGGTAACAAGTGCCATGCCAACTGGCCAACAGGCTGTAACCAACTGTGTATAACTCTGTAACTAAATAAATACATAAAAAGATTTTTTAACTTGAAAAGTATATATTATTTGAAGGATCATTTCATTTTCTATATACCTAAAAAAAAAGAAAAAAAAAAGTTAATAATATAATAATGATAGGCTTACCGAACCCGAAGGTTCGATGCCGATACCACCATACTTCGCCTGCATAGACTCGTCCAATGTTCACCGGTCAAGCCCAAGCCCCCGAGATCAGCCTTAATGCAATCCTCCCATCGACGCTTCGGCCTACC
This sequence comes from Piezodorus guildinii, assembly GCA_023052935.1. Lineage (NCBI taxonomy): Eukaryota > Metazoa > Arthropoda > Insecta > Hemiptera > Pentatomidae > Piezodorus > Piezodorus guildinii. The sequence continues at coordinate 78,971,228 of CM041294.1, read as the reverse complement.
TTTCGGACGCCTACCAGTCGGTTCAGCGAATACCAACTTTCTCGGAATCCGTTCCTCACTAAGCCCAACAACTTTACGCGCCCATTTGAGTCTCCGCGATGCTATCAACTCAATTATATTCACAGGGTACAAACTCCGCAATTCCGCGTTATGCAACCTTCTAAACTCCCCAGTGGCCTCATCTCTCTTTGGGCCAAATATTTTACGCAATACCTTATTTTCGAAAACCTTAAGCCGCTGTTCATCCTTTAAAGTAAGCGGCCACGTTTCACATCCGTAAAGAACCGTTGGAAGAATAATAGTTTTATAAATTCTAATCTTTAAGTTTTTAGATAGAAGCCGCGAACTAAGTAACTTAGCAACTGAATAATAACACGCATTTCCCACCTTTAACCGGGACTTTATTTCTTCCTGTATTTCATTTTTTCTAGTTATAATTGAACCTAAATACTTGAATTTCTCTACGTGTTCCAAAGTATGACCTGATACATCAATATCACCAAGATCGACACCGTTTCTGCTACTGATCATATACTTCGTCTTATCGGTATTTAATTCGAGTCCTATTTCTTTACCGGTTTTTATTGACACACTTGTATTTAGTTGTATGGTTTCCGTGTCTTCACCTAGCAGTACCAGATCATCGGCATACCCCAAAACCGGAATCTTGTCACCCATATTTAAGCCTTTCTCGGTACACATCACCTTTTCTATGACATAAAAAAAAAAAAAAAAAAAAAAAAAAAAAAAAAAAAAAAAAAAAAAAAAAGTAAAATTTAAAATAAAGCAAGTAATTACTTTATTTTACTGTATCTTAAAGTTCATATAACATTCCTGAAATTGGAACCTCCAAAACTGTTTTAATCAACTAATTGGAAGTGAAAAAAATCAGTAAACATTACGTTTTCAAGTGAAATAAAACATGCTTTATGCGTTATATACAAATAAACAAGAATGAACAATAATTATTGCTAAAATTGGTTGAAAAATAAATAAAATGTCTACTTTCTCCGTATTCTTCTCGAACTTTTCTCCGACTCGGGGTAACCCAGTAAGTTTGAACGTTCTTGGAAGCAATTAATAGCTTGGAGTTGAGAAAAAGTTTACCACATTCTTCCTTGAAACCTATTCCTTCCTCTTATTTGTTGGGTGATTTATAATTGTTAATGATATGTTTTATATTTTTTAATAATGAAATAATTAAAATTTTATTAAAAAAAAATATATATATTAAAAACGGTCTTGGATTCAGTATATGTCCGGATTTCTAGACCAACGGTCGTGTATGGAGTTCACACTCCACCACAAGGATTTTTAACCATTTTTTGGGTGCCCACTTTATAGACATAGACTAGCGTCTATAAGCTGTAAATTTTGTCGCTGAATCTAGCGTCTTTTTCGGTAACTACATGCTCCATACTTTTCCCATTTTTGAAATTACGCTAGCTATACTCAGCGACTGTTGTTATGTCTAACTGCCAGTAGATGGTTTGACGAGACTTCGCATCGGACATAGTCGGCTCACACATGTCCATCTCATTCATTCTTAGGCAGCCTGAACCAATGTGTGACGTGTGTAGAGTGCTTCTCTCAATAAAACATACAATTGAGAACTGCCCCAAATTCCATGTTCTTATGGATAAATTTAATCTCTCAAGATCACTGAGTGAGAGTTTGAAGGACTCTAGTGAAACAATTAGTTCACTACTGAGTTCACTATCTGTCCTGAGAACTAAGAGGGGAAAAAAAAGAAGAAAAAATTGGAATAAATTAATTTTCAAAGAATAGATAAATAAAATTTTGTGTGTGCTATTTTATTTTTAGTAAAAAAGTATTAATTTAAATATATTTGGTGCTAATAACTAAGAGGTTGAGCATCTACCTATTCCAATACCCTGATCCTAATCCTCAACGACTTTGCACCAAATCTAGGTTTTCTATTCTTGCGCTCTTTTTACATTCACTTTATATGAAATATATAGTAAGGGAAAGTATTGCTTGAAAATTTTCAAAGGAAATACACATTTTAGGGTTTCTTGAGTCCAAATGACCAAGTCCCGAAAAAAGGTCTGTGTGTCTGTATCCGTGTGTGTGTCTGTATGGTAAGTCGCGCAAAAACCATAAGTCATACGAAACTGAAATTTCATATTTAAGACAAATAACTATACGCCCGTGATGTTACAAGTTTTTCATCAAAATCGGCTAACCAAATAGGCCACTTTATACCATGCTTTTTTGCACCTTTTTACGATTTTCTCTAAAACGGCTCTAAAGATTTTGATTAAACTCGCTATATCTATGTAAAATTTAATGGGCTTTAATATAATGTAAGTTTCATTCTGATTGAAATAGTCTGACAGGGCTTAAATGCCGATATTTTAAATTTTCTTCCTCAAAACTACCTTTAAGTTTGTACATTTCAAAATATTAACCTTATCATCTTAATTACATTGATGAAGGACGGCTAAATATTCAAGTTGAACGAATTTGATGACCAACAAAAGGATAAAAGAGTAAAAATATTTTTAACGTAATTTTTGTTGGTTTTATAATAAGAACAGTAATATAGACGTATAATATATCGTTGAAAAGAGAAAGATTTTAGAAAAAATTAACAATTTGATATAGGTACATTGTTTAATCTAAATCTTATGTTTTCAACGAAAATGAAATTACGTTTTATTAAAATCAGCTTAAAATATTTTAAAATTGAATTATATCTAGAATAGAATAGAATAGAATAGAATATATTTTATTTGTGAAAGACAAAGTCTTGTACAAATTTACAACATAAAATACAATTACAAAAGAAATACAACCTGAGTCTAGTGCTCTTTACCAAAAACATTAAACAAAAGATAAAACATGTACTCCTTGAGAAAATAGTAAACAAAAATAAAACGAACTGGATAATACAAAATTTTTAACATAATATTGATTACTACACAATATTGAACTTGAAATAGTGAGACATCTAAAATAAACGGAAGCGTAGTAAAAGTACAGTGATTAAATGGTTTCGAAAACTATTTACACAATATTGTTTATATGGAACTAATAGAATCATATTCATTACATTTGTTTAAGATATAAATATAAAGACTGTTCAGTCTGGCTTCACTATTAATGTTCAGGATATTTTCAATTTTTTGTAGGTCACAGGATGTGGATTCAGATGGTTTTATGATATATTGTCTATTGTCTTTAAAGATTGGGCAATGTAGGAGGATATGGTACAAACTATTGTTGAAATAATCATTGCAAAATATACAAAGTTCATTTGCCTTAATAATAATTGTTTTGTTTCCATGGTGGAGTTTGATGATCTCTGGGTTTCCTACCCTTAGTCGGCTGATACATCTCATTTTCTTAAAATTTAGCCTATATGTTAGGTACTCTTCTGGTTTATGTAGGTTTTAACTGCTGAGTAATCGGTATATCGGGTAACTATTTGAGTTCATTGCTCTATTAACGTCAGTTGAATAGTTATTGTTTATGATTGTTTCGATAATATCGGCTTTGTGATTCAAAATATCGTTTTCCAGAGGCGCATCGAATTTTTCCCAACATCCATAGTTGTGGGCTATCATATTGACCTGTGAAACCCAGTTGTAATCTATATCAGGCTTTTCTGCATCTAGCATTCTTAGTCTGTTGAAACACTGTTTCGGGAGTCTCTCTTCAGGCATCGATGACAGTTTAGACCAATGGTTGATTACTTTTTTTATTACTTTTGAGATTAGAGGACTTCTACCTGTCTCAAGCCTCACTATATAGTTTGGGGTGTTTTTGGGCCATCCATATAGGTATTTAATAAATTTCATTTGAGAAACTTCCAAAGCATCTAGATATCTCGGGCTCCAAACTTCTGATCCGTACAGGAGTACTGAAGAGATCATTGAATCGTACAAAGCCATCTTTGTTTCCCAAGAGTCACTCTTTCCTCTTCTCAGGATTTCTAAGACTTTAGCGGTAGCAATAGATGATTTTTGTAAGAAGTGTACAGATGCCTTTTTTGATTTACCTGTCGATGCAATCGGAACTCCTAAATATGTGTAGGTTTTTATATATTCTAACTTTGTATTGTGCCAATAAAGAGGTTTGAGTTTTTTTAACTTGGGTGATTTATGGAATACCAAGACTTTTGACTTTTCTACGTTTAAGGTTAGAGAGTTGTTTGAGCAGTATTTCTGCAGGATTTTTAAATTTCTTTGCGCACTATGCCAGTTATTATTTAAAAGTATAATATCGTCTGCCAGTAATAACATTATTGTCTCATGATTATGGTCAATGCTAACTCCTGTGGCTCCGTTATCCTGAAAGAATTGAATAATATCCGACAAGAAGAGGATGAAGAGTGCTGGGCTGAGGCTTTCACCTTGTAGCAATCCAAGAGTTACGTCTATTTCGTCGCTTAGTTGACCATTTATTGAAATTTGGGTGGTAGCATTGTCGTATAAGTTTTTCATAATCCTAATTATTTTACCGCTAACTCCAAGTGTAAAAAGTTTTTCCCACAGCAGGTTGTGTGCTCTAATGATAACAAATATCTTAACTCTTACCTCGATAAGATGTTTTCTTTATTAGTTAAAACTTTTTTTAAACAGTAATATTAAACTATAAAACTTCACTGAACTGTAAACTGTATTGTAATAACTAGATGGTAAAATAATTATCGAATGTTATGACGTACTAACACTAAAACTAAAGAGAAATTATAGAGAGCATTAACGAGTTGTTACTCCAACCGGTTCCGGCACTAGACTCCCAAAATTGAATTATATCTAATAGTTTTAAATTGATTTTAACAGTCGTGGTAAGTGAAAGTCGTGTGTTGCCTGCGCCAGATTTTTTGGATTAGGTGTTCGCCATGTTGGAATTCAAACACGGATGATCTCTTTTAAAGCTGTGTATAGTATTTTTACTATAGAAACAAAACAAAACGATATTAACTGTTATTTTAACTTTTCCCAAAGGTAATAGTTATCAAAAACGAAGAGAATACTCGAAAACTGGACTATCGAAATCCGAAAAAGATTCTAGGGAAAAAAAAAAAAAAGTTATGAGAATGTGTATAAAATGCTTTTTAATGTGAGATAAAACTGTTTTTATTACTATTTTAGTTTTAGTTATTTTAGACACTAAAAACTCTACCTGTGCTGTTCTTTTAATTTTTATGAAAATTAATATTTATGAGTAACAACGAAATTGCTTGAAAACTTGTAATGGAGCAGAAAATACTGCCAGCATCCGAAGCAGACTCTAGAAAAAATATGAAAATGTCTATAAAATGCTTTTTTATGTGAGAAAAAAACTGTTTTTATTACGCTTTTAATTTTTGCCACTAAAATGCACTTAATATCGCAGCTTTAAAAGAGCAACTCTGTCCGTGTTTTGCGTCCAATGTGGCTATCTCTTCATGGAAAAAATAATTATGGAGTTCAGTTGACCGTTGAGAATATTAGTTGGGAAAGATGGTTGGGAGTGTGGACATAAGAAAGAAACACACATTAAAATGTAGTGCTTATTTTAATTTGTGTGCCTATTTTAATTGTGTACAAATTAAAATAAGTACTACTTTTTTAAGTGTGTTTGTTTTTTATTAAAAAAGAGTGCAAACATAGAGAACTCATATGTAGTGCAAAAATCCCTTGGTATGGCTAGTGTAATTTAAAAAGGTGAGAAAGTATGGAACACTAGCTACTAAAAATCTGCCCGCAACACCAATAATAAAATTAATTTAAGAATTTTTAAATACATGTAAAGATGAAAATACATTGTTAACGAATTAATTAAATTGAGTTTCAATTGAAAATTGTGTTTTATTAAATAATGTATTATGTTATTCTCTACGCCAATCAGTTTGTTTAAACTCCTTTTCATCACTCTCTTTTACAACTATGGGTATAAGATAATATTTTTTATAGATGAGGAAGATGGTTGGGGGTGCGGTCATAAATTAAAACCACACAATTAAAAATAAGAGTTATTTTTATTATGTGCCGACGTTTCGGCCTACAATGTGGGCCTTCATCAGGGCTAAAAGAAACAAGATAACAACCAATGTAATTAGACTTAATAATGCGTTAGGTATATAATAATAATATGACAGTAATAAATTATGGGAACATAAATAATATTAAATGTAAAATGATAATAAGATGACAATTATAAAGTATGGAAATAAGATGACAGTTATAAAGTATGGAAATAAACAAAATTAAGATGATAGTTATAAAGTATGGAAGTAGACATAATTGAGATGATAATATTGTAATGAGAATATATAAATAGAGACTCAGTAAATGAAGAAAAAAATGATAAAGGAAAAATATGTGAACAATTAAAATTTTAAATATTAACAATTATGAGTTGATATATGACGGTAATATATTAAAAACATAGTTAAAATCATAGTTTTTTATAAAGTATAGGTAATATATAAAAAAATATAGTCATTACAAAAGAGAAACAGTATGAATAAAAAATAATAATTTAAATTTTAAAAATAATGTAATATTAAACTAATAATTATATGTCAGGATATGTAACGGAGAAATATATGAGTATGGAAAGGGGGAGAAAGAAATGGGCGATGAAAAAAGACCTTTATAAGTAAGAAAAAATACTTACATGACGTGCAAGCTTTGCCTACGAAGTGATGTTTCTCAGTTTAAAAAACGCTCATTGCGTGGAACGGAAAATATGAGAACTAGAATGTCCGTTAGGAAAATTCCAAGAAGCTAAGTTATGTTTACTGATTCGATTGTTAAAAAATAGCCAAAAGTCATTACTTGAGAGTACTTGAGTTATTACTTATGAGTATTTGATAAAATTGTAAGAAATATATATATATATTATATATACCGATATATACACAGATATATACATATACCGATATATACACAGATATATATATATATCTGATATATACAGATATATATATATATATATATGATATATACACAGAGATATATACACAGATATATATATATCGGTATATATACATATACCGATATATACACAGATATATATATATACCGATATATACACAGACCTTTTTTCGTGACTTCGTTATATGGACTCAGGTGACCCTAAAACGTGTATTTCTGTTGAAAATTGAAATTAAAAAATTTTCATAATCGGAATACTTTCCCTTACTATATATTTCATATATAGGTAAGTGAAAGTAATAGTTTGTTTAATTTAACTTCACCATTAATGCTCAATATATTTTCGACGTGTTGTGGGTCGCAAGATGCGTAAATGGGTGGCTTTAAGATATATTGTATATTATCTTAAAATGAAAATCCTGCCTTCCAGTTCACTTTAACTCCTCTCCGCTCCCTTAGACATAGTGCGGTATATGTACAATAAAAAAATATATATTACTGAAAAAAGCCATGGGATAATACTTTTGGAATCATAAATAAAATAATCTCATTCATGAAAGTAAATTATTTTTAAAAAAGGCAGGTCAGTCCTTGCTTCCTCTTCAATTCCTGACAATCTTCCGAGGCGTCTGAAAAGAAGATGGCCTCGAGACCTTCTAGTTTAGATTACCTAGTGGAGTGCTGCCAATGGGCATATTTTCTTTATGTCTTTTCATGTATCTCACCTATATAAACAATATCAGCTAATTTACTTGATGTATTTACTAATACAGTTCTAAATTTCAATTAATAAATAAAATAAAAAGACACTCTCTTGTTTTGTAGTGTATCACATTTATTAGAGGAAAAGAAGAAAGAGCGATGTCCTCTGAAAAGGATTGGACTATAACTGATGGGGGAGGGTCTTTGAGACCCTGTTCACGTGGACCAAATGGATGTGGTCCGTGCATGGCAAAGATGTATAATAATATACCTGCTCCAGAAAACTGAGCTCTTCGGGCGGTCCATGATTTAGGGGTGGTGCACGTGGGAGTGAATATGGCATCATATCTCTCCTCGTATAGCGGGGCGATTCATTGAATTTTATTCCTTTCCTGATTCTGCGGTCCTCATATACGATTTGCGGAACTTGCGGTTTGGATCCTAAATAAAACTCTAGATTAAGTGGATTCCCATTAGTGATAGTCTTTGTATTAATGGGGAAGTTGGTTGAAGGTACGATCATCGAGAAAAAAAACCCGCTAATAATTTACCCCGTTTGCGCCTGGGGTCTCATTAAGTTCATATCAAGATATATCTCAAATTCATTTATTAAACAGATATCAAAGATTTATTATTTACTTATTACATTCAGACTAACGGTACAAATTTCAACGTTTTTAATACTAAATAAAAGGTTTTAATCACCTAATTAACAAATGAACAATAAGCAATGACAGTAGTTCATCATCTGTTTGTCTAGTTCTATGTGTTTTGATGTATCGTCGCTGTATTTATCACATTTTGTCTAGTTCTGTATTTTTTTAGTGTGAGCGAATACTGTGACAGTTTAATTTATGATTATCGAGGGAGTCACCATAAATTTATTAACTTTTGTAGTTCTTCGGTTAGGAAATCATATCTTCGAACAGCAACAGCACTGTTTCTATGTAACTTCGCCTTAAGTTAAAAGCATGTCTGTTTGTTCTACAAAAGTGAATAAATTCATGGTGTCCGGATAAGTCTGATATTTTACACAAGCTTTTTCACTAAAATCAACTACGACTTTAAACCACATATTTTGCACTTTTATAAGATTCTCTCAAAAAATGATTAAATGATTTTGATTAAACTTACTATATTGACGTAAAAAAAAAAAAAAAAATGGAATTTAATTGTATGCATGTTTTATTATGATTGAAACAGTGTGACAGGACTTGAATGTCAATTTTCTCTCTTTAAAGTACCTTTACTTTTATTAATCAGAAAAATTTATTTTTTTATTTGTAAACATTGGTAAGAAATAGATGAACATGACGCATGGAAGAAGTTGGTAACCAACTAGAAGGGAAATACAATAGAAATATTTTTCCCGGTTAATTTTTTCCTACAAAATTATAATAAAATAAATTTATAATACACCATTGAAAAGCTGAAGTTTTAGAAAAAGATATGGTGCGCGGAACACGAGTCTTTCACTTACCTCCTTTGTTAAAATCCATTTAAGAATTTTTAAATATATTTAGAGATGAAAATAAGTTGTTTAAGGATAATAAACCAGAAATACCACTTTATAACATGCATTTTGCGATTTTTTTATTTTTTTTATTCTTTACGGAATTCTTAAAAATGACTCTTAAGGATTTTAATTAAAGTCGCTATATCGATTTAAATTGATTGGGCTTTAATATTTGTTTCATTCTGATTGAAATAGTTTAAGAGTTTAACTGCCAATATTTTAAATTTTCTTTTTCTTTAAGTACCTTTAAATTTGTATATTAAAAAAAATAACCATATAGTCTTATTAGTATTGATAAAGAATGACTAAATATACAACTCGAGCGTATTCGATTACCAACTAAAAGAGAAAAGAGCTAAAATATTTTAATTAAATTTTTAATTATTTGAATATATTAATATAAATGTATAATTTACCTTTGGAACAAGATGTTAGAAAAAAATGTTATTTTATTAACAAAGTTATGGAAGGTAATTTAAAGAGGCCTAAGGCATTATAGATCATAATTGTATATTGTTATATTTTTTACTTTACAAAATTTGTTTCTATCAAAATTTAATATAATTCTTAAAACTGTTTTCAAGTTTCAACTTTGTCTTATAGTTCTAACATTGATTTTAAGAACCAAGGTAAGTGAAAATTTCTTGTTGCGCCCACTAGATTTTTTTATTATTCGTTAGTATTGTTATTTTCCCTCAAGGCGAACACTTGTTCAAATGGTTTCAATGTTGACTTATTATTCAATAATTAACAAAGAAATCCGTATTAATTACGCGTTTTATTATTGCGATTTTTCCGATCTGCAAAGACGTTCCGTTTCGTTCTCCTATTTTTTAAAGTTGTGAACACCTTGGATTGACAGTAAGTGTACTTCCTATCCCGTGTCAATGGTGTGTCCACTTCCTCGACCTCTAACTGATCAATAATCCCTGTTTTTTATATTGTCATGGTTTATGTAGTCAAATCATTATTTTTTTCCTTCCTTTTTTTCCTGGCTTAGTTCCGTTTTTTTTCGATTATTTTTTCCTCCTGTTCCTGGAAAATGCCTTATTTCTTTAACAGCTGTATCGATTCCGCCTAAGGAAGTTTACATTTAGGTCGTTTAATTATTTTTCTAGTAATAGGATTTTAGGGAAATTCATACAAGTGGGAAAAATTTCTTGTTTGAATGATTGTTATTATTAACAACTTTATTACCTTTCTCTATTTTAACAACAATTTATTTTATGGGTCGATCGAAGTGTAGAACGGGTAATATGAAATATAAAATTGTGAAAATAAATTTTAAAAATAAATAAATAAAAGTAAAAACAAGAAAGGGAAGAAGATCCTTAAACTTTTCCAGAGAATTTATTTTACAGAATTTATTATTCACCATTTAGAAATATTACTAGAGAAAAATTTAAATTAAATTTAATATACTTATTGCTTATGTAAAATAAATGGACTGTATTAAAAGAGTAACTATTATTAGTTATTTCAAATTAAAAAAAAAAAAAATATTGAAATTTGCAACTGAATTATTGTATACATCAAGCAAATTTAAAGAGTACATTTTATAGTTTGAAATATACTTTAGGAAGTTTCTGAGATAAATATATTGCTGACAATGGGATTGAATGTTTGATCTCTCTAAAATGCTGCTTTATTTATTGTGTTATTTTTTTTTTGTTTTTTTATGGATGATGATAAACTTAAGCTTGGCTTTTATTTTATTCATAAAAGAAAAGCAAGTTTTGGTCTTAAAATCACTAGGGACTTTAGGATGACATATTAATTTATATGTCATCTTAAAGTATGTATATATATGTATATGTATTTGTATGTATGTATATGAATGAATGAAAAAATAACTTTATTCTGGGACAAGGTCCCTTAAGAATAACATACAGGTACAAAACAAATAAGTATTATGACTGACCAAAGAACACATAAAAAGAAAAACAAAAAAGACTAATAACATTAATGGTTACAATAAATATATACAAGTATTTAAAATGGTAAAAACAGAAATAAATGAAAAATATAAATTAAAAATATTACAATAATATCAAAAGTAACATAGAGCTAACAAACCAATGAAAACAACTTTAGAATAATTAAAAATGAAAACTTTATTAACATTTATGTCATAAAGTTAGGAAATTTTTTCACATCGCTCTAATCTTTATACTGAAAATTAGTTGGTTGGCATCTGGTTGGGAAGCAAGGTGTTTAAAAAATAGCATGAGGATTAAAAATTGAATGAGGATTGGGAAGGAGCATGACGGATGTTTGATGGGAGAGTATTCCAGAAAAAAGTGGACCGGGCTAAAATTCATGTTTTTTTGGTTCGATGGGAAGGCTTATAGAGGCCGGAAGGACGGGATCTGGTTTCCTAAGTATGGATTGTGGATTTAAATTGCAGGAGACTATAGACGTAAGAGGGGCAATGGCAGCTGATGACTTGATAGAGAAAGGAACCAAGGAAATATTGCTTTCGAATCGAGGGAAATAGCCACTTCGACTCATCATAGAGATGGGATACATGCGACCGTCTCGAGGTACCGAAGAAAAATTTCAGGATTCGTTTTAATCTGCCTTTAAGCACCTTCGAGAGGCCGCCATATACCGCACAACAATTGTCAAAATGGGGAAAAATAAGAGAGGATATCTAGGAACTTCCGAGAGGATTGTGGGAGAAGGTGACGAGACCGTTGAAATAGTTTTAGTGTAATTAACGATTTTTTGGAAATTTGGGCAATATGGGGTTTCCAGGATTTGTTTTGGTCAAGGATTACGCCAAGGTTTTTGACGGAGGCGCTGAAGTTAATAGGGTGATTATTAAGCAAAATAGAAGGAAGAGTGATGATAGAACTAAGAAGAAAATTGGAACCGATTAAAATGGCCTGGGTTTTCATAGGATTAAGCTTTATAAAGGACCTTTATTAAGGACTATTCAGATTTGCCCAGGCACTGATCCTATCTAGGTCTACCTGAATATTTGCAAAAGCTAATGATAATTCGGAAGGAGGGAAGGATAGATAGATTCATCAGTCCTCAGCGTATAGGTGGTAGGAACAGTGATGGATTGAATTAGGGAGGTCATTGATATAGGTATTGAACAGAAGGGTGGAAATACTCGAACCTTGAGCTAAACCTGAGGATAGAGTTAGGAAGGAAGATAAGGGTTCATTAGGAATAGTAACTGCTTGAGAACGTTCGGAAAGAAAAGATTGGAACCAAAGGATAGAACTATTAGAAAAAGATAAAAATTTTAATTTGAAAAAAAGGATCGAATGGTTCAGGGAGTCAAAGGCTTTGGAGAAGTCTTGGAGTATTAGGACTGTTTTTTTCATCTATTGCGGTGTGGATATCACTAGTGATTTTGGTAAGGGCTGATTGCGTGGAGATGCCAGGTCGGAAGCCGGATTGAAGAGGGTCAAGTTGGTTAGTCTCTTCAAGAAAATGGGATACTTGGGATTGTACAATTCGTTCAAGAGGTTTTGAGAGATTAGACAGGATAGAGATAGGGCGATAATCTTTAGGTGATGTCGGGTTAGGGATTTTGTTGTTAGGATGGACTAGGGCTTTTTTCCATGAAGTAGGGAATACAGAGTTCTAGAGGTAGAAATTGTAAATAAAAAGAAGAACTGGTAGGATTTCAGGTAGGCATAATTTTAACAGTTTGACGAGTATTCCATCAAAACCGAAGGAAGTGGTGTGGGATTTTATCATGGAAGAAATAAGGTCTGTGGGAGAAATATTTAGGAGGTAAAAATTATCCCAATTAAATGAAGGCGTGAGAGAAAATTTGGAAAAAAGAGGCTGGAGTAATGTTGGAGGAATCAGATGAAAATTATGAATTTAGTTCGTCAGATGGTATTGAGAAATTTGACGAGGTAAATGATTTACAGAGGGAAAGTTTACGAAGGAGTTGCCATTTGGTTTTAGAATCAAGGAAAGAGGACAGAGCTTCATGAAACTAGTTGGATTTTGCACGCCTTACTGTTGTTTGTGTCAAGTTACGAAGAGTACCCTAAACGCTTCATAATCGTCTGCATGTCTTGTACGCCTGAAGCGTCTGCGGGCAGCCTCACGCTTCCTTTGTAAATCTCTTATCTCTTGACACATCCAAGGAGCAGGGTGGCGGCGGAAGGTACAGGTTTTGAGTGGAGCATGTTTGTCGAGGATAGTAATAAGGTTGGAAGTGAGGATATCGAATATAAGTTGTCCTAACTGAGGATTTCTAGGTCAGGTAGTAAGTTTTCGCGGGTGAGGGCATGAATGTTACGGAACGTTATGGTTTCAGGAAGGATTGTAGGAGTTTGGATATTGTAAGATATTTAAATTAAGTCATGGGAATAGAGGAATGGGAATCATTGGGACACAATTTAATTTGCCAGGCGACCTATTTCGTCGGGCTAGCCAGTAAAGATGTCTATTTGCTGGAGACATCTCTTCACCTAGGTATATTCGGTGGCAATCGTTACCTTCCCAGCCAATATCCCGAGTAGTGAAGTCTCTCTTCATCTTTCGCTGTTTTACTAGCTCGTCTCTGGTTGTTTGCCTCACAAAGTGGGCAGCGACAGGAGGCGGCCTTGGGTCACCAGGCTTTGATCTTCGTCGTTCAACCATGTCTAGGTCCTCCGGAGCAATCTTCATGCCCAGGCCGACCGCCACACTGGTCACCAGGGCCGCCGGGGTTTCGCCCGGGCGGACCGAGATACCCCGAATTTTCAAGGACCTACAAATTAGGCCCTGCTCGGCCTTATTGAGGCGGACCTCAAGATATCCCACTTTTTTTTTTAAGGCTCTGTTTTCCATAGTGAGCTCTTCAATGTACTTCGTCTGACCCTCAAGGTGTGTTTCAATTTTGGAGAGTTTCTCAGTCAATTCGAAACTCAGTTCCTCGTACTTATCTAGTGAATCCCGTATGCTTTTGATTTCTTCATGTACTTGTGCTCCTTGATAGGTCACTGCCGCTAGAATATCGGATGAGGTTGGCTCCCCTGCTTGCTGCTATTCGTAATCGATAAAGGTTTCTCACTAACCGAGATAGATTTTTTTACGGAATCAAAATTAGGGCAAAACCAAGGTTTTTTATTTGCTTTGAGATTCTCTATGTCTTTATCATGTATACCCTTTCCCACGATAAACAACCTGACATTTGCTACAGCTTACATTATTTTTATCGTCACGCGTGATGGCGCTATCACATAGAGAGCAAAGAAACATTTTTATGTTTAATTGAAAAAAATAAGGAATAAAAGTAAATAGTATAGAGGAGGTTGTTTGTAAATAGTCGAGGTTGTTTATAAATTGTACCTGGTATTGACGTCTTAATACGTAAAGAGATAAGGATTATATGACGCTCTAACAGGTGAATCAAAGAAACCACTAACCTTTCTTCACTGTTTATTAGAAAGAGTATTAAATTATAATTAATTAAGTCTACAACGAAACTAATGTTCATAACTCGTGAAAATGATAATTAAAAAAAAAAAAAAAAAAAAAAGAGCAGAATTAATAAAACTTGGATTTGAACAACCTCGCGCGGATCTCATTACCGCGTATGGGGAGCGTCCCACGGGTGGCGGATGTGGGGATGGTCGGTGGAATTTCTTCGGAAGCTCCTCCCGGCTAAGTCCGATGGACTCGCTGACCAACAATGAGAGCGGCCCCCCAGGCTTGCTGGAGGGTGTGACGTAGGTTCGAACGCCCTACTCACATATTTTAGTTCACAAAATATCACCAAAAGTCATGGATTCCTCTGAGGTAAAACGCTCATTATCCGGAGGTAAACTAGTCCCCCGTTCGGGTCTCCGGGTGGGGACTGCTTCAGGGGAATCATGGCGCAAGATGAAAATTAGAGATCTAACAATAGGGACGTGGAACGTTAGAAGTTTAAATACGGCAGGTGGGTTAAAGTCGGTCGCGAATGAAGTTAAGGGGTACCATTTAGATATCGTTGCATTACAAGAGGTTCGCTGGCCAGGGGAGGGTTCGTTAACAGAAGGAAAGTATACTATTTGGTACGGGGGGAGCGTTAATTATTGTCTAGGTACCGGGTTTCTGATTAGGAATAGATTTCTTTCCGCATTACGGGACGTACAGTTCTTTAGTGAAAGAATATCGGTTGCTATATTTCAAGGGCGTTGGTTTAAAATCGCGTTTATAAACATTCATTCTCCCACCGAAGACAGTGATGATGAAGTAAAATGCGAATTTTATGATAAACTAGAGTCGGTTTACGATAAGTTACCGCGAAATTACATTAAGATAATACTAGGCGACGCGAACGCAAAGGTTGGAAGGGAAGAAGTATATCGTCCTACAATCGGTAAAGAAAGTTTGCACGAATATAGTAATGATAATGGAACCCGACTAATAAACTTTGCCATTTCGAAAAACCTAGTAATCAAAAGTACTACATTTAAACATAAGGATATTCATAAGTATACGTGGACATCGCCGGATGGACAAACACGGAATCAAATCGATCATGTTTTAATACAAAACAGATGGCAAAGTAGCATAATTAACGTGAGATCGTATCGGGGTGCAGAATGCGGTTCTGATCATGAATTAGTAATCGCGAAACTTCGACAAAAACTAAATACAAAAAAGAGAACACCGCACTATATTCGTCCCGAGAATTTTGATTTAGTTAAATTGAACAACCTCGAAATTAGAAAACAATTCGCGATAGAAGTAAAAAATCGGTTCGAAGCTTTGGAATCTTCAGACGAGGAACACGAAGATGTAAACAAATTATGGGAAGGAATCAGGGATAATATTAAAGAGGTCGGTAATTTATGTCTTGGAAAAATCGAAAATAAAAAGAACAAACCTTGGTTCGACAGGGATTGTCAAAATATGTGCGAAAAAAGAAAAACCGCTAAACTGAATTCCTTAAATAATTCAAGCGATAATAATGTGGCTTATTTTCGGTTAGTAAAGAATGAAACTTCAAAACTATTAAAAAATAAGAAAAGAGAGTATCTTAAAGACAAAATAATAGAAATAGAAAAACACAGAAACGAAAATAACGTAAGAGAGATGTACAAAGGTATAAACAAATCGCGTAAAAGATTTGAACCTCTATTGAATGCGGTTAAAGATGCAAATAACAATATAATTGCGGATCCTTCTGAGATATTAAATAAATTTAAACAACACTTTGACGGCATCTTAAATACGGAAAATAATAATCAATCTCCTCTCTCTGAATATCAGAGCGCTGAACCATGGATAGACGCTCCGAGTAAAGAGGAAGTCGAAATGGCGATAGGAAAATTAAAACGTTATAAGGCCGCAGGAAATGATAATATCACGAGTGAATTAATCAAGGCGTGTGGAGAAGCGGGCGTTTCCAAAATACATTTTTTAGTTAAAAAGATCTGGGAAACTGAAAAAATGCCAGAAGAATGGAAAGAATCAATACTTATTCCGATTCACAAAAAAGGACCGAGGTCGGATTGTAACAACTATCGTGGGATCTCTCTTCTCCCAGTATGCTATAAAATATTCTCGTCAATTCTAACTAGTCGAATCACGGAATACGCTGAGGAAATTATCGGAGATTACCAATGTGGTTTTAGGCGGAATCGCTCGACTATAGACCAAATATTTTCCTTACGTCAAATATTAGAGAAAAAATTGGAATACAACGGTGTAGTCCATCAACTTTATATCGATTTTAAAAAGGCTTATGATTCAATAGACCGTCAGAAGCTATATAACATCATGATTGAACAGGGAATACCTAGAAAGTTAGTAAACCTAGTAGAGATGTGTTTGTCGGAAACATTCCATAAAGTTAGAATCGGTCATAATTACTCCGAGAGATTTGAGGTGCGATCGGGTTTGAAACAGGGTGACTCCCTTTCACCTATGTTATTTAATATAGCTTTAGAATATGTCATAGAAAAGGTGATGTGTACCGAGAAAGGCTTAAATATGGGTGACAAGATTCCGGTTTTGGGGTATGCCGATGATCTGGTACTGCTAGGTGAAGACACGGAAACCATACAACTAAATACAAGTGTGTTAATAAAAACCGGTAAAGAAATAGGACTCGAATTAAATACCGATAAAACGAAGTAGCAGAAACGGTGTCGATCTTGGTGATATTGATGTATCAGGTCATACTTTTGAACACGTAGAGAAATTCAAGTATTTAGGTTCAATTATAACTAGAAAAAATGAAATCCAGGAAGAAATAAAGTCCCGGTTAAAGGTGGGAAATGCGTGTTATTATTCAGTTGCTAAGTTACTTAGATCGCGGCTTCTATCTAAAAACTTAAAGATTAGAATTTATAAAACTATTATTCTTCCAACGGTTCTTTACGGATGTGAAACGTGGCCGCTTACTTTAAAGGATGAACAACGGCTTAAGGTTTTCGAGAATAAGGTACTGCGTAAAATATTTGGTCCGAAGAAAGATGAGGCCACTGGGGAGTTTAGAAGGTTGCACAACGCGGAATTGCGGAGTTTGTACCCTGTGAATATAATTGAGTTGATAGCATCGCGGAGACTCAAATGGGCGCGTAAAGTTGTTGGGCTTAGTGAGGAACGGATTCCGAGAAAGTTGGTATTCGCTGAACCGACTGGTAGGCGTCCGAAAGGTAGGCCGAAGCGGAGATGGGAGGATTGCGTTAAGGCTGATCTCGGGAGCTTGGGCTTGAATGGTGAGCATTGGACGATTCTGTGTAGGCGGAATTTGGTGGTATCGGCATCGAACCTTCGGGTTCGCTAAGCCTATTATTATTATTATTATTATTATTATTATTGGATTTGAACAATGTACACAGAAAAAAGGTACAGAAGTGCGATGTTCACTGGTTGCAGTCTCTGGCCAGACGTATATAAATACACACACACACATAAATATATATATATATATATATATATATATATATATATATATATATATATATATATATATATATATATATATATATATATATATATATATAAAATTTAGTAAAATAATTTCTGTTAAATCGAAACAGTTGTGTAATTCAATGTTAACGTTTGAATTTTTAGGTCATTATAGTAAACATTTCATTTACGATAAAAGTAAAAATATTAAAACCGATTCAGACAGTTTTCAAAGAAATAGTTGACCTTTTCGTATTCATATCCCTGAATATGAATATGCGTACTCTAATTGGCATTTAAAATACAAATGTAGCATAGAAATAGCAATACGAAATGAAGTTTCAGGTGCGAATTGATATTTTTGGAATTCAAATTATACTTATTGATTCAAATTTTAATTTAAGTCATTGCTTTAGATTTACGTAGTTGATTTGAAAAATGAATTTTGCAATGATATTAGTCTCCTTCTCCTTTGCTAAAAATACGTAGATTTATAGTTTCTCTTGGCCATCGTTTTCGTTCCATGTAATCAAATGCCTTCTAAATATACATTTTCAAGTGTAGGTGCAGATTCATAAATTGCCCTGATGGGTTTAGATATTCTTGCGAGGAAGCGAGGTTATAAGTTTTCTTAAATCAGGCGAAATAATTCCTTCAAAACGTAAGGTTCAATGTCAAGACCTCAAATAAATTTTGAAAATATTCAAAATACCCTGAAACGAATGCCACGTGGATAAATATCATGCATTTTGTTTGTTTTGATAATATCCTACTGTTTTTCACTTGAGGGGTATATGTATATATCTATATCTAATATATATATTTATATATAAACACACAAATATATTATACAAGGGTACGATATTTACTCTTGAATTTGTTTATTTACTGAAAATTTATAAAAATAATAAATAATTTACTAAATAGTAACTGTAATATTATAATTATTTATGATTTACTACTATGGTTGTAAATGATTATGAAGTGAAATTTGTTTGTTGAGTACGTGTTGTAGTAATCGGTATCTGTGGGCAGTTTCTTGTCGTTAAGTTTAAGAGGGTTCCATGTAAAACGTTTGTCAAGATGGAGTCCTAGGTATCAGATTAATTCAATAGGTATGAGTGGTGTATTATTGCACGATACAGTCATCGGTTTGCGACGAAGGTTAAAGGTAATTTTGTGGGATTTTTTAGGATTTATTTAAATCTTCCAGTTTAGACACCATGGGAGCGGCGTGGTCTAGTGGATAGAGCACTAGTCTGCTGTGCTCCGGGTCCTGGGTTCGAATCCCGGCTGTGGTAGAAATATTATTTATTCTGTTAATTCAGTCGGGGGGCGACCCTAGGGTATGGAGACCCTCCTGGGGCAGACCCAGCCTCTATAAAGTGGGTACCCAAATTAATTGGGAAAAACCTGGCGGCTGAGCGTGATTAAGGCCTAATCACCTCATTGCACATCCGTTGGCCTAGAAACAGTACGAATCTCTATATCTACTGAGCCCAAGACCCTTCATGGGTTGTAGTGGTACAGGTTTTTTAGACACCATTCCTCATTGGCTGTAATGTGGGACTGAAGGGTTTGGGATGCAGCGATTGGATCATTATGGACGAATAACACACAAGTTTCATCCATGTAAGTGTGAGGACAGTGCTAGGATGGAGTGGAATATCAGCTGTATATACCGTGTAAAGGATGGCACCTAAGATAATACCCTGAGGTACACCTGCAGACTGAGGAAATATGGAAGAGTAGGAAAGGTTATGATTTACTTTCAAGGTTCTATTAGTGAAGTAGGAACTGATTATCAGAAAGTATAATCATGTAGCGGGAGAAAGGATATTTAAATTTAAAATTAATTGTTAATCTTTTTTGATTAGTAAAAATGATCTTTTGACTGGCCATATTCAACTATCAGACATTATTTTTAATATATTATAAAAAAAATATATTATATTGGTATTTATTAATTTATAAAAAATGCAATAAGTAAATGTGGCTAATTATGATTACATGGTCTTGATAAAGACTTTTGAAGCAATTAACAATATTTCGTTGCATCTAATTATAGCTTGTTTTTAAAGAGCATTGTTAATTTCATTTTTGAAATTCCTTTTTTTTATTATCAAAAAGAAGTTTATGGTAAAATTTATGTGGTTACAAAGAGACAATTCTAATTTTCTCTAATGAATACATACATATATAATCATGTTTATGTAAGAAAAGATTCTTTGAGAGTTGAGAATTAGGACTTGGCAGAGGTGCCTGCCTTCCGGGTTGTCAGCCTGCTAACCTCGTAAAGAATTCAGAGCAATGGCAGACTAATAGGCGACGTTGGTCTTCATTTCTTATCTAATAAATATCTTTTTGCTGTAAAACATTATAAAATTATTATTATTAAATTTTCACAAACACATAACCGTCTATTGAAATCAATATTTTTATACTTTACCTATGGGTTTAAAAAAGTTAAAAAACAAAAGCAAACTAGAACATCATGAGGCCAATCTGGAGTTACTGAGCTTTGCTGCTCCTTACTTCGTCAGGAATAAACTCATCCATAATGACATATTGTGAGGGATCACTTGTAGCTGGTGGCTAGCGTAACAGCCTCCCATGCTAAAGGTCACTGGTTCAAACCCGCAGGTGGTCCTAGGATTTTTTAATGGATTAAAAATCCTTAGTTACGCCGTCCTCGAGGGGACGTTAAAGGTGGTCCCGACCCTGTGCGATGTCAGGTACTCGTTAAGATCCCGATCCTAATAAAACCTGGATAGGCAAAATTAGGATCCCACTGTAGCATCGTCCGATTAGCCATAGTAGCATAAAGTGACGTTAAATAAATAAACAAAAAACAACATGAATATTGTTCCTAATTTGGCCGGACCCTGATACCGTTCCTTTCATGACAAACCCATTCCCACTATAACCCTGTTTTTAGATTATTAGTATTCTACTAATAAAATGAAACACATCAGTTTCATAGCACAAGTTGTATTTATAAGCATAATAACAAAAGCACATGTTCACAACTATGTTGAGGTTAGGTTACAGTATAGGTTAAGGTTAGGTCACAATCGATTACATCTTTCGACATATGATCTATGAAATCGATTACATCAACATCTCCCTTCTCAAACTCTTACGAACCGTCGATTTCGCCCATAAAGACGTCCATCGACTTGGAAAAGATGAGTCCTCATTGTTCTCAAGATTGTCTCAAGTTAAGTTTTTTGATTCCTAGTGAACAGGTTTACAGAATTGGGAAAAATGAAAGTGTATTGAATGAGTTCGAGGATGTGTTTGAGGGTCTAGACTGTTTTCAAGGAAAAAGTCGGAACCTCCAGTAGTAGTTTCACCACGAAGAGCCCCAGTTGCCCTGACCAGTGAATTAAGAAAAGAGATTTCGAGACTGGAAAAAATTGGGGTCATTCTAAAAAAAAAATGAAACGACGGAGTGGGTTAGTAATATAATATGGTTATTGTTAAAAAACCAAATAAATTTAGGAGTTGTCTTGACCCCACTATCTTAACAAGGTCACTAAAAGAAGCTTTTAGCAATCGCCAACCATTGAGGAATTACTTGCACGGTTTGATAACGCAAAGGTGTTTAGCATGTTGGATTTAAAGGACGGGTTTTGGCAGATAGAGTTGACACGGCCTGCCAGCAAACTAACTACATTCTGGACACCGTGGGGGCGATACAGATGGAACAGGCTACCCTTTGATATTGACACAGCACCTGAGGAATTTCATCGCCGAATACACGAAGCAATAGAAGGACTAGAGGACGCGGAAGCCATCGCAGATGACATAGTATTAATAGGTAAAGGAAAAACTCTTGAAGAGGCGCGAATATTCATGATAAGAAATTGCAAGCACTTCTAACTCTGGTTTCCGATGGGAGCCTGGGTTCGAACCCCACACCTGACACCATGTTTCTAGGTTATTAGTATCCTACTAATAAAATGCAACACATCAGTTTCATAGCACAAGTTTTATTTATAAGCATAATAACAAAAGCACATGTTTCTAAACTATGTTGAGGTTAGGTTACAGTCTAAGTTAAGGTCAGGTCACAATCGATTACATCTTTCGACATATGATCTATGACCCAATAGGTTAATTCCTTTTTCCCGCTTGGATTCCTAATTATCTTCTGAGGTGCTTGATGATTAATTCAAATAAAATGTTCTGATTCACGAACACTTACATTTTTCTCTATTGTCAATAATAACCAAGTTATCAGGGAGTCACATCTCTTATAAGTTGTAGCTTGGCCATATAAGAATTTTTTCCATCTCTTTGTTCACAAAAGTCAAGGATTTTTCTCAATCTTCAATAATAACCGATTTTTGGTGGAATTACATCTATTATATTTGTGATTTAATTATACAGATCAACTTTTATTTTTTATTTTTGTTATTTTTTTTCTTCTCTTTGTTCATAGCGTTGTGTTGATCATTTTTTTGTGGCGAATTTAAAAAAAAAATTGGTCCAGTAGTTTCCATGAAATGCCATAAACGGCGGACAAAAGATTTTTTTATTAGTTATTCGGGTTCTACGCATCTTGAAACGTATGTCCTCAAATTTTGAAGAGGGGTAATTTTTTTTTTTTGATCGATAACAAAGGTTCATTATTGAAAATAATAAACCAAAACAGTAGAAATTACAAATAATAATAATAAATTAAGGTGCAACCTCTAATAATAATATTGAAAATTAAACTAGATAATAAATTTAATAAGAGATATGTACATATATAAATTTTTGATTATAAAAATTTACAGTGATTTTTTTGTTTTATTGATTGTTGTGGAAATGTTTCTATTGTTATATTTTTTAATCTAAAATGAACACTTCAACCCAGGGTTAATGTAGTTTCACATTTTTACTAGTTCTAATTTTATTTGAAAGTTCTTTCATTGATTTCAACAACATAAGTGAAAGTCGTGTGTTGACCACACCACATTTTTTTTAGATTTAAAAAAATATGTCTAATGAATCGATAAATATCAATTTCCGCTTCCATTTTACTTTTAATGGATTTATATAGTTGGAAGTGTTGATAAGGTTATTTATTCTGGCTTGTCAAACTCCCAGCGTCAGTCCATTCATCTTCTTACGGTTATTTCGGACTCATTTCTAAATTCATTCGTTTTAGTCACCGTCCAAGAAAGATGTTCTTCATTCACTTGCACAACATCTTGGACCGAGTGGCCTATTTTTAAATTGTTTACATTAATTTCAATGTTTAAAAAAAAAAAATGAAGTTTCAGTGTCATTGAACGAAAATAGTGTCTGAGGGAAGTTTGATAGTTTCGCGTCAGCTCAAGCGATACTTTTAACTTGTCTAGATTTACTGGGAACCTTCTACTGTAAGATAGATATAACTTCTGGAAACTTTGCTAACCACTGAGACACTCCTATAGATACATCATTTGAAACACAGATAATGTAAGGGTCAAACTCTATAACAAGATAGTAAAGTAGATATATATTTTCACGAGTAGACCCGCCCCTGTTCCGCACAGGTGCAATTTCAATGAGGTGTCATTTGTGTCTAAAAAACCTCTGCCTAACCGATTTAGAGTTTATCGCTTTGGGAGTTTTAGTTCATTGTAACGAAAAGTGCAATTAGCAATGAAATGTGATCATTTTATAACATCTATTAATTATTATGTTTAATTATCGACAGAAATGAAAAACATAAATAAATAATTGATACAGTTTATTTACTTTTTTTTATTCTAATGTGAAGCACAGATAACGGAAAATTAAATTTTTCCATATAAAGATTGACATGTATGTATTAAAAAACTAACAAAAATAACAATGGCTCCTATTAATTCGACTTATAACAATTTAATATCTCAAATAAACTATTTAAATTACATTTTAAAAGGTAAATAAAGTTTTTTATGAAATAGTGTTTTGCTTAAAAAAAATATATTTATTGATATTTACAACTGTATAATAAAATACATTTAGTAATTGTGATACAAGATATATTGACATGATTCATATGTAGGGATACTACCCATTGGCAGCTCTCCAAAAACTATGCTAAACTATAAGGTCTCGGGGCCATCTTCTTTTCAGATGCCTCGGAGATTATCAGGGATTGTAGAGGAAGCAAGGATTGAAACTAGTGGGTTAGAGTGGGAATGGAGTTTGTCATGAAAGGAATGGTACCTGGTTCGGGCCATGTCAGCAACAAAGGGAATATTATGGTCTTTATGGATGAGTTTATTTGTGACAAAATGAGGAGCATTGAGGATTTTTCGAAGGATTTTTGATTGTAAGGATTGGAGACGAGATGAATTTGATGGTTTAGTAGAGCCCCAAATCTCTACTTCGCAAGTCCATATTGGTCTTATGATAGTCATGTAGATGGGTCTTTTGTACTTAAGTGGAAGGTTTGAGCGTTTGTCCAGTAAGTGTTGAAGTAGTCGAAAACGTTGAGCAGTTTCCTGTCTTTTCAGTCTTGTAAGAAGTTTGTCTAGGTGCAGTCCTTGGTATCGGATCTGTTCAACGGTACAAGGGAGTGTTATTGATGAATACTGTTGGGCAGGATGTAGGTTTACGTCGAAGGGTAAAGGTTATTTGATGGGATTTATTGGAATTATCAAGGTCTCTGATGTGGGATTGAAGAGTTTGGGAGGCAATAGTTTGATCGTTGTTGACTGATAACATACAAGTGTCATCAGCATAGAAATAGTGTTGAATTTGAAATAATTAATAACACTGTTAGTTAATAGATTTATAACAACTTAAGATTTATGTGAGTAATTTAGTCACAATTCGGTACGCAATATTGTTTTTAAAATCTTGCCTACCAAATGGAAGCATATAACTTGCACAATGTTGTACATTTGACCATTAGGGTTAGGGTATTGGAATAGGTGCACAATCTCTTGGTTATTAGCACCGAATATATTTATATTAACGGATTTTTTGTAACAAATTTAAAATGATTAAACACATTTTTTTTATTTATCTATTGTTTAAAAAATAATTTATTCCGAATTCTATTATTTTCGTTTTTCCATTTTTTCGTTAATAATTTTTATTATCATTTTTTTTCTTTTATTATTTTTTTTTCTTATAGTTCCTGGAGCAGATGATATTCTTTAATGAACCTCAGTAGTGAACTAATTGTTTCACTAGAGTCTTTTAAGCTCTCACAAAGCGATCTTGGTAGATGACATTTAGCCATTAGTAAATGGAATTTGGGGCAGTTCTTAATTATATGTTCTGTTGAGAGAGGCACTCTGCACATATCAAACATTTTTACAGGCTGCCTGAGGATAAGATGGACATGTGTGAGACTGTTATGTCCAATGCCCAGTCTCGCCAAAGCAGTGACCTCGGGGCGATCACCTCGGTTTCATTCTGATTGAAATAGTCTGACATGGCTTAAATCCCGATATTTTAATTATTAAACAGCAAAGTGGCCGAAGCGTTTGTTATAAAGTAATAATTAATAAAGATAATGTAGAATAATAGGGTTGTTAATAAAAATTCTGATATTGATGAAATATAGTTAGTTTGTTCGTTTAACGTCACTTTTATGTTACTATGGCTAATCGGACGATGCTACAGTAGGAGTCCTAAATTTTGCCTATCCAGGTTTTTTAGGATAGGGATTTTTAACGAGTGCCTGACATCGCACAGGCTCGAGACCACCTTTTAACTTCCCCTCCGAAGGACGGCATAACTAAGGATTTTTACTCCCATTAAAATCCTAGGGCTACCTGCGGGTTTGAACCCGGGACCTTTGGCATAGGAGGCTGTTATGCTAACCACCACGCTACAGGTAACCCCTGATGAAATATATAATATTATCTTATTATTTATTAATGTTTTATTAATGACATTATATAGATAACCTGATGATATTTATTATACTTGGGTTATTGGCTGGCCGGATGTTTGCCCTTTAGATGTACATTGGATCAGTCTGACCCATATCACTTTATAACGCAAACAGCCTGGATGGCCTAGTTGTTTATGGATTCCTGTATGTTTACTTCTTTATTTCCTTAATATACTGGTGTTTCGTAATTACATGGCACTATTTTAGGTATGTGTTCACTAACAAAAAATACACAAACAAAATTTCATATTACCACATATCTCAAACTCATTTATTAAAAAGATATCAAACGTTAAAGATTTATTATTTATTTCTTATATTGCTGTATAATGTTTAATACTAAATAACAGGTTTTAATCACCTGATAAACAAATGAACGCTTAGCAATGACAGTAGTTGCTCATCTGTTTGTCTAAGTCTGTGTGCTTTAGTGTATCATCGCTGTATTTATCATTATTTGTCTTGTTCTGTGTGTTATAGTTGAGTGAATACTGTGATACAATTAATTTATGATTATCATGGGAGGCACCATAAATTTATTTACTTTTGTAGAACAAACAGACATGCTTCAACTTATGGCGAGGTACATAGAAACGGTGCTGCTGTTGTTCGAATATATCGCGAACCATACTTTAACCGAAGAGCTGCAAACATGAATAAATTTATGGTGTCTCCGATGATAATCATAAATTGAACTGTGCCACAGTATTCACTCACACTAAAAAATATGATAAATACAGCGATGATACACTAAAACACACAGAACTAGACAAACAGATGGGCAATTACTGTCATTGCTTAGCGTTCATTTGTTTATTAATGATTAAAACCTGTTATTTATTATTGAAAACGTTAAACTTTGTACAGTCAGTCTTAATGTAGTAAACAAATAATAAATCTTAAACCATTCATATCTGTTTATTAAATGAGTTTGAGATATATGTTAATATGATCTCTTTTGTTTATTTTGTGTTAGTGAAAACATACCTAAAATACTGCCTTGCAATTACGAGACACCCTGTATAATAAAATTATTGACGAAGTAATAAAGCATAAATGTTGTGCAATAATTTAGGCATTTTGATTCTTAAAAGAGTGATTGACGAGTGCAAAAGCTTTTATTCACAATGAATACAACATTCTGTGGCATCTATTCTTATATTTTTGTCAGATCATCATATGGTGTATTGAATGATCAGGAATTCAAATTCAGATATTCATAGTATGCAAATCAGCCCCTGTGCCACAGAATTAAAAAGATCTCATAAATTCCTACATAACTTTCGAAAAAGATTTGTATTTAAAAAAAAAAAAAATATTTTTCCTATATGTGTAACAAGTTTTGTTCAGTAATACACAATGCGTATCAGTGAAAAACAATGATAAAATTAATACAATATTTAGTGTGTGTGTGTGTGTTTTGTGTGTGTGTAAGGTTGTTGAAAAGTGATTTTATTCTCTGTAAAATTATTAAATAACACGTTGTTTAATGAATGGTAAAAGGAAAGAGCAATACAACTGGACGAACTAACACCTTTAAACCTAAGTATAACCAATCGTAAACCTCCCATAACGCATATGAATAAATGTCTATTAAAACAGCTGATCCTTATCACTGACTAAGAAAGGTTGCTACAGTGCAGGCAGCAAACGTTATATATTTTTTTAAATTTTAAGTGTTTATTCATAGTTATTCAGTAAAAATTAAAAACTTCTTATTGCATAAAATATGCAAGAAGTGCATAGCTAGTTAGCCCACTGTCTTTTATATCATCTTTGGTTATTATCGTTGGTTTATTGAACAGTAGTTCTATTTATAAAAAAAATTATTAGTGTCCCATTTGTTAGTAGACTTGTAAAAAGTTTGCAGAGGAATTTCATACCACTAATATAATATTTTAGATGTCTTCTTCTTCCAGTGGCGCGACAGACCGTGTAGGGCCCTGCATTTTTTTAGTGTAGGGTCATCACTCCCTACGACTAATTTTGTGAGTGACCACCCTTTGGCTGACGGGTCTCACATACCCGGAGGAGAGGTTGTGAGTGAATCAACTTTTTTTAACCTTATAATAGCCCCGCCGGGACTGTGATTCGAACTCAGAACCTGTAGCATGAGAGACTAGCGCGCTAGCCACTCAGCCACGGGCTCCTCATAATATTTTAGATGTAGGATACTAAAATTTAGAAATTAAATGTTTTATATATAATTTTTAGTATTTTATAAATAAGTAGTTTAATGTTTATTATTTTCTGTTACAGAGTTACTGCACAGATGTAGCTGCTGGAAGTAAGTCTAATTCCACTATATAAAAATAAAACCGGATCATAATACAACAATTCCTTTTAAGTAAAGGTTAAAATATGATCAATACTATTAAAAACGCTGCAAATCATTACGCAATGGTTTATTATTTCTAAAAACATTATTACGGTATACTGTTTTCTAAAGCTGTAGATAGGGCAATTAGGTAATATGAAAAGCAATAATAATAAAGGAAAATGGCATATCACCACTGCTAATTTTAATTTTTAATCGGCCGCCATTTTAAATATAACCAACTAATGTCAACGTCTAGGTGTTAGAATCATCGTTGCAAAAGACTAGTATTTTTGTGGGAAATTTCAAAAATATTGGTCCAGTAGTTTCCCAGAAATGCCGCTGGACGGCTACGGCGGACAAACAGATTTTTTTATTCGTTATTCGGGTTGTTCTACGCATCTTGAAACGTAAGTCCTCAAATTTTAAAGGGGGTAATTTTTTTTTGGTCAATCACAAAGGTTCATTTTAGAAAACAATAAACAAATATCCGTAAATATTTGTTATTAAGGGCATTTAATTTTGGAACAATATAAATATTTAATTAAGTGGCGTGGTCTAATGGATACTGTTCTCGGTGTCCGAGGTTCGAACCCCATCTGTTGCAGAATTGTTATTAGTTATGTTATTTCAGTCGTGGGACAACTTTCCTGGAGCACACCCTATAAAGTTGATAACTAAAATTTGGGGAAGAAAAAATCTGGCTATTGAGCATGAACTCGGCCTAAAAACCATCTTGTACGGCCTTTGGCTTAGCAATTGTACAAATATCTATATTTTTGTTTATTTATTTAACGTCACTTTTTGCTATTGTGGCTAATCTGACGATATTGCAGAGGGAGTCTTAAATTTTACCTGTCCAGGTTCTTTTAACTAGTATCTCACATCGCACAGGTTAGAGACCATTTAATGTCACTTTCGAAGGACGGCATAACTAAAGATTTTTTATTTCCATTAAAAAATTCTAGGGCCACCTGTGGATTTGAACCCATGACCTTGGGCATAAAAGTTAGCACATGCTACAGGTGACCCCCTGTGAATCTCTATATGCTGTTGATTTGAGTTACAGGTTTTTTTAAATAAAGAAATATTTTGAAAATTAAATACTTGCTCACATGTTTTGTTCTATACATATTAATGGTTTAGTTATGGCGTAAGATATAAACAGTTTAATTAATGTGTGACCTGTAGAAGTTACTAAAAGCTTCCTGTGAAGTTAAATTAGTTTTTGGATGGCAGGTTGAGTGGGGCTCAGAGATTATAATCCCTTTCTCGTCACCAAGCTCAACTACCCACCTTATATACTCAGTTTAGTTGAGAAATTAGGGTAGAAGCTCGGAATAAACTGTATTTTTATGTGTTTAGAATAAACTGTTTTTTCTCTCGCGAGCAAAATGGAATTCATGATATGACTATTATATTTTAGCCTTAATAAAATAAAAGCTTTTAAATTAATTTTGTTTAATATCATAAAAATTAAAGCCAATGTTTTATTTATGAGTTGGGTATAAATATTGGGTTGTAAAATGAGTTCGTATTGAATCAATACAATTATTTATTTTTATTTATTTATTAAAAATTGAATCCAAGAGGCGACGTAAGTGAAAGTCTTGTTTTGGGCACAAGATTTTTTCTTTATCATTTTATCGTTACTAAATGAGGAAGTTTTGGTATGAGTTTCTAGTACGAGCTCTATTAGGCCGCAATGCAGTCTTCAATTGCAGTCTAAGCCATGCAGTAATCTCAAGTTTATCAGTTAATCTTCCTATTTTGTAAGTTTTCACATTAAAAAGTTATAATTTTTTTTATTGAAGCAATGTTTTTTGTTTAAAAATATTTAAAAAATTTGTTGCTAACAACAGAACGAATGTGCTTACCTCCATTTTTTAAATAAATTAAAAAAGTTTTAAATTAAATAAAATTTGATTAAAAAAATAATTATTTATAGTATATTGTTTTAACCGAGGGAGGAGGGATCACTTGTAGCTGGATGGCTAGCGTAACAGCCTCCTATGCTAAAGGTCATGGGTTCAAACCCGCAGGTGGTTCCTAGATTTTTAATTGGAGTAAAAAATCCTTAGTTATGCCGTTCCTTCGGAGGGGAAGTTAAAAGTGGTCCTGAGCCTGTGCGATGTCAGGTACTCGTTAAAGATCCCTATCCTAATAAACCTGGATAGGCAAAATTTAGGACTCCACTGTAGCATCGTCCGAATGCCATAGTAACATAAAAGTGACGTTAAACGAACAAACTAAACTATATTTCATCATATCAGAATTTTTTATTAACAACCCTATTCTTTACATTGTCTTCATTAATTATTACTTTATAACAAACGCTTCGTCCACTTTTGCTGTTTAGTAATTAAAATATCGGGATTTAAGCCCTGTCGACTTCTAATGTAGCATCATCCGATTAGCCACAGTAACATAAAGTGACGTGTAAATATTATTTGTGTAAATAAATAAACAAACAAAAAACCGAGTGAGTGAGCGGCGTAGTCTAGTGGTTAGAGCGCTAGTCTACTGTTCTCCGGGTCCTGGGTTCGAATCCTGGCTATGATAAAATATTATTTATTCTGTTAATTCAGCTGGGGAGCGACCTGGGGACAACCCAGCCTCTTGAATGTGGGTACCCGAATTGAGAAAAAACCTGGCGGCTGTGCATGATCTCGGCCTAATCACACCATTGCACGGCCGTTGGCCTAGAAAAAGTATAAATCCATATCATTTTTTTATGTCCCGAAGAATATATAGCGTTCAAACAATCAAATATCTTACTAAAGGTAAATCCATTTATTGATGTATGAAAAAAAAGAATTTACAAATCATGACTATTAAATCTATAACGGGATGTCTTGAACAGTTCTCCTCTGTATTTTTTTTTTTTTTACAACAACAATTTTTATTCAGAAAAATTACAATCTGTCCCAATTTGGACATCAATAGTAGTGCTGAAAGATATCATACATACTACATTCATACAATATTTCCTCTGTATTAAAGATGTATAGTCGACCCTAGAAATTATCATAGGTAAAATAATCGGGAGTCAGTCTTTTTAATATTTTAATTTTGCCGACGTTTCGGCTCCAACTTGCGAGCCATCATCAGGGCATTACTGGGCCATGTCAAGCATGAACTCAGTTTATAATTAAAATATTAAATTATTTATTTCTTTTTCAATTATTTCTACCTATGATAGTTATCTGATTTCAGTGATTCAAATAAAAAAAAAATGTGTTAATATATAATATATAAATTAAAAGGGCGTCATCTGTGATGTAGTGGCTAGCATTACAGCTCTATATGCCCAAGATCGCGGATTGAATCTAGCTGATGACACTAGGTTTTTTAAGATGGAGCGAAAAATCATTGATTATGCTTTTCTTCTAAGAGGATAGGGGGGGGGAGGGTGGCAATTTCAGATACTCGTTAATAGATTCCTATCCTAAATTATATAATGGATAGGCAGAATATAGGACTCAGCATAAGGTGTTGTTAAATGAATAATTAATCAAATATAAATATTTAATAAGTTTAAATTGTCGACTTTTCTGTTATTATTATCTTCACTGAAAGGCCTTAGTGTACACGCGAAAATCATGAATTTAATGCTTCCTCTATATCTACCTTCTCTTCTCCCATATACCTCTCATGAGCTCCGCGTGCTTACGTTTCTGTTATTAATGTTTAAAATAAAACAATAAAAAAAACCTACAACCCAAGAAGGAT
Source organism: Piezodorus guildinii (assembly GCA_023052935.1). Classification (NCBI taxonomy): domain Eukaryota; kingdom Metazoa; phylum Arthropoda; class Insecta; order Hemiptera; family Pentatomidae; genus Piezodorus; species Piezodorus guildinii. Next base: position 78,939,327 of record CM041294.1, on the reverse strand, counting down.
CTCGGGTTCAGTACTGTGCAGGAGTTGATCAAGTTCAGCCGCTAGTTTTTTTCCCACTTTATGGAGGCTAGGTATATCCTAGGAGGGTCACCATACCCTAGGATCAATCCAAGGCTGAAATAACAGAATAAATAGTTCTGTTGCAGCCAGGAACGCGGGGCCGGAGATCAGTAGCCTAATGCTCTATCACTCGTCCAGCCGCTCCTCAATGTTAAAATTTAGTTTTGTCTAATCCTTTTGTCAAGTCATGTCACTACTTGTAAAAGTATAAAGTAGGCCTTTTCATGCTCTAAGCCCATTTCTTAACTTCTAAAAAAAAAACATATTACAATAAAATCAGAGAACTTTTTTATCTTACACTCCTATAATGGATTCGAGACGTGTTCTCTCACACAAAAGCACGTAAAATATTCGGTTCATATAAAAGTTGAATCGACCGGCGAATGGAGATGACTTCATAATATCGAATTGGATTGGATGGAATACCAATGTTACCAAGAAGTTCAAATTGAATCATTTGAAGTACTGTGTCCAAAAAAAACAACATTTTAATAGTTAAATACACAACAAATAAAGCTGATTTGTGTTAATACTTTAGTTTGTATAATTGTATAAATTAATTCATATATTCCGTTGATAATTTATGTTTATTATTTCATAGGACGTGCCAGAACTATTTATAATTCCACAGATTCACGCCTGAGAGGGTTATCTTGAATAACGGTTGATTTTTCTTCAAAGTGATTTGGACAGATTCAGTTTAGTCCACTGACTATAAGCGCTTCAACAGTTGTCGAATTTTGTAGTTAGTACAGTGTGGGGGTCTATTCTGTTTCCAGGCCTCCGGTTATATATCGGTAACCGTTACTATATGATGAAACTGCTACGAGTAGCTGTTATAAACAAATCAAAATATATTGCAGTAAAAAATAAAATTATAACATCTAAGTTGTGAATGTCCTTGATGTTTGTTAAAAATGTTTGAAATGGAAACCTTGTCCTACGTTCCACCTCCTCCACAAAGATAGCTATGAGGGCCCTATGCGTTCCACAACTAACCTTGTTGCACCTTTTTTGCTTATGCCCACATACTCTCTACAGTATTTGTGTGAGCTCCAGAGCCTGGGTCGACGAAATGTATGGAATGAGTGACGATTAAATGGTTATAACCTTTCCTGACCTAATGCGGTAATGTGATCCATTGATCCGAAATGATGGCTGTTCAGGGTGGTATATTGGCCTTGATAATGGGAACTAGTGCACAAAACTGTCCTCTTCTGTATTGAATTTATACAAATTATCTCGTTAATTTATAATTTTATTATTCATAAACTGAACTTGTTGGAACCGTAAAAAAAATGATAGAAAATAAAATGTGTTTTTATTTATCAGACCCTGCTTCGCACGAGTGCAATTTGAATGAGGTGTTCTTTAAAAAATCTCTTTCTGACCGATTTAGAGTTTATCGCTTTAGGAGTTTTAGTTTATTTAAAGTGAAGCAGAGATAACCGAAAATTTACTTTTTTCGTTTAAATAAACTTGATGGGTATATATGTATTCAAAAACTATAGAAATAACACACGTTCCTGTCCAATTAGGTTTATTTTATAATTATTAAGGCGAAGTATACGACCTTACAATAACTTTATATCAACTCGTACGATTTTTTTTATTTCATTTTAACTTTTCTAAATTGCGCGCTTTCCAACGTTATATAATACGGCTATGTTACTACTTACACTTCAGGAATAATTTTTTGACTTAGTTACAAAAAAAAAAAAGATTTTCCCGTTTAAAGAAAATCTGAATTTTTATGTATTCTACTTATGAACCTTTTGGAAAGAATTTATAAAATGGTGGTGAAAACTGTATAAAAATCCGTCTTGTGGTTTAGAAGGAGTTAGCGGAAACCAAAATTGCGTTATCATTTAATATATAGAGAGATAATAACAATGGTGTTGTTATCAGTCACAGTTTCATCATAATGAATTAACGATATATAACCGGAGGCCTGGAAACAGAATAGACCCCAGTCAGGTAAATGAACAAGTTAATAAATGTTACGGATTTGTTTGTTTTTTCCAGACAACTTTGGCAGCCGGAAATAGAATAATCGAACCGAAAATTCGATTTATATTGCGAGACGTGTTGGAACGACATAGAAATGTTCTGCGCATGATCTGACAGCTTGCTTGCTATTCACTATGCAATTAGTTGACGAGAGAAACCTATACCAAAGTTGATTGGAACAAATGAGGCAAATAAGCAGTTTCCTTTTTATTACCGTTGACTTAATTAAGTTTGTGTTCTGAATTTACTTGTACGGACTGGCTGGCACTTACCTTTCTTCTACTAACGTATGCTAGTACATTTCATCATGCATATTATTACAGTTCTATAGTATTTATTGTAGGAGTACCGGAAAAATAAATTTTCTCTAGATATCGGAATGGAACGGAAATGAATTGGAGTTTAAACAGCCGGACAGGGAGTGTGTAGTGGACGCATTCCAATGCTTTCTCTAATTGTCCTACCTGTCGGCCATCTTTGCACGCGTACGACAAACATTTAGTCAGTCCTATTAACTGACAGTCGGCTTCCGCTTAAGGTAATTGAGAATGTTTGTTTTTTTCAGTGAACTAAGTACTTAGTAGGCGTTTGTTACATATCTAACATGATTTCGACTATAATTTCAAAATAATCAATTGACATCCTCATAAAACTGTTAAAAGATAATCAATTATACCAAAAAATATAAACATGTACAAAGACGATGATGTTTTCTACTATTGTAGCATTTAATCGGAAATCGAAGTTTGATAGAAAGCCTATGTTTAAGTCTTATTTCACATGTGTTGTATATTGTAAAGTACTCTGGGGTCTTTGAAGGGCGTAAAAAATCATTGGTTACACCGTCCTTCAGAGGGGACGTAAAATGTTGTCCCAGAGTCTATGTGATGTCAGATTAAAGACTCCCACCATAGCATCATCTGATTAGTTTACAGTAGCCTTTCAAAGTGGCCTTAAATGAATAAACAACATCAACATGATTCAAATTTACAAGATCCTATTTGAACATGATCTGAGCGCCGAAATCGATAGGAATCGTGTTAGCCCGTTGTACTAACGCATATAGGGCAACAGTGTCTTGTATGCAAATGAACATGCTTCTATTAGGTGAGTTAATGGTGTTTACTGGGACCAATCACTGTTTTCAAAGCTTCATTTTCCTACTGTTTATGTATTCGGAACACTCTATTTTGAATCGTAACAAAATCACAGTACAGTTCCAAATTAGTAGGAAGTGAATATAGCGTGTAAGAATGACAGCGCAGGTTTTTTCATCTATAAAAATGTATAAAAAGATCCATTAATGAATTTTTAAATTCTACATCTTGTTCTTTGATAACGAGACAGGCTGTCTAGGTGCTGGGCCGCGCGGTGTAATCTGTTGGGAGAACACACTCGCGATTCTTTATGATATTTAATTGGATAGAGTCAATCCCTACGTCTATTTTGTGAGTAGCTTGCCGGTTGGCTGACGGGTCTCACATGCCCGAGTGAGAGGCTGTGAATGAATAATTATTAAATTACATGCTTGAAAAAGTTCTTCCTCGACTGGGATTCGAACGCGATACCTTTGGCGTGGGAGACTAGCTCGTTAGCCACATAGCCAGGGGGTTCGCCAATGTATTAGATACTAACATAAGCGCAACCAACGCAGTTCTGTTTATTTAAGAACGTTGAAAAGTAAGAGTAACTATCATAAATATAACTTTACATTCTTCTTCTTTTGCTTGTCCCTGTTGTGCTGTATCAGCGTAGGGGAGCGTTCAGCAACTTTACATTCAGTTAATCTATAAAACTAAGTCAACTATTTCTTACACACTACGAATAGATTATCATTTAATGCTAGATTTTAGTTGTATTAGGTCAAATTGAAAATAACAAACCGGTAGAAAGAGACATACCTATGATAATTTGATGTGTTATAGATTTTAAGTATAACCGTTGTTTACATCATACCTTCCTTGCAAAATAAATGCATGTTTTCCTATTTGTGGGTGCACCCTTCCACCTGAATAACCTGTGTGTTTTTTTAGGATTCAAAAGATAAATTTCAAAAAATCTCACCAAATTACCTTTACCCTTCGTCGTAAACCTATGGCTTCCTGCCTTACAGTGTCAATTAATAATATTTCACTTGTCCCGGTTGAACAGATTCGGTTTCTAGGACTTCTACTTGACAAACGTCTAACATGGAATCCGCACACAAGACTGAAACGACAAGAAACTGCCCGTCGCTTTAGCTTACTTCAATACCTATTAGACAGACGCTTTAACCTTCCACTCGATTACAAAAGGCTCATCTACATGACCATCAAAAGGCTGGGCTTACGGAGCTGAGGTCTGGAGCTCTCCTAAACCATCAAATTCTTCCCGTATTCAATCCTTATAATACAAAACCTTTGAAAAATCCTCAATGCCCCCTACTTTGTCACGAATAAACTCATCCATAAAGACCTTAACATCGCATATGTTGCTGCTTTGGCACGAACCAGGTATCAATCCTTCCACGACAAACTCCATTCCCCACTCTAACCCACTACGTTCAATCCTTGCTTTCTCTTTCATGCCTGACAATCCTCAGAGGCGTCTGAATAGAAGATGGCCTCGAGACCGTCTTGTTCAGATTACCTAGTTGGGTGCTGCTATTGGGCATTTTCTCTTCATGTATTTTCTCTGTTAGCTAATTTACTTGTTGTTTTTTTTAAACTAATACAGCTGTAAATTTCAATAAATAATAATAAAAATAAATAAAACCAGTTAATGAAGTTCAATGGAACTCTAAGCCAAACAGATATAAGTGAAGATTAGGCGCCAAAATACACGTTATCATCATATATAAAATATTATACCTGGGTTGTAATATTAAGCAGGATTTATCCTTATTGAAATAGTTTATAAGGATTAGAAATAATTATCGATTTATACTTGTTAAGATTGATGAAAATGGGGAATATAAAATATGAAATAGAAAAAAAATGGCCGGCTAAAGGAGAGTACAGCAGTAAAAGTTTTCCAGTTTAAATTTTTTACTCACAAATAAGATTAGTTGTTGAAGTTTATGAACTGTGAAGAAAAGCGCATAAAGTTAATTGACTGTATGTAGATAATAACTTGTATTATCATATTACTTAATATAAAATAAATAATTTTATAGAAACTTAATATATAGGTAATGAAAGCTGTGTGAATGGAAACACTTTGTGTTTGGTTTACGCCAATTTGAAAATTATATTTCAATGTGTATAAAATTTGTAGGATTTTCAGACATAGACTAAATAATAATAGACATGTATATGCCATGTAATGGAAAAATCTATAGTAATATATGTACCATATGGACCTGGAATCGATTCTCGACAAGGACAGTTGACCCGAATCGAGCTCCCGATAAATATTGGATGGTATGGCCCTATTATAGAATGGAGGCGGCGACCTGTATACTGTACAGTATAGTATAGTGGTTACTGATGTCAATGATCTACCTTCTCATCTACATCCCTCCCAAACAGCACACTCAAATATCGCTTGTTCTTCAACCAAAGCCCGTATCAGCCTTTATCTTCTCTTCAGTTAACGATACTTAGGCGTCCATGGTTGACGCCGTGAAGAAAAAAAATCTGGTGCGCGCAACACACAACTTTCACTTGCTTCCGTTGTTAAAATCAATTTAAGATATTTTATATGAAGTTTGAGTTGAAAGTAGTTTAAAGGATTACATTTAGTTTCGATGGAGTTATTTATTTTAAGTTAAATAATAAATAAGAATAAAAATTATTATATACAACAATCACTTAGTTTTATCCGTTTTTCATCACTCTTCATTACTTTATAAAACATTGTAAATAAGATAATATTTTTCTAAATGCTTTAGCTTTCCAACAGTATATTATACATCTATATTACTATTCTTATTTATGAAAAAAAAAAAAAAAATCCAATCCAGCGAAATATTTCTACTGCTTTCTCCTTCAGTTGGTTATTAAATTCTTTCATATTCCCTATTCACCGACGTTTTATCAATACCAACATCTAGAAACTGTTAATTATTACAAATTAACAAAATTAAAGCAGCTTCGAAGAAGGAAATTTTGGCATTTAAGCCTTGTCAGATTGTTTCAATCGGAAGAAAACTTATATGATATTAAAAACTATTTAAATTTAACAATAAAAATATTTTTCATTAAAATCGCGAAGCCGTGTAAAATATATGGTATTAAGTGTCCTTCCTGGTTCGCGGATTTTGCTGAAATATTAGCTTAAATACGTCAGGATTATACGCTTCTAAAATATGAAATTTCACATTTATGCAACTAATCTTTTGCAAGCTAGAACACACACGCAGCTTTTTGCAGAACTTAATAATTTTTACTCAAGAGACCCTAAAACGTGTATTTTCGGTGAAAACTCGATTTCAAAAATTTTCGTGGTCGCAATATTTTACTCAGTATATATCTCATATAGGGGAGCCCGTGGCCGAGTGGCTAGCTAGTCTCTCATTCTAAAGGTTGTGAGTTCGAATCCCAGTCCCGGTGGGGCTTTTATAAGGATATAATTAAATGGGGATTCACTCACAGCCTCTTCCCCGCCTATGTGAGACCCGTCAGCCAAATGGTGGCCAGTAACAAAATAGGCGTAATGAGTGATGCCCTTACACTGTAAAATCTGATCGAGAATTCTCCCAGGAGATTACACCACGCGGCCAAGGGCCTACATGGCCTGTCGCTCCAGAAAAAAAAAATTTCATATCTATGTAAGTAAAAGTAAAAATGAACTTGGAACAAATGACCACTAACCAATAGTAGGACTCAAATGACAATTCAGAAGATCTCCCAGACGTTTTTCAAGACGACTCAGAGCTCAACTCAACCTATTTCAGCAGGTCCAGTGCTCTCTACTCAATTATTCTGATTTTAGGTTAAGTTACGAAATTCCGTATTGTGTAACCTTCTTTTTTTTTTTTTTTTTTTTTTTTTTTTATTGAGATATATTACAATTTGTTTCTATATGAACATTAGTAATAGTGATATATGAACCCATTCACACAATATATACAATGATAAAGTCAAGAAATAAAATATAATATATATACAAAATAAGAAACAAACAACAACCTATAACTGAGATAAATACAAATAAATGATATATATAGAATTAGATAATAATAAATATAAAAACAAAACAAAACAAAACATTAACCTATAATGTGTAACCTTCTAAATTTCAAAGAGTAATTATCCCCTTCCTGACCAATATTTTTTATTTTCAATCGACTAAAAAACAATAAAACTTCCATCTTTCATAGTTACTGACTATATTTCAATTGGATGGATAATATTTTTAAATCCTCAAATTAGATTTTTGCTTTTTACAAAAGCCGCGATAGTAATTAATTAATAAGTAATTTTAATATTGAAAATTATCACACACAGATTCCTGATATAGACTGATTCCTAAAATAGAATAGTATATACAGGATAATTGAAGAAAACAGTTTTTTATTTGAACAGTTTTGAATTGAAATATTTTAAATTAAATATAAACAATGATTTCTCATTGTTATAAATATATTATTTTATTTATGACTTTATTAGACTTTTACTTTCACTTACCTATGTATGAAATATATAGTAAGGGAAAGTATTGGGATTGTGTAAATTTTCGAATTTCAGTTTTCAATGGAAATACACGTTTTAGGGTCCCCTGAGTCCAAAAGTCCCGCAAAAAGGTGTGTGGTAACTCCCGAGCGAAAACGAAAAGTCCTATGGAACTGAAATTTCATATTTAAGACAAAAATACGCCAAAGATGTTACAGCAACTTTTTCATCAAAATCAGCTTACGAGAAGAAACGCTTTATAACATGCATTTTGCACCTTTTTACGATTTTCTCAGAAACGATCAAACTCGCTATATCGATGTAAAATTTAATGAGCTTTAATATCATGTAGGTTTTATTCTGATTGGAATAGTTTAAAAGTAGGGCTTAAATGCCGATATTTAAAATTTTCTTTCTCTAAACTACCTTTAATTTTGTAGATTCTATAAAAATAACCATATCATCTTGTTAGGATTGATAAAAAGCGGCTAAATATAAAAGTTGAACGCATTTGATTACCAATAAAGGAGAAAAGAGCACTAATATTTTTTTATGTAATTTTTGGACATAAGAACAGTGACATATATAGTATACCGTTAGATTTTAGCAAAAATATTATCTAATACACAAGCTTGTAAAAGTTAATAAAGAGTGATGTAAAACCGATAAAACTAACTGATTATTTTAGATGATTATATTATCGACTTTTTAATGTTTCTATAGAAATTAAATTTAATTAATTCTTTAATAGTTTCACTTATTCTTATCTGTAACTGTATTTGAAAATTCTTTAATCGATTTTGAAAACGGAGGTAAGTGAATGTCGTGTGTTGCCTGCACCACATTTTTTCCTTGAAACTTGTATGTTCAGGTATTATATAAGAACTCTTGCACTACGTTTTATTTTTTATTTATTTGCATTAAGAACGACATCAGTATTGCTTCTTAATGGTTGTTCTTCAGCTTATTTTGGTGTCAAACACTCAAGTATATAAATCGATAATATTGAAAAGAATATGTTTTCAAAGTTACTTTCTATATGCTCTTTCGGCGACAAGGGCTTAAGGTTGTAGCTGTCTAACGGATTAATCGAGTTAAGATCGAAGACATAATGACATTGGTCACTACTCAATGGCAATCTCTTTACTAGACCTTGGAAAGACAACTCTATACTTTGTATTATCAAAAATACTTTCAAGGTTAATCCAAACCTACTACGACTTTCAGATTCGAGTATGCTATGAAACTTTACAAATTATTATGAACAGCTTGTCTTAAGAATTTACATGTTATATAGAAACTTTTAAATTGAATCCCTCCTTCTGTTCTTTCGTTATTCAGTTCATCCATTAAGCAAATTTTTCTTTAACTCCTAACTTTAAGAGACACATTACTGGAAGATATTAAGCGAATTTGAAAGTTGAAATTTTAATGTAAGAAGAACAAAAAAAGAATGATATGCGAATTAATTTGTATCCAGTTTGGATCAGTAGTTAATTGTATGATGGTTGGTGTAACTGAGAAAAGGATGAGTAAATGGGTAAGGTATTGTAATGTCAATATTTTAGTACTGGATTCAAGACCAGCTGTTTGTGATAATTATTTATTTTGTAATATTAGTTTTAAATTTATCCTGGGGCTCACCTAGTGTGTAAAAATTGGGTTGTAAAATTAATGATTAAAAACCTGGCGGATAAACTCAACTAAAGTATCCCCTTACCGTTTTTCAATAATGAACCTTTTTGGTTCAAAAAGAAAAAAATTACTCTCTCCCACATCTCAGAATTTAAAGTCTTGCGTTTCATGATACGTAGAACGTATCATGATACGTATTATCAAATAAAGTATTTGATATAGATAAATAAATACCGAAAATTTATTTATTTATTTTCTATTGTTAAGAGTTTTTTTTTTTTTTGAAAGTGCAGTCAAGATTAAAAAAGAGTAATCAGATATAAATAATTGAAAAGAATGATGATGAGAAAAGAGTAACAGAATAAAAAAGAGTAATGCTTAAAACGCCTACAACGAAAAGAATAATAGTGTTTGCTTAATTTATATAATTATTTATTCTTTCTTTCCCTATTTTATTTTCTATTGTTGGGGCTATTCTATAGAGCATTAAATTTCTTACAATTAAAGGAAATGTAATGGTTAAAATCGGTTATGAAATAGCAGAGTTAAATCGTTTTGGAATTAGCAATGTATAAATATTGGGGATGGTTATAACTAGAGACCAGATTTTCGTGAGAAACCTTAAAATTTAAAATAGAAATTGCAGGTAAGATAAAAAAAGAGTAATATTTTAGCTTAACACAGCTATAACAGCCAGCATAATAGCTTTTGCTTCATTTATTTGTTTCTTCTTCCCTTAATTTAATTTTTAGTTGTTAGTGCTATTCAATAGACAATTAAATTTCCTGCAAATCAATAGCGTAAATTAAATTAAAAAATAGCGTTTTGGAATCAGCAAAGTATAAAAACGATCGGCACTTTGGGAATGGTTAAAACTAGGGACCTGATTTTCGTGAGAAACCTAAAAATTTGAAAAAAAAAATCTTGCAGATAAGATACAAAAAATAGTAATATTCAGCTCAAAACAGCTATAGGTGCTATTCATAGACAGTTAAATTCTCTAAAAAAAATATATATATTGAAATTTGTTAAGAAATAGCAAAGGTATTGTTTTGGAATAAGCAGTGGTGATAGGCCATTTTTTTTATTTACTTATTGCTTTTCATATTAGTTAATTGCTCATAAACAGCTATACATACGGTTATACTCTAATATAGTTATTTGGAAATAAAAAACAATTGTGTAATAATTAGCAGCGTTTTTTTTTTATCATTAAAGAATAGTTAAAGTTATTTTTAGACAGTTATATACTATTTATTAAATATCTTGTCAATATATAACCTCCATAAACCTTGTCCTGTTTATGATAAAGCAGATCAACTGAAAAACAAAAACAATTCAACCTAGTATTGAGGAGTATTTAGTTATCATTAATATCATTATTTTAACCAAAATCGTTTTAGGCTTTTTCTGAGTACATATACGCATGTATATTTATGTCAAAATATTTCTTTTTTAAATAGTTTTTTACATTGCTGATTTCCGAAATTCTCAGACCATGAGATGCCAAAACAGTGACACTAGCGATGACAAATGTTGAGAGGTGAGAGAAGGAGAGTAGAATTGTGACAGAGCCACAAGACTCACTAACAAGCTACGAAATACCAACCTCCTCGCTTCTGGTTGTCGGCCTACAGGCTATATTTATTATCCCACAGCTCTTAGCCTTTGTCACCAATTAAAGTTGAATCAATCGTATTTTATTACTGTTTAAGAATTATTAATATAAATTTTAATCAATTAATTATTATATTTGATTGAATTATAGAAATGTACACCTGTATTCATAATATACAATAAGTAAGTGTCTAGTGTTATTATAAAACGTGATAGTAGATCGTGCAGAAAATTGTGTTCTACAGAGGATAAAAATTATTTCAAATTTCCTTAATGCATTTGCGAAGCATTGGCTTGTATGAAGAATCACAGAGGCATTGCACTTACATCTTTGATTCCGTGCGATAAATAATAGTTAATAGGTATTTATGTTACCATATTGCTAAGATAGGCTTAAGATGTAATTTTAAGGGTAACGCACTGCCAGAAGCGAGCTCCGTCGCAGATATTCTTCTGTTTAAAAATAAAACTAAAAATATTAAAACTCCGCAATTCCTTAAAATGTATAGAGGTTACAGAAAAAGGAATAAGTCAATAGTAAAAATAAAAACTCAAGAATTATACATAATGGGAATAAGAAAATAAATTGTTATACTATATCGTATTTCTAAATACTAGTAATCACTGAACATTGCTCGGATTGTAGTCTTGTTAGAGCCTGAATCTAGCGTTTTCTATATCCATCTATATCCAAGATCTGCAGAACCTTTTCTACGCTTAGTGGTACTCTATCCCTTTTAAATTTTTTTTTATGTATTTAAAAATATATAATACAAAAAAATAATCAAGTAAATATGTTCTAAGAATCCTATTATTATTCTTCAGTATTTTGAAAGGGATGTAAGATGGTGGTCTCGAGACTGTTTGATGAAGATAATTCCACTGTAGCATCATACTATTAGCCACAGTACCATAAAGTGGTGTCAATTTAATAATAAAAAAATTAATGAGAGTAATGACTCTGTAGAAATGATGCATAGTTAAGTAAGATCACGTAAGACTTGCTTATTTAATCTATTTCGGTAGAGGGGAGCATGAAAGCCAAATCTACTTCAGGACACCGATTCCACTTTACATTCGGGTCAAAAAACGTAAAGAAATAATTGTAGGTAAGAGTTTGGCATGCGCTCTGACTCGCAGAACCTGTCCATTGCAGTACGGGCAAGACCGCATTCCTCAATCCCTCAAGTCTTGTTGGCTCATTTAGAGCTCACTTTGCTGATTAAGTCATTAGCGGAACTTTTAGATCCGCGCGTCATTAACTCGACTTAGCGGAGTTTTGATGTGAGTTACGGGCAGGTGTAGAAGTAAGTCGATGAGTCTGTATGCAGTATTTACTTATCGGCATGATTAAATTAAACCGACTTGGACGAAATATATCGTTAACCGGAATTGAGTTGAGCGTTAAAATTTAAGTTCCGATCCTTGAGAATTCCGCTTTCATGTCACCACTACATGCCTACTTTTTTTGCACCTTTAAAAGTCCTTGGTAGGAGTAGTGATTTATGAGGCCACGGCAACCTGCGTTTCCTTATTTCACTGCCATATGGTAAAATAAATATTGTTTATTAATTTATTTATGTTCACGAGGAGAGGATCCTAATGTGTCTAACCGATTTTGATGGTATTTTTAAGGTAAAACAAGGCATTAAAATATCAGGGGCTAATGCTCCCAGGAGTCGCGTAAAAAAAAGGAAAGTTTGAGCGTGAAAAACACATTTTATTTAATATCTCTGGTTTTAGTGAAGGTAGAAAAATAAATTTGGTGTCAGAATTACTATATTTTAAAACGGAATAATTAAAAAAATAAGATATAAAAATATTTAAGTTTTATGCTTAATAAGCCGAAAAATATAAATACTCTCGTCAAAAAAGTACTTTTGATAAGATTTCTAAAAAATTGTATTCTTCATTCCTGAAAAGAAATATTAATCTGAGCACAGTTTTTAAGAAACCTTATTAAAATTACTGTTTTGATGACATTATTTAAATTTTTAGGTTTATTACAAAGCATAAAACTTATTTAAAGTGACTCACAAAACACAAAATTTTTTTATTTTATTTTATTTATTATAGAGATATTTACAACTGTATTAACACAAAAAATACATCAAGTAAATGTGACTGTTCAGACATGAGATATGGACATGATAGGCGTGAGAAGAATCTACCCATTGGTAGCACTTCAAGGTTTTTCAGACAAGAAGGTCTCGAGGCCATCGTCGTTTCAGCCGCCTCGGAGGATGATCAGGAATAGAAGGAGATGAGAGATTGCGGACAAGTGGGTTTGGGTGGAGTGGTAATTTGGAGTGAAAGGAGGTATATCTAATTCGGGCTAAGTCTGCAACTAATTGTGATATTCAGGTCTTTGTGGATTATTTTATTGGTGACAAAGTAAGGGGCATTTAGGATCTTTCGGAGGATTTTGGATTGCAAGGATTGGATGCGAGAGGAATTTGATGGCTTGGTGGATCCCCATAGTTCAATTCCATATGTCCAAATAGGCCTAAGTATGGTAATATAAATTAGTTTTTTGTAGTAGGTGGGAAGTGACACAAAATGTAAATAAGAGAACATACATCTTATTTATTAATTTTTTTATACATAAAAAAAATGTAAATCAGGAAAAAGGGAAATAATTTAGTAATAAAAAAAATGTATTTTTATTAAGACTATTTTAATATTGTAATAAAAAATATTTCTGAAGAAGTTGTAACGTGCTGTGTAGTGTACTATAATATTTTAATAATTAGTTTGACTGGATCCTCATTTTATTTTCACCGTTTCCAAAATATTCCATTTCTGAAATCCTTAGTTTTAGAAAATAGCAAAGCAAAAAGCTGAGTTCAGTAAATGAACTTGACTTGTGCGCCTACAAGGACATCTTATGTCCATCAGATGTGGCCTCTGACGTATAACTCGGACGTAACTATGGAAAAAAATGTTGAAGTATTTTATTGGCTTGGTGCTACCATCGGCTGAATCTATAATTGAACTAATGGAGGAATCTAAAAGCTCTTTCAATTCCTTCTCAATTATAATTTAATATACTGACCCAATTACTTTATTTAATTACTATAATATAATTCAATTGCAAAAAAAAGTTAACTGAATTTAATTTGAATATATTTAAGGGTTTTTTTTTCTCATTGATTTGACGCCTGGAATTAAAATTGTTTTAATTTATTAGTCAATAGTATCAAAAGGCGAGATTTCAAATTATCCGATTAATCAGAATTATCTAAAATATAAATTTTTTATAATTTATATTTTAAAACACACATAATAATATAATAACCTTTTTTTTTTTTTTTACAACATCAATCTTTATTTGTCTAGAATACATCTGCAAAGTTTTAAAACATTGATCGGGAATCGATTACAGTGCGCTCCTTATTTGCTAAAATGTATTTTGTACATAAATTGTTTTTATTGCTGGTAAATAAAAAAAAAAAAAAAAAAAAAAAAAAAAAAAAATATGAAAAAAAAAGAAACTAAACAAAAAATAAAATGAAATAAACAGATATAAATAATATTTAAAATAAGTAAATAAAAAAAAATTCAGATATTAAACTCATAAGATAGGATTTAGTAATTCGGAATTTTTATAGCAGCATACGTTTAGTTCTCTTATGTATATACATTTAGAGGTTGATATCTTAGTATAATTACCAATTTGTTTTATTAGGGTATCGACAGTCAGTGGGCATTTTGTGAATGATGAAAAATGATTGTGTTTGTTGGTGTATAAATTCTTGTATTGTAGGGATGTCCAGTTCCTTCGAGCATGGTAGTTATTTTCGTGTATGGTAATAATCTGCTAATATGTGTTTTGTTTGCAAGACTCCAGACTGAGCATGCATATGTAATTATAGGCCTGATATAAGATTTATATAAAATTAGTTTGTTTTTTGGTGATAATTTTGAATTTTTATTAAAGTATGGGTACATTTTATATAATAATTTACGGGAACTATTTATTTTATTGTCTATGTGATGTTTAAAACGTAGTTTATTGTACAGGGTGACTCCTGAATAAATATATTGTACAACATTTATTTATAAAATTGATTATTTTATGACATTTGCGAGTATTAACACCAGTAATTATTTTGAAATATCATTTTACTATCACTTAACTATATACAAAATATATAGAGTAAAGGAAAGTATTGCGATCGTGGAAGTTTTTGGTTTCATGTTATAACTAAAAATAAAGGTATGTTTGCTTATTTATTCATTTAAAGTCACTTTATACTGCTAAGGCTAATTAAACGATGCTACAGTGGAAGCCTCAAATTTTGCCTTTCCAGATTTTGTTAGGATATGGATCTTTAACGAGTACTTGACGTCGCACAGAATCGGGACAACCGGAGGACGGTTATTTTACTCTCTTTAAAAAAATCTTTGGGTCGTCGGCCAGGAAATAATTTCGCAGCTTTTTTTTACTTTTGATTTTAATAAAAACTTCAAATTCTTGTTAATATTTCCAATAAATTATATGATATACTTTTAGATCTATTACACGTCGCCATCTTTTATGTATTTTTTGTAATTCGGTCATCAAGAGTTGAAGAACGACCAGAGCGCTTTTCGTCTTCCATGTCAAAATTTCCTGTTCTGAACCGAGCACACCGAGAAGGGGAGACCGTGGCTTTGTGGCTAGTGAGCAAATCTCTCACGCCAAAGGTTGTCAATTCGAATTCCAGCCCTAACTTTTCTACTTTTTAATTAAATGAGGATTCACTCACAGCCTCTCCCCGAGTAAGTGAGACCCGTCAGCCAACTGGTGACCACTTATAAAAATAAGCTTTGGGAGTAATGACACTGACCTATAAAGGAGAAACGCGAGTTTATTCTCCCAGTAGATCACACCGCGAGTCCAAAAAAAAAAAAAAAAAAAGAAACACAACTGAGAATACCATTTACGGACAGTGCTTTCTCCTAAGACATCATCGGCTTACACACTGCGATTTTTATTAGCCGTTTGTACAGAGGATTTTACGTTTCAGAAATAAAAAATCATTAAAGACGAAAATGAATTTTTTTCTCTTCCATTTTTAGCAAGCAAAATACTAAAGAAATTTTGGATCATAACTTATGCATAACAGAATTTTAACTTATCTTTTTTTAGAATATGTAAAAAATATTGACCAAGTAAACATGATTTCATTAACACAGAGAGGATTAAATTGAAATATGTAAAAACGCTAGGAACTTATTTTACAAGGCAATATTATAGAGGAGCAAGGTAGGTCTATAAAATAACACTGCTATCCCTCACGAAGGCTTTATTGGTCCTGTTAAAGGTAACAAGGAAGTGACTTATGCCTTCTGTTAGATGGCGGCCAATCCACATCCTACGTTTCCCTTCCCACAACACCCGTGAAGGATCCCTCACCCACTTAGGCCAGTTCAAATCTGTTATTTGGGATATATAGGTCGGTTCTCCCGTTGCCCAAGGAGACAATGTTTTCACCCGAACCGTGTGTGTGGACTGCCTCTTACGTAACAGGTTTACGTGAAAGTTCAACAATAGAGGGCGCTCTTGTCCAGCCTTTTATTTACACTGACTTCCGCCTTAACCGGATACTGAACCTGTTCTGTTCTGTCTTATCACTAATTATGTTTGTTTTAGGAGGTCGGTACACAGAAGTAAAATACACATTTAATAAAATATGTTTACATTTATTGATTATTATTTTTTTAAGTGTTTATATACTTTATTACTTAATTATATAAAAATCAGGTGCGGGCAGCATATGATTTTCACTTACTTCCGGCGTTAAAATCAATTTAGGAATTTGTAAATACAGATAGAAATGAAATATAGAGGTAAGTGGAACTGAGAGGATTAATTACATTATGTTTCGAAAAATATTTTACACTTTTTTTTCGTAGTTGGATATCGAATTCAATGCTAATAAGATATCATTCATTTTTCTTAATCTACATAGTTAAAAGTACTTTGGAAGAATAATATATAATATTATATTATATAATATAATAAGAATCTAAGCCTTATCAGACTATTTAAATTATGATATTAAATCCTATTAAGTTTTACATTCATATGGCGAGTTCAATACAAATATTTAAAGCCGTTTTTGAGTAAATCCTAAAAAGGTGCAAAATGCATCGTATATCGTAGCACATTCGGTGAGCCGAATCTAGTGAAAAAGTTGCTGTAACTTCTCGGACGTATAGTTGTTTTACTTTTTCAATTTCAATTTCCTACGACTTTTCATTTTTGTGCTAGACTATAACACACACACACAGACTTACAGACCTTTTTTCGAGACTTGGTTATTTTGACTCAGGGACCCTAAAACGCGTATTTCCGGTGAAAAATGGAATTCGAAAATTTTCACCATCGCAATACTTTCCCTTACTATATATTATATATTGGTAAGTGGAAATAATAACTAACGTGTTGCACAGACACATTAAATTGCGCACAGTAAATGATATTAAATTATACCTATATTGTATATCTAAATTTTAGTAATTCACTGAGAATAATGTTTTGCAGATTGTATTCAGTTCTTAGAGCTTGAGTCTAGCATATACCAGCTTGTTTCAACAACAATTTATTTCAACTGCGGTTACCTAATTGTTAATCCATTATTTCAACATAAATATATTTATGTAGCTTTGGAATAGGTACTATACTATATAATTTTGAAAAATATTAATTTTTTTTTTTTTACCAATTTACTTGTTTGTTTTTTAATTTAAATCTAAAATTCTTTTTAACGTCATGAAAAGAGATGTTTTAGTATGCTTTGGATTCAAATTAAGTATTAACTTAGTAACTTTCGAAAAAAATACAATTTTTTATCGTGCGATGTTTTGAATTAAGGTGGTCCATTGTACTGATTGGATGAAGGGGACAGCGAAAAATTTTCGAGAACCACTGTACTATGCAATACACCACAGGTGACCCTACTACCAGATATTTTATTTAGTTTTAGTTGAAGAATGATTATTATAATTATAAAGTCTTAATTATTTTTCTAGGACCAGTCTTTATAGACTGGTCATAGAGTTAAAAAAAAAAAAAAAAATATATATATATATATATGTGTGTGTCGGTTGGGGGTAGTTTGTTAACTGATCGATTCAAAAGGGCGCATATCTATTTTTATTACGTTTAGTTAAAGGAAATATTTGGCATCGGCACGCTATACCTTTAAAAATATTAGTGTTATGAAAAATTGATATTTATGTGTGTTGTGCTGTCGTAAAAGCGTTCTTAGAGTGTTTTAACTGCCGATACTTAAATAATATTTTATATTTATTTGTGTTCATAGTAATACCGTTTGCCCATGCGATATCCACATGTGCTGAACAGTTTGTCTATCTCTATCTTTAAAATACAGTTTTTTTTCTTATACCTTTATTTATTTTAGAAAAGAATAGTATAGAAAGATTTTAGAAAAAATGTTATATTATACAATAACTTGTAAAAGGTGATGTAAAACGAAGAATAGGAATTACAATTATTACTGGTTATTATTTATATAGCAATTTCACCAATTTTACAATAGGGACTCCAAAACGTGTATTTCCATTGAAAACTGGAATTCGAAACTTTTCACTATCGCAATACTTTCGTTTACTATAGTTCATATATAGGTTAGTGAAAGTAAAAGAAATAATTAGTTTAGTTTATTTATTTAACGTCACTTTTTGCTGCTGTGGCTAATCGGACGATGCTACAGTGGGAGTCCTAAATTTTGCCTATCCAGGTTTTATTAGGATAGGGATCTTTAACGAGTACCTGACATCGCACAGGCTCGGGACCACCTTTTAACGTCCCCTCCGAAGGACGGCGTAACTAAGGATTTTTTACTCCCATTAAAAAATCCTAGGACCACCTGCGGGTTTGAACCCGTGACCTTTAGCATGGGAGGCTGTTACGCTAGCCACCTAGCTACAAGTGATCCCGTAAAAGAAATAATTATCACTCTGCATAATAACATTACGTTACCTCCTTAGTGACCCCTACCCTCCACACTCCAAGCAAATCGCCTATACTGCAGACGATGCCTCTAATACGTGGTCACCTTGGCTTGAGGTCAGATCACACACCGTAGATAATCGGAGATTCACCTCAGACCCTTACGGTTCGCAGCAAATAGACTTCCCGACTTCTCTTCTCTTGTCCTTCCTTTCATCCGTGTCCTAATTCTTCCTTGTCAGATGGAACCCCATGGCGGGTGTCTTCAGCACTGACATCTTAGCGGTCTGCCCTGCAAAATTTAATCAGGGGGTCCCAGCATTAAAAAATTTATGACGCCTCGAAACACAAAACTGGGTCAGTGTCGTAAATTATAGGTTTTATGTTTTTATTATGCTTTGCTTCCTCACTTGTTGCTATCACTAGTCTTATTTATCATCTCCGGACTTGTTATTAAATTTCCATAAAACTACAGTCAACTTTTTTTTCGAGATACGTAACATTTTGCATAAAAAAGTTTCAATTTTGATTTAACTTTATAATGTAAGGTTAAATAGATTTAAAACTCCTTAAAAAATGTTAATATTATGTTTGATTTTATTAACATATTCAAGCTCCGAAACTCTGCCAGATTTGCAGACGATACAACAATTCTTACATAAATCCAAACAGTGTATATTTTTTCAGTCTTTAAAATAGTTTTAAAAGGGATCAATTGTAGCTGTGTGGCTAGCATAACAGTCTCCTATGCCAAAGGTCACGGGTTCAAATCCGCAGGTGGTTCTAGAATTTCGTAATGGGAATAAAAATCCTTAGTTGTGCCGTCCTTCGTAGGGGACGTTAAAAGGGGGTCCCGAGCCTGTGCTATGTCAGGTACTAGTTAAAGATTCTTATCCTAATAAAACCTGGATAGGCAAAGTTTAGGACTCCCTCTGTAGTATTGTCCGATTAGTAACAATATCATAAGTGACATTAAATAAACAAACAAACAGAAATTTTTTTTAAAAAATAAACCAAATTTCATGATTGTTTTAAACATTGAGAAATTAGACGTTATCAGAAAAGATTACCGTTCAATTTTTGGCTGAGAAACTTGCCTTTTTGTTTGGCGCGACAAGCCGTGTAAGTGCAAGAGAGTCTCGTCGAACTCCATTTACGATAATTGTTAAAGAAGAGGGCCATTACAACTTGCACCTATTTTTGTGAAGTGGTCTTCTATATAATGATGGGCTTTAAGTATTCGGGGGAGGGGTTGGCTTAAATTAAATCTCATTTTAATTATATGCTTGAAAAATTTAGGCCGGGACTGGTATTTTAAATCACAACCTTTGGATTAGTAGACTAGAGTTCTGTTTCTTTAAACGTACACTATACTTGACATGTAATTTCAGAGCAAAAGAAAAACATCTGACCTTAGAAAATACCTCAATAATACTCAATTTTTCCAAGATTCCAAAATGTAGCTTACATTTGAACTGAGCACTTTCATAAACTCATTTGAAGTTATGCTTCACGGATATGCGGGTCAGATAAAAATACTTTCTATAACTAATACTTTAAGGAAAAAACTACAGCTTCATTGTCCGTCAGTGTCACTCTACATACCGACCTTCGAAATCTGTTAGATTTAATGAAAACATTCGGAGCCATTTAAAACAATGTCGTTACATCGTTTGTAACTTACTAAAGCATAGTATGGCTGACGACATCAGTAGAAGGATGAAAAGAACCTGGATAAGGAACGAAACTAAAAAAAGAAAGATCCAAGATATTATAATAATATAACAGAAAAAATATATCCTTCAGGAGAATTTGAGTATGAGGACCGATGGTTTTGGTTCTGGGCACTGTTATTACTGATAATAATAAGATTAGAGAAGAAATGAAGAAATCGAAAACAGCTGGCAATTGATACTACCGTGCAGTATATTCGCGCCCATAGTTTCTTATGAAAATATTTCGAAACGGGGATATATCACTCAAAATATGAGGTTATCGTACTGTCCGCCAGTGGTCATCTGGAAGCGGGCCCTCAAAGCTAACAGGCAACGATGAAAGGCTGTTAAGTACGTAGAAAAGAAACATCAAAAGACCTTTAGCCATAAAAAAGAAGCGGATAGCTAGAACGAGGAAAGTATCTATGAAATACCAGATATTCTAGCCACGATCGTGAGTGCCAGGATAAGATGACTATTACACTTACAAAAGAATGGAATGTGGTAGACTAACGAAATTGATGATGGAGGGTCACCCTGGTGTCAGCAGGTGTAGAAGGGCAGCCGAGACATGTCAGGGTGGAGGACGATTACCGAGGAGGCCAAGGTTTTGCTAGGAACATAGCGCTGTTAGATGGACTGATGCAAATTTAGACATTGGTAACTTTTTTCATTCTAACCGACATAGCTCCTTTACGGTAAGATCTAGCAATAAAATTACAACAAAAAGTTCTCTATTTAATTTCTAATCTGGAGGTGGTCGGTATATGTTCGATTCGAGTCACTCCAAAAGATTATAGAAGCAACCAAAATTAAAAGTGTAGTAAAAAAGTTTTTTTTTTCCATTCAATCAATACAGCTTCAAAACGGTAGGTCTTAGCAACAGATACTTCATATCAACTAATGTTCTCCATTAAATTTCCATCTGGAGGTTGTAACTAAATTTACGATTCAAGCTACACCAACAATTTAGAGCGTGTCAAAAAAGCACCACAATTTAAAAGTGTGGTAAAAAATGATTTTTTTCATTCTTACCATTATAACTCCGAAACGGTAGGTCCTAGCGACCATTTTATTAACAAAAATATTCTTCATTAAATTTCTGATATCGGATACCAACAAGCTTGGACGTGTCAAACTTGTTAATGTTTGAGAGTGAAAAAACTTTACACAAAAAAATCGTAGAACAAGACATATCCAGGTTAGAAAAAAAAAAAATTCAATCGTCTATACAGCTATTCCATTACAATATATTTAAAAAGATAGAAAATATAAAAGTAAGATATCGAGTACTGATTTATTTTATTTTAGACTCAACGTTTCATGTTTGGAATACCCCACTCAAATTTAGAAATTCTGACAGTCGACTAAAACCTACTCATTACCGTCATAAATAAACGAGTTCCATCACACACCACGGGCATTTATGTTCACGACTATCGTCAATGCATATAATTAATTACATTCCTATCAACAGTGAAGGGTCTAGATGAATTATGATCTTTCCGTAAATTGCATCACTTGAACATTCCTATTCTTAATTAATATGCTTTTGAGCGAAGTCCTTCTCCATGTGTTGTTAGATGTCAAATGAGTCATATCGTGTTTATAGCTTAGGTGTAAATCTTTAGAGATTTTAATGAGTGCGTGTTTTGAGAAATCAGTATAATAGAAATAGAAATAAAATAATTTTATTCTGGGACTGGTTCCCTAAGAATAACAGAATTGTACAATTTAAATATACAGCATGTCTGGCCAACAGACAGAAGGAACATAATTAATTACTTATTGCACAGATGGGTTAATTCGAGTGTTCATATCACGAATACACACACACACAAATATATATATATATATATATATATATATTATTATAATATAAAATAAATATAAACTAAAAAACGGTTCTTGAAAAATATTGGGTTGAACAAAATTACAAATAAATTAAAATATAAAGCGTTTAAATAAAGAACAAATATTACTTTTTTTCAAAGTGTGATATTAGGAACATAAGAATCACTGTATTTAAGCGTCTTTTTGGGATAATAAAAGGTATTAGAAAAGTTGGGATTTGAATGAGGAGAGAGAAGCAGCATGGCGGATATGAGTAGGTAGAGAATTCCAGAAAATAGAAGGAGTGGACCAGGAAGGAACGATCAAAAGTTTTAGTTCAATGGGTAGGAAAGTAAAGGTCGGAATGGCGCGATCTTGTTTCAAGAGTGTGGACTGAAGATTTAAACTGTAGGAGACTGTGACTGTATGGTGGGTGTTGAGATCTAATGATTTGGTAAAGGTATCATCCTAGGAAAATATTGTCTGCGGATTCGGGGAAGGAGCCACTTTAACTCGCCGTAAAAATGGGTTACATGAGACCTCTTCGGAGTGCAGAGGACAAATCTTAAAAATATGTTATGATGCGTTTTAGCCTGTCCTCAAGCATCGTCGGGAGGCCACCATATACTAAGCAGCCATAGTCAAAGTGGGGAAAATAAGTGCGGATACAAGGAGATTACGGATGAAGGGGAAGAAGATGGCGGGAGCGATGGAAATATTTCAGGGTACTAAAATTGTTCTTCGGGAAATTTGGGCAATATGGGGTTTCCAGGAAAGGGTTTGGTCAATGGTAATACCCAGGTTATGACAGAGGAAGTGAAAGTGATTTGGGTGATCATTTAAGGAAGACTCGGAAATGTGGTATAGGATCTGAGAAGGGAATTGGAACCAATTAGGATGGCCTAGTTTTCATAGATTTAGCATTAGTTTATTCAAGGTTGCCCAGGCACAGATTCCATCCAGTTCTTCCTGAATATTAGCAAATGCTACTAGTGAATCGGAAGGAGAGAAGGACAAATAAATTGGATATCGTCAGCGTATAGTGGTGGGAACAGTGATGGATAGAGTTGGGAAGGTCGTTGATTAAACAATTAAAAAGAAGAGGAGAAATGCTTGAGCCCTAGGCCACACCTGCCGAGAGGCTCTAAAGGAAGATAGAGGATGGTTAGGAATAGTGACAGCTTGAATTCTGTCAGAAAGGAATGATTGAAACCACCTGTGCTGTTGGAAAAGGATAGTGACATTTAGTTTGGAGAAAAGGATGGAATGATCCAGGGAGTCAAATGCTTTCGAGAAATCCAGAAGTATTAGCACGGTCAGTTTCGTTTCGTCCATAGCAGTGTGTATGTCATTAGTGATTTTGAGGAGAGCAGATTGTGTGGAAAAGCCGGGCGGAAGCCAGATTGGAAAGGATCAAGAAGTTTAGAATTTTCAAGGAAATTTGACAATTGTGTCTGAACTATTCTTTCCAAAGGTTGGAGGTCGGAGAGGATGGAAATAGGGCGATAGTCTTTAGGGGATGTAGGGTTGGACGTTTTACTAATAGGTGGACTATTGCTTTTTTCCAAGTAGCAGGAAATACGGAATTTTGGAGGGAAAAGTTGTATATAAATAAAAGTACTGGTAGGATTTCAGGAAGGCATAATTTTAACAGTTTTACAGGAATTCCATCAAATCCTATGGAGTTGGTATGAGATTTCAGTACAGAGGAAAGAAGATCAGTTGGTGAAATGTCGGAAAAATAAAAATTATGTGGATTTAATGATGGTATTGAAGAGAAGTTGGAAGAAGAAGGTGAAGAATTGTCAAAGGAGGAAGATGAAAAGTAAGAGTTTAATTCATCGGGTGAGACTTGAAAGGCCAGTGAGGAAGAGGATTTGCAGAGTGAGAGTTTACGGAGGAGCTGCCACTTTGACTTGAAATCGGGAGAAGAGGAGAAGGCTGCATGAATGTAGTTAGTTTTAGCTTGTCTGATTGTCGCCTGAGTCAGATTGCGGAGTGCCCTGTACGCTTGATAGTCCTCTGTCAGTCTTGTACGTCTAAAGCTTCTACGGGCTGACTCACGCTTCTTTTGCAAGTCTTTTATTTCTGGACTTCCAAGGAGCGGGGCGACGACAGAAGGTGCGGGTTTTGAGAGGAGCATGGACGTCGAGGATACTTAGAAGATTAGAGGTGAGAATGTGAACCATTGAATCGATGGACGTACTGTTATAAATTGAATCCCAATTTAAGGGTTCAATATTGGGTGCAATAATTTCACGGGTAAGGAAATCTAAGTTTCGGAAAGTTAAGGTTTTAGAAAGGAATGCTGATATTTGGAAATTATATGAAAATTGGATAAGTTCGTGAGATGATAGGAATGGAACAGGCATTTGAGAAGCGGAAAGAAGGTTGTGAGCTGAATCGATTATATGGAGGTCCAACCAAGTGTCGGAATGATGAGTATGGTGAGTAGGAGCATATGGAATGATGAATAGATTGAGAGAGAAGAAGAGGTTGTCTAGGTAGTGTTTATTGTTGGATTCGGAAAGGAAGTTGGTGTTAAAATCACCTATATGTGTAAAGGATTGAATCAAAGGATGGGTCAAATGGGACCAAAGGAGGGCGATACACCACTGCATAAAGGAGGGGTTGTGTGTTACAGGATATTTCAACGAAAAGGAATTCAAGATGAGAGATCTAGGACACGAGATTTAAGGCTGTTGTGGACATAAAGTCCTACACCACCACCAGTCCGGCCAATCCGGTCATGTCGGATAAAGGAATAGTCAGGGAGGGAAACGGAAGAGGAAGGAATATAGGGCTTCAGCCATGTTTCGGAGACTGCGATAATGTGATAAAAGTTATGGGAGAAATACTGAAGGAATTCGTCGAAGTGGGCAGGTAGAGACTGGGCGTTAACATGACAGGAGGTTAAAACATTAGTCATACAGGAAAGAAGGTGAAAAAGCAAATAGAGTATGAGAGGAAGACGCTAAAGACATAATAGAAAGAAAATTGAAAATTAATAGAAAGTAGTTGATGATAATAAAAATATACAAGAGAGCCTTTGGAGAAAAATAAAAATATTTTTTGAAATAAAAAATAAATAAATAAATTTAGAGAAAAGAAAACAATGAAATAAAAATGTTCTAGAGTGTAATAACGAAAACTTAAATGTCATTTTAAGACCTCCAGGTCGTCGGGTTGGTTGATGATCATTACAGGTGCGCCATCTTCTCGTCGATAGCGGACTCGACCTCGAGCGAACCAGACGTACTTCACTTTGCCGGCGACCTTCATCTGCCTAGCCAGCCAGTATAAACGCCTGTTGCTCGCAGTCATCTCCTCGCTGATGTAAATCCTCTCGTCGCTGTCCCAGTTGAGATGCCTCGTGGTGAAGTCCCTTTTCACCTTCCGGAGGCGAATCATCTCTTCCCGGACCGCCTGGCGAACAAATCGCACGACAATTGAAGGCGGACGAGGGTCCTCTCCTTTCGGCCTTTTTCTCTCCACGAGGTCAAATTAACTCAGCTTTGAGCTTGACACCCAGGGCAGCCCCGACAGAACAGACTACACCCTCCGGTGATTCTCCCTTCCTCAACGGAACACCTCTTATTTCAATCGAGTGTGAAAGCTGGGCTTGTTCTACTTGATTTATTCTCGCCTCCATTGATTTAATTTGGGATTTTAAATTTTTGTTTTCGGTGAGGAGCCTTTCGATAAGTTCGTCTTGTTTTCTATTTCGTTCCTCCATCGATTTCAATCTCTTGGCATTTTCGAATATAACATCTCCCTGGCCGTTTATCGTATTTTTTATTTCCTTAACGTCATTGGTTATTTTTAAAATTTCAACCAAAATTGCAGTTATGTTATCCTCCATATTTTTACTACACTATGTTTTTATTTTCACATGGTTTGCATTTATATGTTTTTTTATTTATTTGTGTTTGGTCACCATCCGTGATATTGACAATTTCAAGTGGGATATAATCTTACATTGGCAGCACGTGATGCCCGACTTTTCGTCTCTGGCGATCGACGTATTGCACACTGGACATACGGCCATTACGAAGTACTCTTCGTGAATGAGAGATAAAAACTTAAAGACGGTGGTGGGCAGTGGTGGGGATCTCCAGGAGAAGTGGGGACTGATAAGGTATAATCTTCACCAGCGCACTACCTGTCCTAATGCTACACCTCTATTTATAGTTTTATCACGGAAATGAATTCCTAAACTTGTAGTTTTTCTTAACAATAGGTCCTATCACTTTGTTATAGGAGTAAGTATAAAGTTAATTACTACTTACTATAGGAGATAGTGGTAAATGACTAAAGCTAAGAACAGATTGAATTTGAAGCGGCAGAGAGCGATGTGGACACATGAAAGGTTAGAGCCAGACTGATGATATAATATTGTTGATTAGTCCCTTTTTTCGTAAATTTAGTAAAGACCTGTAGTCAAGGTGATGTGAATGTTGTTTATATCGTACTCTAATTGAACGGACACACCATATAGCTACAGATATCCTTAATAGTATGAATAACAGATATCCTTAATTTACTCATCAAGTAATAAAACAAGGATTCTCGACATTTGCTGTTGTAGATCACCTGCATTAACGACAAAATTTAAAATGTTCAAAGTTTGGTATATAGCTAAAAGCGCTGATTACGTTTAGGGTGGAGTGGATTATCGCATGTTGTATAGCAAAAAAGATAACTTGGAATAGAATAATTGCGAATTTGCGCCGCGGGGTCTGGCTTTTAACTCGGTGTTTGTTATCTAAGGCCTGGGGCGTTCCGGGGACTTTTGACAATAATAAAATAAATAATTGATGGGCTGGGTTTTGAATGATTAGTGGACTGTATGAATGAATGGCCTATATTTATTGCTATTGCTACATATGGTATGGAGGGGTTAGTATCTTAATCTATTGTACATATCTGTATTTTCTTTGTTTCTTCTTCCCCCTCGTCCTCTTCCTTCTCGGCCCATGGGTAGGCCGGCTCCTATGAATTACTCCTCCATGGTGGAGTAATTATTAATGGAATGATGTAATGAAAAATGTTTCTCGCACTGTTGGGCACATGTGCTCACTGCACTGCAAGTCTCTGTCTCCAAATGCTAACTTGCATGGGGGTCTTGCCAATACCTGCCAATTTTGGCAGAGGTCCCTTCCTCTGGATGCCCCTAAATGGCGTTGTTATGACACTAATGAGGACAGTGTCTGCTAGATGGCAGCAGGAAATGTTAAGGACCGTGTTCCCTTAACACTCGGCTTTTATAATACGATTCCTTATATATATCATTTCATATCATATAAAGGTTAGTGAATGTAAAAATCTGATCAACCGAGAAAAAAAGTCCTAATTGATATTGTTTAATTAATCTAGGATTTGTCGTGGTTTGTTACTTTGCTCAGCTATAATATGATTATATTTGACTGCGGCAATAATACTTCTATTATAATATCCCTTAATATAGCATCCAATCTCTTACCCCACCCCAGTTCCTATAAAACTGCAGCCGTAAACAAATCCTTCATCAACTGCGCTCCATTCTGTTGGAACTCAATTTCACTTCTCTCCCGCAATCCACCATAATTTTCTCCTTTATTTCCTCCTAGCCATCTCTCAGAGCCATCTTCCTCCGTCTTGGATTTATAGGATCATCTGTATAAATTAATTATAAACTTTAATTAATGACATACCTATGAAGAAGAATTCCTTTTTCGCCTCCTCATCCCTCTCTTAAAATGTACTAAGTAAAGTAGAAGAGATATCCTACAAACCTTTAGATCCGGGAATTTAAACACAACTACTAAGGGACTACAAAAAAATAAAATAAAAATAAATAAATAAATAAAAAAAAAATAAATAAAAACTCATGCTTATTCCGATATAAACGAATATATTCTCTCAAAAAATCTCTGTTGGACTGCGAAGATGTCATAACCAGACTCTTTAAGTTCCTGCAAGAAACCAAATTAATTGAAACGCTTTAGCTTCTAGATGACTTCATGACTAACATTGTTGTATTTTCCAATTGTAGTGATTATAAGTAACATATTATACAATGCATAAAAAAAAAAATATAAATAAATAGATCAAAAAATATATAAATGAAAAAACGTATATAACCTATATAACTTTAATTTTATAAAGGGGAAACATATTTTGATTGGTTAACTAAAATTATATAATTTTAGTTATATAACAATTAGTATATGGCGTAAAAAACCACGGAGTTAAACGCGTAATTATCATTCCTAATCCTAATTCCTATAAAATAATATAGCAGTATTTGTAGCCGAAGAGGACTTGAGAAGGTATTGCCTTGAGGTATTGAGATTCATGCTGCTCTTTCGTACAATGATTTAAAAAGTTATTGTAAAAAAATCGGGTGCGGGCAACACACGAATTTCATTTAACTTAGTTGTTAAAATCAATTTAAGAACTAATAAATAGAGAGAGTTCAAGGAAGGTTTATACATTTTTTTAGTATTTAGTTTCGTTAAAAAAAATTTTGTTTTAGATTAAATAATCTAAAAATATAAAATTGTTATATACAAAAATCAGTTAGTTGTATTCGATTTTCATCACTCTCCACACATATTACAACTCTGTTTATAAGAAAATTTTTTTTTCTAAAATCTTTCCTACGGTATATATACATCTATATTACTATCTTTAAAAAAAACAAATATTTGTTATAAAAAATATTTATGCACGTTTCGTCTTTAATTGATTATCGAATTCTTTTAAATTTTATATTTAACCGTTTTGTATCAATGCTAGCATGCTTTATTTTTTCGAATCTACGAAACTGGGTATACTTTAGAGGAAGGAAATTTAAACTATCGGCATTTAAGCCCTGTTAGACTATTCAAATAATAATGAAAGATATATGATATTAAAGCCCATTAAATTTTGCATCGATATAGCGAGTTTAATAAAAACCTTTAGAGCCATTTTGGAGGAAATCGCGAACAGGAAATTTTGATAGAATAGTTGCTGTAATATCTCGGGCGTATAGTTGTCTCAAATATGAAATTCCTGTTTTGTACACATTTTCGTTCGCTGGACATACCACACATACACATAGACCTTTTTTTCGGGACTTGGTTACTTGGACTCCTGAAACGTGTATTTCCGCTAAAAACTGGAATTCGAATTTTCACGATCGCAATATTTTTCCCTACTATATATTTTATATATATATATATATATATATATATATATATATATATATATATATATATATATATATATATGTAAGTGAAAGTAGAAAATCCGTCGACAGTAGAATTGTCACTTCTAATAGAATTATGACCTCACTTAAAAATTTTAAACCGTCTTATTCCATTTTGATTTTTAATTAGGATAGGAATCTTTAGCGAGTACCTTTCATCGCACAGGCTCGGAACCACCTTCTTACGTCTCCTCCGAACGACAGCGTTACTAAGTATTGATTTGACAAGAATGCTGATTGCTGATTTTGAACATTATTTGCTCATAAAACATTTGAAATTTAGTTGGGGGCCACAATTAGTGTTGTGACTAGCATAACAACCTTACATGCCCAAAATCGCGGTGTCAACCTGTAGATAGCCGAAGGATTTTTGAAGAGATTAATAAATCCTTAGTTATGTCGTCCTTCGGAGGGCATGTAAAATAATAATCCCGAGTCTGTGCGATGCCAGGTATTAGTTGAACATCCATATTATAACTAATACTGAATAGGCTAAACTTGGGATTCCCATTGCAAAATTTTGTACCGTGAAGCTATGTTTTTCTCTTGGCACCACTAAGCTGTAGAAAGTTTTTACTCTTGTGAGAAAACGGTGGTGAATCTTCCCGACTAGCTCATGCCGTCTAAAATACATCTTTATAATTGAGATTATACATAACATGTTAAAGACATTACATTAAAGTTCGAGAGTATGTTAATTGATGTGGATCTTGGATTCATACCCAAAATTACCTTAATGATCTTTCATCTGCACACTAAATAATTAAAATTTACTTTAATTATTACACATGACCTGTATTTTTTTATTGTATTTACGATTTCCACATTGATATATTTTCAACTGTGTTTGACCTTACAACCTCTGCATTCTTAAACAAGATGATATAACGGACAAAAATAATGCGGTTATAGGTACTCCTACGTCTTTCTCAGTTCCTGAATGTCCATTCGTGGTATTATCTATTTTGAGACCCTTATTTTTATTTGTTCATCCTATTTAAAAATAATTGGTAATATATAGTTTTATTCTAAGTACAACTCTTGTATTGAAATATAAAGTACGAAAAGTATTGCGGTCGTAAATATTTTGAAATCCAAGTTTTAAATGTAAATAAATGAATGTTTAAAAAAAATCTGGAGTGCTCAAGACACGACTTACCCCCGTTTTAAAAATAAATTTAAGAATTTTTAAATACCGTTAGAGATGAAATAAGTTAAAAAAAATTATTAAATTGATTTTCGATAGAAACATAGGTTTTATTAAATAATCTATTATATTATTATTTAAAACAATCAGTTAATATTACCCGCTTTTTATCACTCTCCATTACATTTTACAACTTTGTGTATAAGATAATACTTTTTCTAAAATTGTTAGCTTCCCAACGGTATATTATAAAAATAGATCATGGTTCTTATTGAAAAAAATAAAATAAAAATTACATTAAAAAATCTTTTGCACTCTTCTCTTTCAGTTGATTTTCATATTTGTCCAACTTCTATATTTAACCGTTTTTTTTTATCAATGTTAACAAATGGTTAATTTCTGCGAATTAAAAAAGTTGAAGATACTTTAGAGGAAGAAACTATTTCAATCAGAATGAAGCCTACATTATATTAAAGTCCATTAAATTTTACATCGATATGGCGAGTTTAAGCAAATTCGTTAGAGCCGTTTTTGAGAAATCGTTAAAAAGTGCAAAATGCATGGTTACCACACAGACCTTTTTGCGGGACTTGGTCGTTTGGACTCAGGGCACCCTAAAATGTGTATTTCCGTTGAAAAATGGTATTCGAAAATTTTCACGAATGCAATACTTTCCCTTACTATTCCATATATAGGTAAGTGAAAGTAAAAAATTCCGAATCGTCTGTGTATGTGATTTTAAATATCTCCAATTATATATATATTAAATAATTATCCACCCTTCACTGCTATTTATAATGTAATCATGTATGTATGTAATCAATATATATATATATATATATATATATATATATATATATATATATATATATATATATATATATATTAAATAATTATCCACCCTTCACTGCTATTTATAATGTAATCATGTACCACGAATGACAGATATTATCAATTGAAATAGATAAGGGAAGGTAAATTTATTGACATGATTACAATTAAGTAGACAGCGGCGTAGTCTAGTGGTTAGAGCACTAGTCTGCTGTTTTTCTAGTCCTGGGTTCGATCCTCGGCTGAAGCAGAATTATATATTCTGTTATTTAAGCCCTGGAGAGACCCTGGGGTATGGAGACCCTCCTGGGGCACACACCCAGCCTCTATAAATTGATTACCAAAAATTGATGAGGAAAAAACTGGTGGCTGAGCGTTATCTAGGCCTAATCACCTTGCACGGCCGTTGGCCTAGAAACAGTACGAATCTCTATATGTATGGAGCCCAAGACCCTCCACGAGTTGTAGAGGTTTATTTTTTATTTATGTGTGGAATATGTAATAAGGGAAAGTATTGAGATTTTTAAGTATTGAAATTTTAGAATTCGAGTTTTCACGGGAAATACAAGTTTCTTAATGTATCCACCAGATTTTTTAAAAACATTTTATTGATATTTACAACTGTACTCAAAATAATACAATAAATAAATGGGCTTGAAAATGTCTTGTGAAGAACTACACACTTCAACGAGATTTTTAAAAATTTATTTTATTTAATAACATGAGTTATATAGGTGCATAACATTTATTTAAAATAAGAAATAAATTTTATGATAGAAATTGAGTTTTACAAATTTTATAGAAACTAACTTACTGTTCTTTATAATATATGGGGAAGATGGTTGGGGATGCGATGATAAAGAAAAAAAAAGAAAAGAAAAAATACACACTAATAAGTAACATTTATTGTAATTGTTTGCCGACGTTTCGGCGTACATTGTGGGCATTCATTGTGGTGACTAAAAGAAGGTTTCTCAAGAAGTGTTAGTAAGAAGGTATCTCAAGCACTTCTTGTAGTATATAATAAATTTTTCTTCTATATTATTTAATCTAAAACATTTAACTCGTTCGAGACATAAAGAAGTAAAGAAGTAAGTAAAATGGTGTAATATGCGCTCCAGGTTTTTAATATGTCGAAAGTAACATTGAAATCGTGCGCTGATAATATTGAGATCTCAGAGTTTTTTGCCGTCGCAGATCGCAATTTCCGCTGATCCCTGGTCCCTTTTCCAGAATAAATAACAGAATTGACGGCAGACTTAGGGGAGTAAAGGGGGATTTACACAGTGGCGGTTTTGAAGAATGATGGAAGCATAGTAACAGTGGGACAGTAGTCATGCTGTTTACAGGGTGATAGCAAATATTACATTGGTAGCAGTTGATGAATGAAAAGACTCTGGAATTGAAACCACGAAATCCAATAGTTCCCCTTTTTATCTTTGAAATTTTAAAAGAAGCACAAAAACCATATTTTATTTATAAACCAATTTATTTGATTATTTTTATCTGTTTATTCATTTTATGCCTAAAAAAAGGGCGTAATGACCTTGCTGTTGATCGCCTAAGAAAAACAAGGAACCTAACCTTGAAATTAAAAAAAATACGGTTTTTCTAATTAATAAATACTAAAATTTAATATTAAATGAATTAATAAAATAATTAATCTTTCTCTTAGTGCTATTTCACAAAGAATTAATTCCTACATAATGAAAAAAGAATCATTGAGATGGGTTCAGAACTAGCAGAGTTTCTATAGCGTTTTGAAAGTAACAGTAGTGATATACTATTTGCCTTTGAATTATTCATTTATTTTAATACTAGTTTATTGCCAGTTAACAGCTATTAATCAAGGCTATTAATAACTATAATCTAATATAGTTATTTGGAAATAATAAACCATTGTGTAATAAACTCCACCGTTTTTATTTTTATATTCGATACAAAAGCCAAAGTTTATAATAATAATATAATTATTTATTCTGGGACGAGTCCCTTAAGAATAATATTACTGGAAATAAACAATGGTCTTAATACTAGAGTCATGAAGTAAAATAATTGACAACATAATTAAATTAATAAAATTTAACATAACTCAAAACACAACTTCTAATACAAATTTACAAACAAAAAGAAAATATATACATACATACTACACACCACACACACACACACACACACACACACACACACACACACACACACACACACCACATATATATATATATATATATATATAATATATATATATATATATACAGATACATACACATATACATACACATATGTGTGATGAAATGTGAACAGAGAATAATATATAATAAAAAAAAATAAGAACATTATAAATATAAATTAAAAATATACAGTATAAAAAAACAAAAATGATTTAATCATACATCTTTGAAATGATAATCTTTTTGAATAAATATTTGCTGCTGAATGTGCCCATGAAAATTAAATTTGAATAAATAAAAAAACTATCTGTTTGCTTTATTTGTTGATTTTCCCTGAAATTAGCATCTAATTGGGATTATTTGGGAATTGAATTGACAGGAAATGGCTGAACAGGCGGGATTTAAATGTTAAAAGTGTTTGAGAGTCCCGGATGTTGGAACGAATGGAGTTCCATAGGGATGTGGATCGGATTAAGAGTGATCTCTCGAAAGCTGTGGATCGATGGGACGTTATATACAGATCAGAAGGTCGCGAGCGGGTGTTACGGAACGGACGGAGGATTTGAATTTAAGGAGATCCGAGATGTAACATGGACACCGGGATTGGATAACTTGGTAGAAGGATGCTAGGAAGTACTAACGACGGAAGAATGGGTACAGCCTCTTTAACTCTTCGTAAAATCGGGTGATAGAGGTGTCTCTGGATATCCCAAAGATGGAACGTACAAAGCAATTAAACATTCGTTTTAGTTTTGCTTCGAGATCCCCAGAGACACTCCCATACACCGCACAGCAGTAGTCAAAGTGGGGAAATATTAAGGAGCTAACCAATAGCTTACGTGTTTCTATTGGAAGAAGAGGACGTAGGTGATTCAGAAGTTTTAAGATGGAAAATGTACGACGGGAGACGGATTAATGGAATCATATTGGATTGTTATTCAGGAACTGAGTTGGGATCAGTGGGAGGGCCTTGAGAAGGGGACTAGAACCTCTTATACTACAAAGATCGTCGAAACTCAATTTACAAAAAGCCGTTTCGTTGGAAAAATGGAGGCGTATTAGAGATATTTTACTTGGCCATTCTCAACTTGACCATTTATGAAATGTGAGAAAAATCACATATGGTAATCGATGCATGTAAATGTATAAATTAAAATAATGTAATCGGTTGGCCAAGATATTTTTTTTTTAATATTTGGATTATATGTATCTTGAAACAAATAAACAAAATAATTATGAAATGGAGTCGATATTGTTTTGAAGATCGATTATGAAATTTGTAATCGATTGAAAAAATATCTAAACTCATTGTTTGAAATAATACATAAAAACATTTTTTTTTCAGAAAATTAATATATGTAGGTATGAATCTAAACAAAACTAGATAGACAAATAATGAAAAATAAATATTTCTGGTACAAGACATAATTAGCCAAGGAAGAAGTATTGTGCGACTCAAACGAAAGGAAACGTCTCTACAAATAATATTTATTAAGAAAACTTCTGAAAGAGAAAGAAAATACCATTTGTGGATTATCTGTAGCAAAGGCAAAACTTACACAAAGAGTAAAATTGTAATTACACTGCTAACACAGAAACTAATTTTACTATTTTTTTTTTTTTTTGTTATATCATTTCTTTGAATTTTCAAGTTAAGGAAATATCTCGTTTGTGAAGATCATTACTATACAATGTATTTGTCTGCTAACGATAGATAAGATTATCAGATTTGTGCAAGTTATTACATGGTTTGTTATATCCAAATGACTATAGTAGGGTATAACTGTTTATATAGCTACTAATCATTTCGATTTTTCTCTCTTTTTTAATAACTAAGTTTTGGTGGAATTGCATCTATTATAATTTGACTTGAATTTATGGATCAACTTTTTTTTTGGTTTATCGCACTTTACTGAATGTAAAACTCTACATATTTTTCTCTAGCTTCAAAAATAACGGAATTTTTTTTAGTTTTTGCAGATTTAAGGGTAAAATTTAGTTTTTTTTTCTTTTATTTTTCTCTTTTTAATATATTTGCGTTTTTGTTGTTGTTTGAAGCACTAATTAATTTGGTCTCTTCTGGTCCCCTCCATTCTTCTCAGATATCTCATCTCCATCGCTTGTAGCCTGGCTCTTGTGCTTTTTGGGTAGAGTCCAAGATTCACTTGAATATAAGAAAATCGGTAAGAAAGTATTTTTATAGACTATGGTTTTAGTGTTTTTTGGCACTTCTTTTTTCCGGATGAATCCTTTCTTGAGGGAACTAAAGCATCTGCTGGCAGCTTTTATTCATTGATTTATTTCGCCATCTATCCAGCCATGTTCATTAAGGTGAGCACCGAGATATTTAAAGTCCCGCACTTGCTCTAACCTTGTGCTTATCGCGCTTTACCTAATCTAAAACTCTATACATGCTCTTCTCTATCTCCAAATTTAACTAAGTTATGGGCGTATTTATGTGTAAAATTTCAACTATTTTCTTTTCTGTTTACTCTTTTTTTTAATTATACTACAATAAATATATTATCCTATATTAAATCACCCCTTATCGGCCGCCTTTTTAAAAATAACCAGATGATATGAATATACTAGGTGTTAAGATGATGGTTACCCTAGCATTTTTGTGGCGAATTAAAAAAAATTGGTCTAGTTGTTTCGGAGAAATGCCGCGGACGGCGGACGGCAGACAAACGGATTTTTTTTTTTATTCGTTATTTGGGTTCTACGTTTCTCAAATTTTAAGAGAGGGGATAATTTTTTTTTTTTTTTGGTCGATTACGAAGGCTCATTATTAAAAATAAACCAAAATGGGTTGCATTTTACTTCAACAATTTAATATTTCTTTTTAAATTTTACAAATGCATTAATACAAGTAAATAGATCAAAACTAGTAAGCATGGAACTATTATCTTTAAAATTGAAATATCAGAGAAATGGCGTATTAAATTTTATAATTATCTAATCACTTCCTTACACAAACGTTGGTCTAGAAATAGTACGAATCCCAACATGTTCTAAACCAAAGACCCTTCATGGGTTATAGTGGTATCTGTTTTTTGGTGATGAGAATACAAGTTTGTATTAATTTTTAGTTATTTAAAATATTTCAAAGTCATAAATCATGAATTAATTTGGTTTATTAACTATCACACAAAACAAATTGCCTTTGTGGAGGAGGTGTAATAAAGCTATAAAGTATTCATAAAGATATTGCTTTAACCCCGTAGAAGACAAACAACAGGATACCTCATTCGTATGCAAATTAATCCTATTAGTTCTGAAGAAATAAGACCTATATAACAGATCTCATCTTGAAGGGTTTATAAAGTTTTATTATAGCCTTATCATAGGTTTATTTCATGATATAATTTAATATGCAAATTATATTTAAAATAATAAATAAGCTTGTAATAATAATAAATAATAAAAATAAGCCTATCTATGACAAATTATTACTTACATATTCCTAATGTTCAGTTAGCTAAATGTCTAAATTAAAAAGATGAAAAATTGCAAACCCTCTAAAATAAATGTTTTGGTATAAGTGAAAATTATCCATATAATATTAAAATTAAAATCATGCATTCGAAATTGGAAATACTTTTTTTCTTTCATTTATTAATGAGAAATTATATCCTATGTTTATGTTTTTAATTAGGAGACTAGTCTACTTTTGGTACAGCATATGTATAGTGTATGATTTTAAATAATGCAATACGATTTTTAAAAATTACAGGAAAATATCAATGAAACTCATTTAAATAAAAAATAACAACCACAATAAAGTTGATGATCATAATATGGCATTAAGGACATGTCTTTCTTTGTTGACTAATTATGTCTTTTACGAGGAAATATTTATCCTTATTTGTCTATCTACTTGTTTGTCTTTTTCCAGATTATTTCCTGTCGAGGTTAGTACCCACAATATATTATTTTTTTCTAAAAATATGTGTTGGTGTATAATTTTCAATTATTAACCTTTGTTAGTAATAAAGATGGTATATTAAAGATTTTAGAAAAAATATTATACGCAATTTTGTATAAGGTAATGGACAGCGATGAAATGTGGATAAAACTTACTGATTGTTTTAGATAATAATCATATTTAATGAAACATATGATTCTATTGAAGTGCTGGATGCTTTTATCTCAGCATTTATCGCCCGCCCTCACCCCCTGGCTCGAGAAACCCCATATAGCCTTCAAATGCGAGGTAGGGGTGAATAAAAAAAAAAAAAAAAAAAAAAAGAAGATATTTCAAATCAGTAAATGATAAAACAATTGTTATTCATATCTTTAATTTATTCAAAAGTTCTTTGCTTATTATGTTTATGATTTATTTCAAATTTTTTTTTTTTTTTATTAGAAAGATTCAACGTCGATTTATATTACAATTATTGACTCAGTTTCATAATTACTGTGATTAGTTTTTTCCAAGACAAAAGGAATAAAAAAAAAAAAATGAATGCGTTGTTATTCTCTATTTTTCTAAAATTTTATTATCCACACTATTGCCACAAAAAAAAAAAAAAAAACAGTACCATTACAACCCATGAAGGGTCTTGGGCTCAGTACATATTGAGATTCATATTATTTTTAGGGCAACGGTAATGTGATTAGGCCAAGATCACGCTCAGCCCCTAGTTTTTTTCCCCATTTATCGGTACCCAAGAATCGCTGGGTCTGCCCCGGATAGATCTCCGTACCCTAGGGTCTCCTCACGGCTGAAATAACAGAATAAATAGTATTCTGTCACTGCCTAGATTCGAACCTAGGACCCGGAGAACAGTAGTTTAGTGCTATATCCGCTAGGCCACCCTGCTAGTTGATTTACAATAAGGCCGATGGGAATGGAAAAATGGGACCGATTACATATATTATAAACCCTTAACTTGACCATTTATAATGATGGAGTGGCAAACAATACATATGTTATCGATCATAGATGGCTTTAAGAATACTAATATAAATTTAAATAAATCATTTCCTAATCAATGCTATAATTATAATTAAATCTCAGTATTACCACCAATCATTGTTTTTTTCGTAATTCGCGACGGTGACCAATATGATGTACGCTAACAACACCGCTGTTTATAGAGATAAAAACAAATGTCTTGTCTTAATATGATGTTTCAGTATCTTACGATATATCGTTTTGTGATAGACTTTAGAAATAGAGAAAATATCTTATACGCAAAATTGTATAAGGTAATAGCGAGCGATGAAAAACGGATAAAACTAACTGATAGTTGTAGATGATAATATTATTTAATGAATCAAATGATTATATTGAAACTAATAATAATGATTGTTTAACTTTTATAGTAAGTACCAGAATAGCCACATTATACCATGCATTTAAGACGTTTTTTACGATTCCTCTAAAGGGCTCTAAAGATTATGATCTCGCTATATGGGCTTTGATATCATATAGCTTTTATTATGATTTAAATAGTCTAACAATGCTTAAATGCCGATAGTTTAAATTTTCTTCTTCTAAAGTACATTCAATTTTGAAGATTCGAATAAAAATTAAGCTTATCATCTTACTAGTATTGATAAAAAACTGCTAAATATACAAGTTGAACGAATTCGATAATCAATTAAAGGCGAAAAGTGCAAAAAATATGTTTTTCATTTATTATTTATTTATTGATATTTACAACTGTATTGGTTAATACATCAAGTAAATGAGCTATGAGATAAAATACATGAAAAAGACATGATGAGATACTGCCCATTTGCAGCACTCTTGTCTTCAATCTAAACTAGAAGATCTCGAGGCCATCTTCTTTTCAGACGCAGGAATGGAAGAGTAAGCAAGGGTTGTGTGTAAGTGGAGTTTGTCATGGAAAGATTGATACGGGTTCTTGCCAAATCAGCCACATATGGAACATTAAGGTCTTTATAGACGAGTTTATTCGTGACAAAGTATGGAGCGCTGAGGGTTTTTCGAAGGATTTTGGATTGTAAGGATTGGATCTAGGAAGAATTCGATGGTTTAGTAGAGACCCAAAGCTCAACTCCGTAAGACCAGATAGGCTTTTTTTTTTTTTTTTTTTCCTAGGCGTAAACCACTTGGGTCATTTTCGCCTTAAATCACTTTGATAAAGGGATTAAATTTATAGTCTATTGTACAAGTCGGTCTGTCGTAGAAGTCAAAAAGTTTTGCAGTTGTCTGTATGTTGTCTTGTAAAACGGTTGGTAAGTCAGTGTCAATTGCAATATGTGCTCTGTGATTATCATAAGCCCTACACTCTGTCAAAATGTGTTTAAAGAGATGGGCAACCGCATGTTGGCACTCCGTAGAGGTTCCCGTGCCACGAGATGTTCGTGAGTTAGTCGGGTGTGTCCAATACGCAGGCGCGACAAGATAACTCCTCCCTTCGCTTTTGTCGTAGGGACGAATGCCAATGGGAGATGTCCCTTCTTATTTCCCTTAATTTGTTGTCAGTAGTGTCATGCCAAATCTGTCCCCACTTCGACCGAATCCGCTGCTTGATGATAGAAATATAGTCGCCAACAGGCACACAGTAAAGGGAATGCCATCTGTTATTGCTTCTTTGGCTGCACGATCTGCGAGTTCATTGCCAACTATAACCGCAGTGGTCGGTACCATACGAAAAAAACTGAAAAATTGGAAACTATTGTGGACTGCAATGATAATAGATATATTTTTGATAAGAGAGTCGGTAGAGAAAAGGCACTTCAAGCTGAGCAGGGCCGATAAGGAGTCTGTGCAAATAATCCTGGTTGTTTTGGTAGGATGAATAACATTTAAACTTTTATAAATTCCAACTAGTTCTGTGGTATAGTTGCTACAGAATGAGAAAGGAAAATAGATGTTGTCTACCCTCACACACGACCGATGCTCCCAGATAGGCTTTATAATGGTGATATAGATGAGCCTTTTGTAGTTGTGTGGAAGGTAAGAGCGTCTGTCCAGTAAGTTTTGAACCGAAAGCGGGAGACAGTTTGTTGTCGTTTTAGTCTAGTGTGCTGATAAATATTTTTTAATGTGATCTGCATTTTTTTAAAGATAAGACAGTAATGTAGATGTATAATATACGTTTAGATTTAATTTATTTTATAGCAAAATTGGATAGCGATGAAAAGCGGATGAAACTAACTGACTGTAGTAGATAATAATATTATTTATTGAAACACATGATTCTATCGAAACCCAGTGTAACTTTTAACCTTTTTTTTCATCTCTTCAATTTATATAAAAGTTCTTAAATTGATTTTAACAAAGTCGGTGAGTGAAAATCGTCTATGGCGCTCACATTTTTTTTTTTTTTTTAATAATATAGAAAAAAATATTCAAATTATCCTAATCCAGAACCGTTATTTTTATTAATCCATGATTTTTTTTTCAAGAACTTGAAATTTTAGTTTTTACTAACGACATTTTGGGGATGGAGTATTAGTTCTGCTCATAGTTATTCATTTTTAACGTGGGAAAATGTCACTCATCAAAATTTGTTTTTAAACGAAATTTTTGAAAATTAGTGTTGGAGTTTCGTTATTAGATCTCACCGAGTGTGGCTTTGCACTTCCCAGGTACACCTGTATGACGCACCAGATTCTATTTTAATAGTAAAGCAGAGTAGAGTTTTGAGAAACTATGTTGGAGAAATTCTCAAAGGCTACTCCTAGGATGTTACATCATTTAGCAGAAATACCCTCTACCTCCCCTAGCGTCTATTTTTGATTTAATGACTCTATAGAAACCCACCATTTTAATTATTCGCAGCCATTTGAGAGACTTGTTGGTTTAGTGGTTCATCCAGGTTGCATAGAGCACCGAGTGCCCAGACCAACGCCCACTTAGAGCAAGTCCTCCTGGATCAAAGAAAGACTTACCCTCCGGTGCTTCAGCTTCGTACTTGAGCTTTTAAAGTCCCAAGGCTCTTCAATCGGAACAACTTTTGCCCCAGTTGAGTGCTGTTAGGCTACGTTTGCTCTTTCTATTTCTGTGGTTAGCTTCGTTTTAAACTTGACTTTGCTAAAACTCAGATTATAGATTGATATTTTTATTTTTCAAATTTCGACCAAGAGTAAATGAAAAACCAGTTGCGCAAGTCATTTAACCTCCGTTGTTAAAATCAATTTAAACTTTTTTACATACATTTAGAGATCATCATCATCATCATCATCATAATCGTTTCCTCTTCTACCGCTGTTCGGTGTGAGGATCCTGCCTGTAGAGTCTGGACCATATGTCTCTTTCCTGTGCCAACTCCATTCTCCTACTCCAGTCTGTCCCACGCCTCCTGCATGCTTCCTTTATACCGTCTCCCAGGAGATGCGGGGTCTTCCTCTGGGCCTTTTCCCTCTGTGCGGGTCTTATACGTCTTCCTGGCACTTCTCTCCGGATCCATCCTAAGAAGATGTCCAAACCGCCTCAGTTTGTGCTCCTCTAGTATGGTCTCCGCCGGTTTGACGTCAAGGTTAGCCCGTATAGTAGCGTTCCGTATCCTATCTCTCCGAGCCTTTCTCTCTATTTTTCGGAAATACCTCATTTCCATGGCCTGGATTTGGCTCCTATGTTTTGAGGTAAGAGTCCAAGATTCTGAGGAGTACAATAGGATAGGAAGAAATGTCGATTTATATACGGCTAATTTGGTCTGCTTTGATACCTCTCTTCTCCCCAGAAAACCTCACCTTACCATACAGAACATCCGCTCCAATTCTCTGGGCCACTTCTTCGTCTATGTAGCCATTCTCATTGAGATGAGCTCCCAGATATTTGAAATTTTCGACTTGCTCTAATCTCTGTTCTCCAGCTCTTAATACCCTTTAGAGATATAAATAAATTGTTGCAGAATTATTTAAATTGATTTGCAACAGAACATGTGTTTTATTAAAATATCCATTATATTATTATATACAATAATCAGTTAGTTTTATCGATTTTTCATCACTCTCCAATAACCTTTACAATTCCGTGTATTGGATGATATTTTTTCTAGAATCTTTAGCTTTCCAACGGTATAATACATCTATATTACTATTCTTATGTTGAAAAGCACAAAAATTGCATACAAAATATGTTTGCACTTATCTCCTTTTATTGTTTATCAAATTCGCTCAAATTGTATACTTATTCGTTATTTATCAATGCTGATAAGATATCTAATTTTTTTAAATCTACAAAAATTAAAGTACTTTAGAAAAGAAAAATTTATATTGTCGGCATTAAAGCCCTGTCAGACTATTTTAACCAGACTGAAACCTACATCGTATTAAATCCCATTTAATTTTACATCATATAGCGAGTTTAATCAAAATCATTAGAACTGTTTTTCAGAAAATCGCAAAAAGGTGCAAAATGCATGGTATAAAGCGTTTCTTCTCGTTAGCTGATTTTGATGAAAAAGTTGCTGTAATATCTCTGGCGTATTTTTGTCTTAAACATGAAATTTCTGTTACGCACGGCTTCAATTTTTGCGCTTGACATACCACGGGAAAGAGGGGAGAGGGGTCGTGGCTGAGTGGCTAGCGCGCTAGTCTCTCATGCTAAAGATTGTGAGTTCGAATCCCAGCCTTTTTTCACTCACAGCCTCTCCCCGGGTATGTGAAACCCGCCAGCCAAATGGTGGCCATTCACAAAATTAGGCGCAGGGAGTGATGACCCTACACTACAAAATGCATCGAAAAACGTGAGTGTCATGTCCCAGGAGAATACACCACGAGGCCCAGGGCCTACACGGCCTGTCGCGTCACTGGAAGAAGAAGAAGAAGAATACTTACCACACCCGGACACACACATAGTTCATCTTTACTCAGGGGACCCTAAAATGTGTATTTCCTGTGAAGCTAGAATTCGAAAATTTTCACGATCGCAATACTTTCCTTTGCTATTGCTATTTCGTATATATGTAAGTGAAAGTAAAAATAACAATTCCAAATATCATCAAAAACTCTTGTGAAGTGAATTATAAAAAAAAAAAAAAAAAAGTTATTATAAGCTAGGTTTTCATTTAAAATAAATCTAAATTATTGTACAAACATTTAAAATTAATAAGAAGTTCCTGATGTAAATAAAATGAAAAATTCATGGTATGAAGTATAACTTCCTTCTAGCCGATTTTGGTGAAAAAGACGGTGTAACATCTCGGACCTATAGAATATATAATATAAATATGAAATTTAAGTTTCGTACAAATTTTCGACCGGTTAGAGAAACTAACGGTATCGGTTAGATAAAAGGAAGTGAAAAAGAAACTAATAATTAATTCTACTAAATAAAATTACAAAAATCTCGTAAGACAGA
Source organism: Piezodorus guildinii (assembly GCA_023052935.1). NCBI lineage: Eukaryota > Metazoa > Arthropoda > Insecta > Hemiptera > Pentatomidae > Piezodorus > Piezodorus guildinii. The sequence goes on along the minus strand of CM041294.1, from coordinate 78,895,232 downwards.
TCGACCGTTATATTTAACCTAGAGAAGTGAGAACAAAAGTTGTTCCCACACTTCCAAGCTGGATTCCCGGTGATCCTTGCCTCTCTCTCAACCCACTTATTTCCCATAAATAAAACTAATTAAAGATAAAAAATAATTTACTTTTTAAATTAATATTATGATTTAATTACTATTATAATTAATTATTTTATGCACGATATGATACTTTCGCTCCAGCGATATATCCAACTTCCTTTCTCTTTCAGATTTGGGTCATTCTCCCCTGATGTGGTTTAGATACAACTCATTGATAAGTCGAGCATATTTCTCAATGGGTCGGTGATAGGTCACGCTACGCTAGTTAATTATAAATGGAAATTAATTATGTCTAATAGTTTTGCCTTCATTAAAAGCCTATATAATTAATCATGAACCTATTTTTATTTATAACTAATTTAAAATCAATTTTTCTTGTGCTCAATTTCTTTTCCCATTCAATTTACACGAACGAAAAGGAATATTTTTCTATTGGGTTTTAAAATAATTTTACAGCGTTTTACTGGTGATTTCAATAAAATATTCAGATTCTTGTAAATATATTTAATCAATTATATATAACCCATTTTTATATATTACATATTTTCATCTTTTAGGTAATTTTTGGTATTTGGTCATCGCCTAGAGTTGAAGTACGACCCGAGTGCAAATCTTCCAAGTCAATATTCCGGTCTTGAACCGAACAATCTCTCGCAGACGGCGATTTCTCATTAGGCATCATGGCCACACAAAATGCAAATTTTTTTTTTCATTTTGAGCAAGCAAAATACCACTTAAAGATAAGGAATGTCGGTATGAACTGGTACATAAAAGCACGTTAACTAATCCTTTTTTCGAATATATAAATATTATCGACCCGAGTAAACATCCTTTATAAATACAGAGAGGATTATATTGAAATAGTAAAAAACGCTACGAACTTATTTGACAATCCAATATTTCGTAGGATATGCTCAATTTTAATATTTTAAGGACTTTTTAAATTATTGTTTTGGGGTTACCTGTAGCATGGAGGTTAGCATAACAGCCTCATATGCCCAAGGTTCCGGGTTCAAACTTGCAGGTGGCCCTAGTTTTTTTTTATGGGAGTAAAGCATCCATAGTTATGCCGTCCTTCGGAGGGAATGTTGAAAGGTGGTCACGAGCCTGCGCGATGTCAGCTACTTGTTAAATATCCCTATCCTTACTAAACCTGGAGAGGCAAAATTTAAGACACCCACTGTAGCACCGTCTGATTAGCCACAGCAACATAAAGGGACGTTGAATAAATAAATAAATAATTTTTTTTTTATTCTAAGCTCAATTAATTCTCGTTAAAAATATTCTAAACATTAGACATATGCGTATGTTGTAATTAAGATACGGTTAAAAATGGACCCCATCACTATAAGTGACTCACATTCGCTGCCATATACCGAAAATTTTCGTATCTTCAGTCCTCTCTTATAATGCATGAAATGCAGAAAAAGTGATCTCAGATTTCTTCCTCTTTTTCCGATTTTCAATCCCAAATCCCGTGGGGCTTAGAAAAAATAAATAAAAACTAAAAATGGAAGAGAAAAACATTTTTGACTCTTTGATTTTAATAACCGACATTTTGTGATAAAATAAAACTTAAAATTAATCCAGATTAAATTGATTCTATTTTATTTTCTTCAAATCTATAATAGGGCACAGACATAGTATCTGGCTACAATAAAATAAATTAATTTTATCAAGCTCAACAATTAATTAAAAAAAATAACCTAAATTTTAATTGTTTTTTTAATGTTATAATGAAAAATTACCAAGACACAATTTGATCCATTAAATGCGATCGGTTAGATTTATATTCATCTAAAGATTATAACACTATTTAGATCTCAATTTAGAAAACAGTCTAATAAAAAATGCTTTACATATGATTTATTTATAAATCTTGTATTTGTAGTAAATGCCTAAAAAAGGAATTATATAAGCGAAAATTTCTATAGGGATGGATAATCGTCGTTTATTTCAATTTGGATACTTCATAGAGAAATATAAAAGAAAGGTTATATAGAGAGAGGTTATATAAAAGAATAGAGGTTTCATAAAAGAATATTCATAGAGGTTATATAAAAGAAATAGAGGTTAAAAGCAATGAAACACTCTGTTTATGATTTTGAATTGTCACTAAGTTGGTTGGTCACTAAGTTACATAATATCTAAGTTTCCTGGTTTTGGGTTGAATTATTTATGATTGTTTGCCATTTTTTTGTTTTAATATTATTTTACGTCTCTTCTTAAATCAAAAGGCTTTTATCCTGAAAATAGGGGAACGCCGCAGCGTGGAGTTTAATTCTAGGCTTTCTGTTGAGTGGCTCCGTTGGAATGGAGTAAATCGTAAATTGAAGTATCTTCTCATTTCCTAACTCTTTTTTCATCTCTCTTGATAATGTGATATGACATTAGAGAATTTAAATCAAATTTAGCAACTTTAAAAAAATCTGGTGCCCCAACACGACTTTCGCTACTCGTTTTTTAAAAATCAAATTAAGATTTTTAACAATTTAAACGAAATAAAATTCAGAATTATTACATTGGATTTTTAAAGAACTTTGATTTCATGTAAACTTATATAAAATCTCGTAAGTCACAATGTGTTGTTCGGATAAATTGAAATTACTGAACCGGCTTTGATCAAACTTCGTAAGTATCTGTGTGTGTTGATAGTTTCTGTGCGTTCTTATTTATAAAACATACATTCACATTATAGTTTCCAGTTATAATAAAGTACATATTACTATATGTTTCCAGAAAAATTATAAGTACTCATTTGAATGACAATCAAATTCCTAACCATCTGGAAGCAAAATCATCTTAATTAAATTAATTAGCAAAGATACTATTCCAATTTATAAGAAATATATTTAAGAATATTGAGCATCGTATCCATGTTTTGTTGGTTCCGTAGACACATGTCCAATTATAATTAGTTTTTAAAAATAATTCGAAGTGTTAATCTTTAAAAACAAAACAAACATAAACGGCCTTTTTTTTTAATCCTAAAAAACACTTTTTTTTTCTGTAGGAAGGCTTCGCCCACAATTGAAGAAAATACGCATCTAAGTTGCAAAATAGTTATGATGATATACAACGGTTATGTTTAAAAGATAAAACGATATTATTGAATAATTTGGATGTGGCTACTTGGTACTGGTATGTAACATTGAGTTAATAAAATTGATATCTGACATGAAATGATAATCTTTTACTTATCATAAACAGAGTGTTTCATTGTTTTTAATCTCTATTTCTTTTATATAACCTCATTCAACATAGTCACTATCAACATCTTTCCGTAAAAAAAATTGTAATATATATATATATATATATATATATATATATATATATATATATATATATATATTATTCACTGTTAAAGAGATAGAGCGTTTAGAGAAGAAATCTAACTGGAAACTAAGCTGTAAATGATAATGCAGGGCGGCGAAGATAATACTCCCGGATCGGTTGTTTACCCGAATAGAAACAGCATATGCGAAATTTTTATTAAAATTATTAAAAAGTTAATTAAAAGAAAAGCAAAGGAAGATTATTAAAAAAAAAAAAAAAATATATATATATATATATATATATATATATATATATATATATATAATATATATATATATATATATAAGATTTCAAAATTTAATATGATACAAATTTAATCCTTGCTTCCTCTTCGTTTCCTGACAATCCTCCGAGGCGTCTGAAAAGAAGATGGCCTTCAGGTCTTCTCGTTTAGAATAGTTACAGGAGTGGTACCATTGGGCAGTTCTTCTACAAGTCTGTTTCATGACATTTTTCTTTTATCATATTTACTTGTTGTGTTAGTACAGTTGTAAATTTCAATAAATAATGTTAAAAAAAAAAGGTCATATTAAGTTCTCACAGTTCTGTCATACTGTATTCTATTACTTCACATTCCTGTTAGTACACCTAATAAATTTTGTCTTGTGAATGCTAAAAGCTATGTATTAATTAAAGGAGCATATATAGTCCATATGGGAGCGGCGTGGTCTAGTGGATAGAGCGCTAGTCTGCTGTGCTCAAGGTCCTGGGTTCGAATCCCGGCTGTGGCAGAATATTATTTATTCTGTTAATTCAGTCGGGGGCGAACTTAGGGTATGGAGACCCTCCTGGGGCAGACCCAGCCTCTATAAAGTGGGTACCCAAATTAATTGGGGAAAAACCTGGCGGCTGAGCGTGATTAAGGCCTAATCACCTCATTGCACAGCCGTTGGCCTAGAAACAGTACGAATCTCTATATGTACTGAGCCCAAGACCCTTCATGGGTTGTAGTGGTACAGGTTTTTTTTATATAGTCCATATTCACAAAGTTTGAAGAGAGACTGAAGTTCACCGCAAATGGGTTTGTTTTTGCAGCTAATGGTGTACGGTTGGAGTGCTTACTAAACTGGAGAGGTTTTACTAAACCCTAAATAATGGAATAGGAAAGTTGGGTTTTTCGTTTTAACGCCATTAAGCTTTTGCACAAATATTATTTTGTAGCTGAAACCTAGTTTTAGGTACTTTTGAGCAATTATTCTTTTTTTTTTTCTTAAATGTAAAAATAATGCTGCTATAAAGTTCTAACATTGTAGAAATTTTTTTTAAAATTTTAAGAGGCAGTACCCTTGGACCCATTCTCTTCACAGTCTATACAGCTGGCATCCCAACCAATCCTAACACTTTCCTTTCTAAGTATACTGATGACACTTGTGTGTTATCAGTCAATTACGATCCTACTATTTAATAGTAACTATTACCTCTCGTAAATACGGGGAGCCCGTGGCTGAATGGCTAGCGCGCTAGTCTTTCTTGCTAAAGTTGTGAGTTCGAATCCCGGTCCCGGCGAGGCTTTTATAAGGATGTAATTAAATGGGGATTCACTCACAGCCTCTCCTCCGGGTATATGAGACCCGTCAGCCAAATTGCTACTCACAAAATTAGGCGTAGGGAGTGATGTCCCTACACTAAAAAATGCATCACGAAACGTGAGTGTAATCTCCCAGGAAATTACACCGCGAGGACTAGGGCTTACACGACCTGTTGTGCCACTAGAGAAGAAGAAGAAGATTACCTCTCAAAACCAACAATCCCACATCAGAGACCTTCAGGTATGGTGTCAGAGTTGGAGAATTAAAATAAAATCAGACAAATCCCACCGGGACTTGGTCATTTAGACTCAGGGGACGTTAAAACGTGTATTTACAGTGAAAACAATGTCAATTTAAAATGAAGAAAATTGGCCGATCACCACCCCTAAGTTGAAAAGGCTTTACCTTCGCTGTTTCTTGCGACGTAACGTTATTGTTTGTTTCCCTCTTCATTTCCATCGCGGTGACTTGATCCCGAAAAACTTTATATTTTTTCTCTATCTCCAATAATGACCGAATTGGAGGCATATAACATCTCCTGTATCATATAAATATCCTCCATATTTTTTTTCAATGATTAATTGTAGTGTACTGATTCTATATAGCAATCTTTTTTTTCTTAATCTTAAAAAAATAACTGGTGTATGGGTTTAAATATTTATGTTTCTTTTGTTCATTTTTTCCTAATTGGTCATTTGTGTCCTGAAAACCACTACCTCCTTTCCTCTATCTTCAAAAGTAACTGAATTATAAGCGTATACATTGGATTTTTTTTAATTTTTTTTTTTATGAATAATCAGTAGCCTGATCCTAAAACTATACTTTTTTTTTTCTTTACCTTAATAAAAACCTAGTTATTCAACATTTTTACTATTGCCTGCAGCATTTCGGAACTAATAGTCTGATATAAACAATGAAGCATTAGGATCATCGTTGGTTGGTTGTTATATTTTTATTGGCACAAAACATCTCGGTCATCAGTGCCAGACACTCATTTTTAGAAACTAATTTAAGGTTAAATAATGAACAATTGTTTTACTAAAAAACAAATAACAACAAATAGTTGAAAAACAATTAACTATAAGAATAATCACTAGTAAGAAAAAATGTAACAGCATTAGCAAAAGATAAACATATATCAGGTTAAATTTAATAAAAAAAAAAAAAAAAAAATATATATATATATATATATTTTTATATGTATGTATATAAATAAAGTTAAAAATTAATTAATTAATTTAGAAAATAAAATAATAATAATTATAATAATTTTAAAAATAATAGTAAAATACAATTTTCAAATCTGCTTGTAAAAGTCCATTTCCGCAAGAAAGCACATCAATTCGTCAATTCCACTTATATCGCTCCCCAAAGTAACCGCGACATTGAGTGGTATTCCCCTTTGGTTCAATTTCCCTGTGTAGAAGGGACATTCCTCGAAAATGTGAGTAACTGTCAGGGCTCCCCCACAATGCCTGGATCATCATCAGGATCATCGTTGGATGACTTGTTATTTTTGTTCCTAATTTCGAAACAAAATTTAGTTCTACGTATATTGAAACCTAAGACTTCAAATTGTCTGGTAGGGTTATTTTTTTCTTTTCTAGGTCTGTTACACAGGTTTACTATTGAAAATAGTAAACTGAGGTAAGTAATCAATTGATTTTTATTCCGTTGCCAATAAAATCATCGATAAAGTATAATGTTATGTGGTATTAATCTTTGGAGCTAGAGCAAACTTCTCTCTCATCCAATCCCTGCTATCCAAATGCTCACAAAAAATCCCGGATATCATTAATTTGTCAGCAATAGAATGATCTGTAATGACCTTAATATCCCATTAATTGAAGACTTAGCCAGAAATATGTATACCTTTTTATACTCCAAACTAGACCTACTTGTCCGTAACATATTATTTTTATGTATTATGGGGAAATCCTCGAGTGAAAAGACGATCTAAGACTACTAACTATAATAAGAAATAGATGTGCTACCAATAGGCAGTGCTTCAGAAAAAAACGTAACAACGTGTTATAACCATACAGGACTTTTCCTTCTCGTATACAGTTGTACATTTTCTCGTAAATCAGCAAAATATCTGGTGAGCTCACCACAGAAAATTTACCTCACCTATCATGTTAAAATTAATTTTTGAACTTTTAGGTCCATATTCGTATCCATGAATGCACGTTTAAAGATTTTCAAGTAATATTATTCAATAAACTTATTTAAAATTGTAAAAGAATATTTTCTGTTAATATGTATAATTTTCCATCAAATTACCGTTTTGTCAGTGTTTTCAGATTTGTTAACCATTGTTTCCTTAAAGGAGCTATGTGTTAATTATATGATTTCCCAGAATGAAATCCATCTTTTTTTTAAAGGTTTAAATGGCAATGCTTTTTCCTTTTTTTTTTTTCTTTTTTTAAAGCTCTAAAAAATGTTCGCATGAATTTAAAAGCATAAAACCTAATGGATTTTTAAGCTTTTCAGCGATAAAAAGCAATAATACTCTTCTCTTTACTGATAAAAGTCTTTTATTCAATAAAATTTTATTATTTCAAAGGTTTAAAAATTCCCATCTTCACTGTTTGTGCCATGAAGAGGCTGTTATAATTATCAAAAATAATAAAAAAAAAAACATGTAGATACATATAATATATATATATATATATATATATAATATATATATATATCATTTAACCTCAAAATAGAGAAAAAAAAATCTGCAAAGTAAGAAAGCAGATATAATTTTGATTGTGCCACCAAAGAAAAATAAGTTATTATGATTTTTAGAGGTAATGATTTCTTTTTTGGTCGTGTTTCCCCCCTTCCCTTATTATTGATATACTTTCAGACATTACCAAAACTGTAAAAAGTCCATAATAAGAAATAATTTCACGATTTCTGATTTATAATTGTTTTCCTTTGACAGATTACAGAGCACATTTCGTAACAGAAGACAGATGTTGAATGTTTTGTTCTGTCGAAACCTTCTTCCTCAATCCACATAAATAAATACAGGTCAATTCTTTTTTTACCGGCTATTATTTTTTTTTTCTTAAAAAAGAAAAGGATAAATCTTTTTCGTCAATAAATGTGCCGGACAGACAATATATTTTGCACTAGTTACTTTTCTAAATTATTTACTATTTGTGTCCTTCTGAATTATAAATAATGCTGTTTTCTTTATTATTTATATTAACTATAACTTTTTATTTTCACTTACCTATTTATTAAATATAAATATATATATATATATATATATATATATATATATATATATATATATATATATATATATATATAATATATATATATATAAAATATACTCACATTTGTGTTAAATTAGATACAACTATAATATAATATTTATCAACAAACGTTTTACTTCTTCGTCAGTACTAGTTGGAATTGTTGTTTTGGAGATAGGCTCAATGCCCTTAAATGTCAGAATATGTATTTTCTAGAATTAATAAAAAAAAATGTATAGAAAAGACTGATTTACTTAAATTGATTAAAAACATTGACTTCGATTCACTGACTAAAGATGGGCATCGTAGGTAATTCTCTTATTTTGACTAAAATTTTATTTTAAATTTAATATTATTTACTTTATTTATTTTGTTTTATTACTGTTTCATTTTATTTGAAACATTATTTTTTTTTAATAATTGTTAAATTTAATACTACTTTCGTTTGTAAATTAATGTATCATATTATCATTCATGTAGTATACTATTAAGGTGTGGAACATGATGTTATAATAAATGGTCCTTATGTGGGGTTACTAGGTAAAGAAAAAAGAAAAAAAAAAAAAGAAGTTTATATATATATATATATATATATATATATATATATATATGTATATATATTGATCTTCTGGTCTCGAGTTTTAATAGCAAACGCACGTTTTAGAATCTCTAGGGTCTAAGTGATTAAGCCCTGCCGCAAAAATTTTGGTTTATGTGTGTGTGCGGTGAGTCTAGCAGGAAAACAAAAATCGTACGAAAATGAATTTTAATATTTAAGACAACTATATGCCTGCGATTCTACATAAATATTTTTACTCAAATCAATGAACTAGAGCTGCCACTATCGATTTTGATGTAAAACTAAATGGGTAAAAATACCTTTGATTTTGTTGATTTGAATTAATCAACCATTTTAGTTTGTTCGAGTTGAGAAAAAATGTTATATATGAAATATATAAAAAATACAAAAGGATTCAGTGGTCAACTGAAGGCGAATCAAATCAAAAATATTATTCCAAGTTTATTTATCTCTTCCGCAAATAAAAATATTAATGTAACAAATAAATTCCTCATCGATAGAACATGCATTATTTAAAGGTATATTTAAATTTGTCAGCGACCGTGTAATATTTTATTCAATACAATTATACGTTGAGGGTTATGTATAACAGTAGCCCCGTCCACACAACGCTGCAAAGACTGTCCTTTTGGGATTAACGCAATCAATCTATCTTATAATGGAGTTACTAAACTAATGAAGAACGTATTTTTCGAGAAAAAAAGCAAGGTCTATTAAAGATAAAAATTGATAAATAAAAATAGTTAAAACACACAATAAACATTTGTATAGTTTGTTTTTAATGATCCCAAATTTTATACAAAACAGATATTGTTGTGGGTTCTTCATTAATTTACATCACTTTATGCAGCTGTGGTTAGTCGGAAAATGCTTCAGTGGGAGTCCTAAATTTTGCCTATCCAGGTTTAATTAGGGTTGCGGTCTTTAACTAGAACCTTACATAGAGCAGACTCGGTCGATTTTACGTGTCTTTAAAATCGCATGGCATAGAAGGCTGTTATGCTACCACTTACATGACAGGTGACCCCAAAAAATAATAGTTATATTTATTGTTGGTTTAAATTTATAAAAATTTCTTTCAAGAGTAAATTTGGTGATGGTTCCAAAAAATTACTGAAACGAAGTCTCCGAAATTAGCTAAAACTTATATCATAGATTTTTCTGATGAATTATATCATTTTTAATTATTTATTTTTTAATTTGTTGTATTATTATTCTTTAGGCCATTTATTGCTCGATTTTATCTTTTATCGCTGCCTTATTGAGGTGTATTGATTCAGACTAAGCTTTATAGCTTTAAATCCAGTACATTTGTCAGAGCTCCGAGACTAAAGGCCACTTGATAAATGGCTATGTCGGATTTCAAAGTGGTCAACTCTCAAACTTGGCACGCTGCGGTTTCTTCTTTTCTCTACCTCTTTATTTTATGTGATACATATCGTGTTGTTATATATTATATAAATTTTCTTTGAAACGTTACTCGCATTCTTTTAATATTTTAATAGTTTGGATATGGTTTGATATTTTTAAGACATGGTATGGTGGAACATTTTAAATACTTTTTGTGTTTCGTTTTCGATTTTAATTAGATGTAGTTTGTAATTTTGGGCTAGAATGCCTACATTGCTCTAGAATAACTAACATAATAAAGGATATATTATATTTTGACAAATTTTAAGTAAAAAAAAAAAAGTTTTTTTTTTAATTTAAATAATTGGAAAAAAATAAAAAAACTTTTCTTAAGTTTATTTTATTAATTCTAGAAAGTACATATTCCCATATTTAAGGGCATTGACCCCATCTCGAAAATATCAATTCCAAACACTACTAACGAAGAAGTAAAAAGTTTGTTGAAAATATTTGATTATAGTTGTAATTTAATTTATTACTTTAACATGAGTGTGTGTATACATAATATATATAAATTTTGTCACTAAAATCCTTGAACTGCCTCACTGTCCTCGACTGGTCCAAAGACATTGGTAGACCAGCTTGTTTGTCTAAATTTTAAAATGTTATCAGAAGTTTATTTTAAGTTATTAAGGAGTTTATGTTTACTTTTTGGAGGATTCCTAAAAAAAAAAAAAAAATTTTTTTTTTTTTTTTTTTTTTTTTTTTTTTTTTTTTTTTTTTTTTTTTTATACAACCATAGCCATTTTTTCATTACTGGTTTTCTTGCACTTATCATTATGAACATTATTGGTAAACGCTTAGGGTTTTTTTTTTTTTTTTTTTTTTTTTTTTTTTTTTTTTTTTTTTTTTTTTTTTATTCGTATTTATTACAATTTGTCATAATAGACAATAATAATAGTGCTACAGGATCTCATTCATACAATATTTACAATATAAACGAAAAGAAAGTCAAATTACATAAAATAAAATCAAAATAAATAAACGTATACAATAACAAAATTTATAGACAAAATAAATACAAATAATTGAAGTTAACAAATAAATAAACAAAACATGTCACATTCATACCTATGTACAATATTTACAATCAGCTCGGGAACCCCGGACGGGGCTTGTCCCCCCACTTGTGGAAGGACAAGCAGAGTCCAAAGGATCCCAGCGCCTTCCTCTCAGCCGCATCACTGGTGAGAGCCAGCGGAAGCTAAGTGAGGGCGCCAGAGCCACAATCACACCGCACATGAGAGGAGAATCTGACCAGTGTCAGAACTCCAGAATAGATTACAATATGTCTCGGGGCCACTGCCGTTTCAACCTTCTGGGAGGGTTGTATGGATGAGTGGAGCTGGATAGGGATTGTGCTTGAGGATTAGGATGATGAATGAGGTTCTGGTGGAATTTGGAAAATTTAGATGGAATCAGGTCTGAAATAAATGGAACATTAAGGTCGTGGTGTAAGGTATAGTTGGAGACATAATAAGGAGCATTTACTATTGTTCGGAGGACTTTGGATTGAAAGGATTGAATGCGTTTGATGTTAGAACGTTTAGCTGTCCCCCACAGTTCAAGTCCGTAGGTCCAGATTGGCTTCAGTATTGTCTTGTAAAGTAATAATTTGTTGTCAACAGTAAGCTTAGATTTTTTGTTTAGTAGTCTGTATAACTGTCCGAATCGTCTGTTGAGTTCTTTTCGTTTAAGTCTTGTATGTGGGTTCCACGTCAATCTTTTGTCTAGTAGTAAGCCAAGATACCGGACTGTGTCTGAGGAAGGAAGTGGTATGGAATTGAAATGAACCATTGGACAGGATTTGCGTCGAAGGGTGAAGGTGACGTGGGTGCATTTGCTTTCATTAACCTTAATACGCCAAGCATTACACCAGTCCTCGATAAGACAAAGGTGTCTTTGCAGGATTAAGGATGCTATTTCGGGATCGGAATTGGATGATAGGATGGCGGTGTCATCTGCAAATGTTGCCAGAAAGGTGTCAGGATGATTAGGAATATCAGCAGTGTAAAGGATGTAGAGGACGGGTCCCAAGACGCTGCCTTGAGGAACACCGGCCTCAATGGGATAAAAGTTAGAAAATTCTACACCACAGCGAACTCGGAAGGAGCGGTTTGAGAGATAGGATCGTAGAATGAGGTATAGAGACTGGGGTAAATGCGTTTTAAGCTTGAAGAGTAATCCGGTGCCATACCCGGTCAAAAGCTTGCGCTATGTCCAGAAACGCACCAGAACAATACTCTTTGCATTCAAGGGCTGAGGAAATATGGTCTACAACTCGGAGTCCTTGTTGAACAGTGGAATGATGAGCACGGAAACCAAATGATGGGAAGGAAGATTTTGTGATTCTAATATAGGCAGGATTCGTTTTAGAAGGAGTTTTTCAAAGACTTTTGAGAGGATAGGGAGTAGACTAATAGGTCTGTAGGATGAAGTGTTGCTGGAAGGTTTACCTGGTTTTAGGAAGAGAATGATTGTGGAATGTTTCCATAAGAGAGGAAAATAGGTGGTGCGAAGGATGCAGTTGTAGATATAGGTAAGGAATATAATAGCTTTCTGTGGAAGTTGACGGAGGATCTGGGGGGTAAGGAGATCATGTCCAGGAGATTTACGGAGGGTCAGTTTCTGGAGAAGATATTTAACCTCAGAGGGATTAATAGCTTTAGGAGGTAGGGAAAGAGGTATTAGTGACAAAAGGAAGTCTTGTACTGCTGCGGTATGATTGCTTTGGGATTCCGGGTGAGGAGTGAATACTTTGGAGAGGTGTGTGGCGAATTCCTCGGCTTTATCTTCATCAGACGCAGCCCAGGAGTCATCACCACGCCGGAGAGGATGAGAAACTTGATGGGATTTTAAAATCTTCTTCGTGACATTCCACAGGGAATTGTCACTAGCTGACAGAGAGGAGAGGTAGGAATTAAAGGACTGGGAACGGAAGATCGCCAACTCCTGCTTCAATTGTCTACAATAGAAGTTATAGGAGCGGCGATCTGTTGGGTGTCGGGTGCGCTGCCATAATGATCTGGCACGGCGTTTTGCATGGATTAGGTCTGGAAGGTGTTGAGGCAAATGGTTTTGGTGAGGAGTTATATTGGAGTGCTTAGGAGAGGAGGCAGTCCAGACAGCTTGCTGAATGGCGGTGGTGAAGGAGTAGACGGAATCGTCAAGGTCTTCCGGGGTTTTGAGGGTCGCTCTGAGGTTAATATTATCGGTCAGGATTTGGCGAAATAGGTTCCAGTTGACAGGTCCTCGGATAAATGATGGTGAGATAGGTTTTGGAATTGGAGTGAGAGATACTTTTAGGATCAGTGGACTATGGTCTGAGGATAGTTCATCAAGTCGAGCTACAGATAAGTTGAGGGAGCCTAATCCGCTGTGAATGAAGAAGTCAAGGATGTCAGGATTACGGTTGGGATCGGTTGGCCAGTAGGTAGGGGAATCAGGAGGTAGGAGATTGAAATGACGGGAGTTGAGTGCAGACAGCAAATTTCGTCCACGAGAATTCGTGGTTCTCGAACCCCACTGTTGATGCTTGGCATTTAAGTCTGCACCCAGAATGAAATGATTTCCTAAGGAATTTAGAAAGGATACAAATTCGGTGTTGGAAATGGAATGTTTGGGAGGGCAATATGCTGATGTAAGGGTTACCGGAAAGAAAAAAGTTTTGATCACTATGGCTGTGGTTTGTAGGAAATCATAGGTAGGAAGTGGGAGTAAGTGATGAGAGAGGGACTGGTGCACAATGACAGCAGTACCGGCATGGGCTTTGCCGTCTGGGTGGTCCGTACGGTATGTCACGTATTGAGGTATTTTGAAGAACTGTTTAGTGGTTAGTCTAGTTTCAGTAATAAGTGCTACGTCAACGTTTTTGTCTTGCAATAAAGCTGTAAGTTCGTCAGTATGATTTCTAACACCATTCGCATTCCATAGGAGAATGGATAAGGAGTTAGGTGAAGTCATTTAAGGTTTTTTTAAGGAAGGGATTAAGTTTGATACAAGATTAGTAAGTAGTGATAGTTGCGGCATAACGAGGGATTTGATTTCAGTGATGAAGGATGTCATCAAACTTGTAAGGTCTGAGACATTTGAAGGAGGAGGAATGTGAGAAATTTGATGCGGATGGGGTTTTTGAGGGTTGGGTAAATTTTGAGGAATAGCTGGTTGTGGAACGGGTTGAGGATTTTGAAGTGTGCGTTGCTCCGGCAGGGCCTCGGCCTCTTTGTTCTGGTTCCCACCTCCAAGTAGATGGGCAAATGTTACATTGGAATCAATGGTTTTCGAAGGTTGTCTTCTGCTTCTGATCGGTTCAGCTGTTTCATCCAGATTCTGGGGTTTTTGGTATCTGCTTTTGAGGTTCTTGTAGATTTGACATCCCTTGTAGCTAGCCGGGTGGTCCTTGAGGCACAGAGCACAAACAGCGGGTGTTGATCTTGGTCTTGTACATTCTTCTGACTTATGTTGTTCACCGCATTTCACACAGCGTGGTATGTGGTGACAATAACTTCTGGTATGACCATATGCCTGACAATTGTGGCACTGAACTATTTCTTTCTTAGTGTAAGGTTTTTCAACTCTTACACTAGTATAGTATAATCTATTGAGGTCATAAATTTTTTCAACTCCTGCTGATGGTTCCAAGTCCACAAAGGATAGAGGAAGTGGAATTTTATCTTTTAGGACGTTGGTGACTTGTCGCACTTTATACCCCATCTCCGTCAGTTCTTCTTGGATAGCTGCTGCTGGTGTCGAAGGGTGCAGGTTTCTAATTACAACCCTTAAAGCTCTCTCCTGGCGTAACTGATATGTATGAAAATCAGCTTTGGTCTCAGTCAGATATTTTACTATTTTTCTGTAGGTTTCGGCGGTAGTCGGGGATATTTTAGTATCACTGGTTCTACTTATACAATAATAACTGTTAGGATCGGTTAATTTATTTAGATGCGCACACAGTAGTTGAAAGTTTCTAATATTAAAATAAAAAAATAAAAAAAAAATAAATAAAAGAAAGATAAGGAAAAGAAAAGCAAGCCCGAGCTTGCCGAGCTAGCGGCAATCAGCTGATCAGTTACCCTCCTTTCACTTTTTCGTGATTGTACAAAGTAAATTATAACTTTGCTTACCGAAATTTCTCCAATATTCACTGATGTAGTATTCCTGAGGTCTAGTGATGTTTTCCAGACTGAACACAAGCAAATTCCTACTGAAAAAGGCAAAAATCTGAGAGACGAAGTAACGTATGACTGTTATCATCGAGCGCATCAGCTGATCTCCGCTTAGGGTTTAGCCCCACCATATTGCGTTCCATCATAATCCGAAATGACAACATAGATTTAAAAAATATTATACTATTTCATTTAATTTCGAGTTCAATATTCAATGTTATTATTTGTTTATATGTAAGCATATATTTATCATTTTTTTACTATTAGCATAAACATTATTATCGAAATCTTTGATTTTAACAATTGTTTAAATAGAGTGACTCAATAATAAAACGCTGCAAATTATTTCACAATGGTTTATTATTTCCAAATAACTATATTAGGGTATAGCTGTTTATAGGCAATAAAGTAATATGAAAAGCACTAAATAATTCTAAGGAAAATGGCATATCAAAACTGCTAATTTCAAAACACTATATCTCTGCTAATTATTAACCAATTTCAATGATTCTTTTTTTATTTTGTAGGAAATATTATTTTCTAATTTTCTTTTGTCGATTATGAAGGTTCATTATTGAAAATAACTAACTAAAAGCATTTATATATACTGCGTTACTATTTCATTTTCTCTTTTTTTATTTTCATTCAAATAATTCAAAACAAAATTTCCTGATTCCAGAACACCCATTTTCTTTTCTATCAGCAATAATAACCGAGTTATCGGGGAATCACATGTCTTACAAGTTGTGGTTTGACAAATAAGATTTTTTTTTCTCTTTGTTCATTGCGTTGTCTTGATCTCGAAAATCTTTTCGATTTTTCTCTATCTTCAATAGTTGTAGAATTTTGGTGAAATTGCATCTATTATAATTTGTGACTTGAATAAACTGATCGATTTTTTTATTTTTATTTTATTGCGCTTTATTAATTCTAAAACTCAATACGTATTTTTCTGTATCTTCAAGCAGAATTTAATTATAGTCGTATTAATGTGTAAAATTACTTTTTTTCATTTATTTTTTCTCTTTTTTTAAAAATCATCATTCGTTGTTTTTCGGTTAAAAAATAGTAATAATTTTTTCTCCATCTTCAAAAATAACTGAGTTATTGAATTAAATCACTTTTAATCGGCTGCCTTTTTAGAAAATATGTGTCATGAACTCTAGATGTTAGGATCATCGTTGCATTCCCTAGTATTTTGTGGCTAGTTAAAAAAAAAAAAAAAAAAATGGTACAGTAGTTTCAGGAAAATTTCGCGTACGGAGTACGAGGAACGGCGGACTAACGGATTTTATTTTTTTTGTTATTCGGGTTCTTGAAATTAGGGGGCATCTTGAAACGCAAGCCCTCAAAATTTGGGTGGGGATAATTAAGACGTTGATTTCCAAAAGGTACTAAAGGACATTTTTTACAAAATTAATTTTTTTACATATTTGCATTCTCATCACTTAAATGTATCTAAATATCCTATTTGATTTTATCTAATGTACACTTAAGTCCTTTATCTACGCAATTTATAAATATAATTATTTTCTAAAGGAACTAATTACACATTTATTTTCGTTCCAAATTATACCAAAACATCTCATTTCATAACTTTAATATGATGTTATTAATATACTAAAAAAACAATTCTAGATTTTAATGCTAACAGAATCAAATTAGCTAATTTAATAATATAATAAATAGTGATTTTTGGCCCCCCTGTAAAATTTCCTAGAATGGATATAGTACCTTTTGGAAATCAAATTTAAATAATTGGAAAAAAATAAAAAAACTTTTCTTAAGTTTATTTTATTAATTCTAGAAAGTACATATTCCCATATTTAAGGGCATTGATCCCATCTCGAAAATATCAATTCCAAACACTACTAACGAAGAAGTAAAAAGTTTGTTGAAAATATTTGATTATAGTTGTAATTTAATTTATTACTTTAACATGAGTGTGTGTATACATAATATATATAAATTTTGTCATTAAAATCCTTGAACTGCCTCACTGTCCTCGACTGGTCCAAAGACATTGGTAGACCAGCTTGTTTGTACTTATAGTGTCTCAATATAATTATATGTTTACCAGATGATTACTGTTAACCAAATATAAAATGTAATGAATGATATAATATTATGCTAACCATCTATAAATAATATAATATAATGTTAACCAAATATAAAGAGTTTGATACCCATTGAAGGAGAAAAGAGTAAACAATTTTTTTAAATGTAATTTTTTTTTTTTAACATGAGAACAGTAATATAGATGTATAATATCCCGTTGAAAAGCGGAAAAACGAAGTTATTGATGTAGATAATAGTATAATATTTTATTTAACGAGATACATGTTTCTTTCCAAAGCCAATCCGATTCTTAAACGTTTTTTCATCTCTAACATCGTTTAAAAGTTCTTAAATTGATTTTAACAACGGTGGTAAGCTGGATTGTGTGTTGCGCGTACCAGATTTTTTAAAATTTAAAATATATAATATATTGTAATTATCTATACTAAAGCTTTTATTTATTTATTTTTTTTTAGTGATCGTCGATTGTTTTGTTTGGTTGGTCAGGAACTTATAATTTTACATATTCTGCTACCTATATTATCGTTGAAGTAATTTCAGTTTTTCTTCCAGTATTTTTTGTAAGCAGAGAGGAATGTCACTGTTATTACTTTTTTTTGTTTCTAAATTATGGTTTTTGAATTAAAATTCTGAAAAATTTCCGGTGGATTTCTATATTATACCTCACCGCGGAGGTCTCAGGAGGTCTGAATATACTTCCCAGGCAGGCCGGTAAGGGCTTAGAGATTATCCCTATGAAATTCTCATCTGCAGATGCTAAGGGGATTTGGATCCTGAGGATGTTGGAGGGTGGCGGGGCAGGAAGTTGGTACGATAGCCTATCGACCGGTTCCCATCCTATTTATAACCCATTAATCGGTTTTCAATTAACATTTTTTGCCGATAGAGTTCCTTGTTTATTTAATAATTTTTAAACATCCCTAAAATAATAAAAGCAAGGAATTATTAGGGTGATAGTGAGCCGCCCTAGCATCGCTCTGCTGCAATTTGAATGTGAAATGAAATGAAAAACTACACCCGAAAAGGACTAATTTACTATTTCAAAGGATATGCCCGATTTTCATATTTTAAGGACTGTTTTAATTTTAATTCGTTTGTTTTTTCATTCTAAGTCAAAGTCACCATTCTCGTTGAAAGGATTCTTAACAATTGACATTTATTGTAACCAGGATACGATTCAAAATGGAAGAGAATTATGAGCATGGGTATTTTCTTAAAGATATTTTAAACCAGATTACATATTTTTTCCCCTCTCTCTCCACATCTTCCTCGTGGGTACGACACTGTTCTACCAAATGCAGAGTTAGTTGTTTGGGACAATACTCGCAGAAGACTTAAAAGAAGCTGGATAAGGAACCTTCTAAGCTAAATCTGTAATAGGAAGCACGCCAGGATGAGGTGCCGCTGGGCATCTTCTCTCCATCATGCCTACCACGCCTAATATCATTCCTTCATCATCACATTCGCTGATTGTCAAAAGTTTATTGACAGGTGTGAATTAAAACGTTTGAAGATTAAAAAAAAAAAAATAACAACATATGTCTTGTTATTTTATGAGTGTGGCGTTTGAGAGAAAATTTATTGTAATTACCAATTTCCTTTATTAATGGCTTTTTGGAGACTGGTATTTTAATGAAGTTGGAGTATGGGCAAATAGTTTAACTGTAGGAAGCTGCAAGTCTTGGAGCATAGAGGATATTTTAGTGTAGCGGGGTAATTATTAATTATCCGCTTTGACAGGTTTTGAATTCTTTCATGTTTTTGATTAGTTATTAGTCAAGCAGGTTGAGCTCCAGACTAGCGAGGCGTATGCGATTAACGGGTTTAATTAATTAATTTATTATATATATATATTATATATATATATATATATATATATATATATATATATATATATATATATATATATATATATATATATATATATTGTGGGGGCAGCCAAATTTTCTAAAATCAAACGCATTCAATCCTTTTAATCCAAAGTTCTCCAACAATAGTTAATGCTCCTTATTATGTCACCAACCATACCTTATACCACAACCTAAATATTCCATTTATTTTGGACATTATTCTATCAAAATACTCCGAATTCCATCAGAACCTTATTTATCACCCCTATCCGCTAGCTCAATCCCTATCCAGCTCCACACACCCTTATAGGGGGATATAAGGTTGAAACGGTAGTGGCCCCGGGACCTCTTGTACATTGGAGAGGATTGTATGACTTCTAGAATTTGTAAATATTTCATTAATTCTGTATAGTTTATTTATCACTATTATCATTGTCCTGAGAAGGACAGATTGTAATATTCAATAAACAGGACTAGGGCTCAAAAGTTATATACATACTTTTTTTTCGCTATATCAATTTTTCTATTGATACGATCTGTAAATGTAAGAGGTTTGTCTAAGGTTAGGCCTAAGTACTGTACGGATTTTGACCACGGGATGGGAGCTGAATATATCTTGATTTGGTGGGTTATTTGGGGACGACGTGTAGTGAAGAATTTAGTGAATTTTAGAATTTCTTGTATAGAATATTAATATATTGATAGAAAGCCAAAGATTTAAAAATAAAAATTAAAGAAGGTAATGGAGAGTACACATACTTAAGTAATAACTTTTATTGTTACATTATTTAATCTATAAGAAATATTTTATTCAAATTTCAAATTTGACTATATTTATATGTTCTAAGTACCCCTGTCTTTAGCAAAAGAAGTGGACAGAACCAACGAGCTCCGGTTTCCCATCAGGACTATTCATCCAGGAAAGCTCAGACAATTACTCCCTTTTGGGAAGGCCTATGCAAAGAAGATGAAAAAATAAATAAGGAAAAGAAAAAAATAAATAAGGAAAAGAAAAATAATAATTTATTTTATTTAAAATTGCGAGAATACGATTTTTTGTTTTTGTTTGTTACAATTATTGCATAAATAATGGCTATTTTCATTTCATTTCATATGTTCTAAAATTTACTTCAACAAGCAAAGTAATTGAAACTTGTGTGATGCTTACATGAAATTTTTATATGGTTTTTATGTTAACATTAATGATTCATTAATCTATGTTTGTTTATTTATTTAACGTCACTTTATGCTACTATGGCTAATCGGACGATGCTACAGTGGGAGTCCTAAATTTTGCCTATCCAGGTTTTATTAGGATAGAGATCTTTAACGAGTACCTGACATCGCACAGGCTCGGGACCACCTTTTAACGGCGTAACCAAGGATTTTTTACTCCCATTAAAAAATCCTAGGACCACCTGCGGGTTTGAACCCGTGACCTTATTTATTAATCTATATCATGCTTGGAAATTATTCATTAAGCTAGTATCATTTTATTATTACATAGTATCAATTTATCAGTCGATAGTTAGCCAGTGGGAACAAGTAGGTCAGACTCGATGAAAGCTCGGGTATAAATTTGAATTACAAATATGACGGGGTCAATCAGGGAATATTTACTGCGGGGTGTATTCTATCTCGTTTCGGTTTATATTGTATAAAATTGAAGAGGAAATTTGAGATTTATTTGGAATGTGTATTTGAAATTATTCAAGTTCAGCTTTGCATTAAAAACAAGACCGAATAATATTTATTCATCAAATATTAGATTCTGTAAATATGAATGTTATTAGGAATAGATAGATCGATCAGTTCAAAGTCAGCTAAAAGCAATTCATATATTGTATATTTATATTATTATTACTTGTGATATTGTGGAATAATTTTTGTTTAAAAACTACTAAATATGCTTAAATTCGAATTGAGTAGATTTTAATAAAACGTTTATTCACTTTCGTTGGAAACATATTATTTAGATTAAATAATATATCTATATTAAATTGTTATTTTCTATTCGTCACTTTAGAGGAGAACAGCTGGAGTTATAAGTTACAACATATAACCCCAACTCGTTCAGTGATTTAATAAGTTTTACTCAAGAAATAAGTGTTTAATCCTGTTATAAACTATGAATCTCAAGAATCTTAGCTCCTCTGTCAACACTGAATCTATCATAGACCAGAATGCGACGAAACCAGGTAACGAAGGTAAGACCTTTGCCTCAATAACCTCTAAGAAAGTAGAATCATTCCCGAAGCGAGACCAAGCTATTGTTTTTAACAGTATTGATGGCATTAAAGTAATAGAATATCTAGAGAAACTATCAGAGTTCATTACTCCAAGGGACATTAGGTATGCCTCAAGAATTTCCAACAACCGCATCTGTATTCACCTTAGTTCTAAAGATCACGTGGATAAATTAATAGAGGCAAATACTTCCTTGAAGCTAGGGGATAATATAATACCAATTAGAAGGCTGATTAACCCTGCTAAAAGAATATTAATATCCAATGTAGAACCATGCATCCCCCACATTGCGATATAAGAGGCATTGATACAATTTTATTGGTTACGCCTGTGGCACCAGTTCAATTCCTGTCTGTAGGTGTCCAAAACTCTGTTTTTTCCCACCTTTTAAGCTGGAGGAGACAAGTTTATATCACTCCTGAAAGTCGCGAAAATCTCCCAGAATCTCTAGTTATTAAAACCGAAGAGGTCGACCGAAGGGTCGTTCCGTGTATTCTTTAATGAGGATACAGGGGCGTGTTATAGGTGCAAAAAAGAGGGGCATTTCACCTCACAGTGTCTATTAAATAAATTTTAAATCTGTCAAATAAATTCAGTTGATCCCACTGACGTTTCACCTTCTATCGAGGAACAGGTTAACCAACGGGTACCAGATGGTGGCTTACCTAACGTAAATCAAAATTTAATACCAATAGAGCAACAAACCACCGCAGACAGCGCTAGTGTCGGTCTGAATCAAACACCGGTGGTAGGTAATAGTAATACAATTACTACAAGCAACCAGACTAGTTCCGACAAAAATACCCTAGCTGACACATTACTCCCTATAAAACAACTCCTTGATGCACCGGATAAAAAATATCCTCTTTCGTTTACTCAGTTAGTTACTTACGCTGCTAGAAAATTCCATCATGGCTGAAGATCCAGTATCAGCAACCATGGAAATAACAAACGATCTGGATTCTACAATTAAAATGTTTTCCGACCTATACCCTTCTCTTCCTACAAAAAGTTTAAAAAAACCAGGTTTACTAAAGTCATAAAAGCACTTCAGAATCATATTAAGAACACATATGTTATAGATAAAAATGATGATACGCAGATATAATCTTACATGTTAAATACAACCTACCGCTTTTTTATCTTCATTATCTTTTTCTAATAAAACACATTTTAATTCTTAATTGGAACTGTGATGGTGTATTTCACCATTTTAATGATTTACAATATTTAATATCCTGATATAATCATTCAATAGTTTCTCTTCAAGAAACCCATCTAAAAGACAACCAATCCACCTTACAACAAACCTATCACTGCATCAATAGGACTACCTCTCGGTCAGCTCGGGCTAGCGGTGGGGCGCTCTTGCATTTCAAAAAGGTATCGGTTACACTGAGATTAATTTAAATTCTAAATAGAAGCTTTAGCCGCTGTTGTCCACCTTCCTGAACAGTTCACGATCTGTTCGATTTACTTACACCCTACTGACACAGTTACTTACAATGATTTACGTGACCTCCTTCTCGAACTTCCATCTCCATTCCTTTTGATGGGGGATATGAACGCCCACAGTCCGACATGGGGCATTAATAGGAAAACGGATGCCAGGTGCAAAATTATTGAGTCTATAATAGATGAATTCTCCCTAATATTGTGTAGCCCGAGCGAACCCTCTTTCTATAGCTGAGATCATCAATCTTGGACCTCCATTGACCTCTGTTTAGCCTCTCGTTCATTTCCTAACATCCCTCAGTCTTATTTTCATTGTGATCTCGCCGGCTGTGATCATATGCCTCTTTTGCTATCTCTGGAAATCTTCCTAATACTCCCACACTTTGTTGGAAAATGGAGGATCGACAAAAATGATTGGGATCAATATACACGAACCTGTCATGACCATTTTAAATTCTTTAAAATTTCACAGCTCGAACATTGAAATTTCTATTCAATTAATCGGAGTAACAGATCGATAACTACTGTTCCGGACCAGATTCATATTGACTTTATTAAAAAGTCTCCTACAGCTCGGGCTACACAATATTAGGGAGAATTCATCTATTATAGACTCAATAATTTTGCACCTGGCATCCGTTTTCCTATTAATGCCCCATGTCGGACTGTGGGCGTTCATATCCCCCATCAAAAGGAATGGAGATGGAAGTTCGAGAAGGAGGTCACGTAAATCATTGTAAGTAACTGTGTCAGTAGGGTGTAAGTAAATCGAACAGATCGTGAACTGTTCAGGAAGGTGGACAACAGCGGCTAAAGCTTCTATTTAGAATTTAAATTAATCTCAGTGTAACCGATACCTTTTTGAAATGCAAGAGCGCCCCACCGCTAGCCCGAGCTGACCGAGAGGTAGTCCTATTGATGCAGTGATAGGTTTGTTGTAAGGTGGATTGGTTGTCTTTTAGATGGGTTTCTTGAAGAAAACTATTGAATGATTATATCAGGATATTAAATATTGTAAATCATTAAAATGGTGAAATACACCATCACAGTTCCAATTAAGAATTAAAATGTGTTTTATTAGAAAAAGATAATGAAGATAAAAAAGCGGTAGGTTGTATTTAACATGTAAGATTATATCTGCGTATCATCATTTTTATCTATAACATATGTGTTCTTAATATGATTCTGAAGTGCTTTTATGACTTTAGTAAACCTGTTTTTTTTAAACTTTTTGTAGGAAGAGAAGGGTATAGGTCGGAAAACATTTTAATTGTAGAATCCAGATCGTTTGTTATTTCCATGGTTGCTGATACTGGATCTTCAGCCATGATGGAATTTTCTAGCAGCGTAAGTAACTAACTGAGTAAACGAAAGAGGATATTTTTTATCCGGTGCATCAAGGAGTTGTTTTATAGGGAGTAATGTGTCAGCTAGGGTATTTTTGTCGGAACTAGTCTGGTTGCTTGTAGTAATTGTATTACTATTACCTACCACCGGTGTTTGATTCAGACCGACACTAGCGCTGTCTGCGGTGGTTTGTTGCTCTATTGGTATTAAATTTTGATTTACGTTAGGTAAGCCACCATCTGGTACCCGTTGGTTAACCTGTTCCTCGATAGAAGGTGAAACGTCAGTGGGATCAACTGAATTTATTTGACAGATTTAAAATTTATTTAATAGACACTGTGAGGTGAAATGCCCCTCTTTTTTGCACCTATAACACGCCCCTGTATCCTCATTAAAGAATACACGGAACGACCCTTCGGTCGACCTCTTCGGTTTTAATAACTAGAGATTCTGGGAGATTTTCGCGACTTTCAGGAGTGATATAAACTTGTCTCCTCCAGCTTAAAAGGTGGGAAAAAACAGAGTTTTGGACACCTACAGACAGGAATTGAACTGGTGCCACAGGCGTAACCAATAAAATTGTATCAATGCCTCTTATATCGCAATGTGGGGGATGCATGGTTCTACATTGGATATTAATATTCTTTTAGCAGGGTTAATCAGCCTTCTAATTGGTATTATATTATCCCCTAGCTTCAAGGAAGTATTTGCCTCTATTAATTTATCCACGTGATCTTTAGAACTAAGGTGAATACAGATGCGGTTGTTGGAAATTCTTGAGGCATACCTAATGTCCCTTGGAGCAATGAACTCTGATAGTTTCTCTAGATATTCTATTAATTTAATGCCATCAATACTGTTAAAAACAATAGCTTGGTCTCGCTTCGGGAATGATTCTACTTTCTTAGAGGTTATTGAGGCAAAGGTCTTACCTTCGTTACCTGGTTTCGTCGCATTCTGGTCTATGATAGATTCAGTGTTGACAGAGGAGCTAAGATTCTTGAGATTCATAGTTTATAACAGGATTAAACACTTATTTCTTGAGTAAAACTTATTAAATCACTGAACGAGTTGGGGTTATATGTTGTAACTTATAACTCCAGCTGTTCTCCTCTAAAGTGACGAATAGAAAATAACAATTTAATATAGATATATTATTTAATCTAAATAATATGTTTCCAACGAAAGAGAATAAACGTTTTATTAAAATCTACTCAATTCGAATTTAAGCATATTTAGTAGTTTTTAAACAAAAATTATTCCACAATATCACAAGTAATAATAATATAAATATACAATATATGAATTACTTTTAGCTGACTTTGAACTGATCGATCTATCTATTCCTAATAACATTCATATTTACAGAATCTAATATTTGATGAATAAATATTATTCGGTCTTGTTTTTAATGCAAAGCTGAACTTGAATAATTTCAAATACACATTCCAAATTCATATCAAAATCTACGAATCCTCTAGAAATCTTAAAACAAAGCTTTCTAGCTCTCTTATCCACCTATCAAGATTATACATGTATTTATACTGACGCGTCTAAACATCTAGATAAAGTCGGTTGTTCGGTCGTTTTACCTGATGAGACCGTTCGGTACAGTCTCTCTCCCATTTATTCGGTATTACACGTCCGAGCTCTTTGCTCTTTACCTATCTTTGACGTTAATTGAAGACTTAACCCACAGTCAGTTTCTAATTTGCAGTGACTCCTATACAGCTCTCCAGGAAATCCAAAATTTTCATTATTCAGAAAATCAATTAATATTTCACATTTCGAATTTAATATTTAAAACAAAAAGAACGATTATATTCCTCTAGGTGCCAAGCCACGTAGGAATTACAGGGAATGAACTGGCTGAAACAGGCGCAAAAGAAGCAAGTTCCATCTTTCCTATTCCCAACGTTCTGTTCTCCTTCTCGCTCTGTGAAATTTTGAACGACATTCAGCGATACTCGTAGTAGAGTTAAATTGCTCCTCCCGAGCAGTTTTGTTTGGGTCAAGGAATTTAAAATAATTGTATAGTATTGCTCCACAGTTTGTTGGTAAGATAAAATATACATCTAGTAGTGTTATATCACTCCAAGTGGAGGAATTTGTTGGTCTCCTAGATCGGATAGTATTAAATGCAAGAGGACGAAGACCGATAGTGATTGCTGAAGACTTCAATGCTTGGGCGACCGAGTGGGGTAGACAATCGACAAATAGGCGAGGAGAACTTCTATTGGAAGCCTTTGCTCAGATGCTGGACTCGGTGCTGGCAAATAACAGTACGGAACCTACATTCGTAAAGGGGGGTAGGAGCTCCATCATTGACTTGACATTCATCAGTGAGTCCCTACAAGTAGTTGGCAGGACAGTCGATGGAAACTCCGGAATTTTGATAGAGAATCCTTCAAAATAATGATAGGGACACCGTGTGAGCTCATAGAAACAGCGGAAGACAAAGCCCACCAGGTAATGAACCTGATGAACGCAGCTTGTGACGCAGCTATGATACGTGCCAAAACAGGTGTAAGTCGACCACCAGCCTTCTGGTGAAATGATTTAATCGCTGAATGTCGTTCAAAATTTCACAGAGCGAGAAGGAGAACAGAACGTTGGGAATAGGAAAGATGGAACTTGCTTCTTTTGCGCCTGTTTCAGCCAGTTCATTCCCTGTAATTCCTACGTGGCTTGGCACCTAGAGGAATATAATCGTTCTTTTTGTTTTAAATATTAAATTCGAAATGTGAAATATTAATTGATTTTCTGAATAATGAAAATTTTGGATTTCCTGGAGAGCTGTATAGGAGTCACTGCAAATTAGAAACTGACTGTGGGTTAAGTCTTCAATTAACGTCAAAGATAGGTAAAGAGCAAAGAGCTCGGACGTGTATACCGAATAAATGGGAGAGAGACTGTACCGAACGGTCTCATCAGGTAAAACGACCGAACAGCCGACTTTATCTAGATGTTTAGACGCGTCAGTATAAATACATGTATAATCTTGATAGGTGGATAAGAGAGCTAGAAAGCTTTGTTTTAAGATTTCTAGAGGATTCGTAGATTTTGATATGAATTTAAAAGAAAAATCGAAGGTTGCTGGGATACTTGTCCAAGGAGGTAAGGGGTTTGGAGCGGAAACGTAACATTTTAGAAAATGATGTGTGTCAAAAGGTGGGAGGGTAAGTTATATCGTGAAAAGTCAAAGAAGTCCGGCGTTGTTTTTAAGCGACCTAGAAATTTTAACAGAAGATAATGCCTACGCAGCTCTAGGGGTCACTCATCGGCTTCCCACAGTATGCTACTGATAGGACTAGTCCTGAAAGCCCCGGTTGCCCTACGAATCATTGCGTGGTGAATAGGATCCAACCATTTTTATGGATGCATCCCTGTAAACGTCGCAAGCGTAATCAGAGACTGGCCTTTACAAGCACCTATATAGTCTCAGCAGGGAGATTCTATCGCAGCCAAAGATTGAACCTGAGAGAGTTTTCATAATATTGCATCTTTTAGATAGTTTAGCTAAAAGAGCATCAATGTATAGTCTCCAGGTCAATCGAATGTGACTCCTAAATATTGAATAGAGTCAGACCTATTCAGACGACGATTCCCAAGGTAGACTGAAAATGGCTGTGCACAATTCCGTATTCTACAGAAATGGACTGCAGTTGATTTCATGAGGCTAAACCTAAAACCATGACTAGAGGCCCAGGTTTCCAGATTTTGTAGTGTTCCCTGAATCACATGTTCTCCAAATTTTACGTCGGTAGAGCTATAGTAAATCAGTAGGTCATCCGCGTATAGTGCGACTCTAACGGGTCTTGTTATGAAATTTCATATGTCATTATTGGCAATGTTAAAAAGGGTAGGGCTTAAGACATACCCTTGTGGTACTCCGTTAGGTAAAATTTTCAGAAAATGTGGAGCCAGCTCGAACATTGAAATTTCTATTGGTAAGAATTTTTTTAATAATTGAGCGGAGGTTACCTGAAATGCCCCAATGCTGTAAAGATTCTAAAATGTTGGTTCTCCGACACGAATCGAAAGCGCTTTCCAGATCTAAGAATACATGCCGATTTTTAGCAAATGATGATTTTAAGAATTCGTTAAATTTGAAAAGAAGGTTTGTGGTTCATTTGTATTTTCGAAACCCACATTGTTCTTTGTCCAGTATTTTCCGAGTTTCTAACACCCAGAGAAGGCGGTGATTAATCATTTTTTCGGCCAACTTCCATAGAACCGATGTAAGTGCAACAGGTCTGTAGCTTTGAATTAATTTCGGGTCTTTATTGGATTTAAGTAAAGGAATTACGGTTGCCGATGACTATGTTCTGGGGAAAGATTTATTGGTCCACAAATTATTAATCAATCGGAGTAACAGATCGATAACTACTGTAGGAGACTTTTTAGTAAAGTCAATATGAATCTGGTCCGGACCTGGAGATTTCGAACAAGAAGTATTTATACTGTGTTGAAGCTCTTCCATTGTAAAAGGTAAGTTGTACGCCTCGGAATCATGATTAGAGATAATGGTCGGTTGTCTAAAACCATGACTAGAGGCCCAGGTTTCCAGATTTTGTAGTGTTCCCTGAATCACATGTTCTCCAAATTTTACGTCGGTAGAGCTATAGTAAATCAGTAGGTCATCCGCGTATAGTGCGACTCTAACGGGTCTTGTTATGAAATTTCATATGTCATTATTGGCAATGTTAAAAAGGGTAGGGCTTAAGACATACCCTTGTGGTACTCCGTTAGGTAAAATTTTCAGAAAATGTGGAGCCAGCTCGAACATTGAAATTTCTATTGGTAAGAATTTTTTTAATAATTGAGCGGAGGTTACCTGAAATGCCCCAATGCTGTAAAGATTCTAAAATGTTGGTTCTCCGACACGAATCGAAAGCGCTTTCCAGATCTAAGAATACATGCTGATTTTTAGCAAATGATGATTTTAAGAATTCGTTAAATTTGAAAAGAAGGTTTGCGGTTCATTTGTATTTTCGAAACCCACATTGTTCTTTGTCCAGTATTTTCCGAGTTTCTAACACCCAGAGAAGGCGGTGATTAATCATTTTTTCGGCCAACTTCCATAGAACCGATGTAAGTGCAACAGGTCTGTAGCTTTGAATTAATTTCGGGTCTTTATTGGATTTAAGTAAAGGAATTACGGTTGCCGATGACCATGTTCTGGGGAAAGATTTATTGGTGCACAATTTATTAATCAATCGGAGTAACAGATCGATAACTACTGTAGGAGACTTTTTAATAAAGTCAATATGAATCTGGTCCGGACCTGGAGATTTCGAACAAGAAGTATTTATACTGTGTTGAAGCTCTTCCATTGTAAAAGGTAAGTTGTACGCCTCGTTGTTCGAGCTGGCTCCACATTTTCTGAAAATTTTGAGCTACCTAACGGAGTACCACAAGGGTCTGTCTTAAGCCCTATCCTTTTTAACATTGCCAATAATGACATATGAAATTTCATAACAAGACCCGTTAGAGTCGCACTATACGCGGATGACCTACTGATTTACTATAGCTCTACCGACGTAAAATTTGGAGAACATGTGATTCAGGGAACACTACAAAATCTGGAAACCTGGGCCTCTAGTCATGGTTTTAGACAACCGACCATTATCTCTAATCATGATTCCGAGGCGTACAACTTACATTTTACAATGGAAGAGCTTCAACACAGTATAAATACTTCTTGTTCGAAATCTCCAGGTCCGGACCAGATTCATATTGACTTTATTAAAAAGTCTCCTACAGTAGTTATCGATCTGTTTGATTAATAATTTGTGGACCAATAAATCTTTCCCCAGAACATGGTCATCGGCAACCGTAATTCCTTTACTTAAATCCAATAAAGACCCGAAATTAATTCAAAGCTACAGACCTGTTGCACTTACATCGGTTCTATGGAAGTTGGCCGAAAAAATGATTAATCGCCGCCTTCTCTGGGTGTTAGAAACTCGATTTTAACGAATTCTTAAAATCATCATTCAAAGCTACAGACCTGTTGCACTTACATCGGTTCTATGGAAGTTGGCCGAAAAAATGATTAATCACCGCCTTCTCTGGGTGTTAGAAACTCGGAAAATACTGGACAAAGAACAATGTGGGTTTCGAAAATACAAATGAACCACAAACCTTCTTTTCAAATTTAACGAATTCTTAAAATCATCATTTGCTAAAAATCAGCATGTATTCTTAGATCTGGAAAGCGCTTTCGATTCGTGTCGGAGAACCAACATTTTAGAATCTTTACAGCATTGGGGCATTTCAGGTAACCTCCGCTCAATTATTAAAAAAATTCTTACCAATAGAAATTTCAATGTTCGAGCTGGCTCCACATTTTCTGAAAATTTTACCTAACGGAGTACCACAAGGGTATGTCTTAAGCCCTACCCTTTTTAACATTGCCAATAATGACATATGAAATTTCATAACAAGACCCGTTAGAGTCGCACTATACGCGGATGACCTACTGATTTACTATAGCTCTACCGACGTAAAATTTGGAGAACATGTGATTCAGGGAACACTACAAAATCTGGAAACCCGGGCCTCTAGTCATGGTTTTAGGTTTAGCCTCATGAAATCAACTGCAGTCCATTTCTGTAGAATACGGAATTGTGCACAGCCATTTTCAGTCTACCTTGGGAATCGTCGTCTGAATAGGTCTGACTCTATTCAATATTTAGGAGTCACATTCGATTGACCTGGAGACTATACATTGATGCTCTTTTAGCTAAACTATCTAAAAGATGCAATATTATGAAAACTCTCTCAGGTTCAATCTTTGGCTGCGATAGAATCTCCCTGCTGAGACTATATAGGTGCTTGTAAAGGCCAGTCTCTGATTACGCTTGCGACGTTTACAGGGATGCATCCATAAAAATGGTTGGATCCTATTCACCACGCAATGATTCGTAGGGCAACCGGGGCTTTCAGGACTAGTCCTATCAGTAGCATACTGTGGGAAGCCGATGAGTGACCCCTAGAGCTGCGTAGGCATTATCTTCTGTTAAAATTTCTAGGTCGCTTAAAAACAACGCCGGACTTCTTTGACTTTTCACGATATAACTTACCCTCCCACCTTTTGACACACATCATTTTCTAAAATGTTACGTTTCCGCTCCAAACCCCTTACCTCCTTGGACAAGTATCCCAGCAACCTTCGATTTTTCTTTTAAATTCATATCAAAATCTACGAATCCTCTAGAAATCTTAAAACAAAGCTTTCTAGCTCTCTTATCCACCTATCAAGATTATACATGTATTTATACTGACGCGTCTAAACATCTAGATAAAGTCGGCTGTTCGGTCGTTTTACCTGATGAGACCGTTCGGTACAGTCTCTCTCCCATTTATTCGGTATACACGTCCGAGCTCTTTGCTCTTTACCTATCTTTGACGTTAATTGAAGACTTAACCCACAGTCAGTTTCTAATTTGCAGTGACTCCTATACAGCTCTCCAGGAAATCCAAAATTTTCATTATTCAGAAAATCAATTAATATTTCACATTTCGAATTTAATATTTAAAACAAAAAGAACGATTATATTCCTCTAGGTGCCAAGCCACGTAGGAATTACAGGGAATGAACTGGCTGAAACAGGCGCAAAAGAAGCAAGTTCCATCTTTCCTATTCCCAACGTTCTGTTCTCCTTCTCGCTCTGTGAAATTTTGAACGACATTCAGCGATTAAATCATTTCACCAGAAGGCTGGTGGTCGACTTACACCTGTTTTGGCACGTATCATAGCTGCGTCACAAGCTGCGTTCATCAGGTTCATTACCTGGTGGGCTTTGTCTTCCGCTGTTTCTATGAGCTCACACGGTGTCCCTATCATTATTTTGAAGGATTCTCTATCAAAATTCCGGAGTTTCCATCGACTGTCCTGCCAACTACTTGTAGGGACTCACTGATGAATGTCAAGTCAATGATGGAGCTCCTACCCCCCTTTACGAATGTAGGTTCCGTACTGTTATTTGCCAGCACCGAGTCCTGCATCTGAGCAAAGGCTTCCAATAGAAGTTCTCCTCGCCTATTTGTCGATTGTCTACCCCACTCGGTCGCCCAAGCATTGAAGTCTTCAGCAATCACTATCGGTCTTCGTCCTCTTGCATTTAATACTATCCGATCTAGGAGACCAACAAATTCCTCCACTTTTGAGCTAGATGAGATATAACAACTATAGATATATACATTTTTTATCTTGACCCAAACAAAACTGCTCGGAAGGAGCCTTCGCGATTTCCTCAACGACAGTATGACCACACGTCCAGATCGCCGCCCTATCTGTTGTGTCGGATAACCAAGATCCGTTGTCTATGTTTTTGTACTGCTCACTTATAACAGCGACATCAACTTTCAGTTCCTTCACGGTCTGCCAAAGAAGATCTTGTGCAGCCTCACAATGATTGAGATTAAGTTGTATAACTCTCATATTTAAGAATGATTATTCCTCCTTTGCTCCCGTAGGGCACGTTGTAATTCCAGGCGTTTCCCTCCACCGCAGGGGTGGCCATTTTCATCCTTATCAGTGCATGGTACGCAAAAAGGCTTTTTCGTGCAATCGAAGGCTAGATGATCCTCATCGCCACATTTGCGACATCTCGCTCTGTCAGGCCCCTTACAATGCCTTGCCATATGTCCAAAATCTCTACACCTAAAGCAACGTTGTAAACGCATTTTTTCTCGGATACGACTAACTACCAATCCTACTCTTATTTTTCCAATATTGATAGCCTTTCGAGCAAGAAGAACCGGTAGAACAATAACTGCAGTCTTAGTACCCGCGTAGCCTGAACGAATGGATCGCACCACTGAAGCCTGTGTGTGTGTGTGTGTGTGTAGGTGGTAAGTTTAGCACGAAAAAAAAGTCGTACATTACTAAAATTTCATATTTATGACAAATATACACCCGGGATGTTACAGCAACTTTTTCTAAACTAAATCAGCTAACCAGAAGAGCTACTTTATCCGTGCATTTAGCGCCTTTAAAAGATTTTCTCAAAAACGGCTTTAACGACTTAGATTAAACTCAATATATGGATGTAAAATTTAATGGGCTTTAATATCTTGTAGGTTTCATTCTGCTGGAAATAGTCTTACAGACGTTAAATGCCGATATTTTAAATTTTCTTCAACTAAAGTCCTTTAATTTTGCAGGCTCTGTAAAAATATATATATTATCTAATAAGTAAGGATAAAAAAACGGATTATATATATATATATATATATATATATATATATATATATATATATATGTAATTTGAACGAATACAATATCCAACTAAAAGGGAAAATACAAAAAAAAAAAAAATTTAAAAGCAATTTGGTGTTTTTGAACATAAAAACAGACGTATAATATAGCTGTTGGAAAGCTTTTAACATTTTAGATAAATTA
This sequence comes from Piezodorus guildinii, assembly GCA_023052935.1. NCBI lineage: Eukaryota > Metazoa > Arthropoda > Insecta > Hemiptera > Pentatomidae > Piezodorus > Piezodorus guildinii. Next base: position 78,861,493 of record CM041294.1, on the reverse strand, counting down.
TAATTTTTTACACGAAGTTATAAAAGTTAATGATGAGTGGTGAAAACCCGATAAAACTAACTGAAGGTGCTAGATAATAATATAATAGATTATTTAATAAAACACATATTTCCGTTGAAATTCAATGTAATTAATTCTTTAGCATTTTATTGTTATCTCTAAGTGTATTTAGAAATTCTTAAGAACTATTTAAATTGATTTTAACAACGGAGGTAAGTGAAAGTCGTGTGTTGCGCGCACCTGATTTTTTTCTGAGTAAATGATATGTCTGAAAATAAAACTTAATAAAATGAAATGTCAAGACTAGTTGCATGTATTGCTTGTTCTTGTTGTAACATTTCTTAAAACTATTCAGTTTGTGATGCACGATCTACTGAAAGATGATACATTGAAATGGTCCTTTTTTCGATAAATAGTATGATTTCAATAGTTAAAAAAATGTACTGTTCAACCAAACTTTCCGCATTAAATATGTGCGAAACATATAAATAATTGATAATTATTTATTATTTTTTAATTGATGGGTTGTTTCTCTTTAATCTAGATTCAGGTTAATTTTAATTTCTTGTTGTATCAGACCCTTCAATTATGGTTAAGAGGTAAGAAGTTTTAATTTAACTCCTAATAAAAATCTCAACATTAATCGTCTAAATTATAAAATGTTATCAGAAGTTTATTTTAAGTTATTAAGGAAATTATGTTTACTTTTTGGAGGATTCCTAAAAAAAATTGTTTTTTTTTTTTTTTTTTTTTATACAACCATAGCCATTTTTTCATTACTGGCTTTCTTGCACTTATCATTATGAACATTATTGGTAAACGCTTAGGGTTTAGCCCCACCATATTGCGTTCCATCATAATCCGAAATGACAACATAGATTTAAAAAATATTATACTATTTCATTTAATTTCAAGTTCAATATTCAATGTTACAATTTGTTTATATGTAAGCATATATTTATAATTTTTTTACTATTAGCACAAACATTATTATCGAAATCTTTGATTTTAACAATTGTTTAAATATAGTGACTCAATAATAAAACGTTGCAAATTATTACACAATGGTTTATTATTTCCAAATACCTATATTAGGGAATAACTGTTTATATAGCTCTTTATAGGCAATAAAGTAATATGAAAAGCACTAAATAATTCTAAGGAAAATGGCATATCAAAACTGCTAATTTCAAAACACTATATCTCTGCTAATTATTAACCAATTTCAATGATTCTTTTTTTATTTTGTAGGAAATATTATTTTCTAATTTTCTTTGGTCGATTATAAAGGTTCATTATTGAAAATAACTAACTAAAAGCATTTAAATATAGTGCGTTACTATTTCCTTTTCTTTTCTTTTGATTTTCATCCAAATAATTCAAACAAAATTTCCTGATTCGAGAACACCTATTTTCTTTTCTATCAGCAATAATAACCGAGTTATCGGGGAATCACATGTCTTACAAGTTGTGGTTTGACAAATAAGATTTTTTTTTCTCTTTGTTCATTGCGTTGTCTTGATCTCGAAAATCTTTTCGATTTTTCTCTATCTTCAATAGTTGTAGAATTTTGGTGGAATTGCATCTATTATAATTTTTGACTTGAATAAACTGACCAATTTTTTTTTTATTGCGCTTTATTAATTCTAAAACTCAATACGTATTTTTCTGTATCTTCAAGGAGAATTTAATTATAGTCGTATTTATGTGTAAAATTACTTTTTTTTCATTTCTTTTTTCTCTTTTTTTAAAAATAATTATTCGTTGTTTTTCGGTTAAAAAATAGTAATAATTTGTTTCTCCATCTTCAAAAATAACTGAGTTATTTAATTAAATCACGTTTAATCGCCTGCCTTTTTAAAAATATGTGTCATGAACTCTAGATGTTGGGATCATCTTTGCATTCCCTAGTATTTTTGTGGCTAGAAAAAAAAAAAAAAAAAAAATGGTACAGTAGTTTCAGGAAAATGTCGCGTACGGAGTACGAGGAACGGCGGACTAACGGATTTTATTATTTTTTTTATTCGGGTTCTTGAAATTAGGGGGCATCTTGAAACGCAAACCCTCAAATTTTGGGTGGGGATAATTGAGACGTTGATTTCCAAAAGGTACTAAAGGACATTTTTTATAAAATTGATTTTTTACATATTTGTATTCTCATCACTTAAATGTCCTTTATCCTCGCAATTTATAAATATAATTATTTTCTAAAGGAACTAATTACACATTTATTTTCGTTCCAAATTATACCAAAAACATCTCATTTCATAACTTTAATATGATGTTATTAATATACTAAACAAACAATTCTAGATTTTAATGCTAACAGAATCAAATTAGCTAATTTGATAATAATAAATAGTGATTTTCGCGTCCCCTGTAAAATTTCCTAGAATGGATATAATACCTTTTGGAAATCAACGTCTCAATTGCTTTATTGATTTTTGTTTGGTAGATTACAAAGGTTTCTTATTGTTAATAATAAACAAAAAATAAATAAATAAAAACCTGTGGGTACAGTTTGCAACGCTGTTAATAGAATTTCTGCTGAGTCAATCAAATTTAAAGCGATTTCATATTTATATGTTTTTCTGTCCAAATAATATCTTTACAAAATGTGAGTAATGAGTCGATTTTGATCCAATTTTTTCATCTTTTTGTTCTTACTTAAGAGAACAATAATTTATAGTGACCTTCGAAAAGTAGGATTAAATTAAATCCCTTAACACACCGTTATACTTCGCCCTAAACCCAAGATATATTCCCTTACAGTTTCCTTTAAGTACATTCCACTCACACCTGTTGAACAGATCTTTTCTCTAAGCTCCATCTTTACAAAGGTCAAACTTGTAATCCCATACTAGACCAAAGAACAAGATACTACTCGTCGATTTTGACTTACTAAACAAACGCTCTAACCTTTCACTTAACTATAAAAGTTCATTTACAAGACAATTTTGAGTTCTGTGTGGACATAATGTTACATACGTTTTCCGATCTGACCCAAGCTAGCGATCTTATGTATATTCCATGACATAATTACTCGAGTTTAGAAAGTGATATTGATGTAATTTTCCCTACAAAATGTATTTTATTTATTTTATTTTTTTTACCGATTCTTGGAAAAATACACCATTCACAATTCATTTACGTCACTATATGCTACTGTGGCTAATAAGAGGATGCTACAGTATGAGTCCTAAATTTAGCCTATCTAGGTTTTATTATAATAGAAAGGGTATAGCCGAGTAAGAATGGCAAATCTGTCCCCGCCACTTTTTTTTACTTAAACTTGGGGGATCAATTTGGTGTCGAATAAAAATAATTCACCGAAATTTTTAGCATTTTAATTAAAGCGGTTTTCGAGATTTTTTAAAAAAAAACATCTTATTTCACACATTATTATTTTCTTAATATTAAAATTAATTAATGGTGATTTATTCTGCGACTCTTAGGAGTCAAAGGCATGAAAAAACGACATGATTGAAATGTTTAAACACCGATTTTTTTTTTTTTTTTTTTTTGTTTTTCAGAAAATGTCTTTTATACTCATCTGTACACAGGATTTTTTTTTCTCGATTTTTTTGGAGTTGTGGAACAATATGAAAAAATAAAATAAAAACTTATTTTTTTCTAAAATCTTGCATTTAACTTATATTTCTTATTATTATTGAAAAATGTGTTAACAATTATTTCTCACTAAAAAATCAGAATTACATTACTTATAAATCATTTATCTTATATATACTTATAAATCATTTATCTTTATATACTTATAAATCAGTTATCTATTTAGCTACTATCAATCACTTCATCTCAGGCCTTGTTAGTTCTGATATTCTCTGTGGATTACTTTTGGGAGGATGAATTTTCGGTTAAAAAAATAATCTACACATTTTTCGATAATCTAAAAAGTATAAGTTTTAAAAAACGCAAGATTTAAAAAAAAAATAGTTTTTTTTCACATTGTTCCACTACTAAATATTCGAATAAATTCACAGAGGAGCATAAAAAAATTTCCTGGCGAAATTCGGAGAGTGAGACCTTTTAAAAAAGTTAAAAAATATATATTTTTTTATTTTCATTAATTTACTAAAATTCGTTTTTATTAATCACGATTATATAATTTTTCTAACAGATTTTTTAGCAGATAAATGAAAATAAAAAAATTTATATTTTTTTAAAAGTGTCACTCACTAAACCTTTTGAAACGAGTACGTGACATCGCACCGGCTCGGGAAGACATTTTTTTTCCTCTCCGAAGGATTTCTTACCCCCATTAAAAATTCCATTTGTCAAATATTTATGGATTGAGTAGTTTTATGTGAATTATAGAACCTTTGTATAATATTATAATCCTGATACTAATCAACCCCAGACCTTTTTAATCAGTTCCAATTTCCTCCTTAGCTCAATTATCACTCTTCTTGCCTCTTTTGCTTAATCATCACCCTATTAACCTCAGCCCCTCCATCAAAAATCTAGTTGTCATCTTTGACAAAATCTTTCTCTGATAGCCTATATTTTCAAAATTTCCAAAAGATCGAAAAGTACCCAAGCATTATTTAACGGGTCCCGCCATCCCCTAATCCTACCGAAAGCTCCTAGTATCCTCTCATATTTTCCTCTCACTTTGACTATAGTTGTGTGGTATATGGCGGCCTCTCGAAGGCAGATTAAAACGAATAATGAATTGTTTGTAAGATTTGTCTTCGTACCTCTACCCTGTCGCATATAACCCACCTATATGATGAGTCAAATTGGCTATTTCCCTCGATTCGAAGGAAATACTTCTTCGCGCTTTCCAACGGTATATTATACTTCTATATTACTACTTTTATTCTAGGAATAATTTTTTTATGACTTGGTTGCAAACAATTTATTTTTAATGCTTACAAAAAGCTAAATAACTTTATATTTTCTTTATAAACACTCAGAAACACATGCCCTAAGTGATGGTGAAAACCCTATAAAAATCCGTTCCGTGGTTTAGAAGAAGTTAGCGGAAACCGAAATTACGTTATCATTTTAAATATTTAGAGATGATGATTTTACATGTAGTAAAATTAACATGTTTTCAAGTCCCGTTGAAATGATCGCTTGTCCTCTTAGGGATCCTTTACGACCTAACGATAGCAGTTACATTGTGATCTCTCGTGCAAATGAGGACATTACCGTACTTTTATGGCCGCTGATATCATAAGCCTCGCCCAAAGTAGAGTGGTGGTGTCGGAGTGGAACTTGTAATGGTCGTCTCCATATGGATGAGAGAAATTTCCAGTCCGTATTTTAGCGGTCGTGTGATGTGTATGTCATGTGCATAAGCTAAATATTAATATTACTCATAGATATTTTAACCTTTACATATTTACAAAAATATATGATATCACATAGCTTTCACATACTCCTCTATTTGATATAAATTATTTAAGTTTAAGGGAAAAGAGCGGCGTGGTCTAGAGCCGTGGTTCCCAACCAGTGTTCTGCGAGATGTCATTGGGAAATAATTCGTAATTACCTTAGCAAAAAATATTTCTGAAGCCTTGGCTTCAATAAGAATCACACGCTCTAAATCGGAGAAATTTAACATCCTAAGTGATATAATTTCTTGTGTTTACTGACTTGTGCTTGCTATCGCATAATCTCAACCTTAAAATTGGTTATTTTCTAACATTTCGAAAATAATGAGCTTTAAGAACAGAAGATGTATCATGTATAACAGAGGATAATGAACAATATTGCATTTTTTTATGAATATTTGAATAAATACCTTTTAGTACAAGTTTTAAATTGTAGGATTTTTTTTAATCATTTAAGGTAATTATATGCTTTAAGTGTAGGTCATAAATTTTTCCTATCCTGGTTTAATTAGGATTGGAATCTTTAATGAGTACCTGGCTTAGTATGGTTCAGGAATTTCGTGATTCCAATACTTTTTCTTAATATAAATTTTATATAAAGTGTGGAATTTGAAACTTAAGAGACAAACACTCTTTACTTTATATGATAATTGGATCAGTCAGTATATTTAGTAATATTTTTATTTGCTCTAGTCTTTCATTAGAGATCCTTAAAAAATGTTTATTATATTTTGTCAGCTCATTTTCATCGGATGTGATACAAAGACAAGGCTTGGCCTTGATGAGGTGGGCGTATAAATAGTTGAGAGTATTTTGGCACTATTGCCTTCTCTTCTTTACTATTTGAAATTATCATGGAAAAAATAAACCTTTAAAATACCGTCATTTTTATTAATTTAAAACCACATTTTTGAGTTTGACGGGCTTTATTTCCTAGATTGTGTGTGCTGTTTTGGTAGTATTTAATAGTAACTTCGATTATTTAAAAAAGCTCAAATAGAATAAATCTGCTCAATGAGGAAGGCCCTATAGATTATTTTACGATCTAAAAACCTTTTAAGTCGGCAAAATAACTGTTTTCAGAGGTCGAAGAAATAATTTAGTTCTGAGAGGCAGACTAAAGAGATGGGACATTTAATTTTGAGCCGGCAGGTGGAGAGGTCAGAGGCAATTCCAGCCGAGGAGATAGTGGCAATTGGACGCTATTAGCCTAACAGCTTTAGAGACCCATTTTTATCCCCGCCGTGGACAAATTGAATTATCCAATGAGGCTAGATAGGTCTGGGGGCGGCGTCACGTGCAACTGCAGATCCCGAGTCGGTCGCTGCGTGTTCAGGGCATGATTCTGGGCTTACAGAGTATTCCTTGTGCTCGTAATGTAAAGGGTTGTTAAATTAAAGTAAAATTTAAATTCAATATAACTCCTCAAATCTCTCACCCCTACATGCTTCCTCATCACAAAAGTTTAGCCAAATAGTCATGCTCCTTGTAGAAGAGTGAGACGTAAATATCAACACCCTTTGCCAGATAATTCATTAGGTGCATGTTCACTCAAACATTCTGAACAACAAAAGAGCAAAAAGCCTCGGGGTTCGGCTAAGACACCCTCCACACCTAAGACATTCTACAAAAAATAAGCCTCAGCTGTGCAAATGTCTGATCAAGGTGGCTGTTGGGAATAAAGCCAAGCTTTGCTGGCGGGATACTGGTAAGCAACACCATGCAATGGTGTTATGAAGGAATCCTGCGAAGAGAAAAACTGTACTCTTCTCACAGTAACATAACTATCAATATATACAGGACACTATCAGCGTAATAAACACCTCCACAGTATCGGTTTTGTAGCCTCACTCTAGATTAAAAAAGGAAAATGATACTGTCTCTCATGTGATATGTACTTGTGACGAAATAGCTAAGATGCGTTTTACCGCTTTATTTCCTTTACCACTTTTAGATACTAAGATGTGTGAACTGATCAACACTTACAGGTTAGTCAGATTCACTAAGGCAATCGGCCTGTAATAACAAAATAATGAACGACATACAATAAGATTACTTGAGACTAAAGTGCTAGGAAACTAGCCGAAAAAAATGTAAAGGGTTTAAATTGACGTAAAATTTAAATTAAATATACTCCTTATTTCACAAATTTCTCTCTCATACATAATTATACATACCTCATCATTTTATTCTACCCCAAAGACATATCCTTTAAATTAAATCTCAATAATTTCTGTTCATCCCTTTTTAATCAGTGTGCTGGTGTTCCTCAAGGCAGTATCCTAGGACCCATTCTTTACAGTCTATAAGCTGATATCCTACCACTTTCCTTTCTAGTTATGCAGATGACACTAGTGGATTATCAATCACTAACGATCTGACTATCGCCTCTTAAACTCATTAATCCCACATCGGAGACGTTAAAGTATGCCATCAAATAACCTGTATCGTTCGTCGTAAACTTAATACATTTTTTCTCTTCTTCTTCCTCCTTGGTGCCTTTCAGCGTGGAAGGGCCTCATCTATCCATTCTGATTGAATCCGAGCCGCTGTTCGTACTTTGAATCAAATAATCACTTTTACGGGTGATTAGCCCAGTAAAAGAGATTTCGTGTGCTCGGAACAACAGCACCCATTTTTACATGATGGACCCCCTATCTCTCGTTAGTTGAGCGACCCAGTCCTCCGCAGGGATTGGTTACCACCACCTCGGGCTGGGCTGATCGGCTTGGTAGGGTCCACCACTGACAGGTGAGGGAGGAGTTGCGGTGGAGAGGCTAAGCGGTTTCTTGATATTACCATATATTGCACATCACACCACCTTGAATCCCCTTTTTCCCTGTTGTTTCCTTTAAAAACACACCGCTTAACACTGTTGAATAGATCCGATACCTACGACTCCATCTTGAAAAACGACTTGGAATAATCACGCAAGACTGAAACGGTAAGAAACTACCCAACGTTTTCTAATTATCCAACAGTTACTGGACAAATACTGAAACCTTCCACTTGACTACTAAAGGCTCATCATGCCAAGCTTTGGGACTCTACTAACCCATCAAATTCTTCTCGTATCCAATCCTTGCAATCCAAAATCCTTAATTGAATACTTAATTCTCTTTACTTTGTAAGGAATACTCATCCACAAAGACCTTAATGTTCCATTTGTTTTTAATTTTTCCCGAACCAAGTAGTTTTCCTTCCATGACAAATTCTACTCCCTCTCTAACCCACTAGTGTCAATTCTGGTTTCCTCTTTTATTTCGACAATCCTCCGAGGCGTCTGAAAAGATGATGGCCTTGAGACCTTCTAGTTTATATTACAGACAAGAGTGCTGCCAGTAGATAGTTTCTCATCATGTCTTTTTGTACCAGTCGTTTCATAACAAACTCTATCCCCACTCTTACCCTTTAGTTTCAATCCTTGCTTCCTCCACAATCATTATTATATGTTATATAATAACATATGATTATATGTTAGGTTAGGCTATATGTCTAGATGCGTATCATGACAGTTTTATATTATCTCACCATTTACTAGATGTATTCCATAATTCTGTTGTAAATCTTAATAAATATGTTAATTTTTTTAATATAGAGCCTGGGTGTGCCCCAGGACAGTCTCTTTAGGTTACCCCACTACTGAAATAATAGGGGGAAAATTCTGTAGTCAATTGCTCTATCCACTAGACACCCTCTATATAATTATATATAAATAATAAATCCATAGTGTATGAATATGTCATACAATTACAGGCATATATGCTGTATCTATAGCAATATCTTTACCATATGGACCTGGAATCGATTCTCGACAAGGACAGTTGACCCGAATCGAGCCCGCAATAAATATTGGATGGTATAGCACTATTATAGAATGGATGCGGCGACCTGTATACTGTACAGTATAGAATAGTGGTTACTGATTTAGTGAGGCCTACCTTCTCATGAGACCTGCATTGGTCCCAAAGAGTACGCTCAAATTTCAATCTTCTCAGGGGGTCAAGTGATTTAGGATGCGACTTCGGTTAACTTCTTTAACACGTCCACGCCTACGCGCATCACGCCCGCGCTAGTGTGTCTTATCAGACGGCGCGTATTTCCATATCCATCTTATCAATAATAATAAGAGAAAATAAAATAAAACATTTTAACTGCCTTTTGAGTTATACTTACTAGCAGAAATCTGAGCTTAGGATTAGGAAAAAACCGCACGAATTACACAAATTTCAAAATAAGCACTAACTAGACTGTTAGCAAACGTAAAACTCGTATACAGGTATGAACAGATAATAATCGATGAAAGGTGGCATTAATTTGAGCCCCGCCTCACAGAGTAGACATTGAACATCGGCGCCGGCGTCAACGTGTTAAATATAAAATTTTAACTTAAACCTGTTATTAAAGCCAATTTAATTTAATTTTTAATGAAGTAAGAGTTGAAAAAGGTTAAAAATTACATTGAGTTTTGATAAAACATTTTTCTTTTTTTTTTTTTTTTGCATGCATAATCTAACAATATAAATGATTAACAACAAGAATTACTTATTTTTACCTTTTACAACTTTGGATATAAGATATCGTTTTTTCTGAAATGTTTATCTTTCCAACGGTATATTATACATCTATATTACTGTTCTTATGTAAATAAATAAAAATTCATTATATATATTTATCATTTTTTTTCAAATCTATGTAATAGTTCATTTTTGCGTTACTACAAAACTAAATGTGCTTTAGAGGAAGGTATTCTATATTGGCAATAAAGCCTTGTCGCACTATTTATATGCAATGTTAAGTATAGTTTTATATTTTTTAAAAAATCTTTACTTCTACAATGCATGTGGGTCACGAGTTCAGTGCTTACAGAGATTCGTACAGTTTATAGGCCAATTGATTTGCAAGAAGGTGATTAGGCCTTAATCACGCTTAGCCGCCAGGTTTTTCCCCAATTTTTGAGTACCCATTTTATAGAGGCTGGGTGTGCTCCATAACCCAGGGTTATTCCACGCTTGAAATAACAGAATAAGTAATTCTGCCGGAATTCAAACTCAAACTCAAATTCGCTGTACATAGTTATATTAAACCCCAATATATTTTGCTCAGATCAAGCAAATTTAATCAAAATTAGTTTTTAAGAAAATCGGTAGAAGATGCAAGATTCATGGTATGAAGTGGCTCTTTCATTATTTTTAATTTTATTCTGATGAAAAATTGCTCCATCTCATGCTGATAATTTTTAAATAAAACTGTAAATAATATAAACCATGTGCTTATATGCATAATAATTATTTCGAAGAATATCGTCTAGGAACCCTAAAAGAGCATGTTAGTCTACCACTCCAAAGGTTGTCAGTTTAAATCCCAGTTCAGTCCTTCAACTGGTGGCCATTAAAAAAAAAAAATAAAATCTGGTGCGGGCAACGCACAACTTTCACTTACCTCCGTTATTAATATCAATTTAAGAATTTTCAAATACTGTTAGAGATAAAAATTAGTAAAACTATTAACTAATTTATTAAATTAAATTTCTGCATTTTATTAAAATATCTATTATATTATTATCTAAAATAATCAGTTAGTTTTATCGGCTTTTCGCCACTTTTTATAACTTTTACAAGCTTGTGTATTATGGATTAGTGGATAATATTGTTTCTAAAATCTTTAGCTATCCAACGGTGTATTATACATCTATATTACTGTCCGTATATTCAAAAACACCTAAATTGATTTGAAAAAATAAGTTTGTTCTTTTCTCCTTTAGTTCGATATCTTATTCTTTCAAATAATATATTTAACTGTTTTTTTTTTTAAGTAACAAGATTAAATGGTTAATCTTTTGGAATGTACAAAATTGAAGGTAGTTTAGGGGTAGAACATTTAAAATATCATCATTCAAGCCCTGTTGGACTATTTCAATTTTGGTTTCATTCTAACCTATTAACGATATTAAAGCCCATTAAATTTTACATCGATATAGCGAGTTTAATCAAAATCGTTAAAGCCGTTTTTGAGAAAATCGTAAATAGGTGCAAAATTCATGGTATAAAGTGGCTCTTCTTGTAAGCTGATTTTGATGAAAAAGTGACTGTAATATCTTGGGCGTAGAGTTGTCTTAAATATGAAATTTCAATTTCGTACGACTTATAGTTTTTGCGTTAGACTTACCACACACACACGGACACACATACACACAGACCTTTTTTCGGGACTTGGTTATTTGGACTCAGGGGACCCTAAAACGTTTATTTGAACGTTAAAACTGAAATTCAAAATTTTCACGATCGCAATACTTCCCCTTACTAAATATTTCATATATAGGAAGAGATGAATCTACACTGTAACTTATCATCCAAAATCGTGTTGTGGATTCCTAAGACTTTAGATCGCTTGTCGAAGGGCCTACGCGCCCTGTCAAAAAATAACAAATGGGACTCTCGTCAAGGTATTGATGCTTCTTATAAATTATCTAATAAGAAGCGTTTACAAGATTCTTTTCTAGCTACTTATACGTACGTCTTAGAGTAAGTAACTTTACTCAGGTTATTGCAAAGCTTCATGAAAAAAAAAAATATTGCAACAATTGGAAATCAGCAAATCAGAAGCCATGATGTTTACAATGCGCATAACACATATTAACAACCACCTTTATTAAATTTAATCTACATGCCCTGGTGTAAATCAATAAATTACTTAGTGATAATATTAGGCAAATTTACGGAACATATTAATAGAAAAACTGTAGAAAAAAAATGTACTTACAAAAGTTTTCCATATTTAAAAAAAAAAATCCCAGTTTAAGTACTCAGAACAAACTACTAATCTATAAAACAGTCATAGGTGCCCAGATCTGTTACTCTTCCCTCGTCTGGAGCTTGACTTGCGGACTTCCTATACCAATTACAAAAAAATTTAAACAATACAAAATACATGTATGCGAATCATAAAAAACTACCCAAGATATACTAAAATTTCAACAATGCTCTTCTAACTAAATCTTCCTACATTACTACAGTTTATAAACACAGAAACTAAAAACTATTTGGAAACAAAACAAAACGAATTCCGAAAACCCTCTGATATACAAAATCTGTTATTACAATAAAACATCACTCAAGCGATACACGCATAAAAGAAGGAATAATGTATTTTTAAATTAATACTGTGTAGGTTTCTTTTCTGTTACTTTTCCTACAGTCTCAAAGAAAATATTGTAATTATCCTTAGCCGATTCGAACGATGATTTATACTCTGTTATCATGATACAAAACATATCTAGTGTACATTGTTAATACTGTACATTGATAAATATTCTTATTCTTATTGTCACATTTCCTCTTGAACATGACTCTTGCCCTCAGGTCTTTTTCAAAAATCTTTCAATACCATCAATACCATGGGCATTCCACCTCAAACGAAAAAGAAAAGAAATAAATCAAGAATATGGACTTCTTTCGAGATAACTTGACAAACGTTCAAAATTATCATTGACAAACAAAATAATTATTCATAATGCAATGATAAAACCTATTTGGACTTATGGCATCGAGTTACGTGTAACTACGAAAAATCAAACATCAATATTATCCTATCATTTCAATCATAATTCCTTAGGCGCCCCTTTTTATGTATCTAACGAGACACTACATACTGACCTGGACATTCCATTCGTCATTGCAACAGTCACTGAGATCTGCAATAAATTTCAAGATAGACTGACCCTATATTCAAACCAGCAGACTCAAAACCTATCCTCTTCCACAAACCATTATAATCCATCCAGAAGACTTTCGAGGAGCTGGCAAAGAGACCTGATATTCAGATTGGGTTTTTTAAATCTATTTTATAGTATCTTATGTAGTTTTGCGCTTCTATATCACTTGTGACAAGTGATGTAGAAGCATATTTGCTTATTGTATAAGGAGATGACAAATCCAATTTTACTGCCTAAACGCTATTCCGCCCTAGCTCGGCCTCCACTGGCTTACACCAGTGAAGCGCCGGGTGAGAGGCGCTGGGATCTCTTGGATTCGGCTTCTCCCCCCACTTGTGGAGGGAGCAGCGGAGTCTAGGGTCTCTTTAGCAGATTGTATATAGTTAAGTTTGCTTGTATGATTTTTGTTTATTTCCCAACTTGTATTTATCTCTACTACAGGTTGTTGTTTTGATTTGTTTGTTGTTTTTTTTTTTTGTTTTTTTAATTGTTATTTTCTTGTATATATTCGAATTTATTTATTTCCGATTTTATGTAATTTGACTTTATTATCATTCTTCTGTATATATTGTATGAATGTGTACTACATCTCTATTACTACTGTTCATTATGTAACAAACTGTAATATTTCTCATAAAAAAAAAAAATAAATAAAATAAAAAAAAAAAAAAAACTGCCTAAAATATTTTTTATAAATAAATAAAAATTCTTATTCTAACCTATATACTGCTTATTTGGTCTGATAAAGGGGTCTGGAATATCATTATTTAATAGTTCAAAGGATTTACTGTAGCCACCAAAAAACTATTGATGTAAGAAAATCTTAATTTATATTTTTGTTATAATTAACTATTGATTACCTGTGTGTTTGATATTCTTTGTGACCTGTGACACTTATATAAATTTTTTTTCTTTCTAGAATACCTATCACAGATAATTTGGGGACTTGGCACATGCATCGTAAGTACCATCACATCTTCAATAGTCGAATAATTATGAAAAAATATTATACTCAAAGGTCATTTTACTGTTCTCATAAAAATGCTTATATCCAGGGCAGTAACCTAGATGATGCAACGTCTAGGATAGATCACTATCGAAGAAAGGGAGTGTCGGATTCCGTAGACGCTAAATATAGGTCTCAGGTAGCAGTTACTTTAATTTAAGTTAACAGTTTTTTTCTGTTTTAAATAAATATTCATCACGTTCATTAGAAGGTTTATTCCCGAAAGCACATTAAACTCTATTTCATACTTAAAATTATTAACAGGAATAGGCTCGATTTCTGTCTGGTATTTCACTAAAAAAAAATTTATTGTTTGCTATATCGAGATAAACATCACATCAAATTTTCTACTGAAAAATTACTTACCTTAGAATATATCATATTGATTAAATTCTAAAAAAAAAAAAATTAAATTTTACCCATAAATACGCCCATAACTCAATTATTTTTAAAGATAGAGAAAAATATGTAGATGAGAAAGTTATAGAATTAGTTAAGCGCTGATAAAGAGGAGGGGAAGGGGAGGGGAGGAAAGTTGGGATGTAATTTCACCAAGACTCGGTTATTATTGAAGATATAAAAAAATCGAAAATATTTTAGAGATCGGAGGCGGGGTGGCCGAGATGGTTAGCGCGCGTTGCTTTAAACACGCGTTGCCTACCAGATGACCAATGCCTTGAAACCAAAAATTATGAGTTCAACTCTCGGATCCGGAGGAGACTTTTATCTCGGCATTAATACCCCCGCCCTCACCCCCTGGTCCGAGAAACCCGCGTATAGCCTTCAAAGGCAAGGTAGGATGGAAAAAAATATTTTAGACACCACGATAAACAAAGAGAAAAACAAATTTTTTATATGGTCAAGCAGCAACTTATAAGAAATGTGACTTCCTGATAACCGGTTTATTATTGATAATAGAGAGTAAATGTAATGTGCTCAGGAATCAGGAATTAAAAAAAATATATATATATTTGAATGAAAATCGAAAAATAAAGAAAAGAAACTAATAACGAAGTCTGGTATAAATGTTTTTGTTTTATTATTTTCATAATGAACCTTTGTAATCCACCAAAAAAATTACCATCTCCCAGATCAAAATTTGAGGGTTTACATTTCAAGATACGTAGTATCCGAATAACGAATTAAAAAAAAAAATCCGTTTTTCCTGATTCATAAATTATTTCGTCATTAGTGCTTCGTCATGGAGAATTAAGTTTCCTACAAGATGAAAAAAAAAAATCTTTGAAAATGATTGAGAACAAGCAGAGATATAGCGTTTTGAAATCAACAGTGGTGATATATCCGTTTTCTTTGGATTATTTATTGCTTTTCTTTTTAGCTAATTGCCTATTAAGATCTATATAAACAGTTATTTTCCAATATAGCTACTTGGAAATAACAAACCATTGTGTTATAATTTGCAGCGTTTTTAAAATTCAGTTTAGCTATTTTTTGAATATAAGAACAGTGATACAGATGTATAATATACCGTTGGAAAGCTAAAGATTTTAGAAAAAATATTAATTTATAACTCTCTGTATTCGTAAATTCCTAAATTGATTTTAACTACGGAGGTATGTTAAAGTTGTGTGTTGCGCGCACCAGATTTAAAAAATAAAATAATAGTTAAAAAATCAAGAAATATTACAAAAATAAGCTGTTGAGACAATACACATTTATAAATGTATATATACAAGAGGATTGTATATAAACAATAAAGTAGAGGGGGGTAGGAAGGAGATAGACGGGAGAGGGGCGGAAGGGGGCGACCTTGCGACGTCACGACCTTGCCTCCTCCCACGCACTCCCGTTACTCGCCTGACGTACTCACGTTACTAGTGGCGTAGTCTGGGCATCGATCGGTCTTCTGTAACCGTTCCTAAGGGTAACCGGTCCTGACGTCACAGTTCCTGACGTCATAGTTCTTTTCCAAATAGCTGTTGCTTTATTTATATCGTTATTAGCGTTGAGATATTTCTGTTATTATTTTATTTAATGGTTATACAACTACTTTTGGTAATTATTTATTTAATAGTCATAAACAATTTAATCTTTTTATTTAATGTAAGTAACATAATTAACACAAACAACATAACTAAGACTAGCTTAATATTAATAGTCTAGTAACCAGTTGCATGGTAGATTGCTTCATCGAACCTAAAGCCATGATTAGAGAAATTGCATCACCTATACTTTAATTGTTTTTCATTATTTATACCATAAGCTTAGTAAAATTTAAAAAAAATCGTTAAAATCAGTCAAAGAAGTTTTAATTACATAAATAAAAAAAAATAAAAAAATAGTTAAATAATTAATTAAATTGAATTTCTATAGAAATATGTGTTTTATTAAATAATCTATTATATTTTTATCTACAACAATCTATTTTATCGGCTTTTCATCACTCTCCGTTAACCCTTACAAGCTTGTGAATAAGATAATATTTTTTCTAAAACCTTTAGCTTTTCTAGGGTATATTATACATCTAGGTTGCTGTTCTTGGGTTCAAATAAACAAATATTGCATAACAAAATATTTTTACACTTCTCTCCTGTAGCTGTTTATCAAATTCGCTCAACTTTCATATTTGGTTGCTTTTTATCAATGCTAATAAGATGGCGTGCCTAGTATTTGGAAATATACAAAATTAAATATACTTTGAGGGAGAAAGTTTAAAATTTAAGCCCTGTCAGATTATTTCAATCAGAATGAAACCTAAATCATATTAAAGTCCATTAAATTTTACATCCATATAGCGATATATTTAAATGTTACTAAATAGAAGAAAAAAAAATGACCACTTTTACTCAACTTACCTATCAAACTACGAATTGATCACGAATATAAAAAAAAAAAAAAAAATTGGAGGAGAGTAATTAAAAAAAAAAAAATTATTGAAAGTAATGAACCAAAAACATTTATACTGGACTCCGTTACTATTTCAATTACTTTTCTTTCGATTTCCATTCAAATAATTTATGTAAAATTTCCTGATTTTTTTTCTATATTATCAACAATAACTAAATTATCAGTTAATCATATTTCTTATAATTTGTTGTTTGACCATATAAAATTATTTTTTCTCTTTGTACATCGCTTTGTCTTGTCTTAAAAATATGATCTCTATTTTCAAAAATAACTGACTTATGGGCGTATTTATGGGTAAAATTTTGTCTTATTTTTCTCTCTTTTATAATTATTCGCGATATTTTGGTTACAAACACTAATAAATAAACTAAGTTATTATCACTTTCACCCAACTTCACCATCAAACTATGAATTAATCACGAATATAAAAAACAAATTGTGGGATGGTCATACAAAGGTTTATTATTGAATGTAGTCAACCAAAAATAATTATAAAAATAAAATTGTAGGCTGATTTATACTTAACCACTCATTTATTAAAAATCAATGCACGACGTTTCTGCTAAACGCCATTATCAGGTGCAAAGGAACAATTTTTTTCTGTAAGTACAAAATATTATCAACAATCAAAAATAATCAATTTAATAGTTTATCGTGAAATTATATAACGATAAAATGGTATAATAAAAAATAAATAAAATTCATATAGTTATAAAATTATTAATAATCTATAACATTAACGTTTCATTCTTAAAAATCTGTCAATAGTATTAAAATATACTATTAAAAAATCTGGTGCGGGCAACACACGACTTTCACTTACCTCGATTATTAAAATCAATGAAAGAATTTTCAAATACAGTTAGAGATAAAAATACGTGAAACTATTAAGGAATTAATCAAATTGAATTTATATATAAACATGTGTTTTATTAAAAAATCTATTATATTATTATCTAAAATAATCAGTTAGTTTTATCTTCTTCTCATCACTCTCTATTAACTTCTAAAAGCTTGTGTATGAGATGATATTTTTTCTAAAATCTTTAGCTTTCCAACGGTATATCATACATGTATATTACTGCTCTTATGTTCAAAAACGAAAAATTTCATTAAAAATATATTTTTTCTGTTTTCTCCTTTAGTTGGGTATCGAATTTATTCAATTTATATATTTACCTGTTTTTCATCAGCGCTAACAAGATAATCTAGTTATTATTATTGAATCTAAAAAATTAAAGGTACTTTAGAGGAAGAAAATTTAAAATATCGGCATTTAAGCCCTGTCAGACCATTTTTATCCAAATAAAACCTACATGATATTAAAGCCCATTTAATTTTACATCGATATAGCGAGTTTAATCAAAATCGTCGGAACCGTTTTTGAGAAAATCGAAAAAAGGTGCAAAATGCATGGTATAAAGTGCCTCTTCTGGTAAGCTCATTTTGATGAAAAAAGTTTTGTCACGTCTCGGGCGTATAGTTGTCTTAAATATGAAATTTCAGTTTCATAGGACTTACCGTTTCCGCCCGGGAGTTACCACAGACACACACACACACACAGACACACAGACACACA
The DNA here is from genome assembly GCA_023052935.1 of Piezodorus guildinii. NCBI lineage: Eukaryota > Metazoa > Arthropoda > Insecta > Hemiptera > Pentatomidae > Piezodorus > Piezodorus guildinii. The sequence goes on along the minus strand of CM041294.1, from coordinate 78,842,966 downwards.
GACCTTTTTGCGGGACTTGGTTATTTGGACTCAGGGGACCCTAAAACGTGTATTTCCGTTGAAAACTGGAATTCGAAAATTTTCACGATCGCAATACTTTCCTTACTATATATAGTAAGTGAAAGTAAAAAAGAGAACATTGAAAATAATTTTACTATAGCAATGAATTACAAAAGGAATCAATTGATGTACTATGTTCATCATTATTGCAATTTAATTAAAAAATATTAAAGCTTAATCAATAAATATGAACCAATAACTAATTAAATTAAAAATATGCAAGTTACCCACTGTGAGTAGATGCTTACAAGCAGAAGCCTCATGTCTAAATAGGATGTCCATGAAAGGGGAGAGAAGGGTGTTAAAAATAAAATTTATATTTCCATGATAAACTGTTAGATTGATTATTTTTGATTGTTGATAAAATGTTTCACTTACAGAAAAATTTGTTCCTTTGCACCTGATGATTTTAGCCGAAATGTGCATTGATTTTTAATAAAAGAGTGGTGAAGTATAAATCAGTCTCCAATTTTATTCATAGAACTTGACCTTCACCTTAAAGAATTTTCATCTTATTAATTATAAGAAAATATAAAACAAAAAATAAATATATAAGAAAATAGTATTCTCATATTTCTGAAAATCGGTATAATTTCATTATTTTTGAGGTGTATAAACTTATATACTTAAGACTGTTGAAAGAGATTTTACTCCAGTTAAACCACTCCTGAGAAAATTGGCTAAGAGTTCATCAATTCCCCTGTCTACTAGATTTTCATCTCACGAATAGTTTCCAATTTAAAGGAATTGGAAACCTGCCAGCGGGAAATTGTTAGGACCTTAACGATCTGCACTTTACTCAAGGCTATTTTAAGGGCAATATGTCTAGAGGAACAAATGCTCTTTTGTTTTATTTGTTAGTATTTATTTTTATAAATAAAACTGATAAAACAATGTTTTTTGGGGAGATCGTTGCGTTAAATAACGACCTCACAATGAAAAGAAATGCACAGAATCTTTGTTGAAGCTTATGTAAAAATAATAATAATAACAGGCCTAGCGGACCCGATGCCGATACAACTAAATATTGGCTACACAAACTCGCACAATGATATCCAGACTTGAAACCACCGTTCAAGCCCAAACCCCCAAGATCAGCCTTAACATAATCTTCCTATGGACTCTTTGGTCTACCAGTCGGTTCAGCGAATACCAACTTTCTCGGAATCCGTTCCTGACTGAGACCAACAACTTTACTCGCCCATTTGGGTAATTGGAAAATATTTGAGCGATTCCGGAAGTTTATGTAATAGAGATAAAAATAAATACTTAATAACAGGCTCAATACAACAATCCTCCAAAACCTGGCAGGTGGTCCTTGGTTATGCCGTCCTTTGTACAGGACGTAAAAAGGCTGTCCCAGGGCTATACAATTTCTTGTACTCTAACTGTAGCATAGTCCGATTAGCCATAGTAGAATAAACTGACGTTAAATGAATAAACAAAGGAACATACTATATTTGTATATAATAATAATAATCATAGGTCTACTAAACCCGATAACACCAAATACCCCCTACACAGGTTCGTCCAATGATCTCCGTTCAAGCCCAAGACCCCGAGATCAGACTTAACACAATCCGAAGCTTCGGACTACCTTTTGGACGCCTACCCAGTCAGTTCAGCGAATACCAACTTTTTCGGAATATGTTATTCACTGAGCCCAATAACTTTACACGCCCATTTGGGTCTCCGCGGTGCTATCAAATCAATGATATTCACAGGGTACAAGCTCCTCAAATCCGCGTTGTGCAACCTTCTAAACTCTCCAGAGCCCTAATCTCCCTTTGAACCAGGTATTTTAAGCAGTACCTTATTTTCGAAAACTTTAAGGCGTTGTTCATCCTTCGAAATAAGCGGCCACGTTTCACACCCGTAAAGAACCGTCGGAAGAATAATAATTTTATAAATTCTAACCTTTAAGTTTTTAAAAAGAAGTCACAAGCAAAGTAATTTCGCAACTGAATAATAACACACATTTTCCGCCTTTAACCGGGACTTTTTTTCCTCCTGGATTTCTTTTTTTTTTCGTTATAATTGAACCTAAATACCTAAATTTATCTACCTGTTCAAAAATCTCTGTTTCTGCTACTGATCATATATTCCTCTTATCGGTATTTATTTTGAGCTCTATCTCATTACCGGTTTTTATTAACGCACATGTATTTAGTTATAAAGTTGTCTTGTCTTCACCTACCAGCACCAAATCATCGGCGTAACCCAGAACCGGAACTTCATAATCCAGATTTAAACCTTTCTAGGTACGCGTCACCTTTTCTATGAAGGGCGTAGCTCAGATGGTAGAGCGCTCGCTTAATATACTGTTATATAGGAGCCATATTTTTCGGTCTGTTATTTGTCAAACAACATAGTCCGATCACTATTGGATTGTAAAATAAGTTCATAGCCATTGTTACTGGCCATTTCAATAAAAAAATCAGATTTTTGTGAATGTTTTTAATTAATTATATATGATAAATTTAGATATATTACATGCTGTCTTATTTTAGGTAATTTTTGAAATTTTGTCATCATCAGCAGTTGAAGGACTAACCGAGAGCTTTGCGTCTTCCAAATCAAAATTTCCAGTTCTGAACCTAGCAAACCATTCTTCAAAGGCATCATCGCCATACATACTGCAAATTTTGTTAACCGTCTGTGCAGTGGATTTTTTTATCGGAAATAAAAAATTATTAAATGACGATAAAGAATTTGTTTATCTTCTATTTTGGGCAATCAAAATCCCACTTAAAGACAAGAAATCTCGGCTAAAACTGATGCATAAAAATACCTGAACTAATTCTTTTTTAGAATATGTAAACATTATTGACCAAGTAAACTTGATTTTATAAACACCGAGATGATTAAATTGAAACATCGAACTTTGAAAAAAATCTACAAACTTATTGTACAACCCAATACAATGGGAATCCTATGCAGGTTTTTATTAGGTTAGAATTCTAAACGAGCACCTGACATCGTATAGTGTCATGATCTCCATTTACGTCCCCTCCGTAGGACGGCATAACCCAAGGTTTTTTTTTCTCCGTATTTTATAAAAGCATAGAGCCATATGCCCCGGGTTCGAACCCGCGACTTAGGTCAAGGCTGTTATGGCTTATTATTAAGGCGTTAATATATATATGTTTTTAACATTAACAACCACGGTTGGTAATTATTTATTTAATGGTCATACAAAATTTAATCTTCTTAGTTAACTTAACTTAACCTAGCCTAATATATTTTTTTTTTTTTTTTTTTTTTTTTATTGAGATATATTACAATTTGTTACAAAATGAACAATAATAATATTGATAAGAGACCACATTCATACTATATATACAGAAAATAATAATAATGGTTAAATTACATAAAATAGAACATAAATAAATTCATATATATACAATAAAATAATAATAATAAATAAAAAACAAAACAAATCGAAACAAAAACCTATTATTGAGATAAATAAAAAGTTGGCAAATAAATAAACATCTTACACACAATCATAACTATATACAATTGCTAAAGGGACCCCAGTAAGCGCTTTTCCCTCCACTTGTGGAGGAAAAAGCGGAATCCAAGAGATCCCAGCGCCTCTATCTCAGCCGCATCACTGGTCTGAGCCAGTGGAGGCTGAGTTAGGGCGCTGTAGCCACAAACATACCGTACATGAGTGGAGGATCTGACCATTGTCAGAACTCCAGTTTAAATGTTTACAATAGGTCTCGTGGCCACTGCCGTTTCAATCTTCGAGCAGGATTGTAGGGATGGGTGGTGCTGGATAGGGATTGCGCTAGAGGGTTAGGATGATGAGTAAGGTTCTGATGAAATTTGGAAAATTTGGATGGTACCAGGTCTAAAACAAACGGAATATTAAGGTCATGGTGTAGGGTACAGTTGGTAACGTAATAAGGAGCATTAACTATTGTTCGGAGGACTTTGGATTGGAAGGATTGGATGCGTTTGATGTTATAATGTTTAGCTGTTCCCCACAGTTCAAGTCCGTAGGTCCATATAGGTTTCAGTACTGTCTTGTATATTAGTAATTTGTTGTCAACTGTAAGATGAGATTTTCTGTTTACTAGTCTGTATAACTGGCCGAATCTGCGGTTAAGTTCTTTTCTTTTTAGTCTTGTATGTGGGTTCCACGTCAGTCTTTTGTCTAGTAAAAAGCCGAGATACCGGACTGTGTCAGAGGAAGGAAGCGGTATGGAATTGAAATTAACCGTTGGACAGAATTTGCGTCGAAGGGTGAATGTGACGTGAGTGCATTTGCTTAGCCTAATATTAGTGGTAGACTACTTCATCGAACGTATAGTAATAGAAATCTCATCACCTATGCTTTTATTTTTATTTGTGTTAAAATTTATCTTATGCGGGTTTCAACCCACGACATTGGTCCAGGCTGTTATGGCTAATTATTAAGGCATATATATGAAAATAAACTTTAAATGTTAATTTCAGTAATGAGAGTATTTAAAAATAAAAAAAAGGCATTTTCTCTAATTAACAAAATCATTTACTCAGGTTGCATCGTATTAGATGCACGACCACAGTTTGCTTAATTTAGTTAATGAATACAAAGTTACAAGGTAATTAATCACCGGGTGAACAAGTTTGACTGAAGACTAAATTATACCTTCATTACTCTCGGTCCAGTTAAGGGTTCATCACTCTTAATTCCTTCATTATGCGGTAATCATATTACAATGTATAATAAGTTTAACAAGTAATGGCGGATATCGATTTTTTTATTTATTTATTCCTCTTTAATTGTTTTTAATTTCATTTATATTTCCTACCTTAAAAAAGTGGAAGATGGTGAAATCGGCACTAACTTCTTTATAATCAGCTCGGCCATCCGAACTATAATCTACAACAGATAAAAAATTATCTCTAAAACCATTTTATTTTGCTATAATTTATGACATTCTTTTCTGAAGGTTTACAAGTGTACGTAAAATACAATGCAATTAAGTTTTTCTTTAGATGGGAAAATTAAATTATCTGTAAACAAGGCAAAATCTTTCCTCAAATATGAGTCGTAATATAGACGTATTATATACCGTTGGAAAACGCAATATTTTAGAAAATTTATCATGCAATAAAGTAAGTTGTATAAATTAGCATAATGGCATTATAAGCCCTTACACTAATGCACATATGTTATTTCGTAATTGTGGATATAATTAGTTGACCGTTGAGAATTACTGACGGAATTAGTCCGGGTAGCGGTCATTAAATGAAACAACTGAATAGTTTCAACTATTTTATTGTTTGCCAACGTTTCGACCCCCATTGTGGGTCATCATCAGGGCGTCTGGTAGGCGAGTGGAAACTGAGTTAATGACCGCTACCCGGACTAATTCCTTCAGTTATTTCGTAATGTTTATGTTAAGTAAGGTTATGGGATTCTGAGTATCGTACAAGTTGTATTCTTCCATATTGTACGACAGATTTTTAATTATTATTTCATAAATAATACCCTAAAACGTATATTTCCGTTGAAAACTGGACCTTGAAAATTTTCACGATCGCAATACTTTTCCTTACTCTATATAGTAAGTGAAAGTAAAAATAGTTATGTAATGTATGTTTGAGAAAATAAAATTAGGAATTAAGATATATTAAGATATTAAGATATGCATTTATGTGTGTGTGTTGTGGTAATAAGTAAAAAATAAATGTAGAGTTCCTTAGACTTCTGTCTATTATTTGGTTTCTTCAGGCTAGACATAATTAGGAGCGTAAGCATAATTTCCGTTTGGAAAGAGCAAGGTTAAAAACCGTCAGGGGAGCGGGAATTAAGTGTAAATTTTTTTGTAAGTGTATACCCATATGTACCTCTACAACCCATGAAGGGTCTTGGGCTCAGTACATTAGAGATTCGTACTGTCTCTACGCCAACGGCCGTGCAATGAGGTGGTTAGGTCTTGACAAGGCCTAGCCACCAGGTATTTCCCTATTCTTGGGTACCCACTTTATACAAGCTCGTTGTGCCTCTGGAGGATCTTAATACCCAAGGGTCGGTCCAGGGCCGAAATAATAGAATAAATAATATTCTGTCAAAGTGGGTATTCTAATTCGGGATGTGGAGAACAATAGAGTTGTGATCTATCCACTAGAATACCCCACTTTCTAAAGAGTTTTGACATGTAAGATCATCAATTTAAAAAAATGAGTAATAAAAGAAAATAAATACTTATAATTTTAAGTAAGTAATTTTATAAGTTTAAGTAAGAAAATAAATACTTATATACGCTATTATCCTTTTAATCTAACGAAAATCTATCTCCTCTGCAATAATCAATGGTTTTCAGATAGGAGCCCTAAGCTCTTGGAATTTTCTCTAACATCTCATTGTCTTTCGAAAACGGCTATGTTAGGGATTGAAAAAAAAGATAGCTCTGACACAAAAGAAGATGGCTTTTATTATTGATATTATTCTTTTGGTTTTGGGCGCTATTTTGTGGAAGTAATACTTCTGTTAGCTTAAGGATCAAAGAAGGGGTTATAACGTCCACTCTGGCCCCAGGCGATAGCAACTATCTCGAAGTCGTCAAAGCTACCTACTGGTACCAGTGCCACATCTTGTCAAAATCACTAGGATTTATGAGTCTTATTTATTGTTTTTGTGTTTTATTCTATTGTTTTCAGCAATGAATTGTTATTGAATTATTATTATTGTTTTTTTTATTTGCAACTGCGTTGTTGCGCATCCAACGAATGTGAGGTATTATTTTCCACTGATCAGCGTCTTGAAACGGGAGTGGCATAGTCTAGTGGATACAGCGCTAGTTTACTGTGCTCCGGGTCGAATCCGAAAATATTATTTTATATTATATAAATGACAAAATATTATTTATTCTGTTATTTCAGCCGGAAGAGGGAAGAGGGTGGGGGGCGATCCTAGGGTATAGAGACCCTCCTGGAGCAGACCCAGCCTCTATAAAGTTGGTACCCACTTTGACTATTGCTGCTGATTATATGGTGGCCTCCCGAAGGTTTTTGAGGACAATGAAAGAATGAAGAATGAAATTCAGTTTATTCAATTAAGGTTACTTTATGCTACTGTGGCTAATCTGACGATGATACAGGTAGGGGTCCTAAATTTTCCTATTAAGGTTATAAGAATAGGCTATTATTAATCAAGATCAAGGTATTAGGTTAGGGATCTTTAAATATTAGTGTATCGCACAGGCTCGGGACCACCATTTTACGTTCTGTTCAAAGAACGGCATAGATTTTTTTTTTTTCATGGATTACATTTGTAGAAGTTTTTAATTTTAATGTAGTTTAAACTTCAAATTTTAATCATCAGCTTAGTAAAAACAACCAATATCAATTAAAAATAATATTTATGTATTTATAAATATATGTATATATAAATATTGGAGTTTGTTACTTTTTAGGCTTCAAGGGTCTTCATGTTTAGTCAATTAACAAACAACTATGTTGAGGCGATGTTTCGAAAATATATTGTTCTCATATCTAACATGTAACAGACTCACAGTCAGTTCTAAGGAAGACAAAATGTTGCTTAATACTGGTAAATATTCAGTTGAAAAATAAGTTCGTAGCGTTTTTCAATATTTAAGAAAATTATGTTTTCTTGGTCAATAATCTATACTAATATTATAAAGCTGAAGAGTTTGTTTGTTTGTTTGTTTATTTGAGCGCGCTAATCTCAGAAACTACTGGTTCGAATTGAAAAATTCTTTTTGTGTTGGATAGTCCATTTATCGAGGAAGGTTAATAGGCTATATAACATCACGCTGCGACCAATAGGACGAAGAATCAGTCGAAAATCTGGGAAAAAACGGGGACAATTTGGGAGAAAAAAAAAAACCTCGCTTCCCAATGATTCCAAATGATTTACTTTTTAATTCAATCCGGTTAATGTTAATTTATGTTTGTGTATTTATTTTGTAAATAAAGTTGGAGGATAAGAAAAAAAAAAACAAAAAAAAAAAACGGTTAATTTATATTTTTCCATTTAAACACGTAGGAATAGATTTATCTCGAGATCGGGTTGCGGAGAAAATCAGTATGTTCTTCTGCCACAAGAAAATAAAACTAAAAATGTCATTTACGCGGAAGTACTTTAAAATATAAAAGAATATATAAAACTTCTTAATAGCAATCATAATAACAGAAATTGATGCAGACAAAGTCGCTTTAGAATATATCAAAGAAAAAGTGACATGTACTAAGAAGGTTTAAATTTGGGTGATAAAATTCCGGTTCTGGGATACACCGATGATTTGGTACTGCTAAAGGAAGACACGGAAAATAAAAAACTAAATACAAGTCCGTTAATAAAAACCGGTAAAGAAATAGGACTCAAAATAAATACCTAAAAGACAAATTTATGATTTGTAGCAGAGACGGTGGCGATCATAGTGATATTGATATATCAGGGTATACTTTTGAACACGTAGAGAAATTTAAGTATTTAGGTTCAATGATAACGAAAAACAAAATCCAGGAGGAAATAAAGTCCTGGTTAAACGCGGGAAATGCGTGTTATAATTCAGTTGCGAAATTACTTAGCTTCTGTCTAAAAACTTAACGTTTAGAATTTATAAAACTGTTATTCTTCCGACGGTGAAACGTGGCCGTTTACTTTCAAGGACGGACAACGGCTAAAGGTTTTAGAAAATAAGGTACTAAAATATTTGGTCCGAAGAGAGATGAGGCTACTGGGGAGTATAGAAGGTTACACAACGCGGAAATATTTATATCAATCTATATTTTTATCTATATTGTTAAGTCATGATTTATTTCAAGAGTCATTTTCAACTTTAATTGTTATTACCTTGAAGCGTATACATTTATAAATTTAAATAAATTAAAAAAAATTACTATTTCTTTTGATTTATTCGAGTATAATAATCAGAACTATTATTTTAAGTGTATGGCTGTATTTCTATATTTATAAAAGAAAGTACCACTCAATTTTCTGGTATCTAAAAAATTACTATGGTTGTGAGGATAAAATTTTCCTGGAGGTTCGTCTTACCGCCTAGATGTGCAATAAGGCAGGATTTGAAAATCTTCGCCCAAAAAGTGGTTGAACAACCTAAACGTAAAATTGTCTTAAGCTGATATGTATCAGCAAAGGTACAAAGATTTTATAACCTTTATATCTAAGCATATTACTGTTGTTATCTGTTCGTTTAACGTCACTTTTGTACTACTATGGTTAATCAATCGTATGATGACTAATTGTTTCCTCTCCCAGTTTAGTTAGGGTAGAGATCTTTAACGATTTCATGGAGTCGCAAAGGCTTGGGACCACCATTTTACGTCCCCTTCGAAGGAGGGCATAACTACGGTTGTTTTTTACTCTCATTAAAAAATCTTAAGGGCACCTGGCTGGTCAATACATACAGGTGACCGACCCTTTTAAGCATATTGCGTTTCATATCTGTTTCGAGTGTAGGTTCCTATGAAAATATATTCAATCGTAATTTATTTTTAAAAAATGGTTTGTGACGATTATTTTTACATATTAAGTGATTATGGGTATAACCACTTCTTCTGGTTTGCTATTGTAAATTTGACAGGAAGAAGTCAAGATCGGGCTTTAAATGATAACAAAGAGTAGCTGATAGTTGATATTTATTATAGCCAATCTCACTATAAACGCACATAAATTAATACAAAATGCAATATTCGCGATCAAAGCTGCGTGACACAGCTAGTGTTTATATATTATAAAAAAGGATAAGGTGCTATTATGCATCAGTTTCAACCGAGGGTCCTTATCTTTAAATGTTATTTTACTTAATCAAAATGGAAGTGAAAAACGCTGAAAATTATTACACAATAGTTTATTATTTCCAAATAACAATATTAGGGTATAACTGTTTATAGGCAATTAAGTAATATGAAAAGCAATAATTCAAAGGATCATATCATATCACAACCGCTGATTTCAAAACAACATCTCAGCTAGTTTTTAACCAATAACAATTTTTGTTATTATTTATTATTAAGCAGAAGAATCTTTTTTTTTCCTTTTGTATTCGTTATTCGGATTCTACGCATCTTGAAACGTAAGCTCTAAATTTAGATGGGAAGCTATTTTTTTTTTTTTTGGTCAATTACAAAGGTTCATTATTGAAAATAATAAACCAAATGCATTTATACAGGACTGCGTTACTATTTCCTTTTCTTTTCTTTCATTTTCATTCAAATAATTCTTCGGATATTTTTCTATACGCTATTCGGATTCAACGCATCTTGAATCGTAAGGTCTCAAGTTTTGAAGGATGGTTATTTTATTTTTTTGATTGATTACAAAGGTAAGGTTCATTATTGAAAATAATAAACAAAAAATACATTTTCGTCATTTAATGATATTTATTTTCGGAAAGGAAAATCCGTAGCACAGATGTATTGCAAAATTAGATGGTGCCTTAGGAAGAAGAACCGTCCATAAGTAGTTTTTGATGGTCTTTCAAATTTTGACTTGACTCTTGGTGCTCGGGCTTTCCTTCAACTGTTGATGATGACCAAATTCCAAAAATTACCTAAAAGATAGCAACATGTAATATATCAAAATTTGTCATCTATAATTAATTAAAATTATTTGCAAGAATCTGATATTTTTGTTTAAATCACCTGTAAAGAACGCCATCAACTTATTTTACAAGCCTATCTATGAAAGAAAATTCTCAAAACATCGCTTCTCAACACAATTATATATTTATTGATTGAACCTCAAGACCTTTATATTATCAAAACATTTGGCACCAAATGTTAGAAATAAGGAAGAGTGACTAGTTTCTGTTTTTCTGACATTGATTTTTGAAATGGTAATGAAATATTTATTCTAGAACGAATAATATTTCAAGAATGACAAAAATGTACAAAATAAACTTAAGTGTAGAAATGAATCAGATTTGGTGACAAAGATTAGTTTCCATCTAGAGCTTTAAATATTTCATATGTTCAAGAAATTGAGAAATAATAGATGTTTGGTGTGATAAGTGGTGGATGATAAGGCTTTAGAAATGGACATAGTTTCACAATACGGTTGCAATAATGGCAATATATTTTTTGAAGGAGACTGTAAGAAATGAACGTGAATTCGCTGTTTATTTTTCGTGCTTCAGAAAATATTATTTCTGAGATTAATTTTGGATTATTCAGATTTTTTTGTCTTGCTTCTGTTTGTTCAGAAGGCTTTCCGTGATGTGATGGTTGGACGGCTAAAGGTTACCATATCGATTGCATAGGCTCTTGACCAACTTTATCAATTTGGGAACGTTCTTGAAGAGAAGTTCCATATTAGATGATTAATATCGGATCAATTATTCTCATCGGCATGCGAACGCATTTACTTCGGATCCAAATTGAGCTAAAGATATTTGGAAGCTAGTAAATTAGTTCGGCTTATTAGCATATCTTCAATATCAAAATTTAGTGTACGAGTACGTTTTTATTGGTATTTTTAAAATATTATATTTTTTTGATACGAAACGGCCTTTAAGACCACGCGAATATATTTTGTTTTTTTGCTTCTTCATTTTTGCCTTTCTCTTCTCCCAGTACCTTCTCATCATTTCTGCGTGTTTTCGCTTCCTTTCCTTCGACTACTGCGTACCTTTCCGTTTTTCTTTATATCCCGCAAGAACCCTGATCTCCTCCCACGCTCTTGTATTCACGGATTCAGTCAAAGATCCTCTTGTTCAGTCTACCTTGATCCATTCTTACTATGTGCCCAAAGAATCTTAGTCTTCTGATTTTTATTTCGGTTTGCAGGTCTTTTATCCCCTTGTAGATTTCCTGGTTCGGTCTCAACCTATAGCCTTGCTGTGTTTTTTTGGGCCCATAGATTCTCCTCAGAATCCTTCTCTCTATTTCAGTAATTTTTCTAGGCTAGGGAGACATGATGTTTCCATCCCGTACAAAATTACTAGTTTTATCACCTTATTGTAGTACTTGATTTTTATTGATTTATTATATTTATTAATTAAAAAAAAATCAAGTTCAATGCGCATCGTAGAGCTTTCGCATACCACATTCTTATCAAATTATCTTTTTTTTTTTTAAATATATTTTATTGGAATTTACAACTGTATAAAATACAACAAGTAAATCTGCTGAAATGATATAACGCATGCAATAAACATGAAGAGAAACTGCCCATTGGCAGCACTCTTTAGTAGCGAGTCTAAACAAGAAGGTCTCGAGGTCATCTTCTTTTCAGACGCCTCGGAGGATTATCAGGAAATGAACCGGAATCAAGGTTGTGAACTTATGGAAGCAGATTTTTTCTTGGAAGGAGTGATACCTGATACGGGCCAAATCAGCAACATATTGAAAATTAAGGTCTTTGTGAATAATTTTATTCGTGACAAAGTAAGGATTTTGCGAAGGATTTTGATTGTAAGGATTGGATACGGAAGAGTTTGATGGTTTAGTCTTTTGTAGTTAAGTGAAAGATTAGAGCGTCTGTCTAGTAAATGTTGGAGTAGCCGAAAACGTCGAGCAGTTTCTTGTGTTTTCAGTCTTGCATGCGTATTCCATGTAAGGCGTTTGTCAAGATGGAGTCCTAAACAGCGGATTTGTTCAACCGGGTATCTATTTCTAAAATCATTTTAAGTAATCAAACTGCTCCTAATTCCTTCTTAAAGTTAGTTTAAAAAATATATATTATTATTATTTTTTTATTTTTGAGCATCGGATAATTTGGTTATAAGATACAAATTTTGTATTAGGGAATTTCGTTAGGGGACGTTTGACGTACCTGGATACTTCAAGGAAAGCCAAACAGGTTTATATATTATATGACAATGGCTCAGGAATATTGCTACTAATTTTTATTTATAGATATACATAATCGGGAGTCAGACGTTTATGTATACCTATATAGCTTTATAGCGTATAGCATATAGTTTATGCTTGACATGGCTCAGTTATGACCTGATTATAGCTCACAATTTTGAGCCGAAACGTCGGAAAAATGAAAATATTCAAAAAAGACTGACTCCCAATTATTTATGGCTATAATAATTTCTACAGTCGGCTATACATCCCTAATATAATTTGTATTTATTATTAGTTATTCTTTGTACCTGTCTTTATAAATGCATTACCTTTGTATTAGTCCATCATCCATTTTTTTTCCTCATAGCCATTTTCCTTCCTACCTTCCCTACTAATGGCAGCATTACATTTCCAAGAATTACATACCTATATTTGCTTAATACGGATGTACACATGCTATTTATTGATTTTGAGCAAGCTTTTGATCATTTGGATAGATTTCAACTGTTTAGTGCCCTAACAGAATGTAAAGTTCCGTTTAAACTAATAAATTTAATAAAAATGACAATGTCCCAGACACAGACTAGCGTAATCATTGGCAATAGGGTTAGAAGAAAAATACATTTTGCCTCTGGGGTAAGGCAAGGAGACTCCCTCACTGCAGTTTTGTTTAATCAAGATTAATACAAGACAAGTCCCTCATAAAGCACTACAAAACAACGTCTCTGAAGGAAGTCTAGCAACTCGCTTATGTCAAATACTTGGGTATGCAGATGACATTGGGGTTCTGGCAAGAAGTGAAAAGGCATTTAAGGAAATTCTGGCTTAGATTGTGTATGAAAGTAAAATCGTGGGTTTTGAGATAAATGATAGTAAAACCAAACAAATACACGGCAGCATCAAATGCTGAGGCAAGAAGAAGAAAAGAAGATTTTAGGTGTGATGGATAGCCATATACAGCATTCAAAGCTGTTGATCGTTTCATGTACCTTGGCACTGAGATAAACATTGTGGTAAGGGTAAGGAGATAATGAGAAGAATAATCTGTGGCAACAAAGCGTATTATGATCTCTCAACGTTGATAAAATCTGCCCAAAGCTTAAACTATATAAGACCCATATTTGTCCCGTCTTGTGCTATGGTGCAAAAACGTGGACGCTCAAGTAGCCGACCAGCGAGCCCTCAGAATATTCAAAAGGAAAATTATGTAACGAATTTTCGGTCCTATAAACAAACATGGCATATGGCGTATTAGGCGTAACCAAGAATTAGATGACCTGATGCAGCATGAAGATATTCTAAGGTTCATTAAATCGAGAAGAATTAGTTGGCTGGTTCATATCGAGCGAATGCCAGATAAACGGACGCCCAAAAATATTCTGCGCGAAACATCTCCAGGAAACAAAAAAGGGACTTCCACGTAAATGTTGGATTAAAAACTTACAAGAGAACCTATCTAAAATTGGAGTTGCCAATTGGAGGAGGCGGGCCAGAGAAGAATGTTGGAGAGGCCAAAGTTCATCTTGGACTTTTGAGCTGAAGTAGTTATTATACATAATAAGAACCTATATTATGGTTTTCTAAGTTCCCATTTTGTTTCTCTACAATACTATTTATTTGGCATAGAAACTTTTGTTATAAATTTTAAATAATAGCAATTAATTAATTATGTGCGTTTTTCTTTCACATTTACTTTCTGAGACATTATATGGATAAATAGAAGTAGAAATTTACTCGCTAGAATACTTAAATTGTAAAATATTTTGTACAAAGGGGTCACCTGTGATTTAGTGGCTTGCATAAAAGCCTTCTATGTCCAAGATTGTGGGTTCAAATCAGACTGATGACTCCAGGATTTTTTTTTTTTTTTTTTTTTTTTTTTAATGGATTAAATATTATAGTCTATTGTACAAGTCGGTCTGTCGTAGGAAGTCAAAAATTTTTGCAGTTGTCTGTATATTGTCTTGTAAAACGGTTGGTAAGTCAGTGTCAATTGCAATATGTGCTCTGTGATTATCATAAGCCCTACACTCTGTCAAAATGTGTTTAACAGAGATTGGGCAACCACATGTTGGGCAGTCCGTAGGAGGTTCCCGTGCCATGAGATGTCCGTGAGTTAGTCGGGTGCGTCTAATACGAAGGCGCGCCAGGATAACCTCTTCCCTTCGCTTTTGTCGTAGGAACGAATGCCAATGGGAGATGTCCCTTCTTATTTCCCTTAATTTGTTGTTAGTAGTGTCATGCCAAATCTGTCCCCACTTCGACCGAATCCGCTGCTTGATGATAGAAACATCTGTTATTGCTTCTTTGGCTGCACGATCTGCGAGTTCATTGCCAACTATACCGCAGTGGCTCGGTACCCAGACGGAAAAAACTGAATTATTGGAAACTATTGTGGACTGCAATGATAATAGAATATTTTGAATAAGAGAGTCGGAAGAGAAAAGGCGCTTCAAGCTGAGCAGGGCCGATAGGAGTCTGTGCAAATAATCCTGGTTGTTTTAGTAGGGTGAATAACAAATTCCAACTAGTTCTGCGGTATAGTTGCTACAGAGTGGAGAAAGGGAAAATAGATATCGTTTTCCCTCACACACGACCGGTGCTCCCACACCTAAGGAACTCTTAGAGCCATCAGTATATACGTAATCAGCAACACCGAGTCTATCTTGTAGTTTTTGAAATTCCTTCTTATATATGTAAGGATATGTGTTTTGTTTGAGTAATTTGGTAAGGGAAAGATAGATATTCGGAGAGGGAAATTGCCAAGGATAAATTGGAGATGTTTTCTATTGTAAGGAAATTTAGAAATGCAGACTATAAAGGATGGTCTTTTGGATAAGGAGATATGTTGTTGGGTGAGAAATTGTCTATTTGGGAATAAATGGAGAAGAGGATGGTTGGGAGTAGACAGGATCTTAGCAGCAAGGATCAGGTCAAGTTGTTGCCTTCGTAGTGCAAGTAGAGGGTTCACCAGCTTCAGCACACAAGCTAATAGAAGGGCTGGAACGGAAGGCACCAATAGCTATTCGAAGACCGGTGTTTTGAATAGGATCGAGTAGTTTTAGAGTTCGACTTGAGGCAGAGTTAAAAGCAGTGCAACCATAATCTAACTTTGGCCTTATGAGAGTCCTTAACAGAGTTATCATGCTTCTACGATCAGCACCCCAACTTGTGTTACTAACCATCTTGAAGAGATTGAGAGAACGGAGGCAATTAGCTTTTAGTTGCTTCAGATGTGGAGACCAGCTAAGTGTGCGATCGAAGGTCACACCCAGGTATTTTACTGTATTAGAAAGAGTGAGTGGTTGGTTGGCTATCTTTAGGGATGGTTGTGAATTCGGTTGTCTTTTGCTGAAAAGTATCGCAACAGTCTTTTGGGGTGATATGGTGAAACCGTAGTCATTAAGCCAGCAACAGACGTTCTCTAAAGCCGATTTCATCTTGTCTTGTAAATCTGGCACCTGTTTCCCTGCAGTATAAAGTACAAGATCGTCCGCGTATAGCATACTCTTGACCGGCAAGTTGACTACTCTTAACACCTCATTTGAACATATACAAAAGAGTGTTGCACTCAAGACGCAGCCCTGAGGCACGCCATTTTCTTGCTCATATTCCCGAGAAAACACATCACCGAGTCTAACCATGAATCTTCTATTCTTTCAATTTTTTAAAGCGAGTAAAAGATCCTTCGGATGGAACGTAACGGTGCCCCCATCCTGTGCCATTTAAGTTACTCGTTAAAGTACCCCATCCTAATTGAAAATGAATAGGTAAAGTTAAGGATTCCTATTGTAGCATCGTCCGTTAAGCCCCAATATCATAAAGTGATGTTAAATGAATAAAAAACTATATTTCGTAAAAAAATGCTATTATTTATAGTTAATTAGATTATAAAAAAACTACTGTTTTTTAGAAGAAAAATGCATATTGAATTAAAACTACTATAATTACTTAATTCAATGTATTACATATTGATATGAATACATTCAACCGCATGGTCAATTAGTTTTTGGATGACAATTATATAATATGAACAATTATTGATTTTAAGGATGACTAAAATCATTTAAACGTATAAATGTCAGAATGTAAAAAAGAACTCTTCAACTTTTAACAAAGAACATTAAAATAAAAAAAAAAATTTTTTCTTCTTGAATTAAAAACTGTGGGTTGCTTATTACAACCGTTTTTTATGCTACAAAATATATATCTTTAAATATTTAAGCTTTCAAATAATATTATTTTTGGTGATTCTTTTTAACCCACTTTTTATGTTTATAAATTAGTAACAATTAACTATGTAAATTGATACTTGAGACCGAATGAATTTTGAATTCACAAAGCTCAGAATCTCCAAAGATATATTTTTTTTTTTTTTTGGAATTGTATTTATATAGCAGATTCTGTATAATGTATAATATTTTACGTCTAGTGAATCATGGAACGAAAAAAAAAAAAAGATATATATCTCTTTTAAGTTCTCGGGTGTGATGTGCAGTTGCCCAGAGTTGCACGTGCTTGGACGCGCAACTTTGCACTATTTATAGAGCGAGATATGACTTGTGAAGGTTAGACTCTGTGCACTATATAATCATTTCTTGAAGAAAAATAAAATTATTAAAAAAATAATTTTTTGAACTGTATCTTTATCTTTATATAAAATGTCTATTCCCATGGGAAAGATTATTTACTAAGACATTAAAAAGATATATTTACCCTCATTTTCCATATATTTTTCCCAACGTGTTATCAAATTTTCAATTTAAAAACTTAATAATCTAGAGTGTTGTGAAGATATAAAGTCCAAAAAGGGTTTTTGATTTAAGAATCTTTTAAAAAATATATATTTTTTTAAAGAAGACGGAATTGTCAAAGCCAGTCCGGAAAATGATGTTTGGCGATGTCAAGTAAGTACCACCACAATAGTGGAGCAGCCAATCAGGTTACGTCTTATTTTTATGCTACCAAGCTTTTTTTTCACCTTATACAATGAATTTATAGTCTATTACAGTAGTAAACACTATATATTTTTTCTCTTAAACTGTATTATCCGGTAATATATGTACATAATATTGATTTATTTACAATGCACCCTCACTAATTATATAGGATAGATTATTTCTTGTAATAATATGTAATAACATATATAATAATACAATAATGGTATAATAATAAAAACACTGATTAATAGCTCATATCTCATGTAATATCTCTAAAAACTGCTGCATTAATCACAAACTCGCATCATGAAGCGCCACAAAATCAAACATTCTGAACTCCTTGCATCGCTGCTCCACTATGCGGGCGTTCAAAGACTACAGACCAACATATACAAATCCAGGATTTTTTTTGCACTATGTTTATCATCGTCAACTGCTGGTAGAGGTCTTCCTCTGGGTTATCGTGAGCACTCATTTCGCTACACGTTATAACAGCAAGTTATGCATGTGAACTGCAAAAGTCACATTGGATTTCAGCCCGAGACAAAGAATAAAATGAAATATGTTCCTGGTGTATGTTCGATGGATAGTTTATGGTGCAGCAATTTTTGTACATTTTAGAACAGCAAGGCAGACGCGCGCAGTTCTGTGTTTTGACGATGGGTCAAACCTGCCTCTGGTACTAGCGGACTACAAGAACAATTTCTCTAGACAGTCGACTTTGTATTGGGCTGTAAGGAAACGAATGACGATCTTGAGTAACCATGACGTAATGAAAAAAAAATCTGGCACGGGCAACACACTACTTTCAATTTACCTCGACTGTTAAAAGCAATTTAAAAACTATTAAATATACTACAATTTGAAAAAAAAGATTTAAAGTTGATTTTAATAAAACGTGTATTCATTATAGTTGGAAACATATGATTTAGATTAAATAATAAAACTGTATTAAATAGTTAATTAGTAATAAGATTATCACCTATTCGTTAATTTATACCACTTTTTACAGCTTTCTGTATCGGATAATATTTTTTCTAAAATCTTTCTCTTTCAAACGGCATATTAAACGTCTATATTAAAATTATTTTGCTCTTTTTTTCCTTAAGTTGATAATTAAATTCGTCCAACTTGTATATTTAGCTGTCTATCATCATTGTCATTAGAAATATATGGTCAATATTTTGGAATGTACAAATTTAATGGTACTTTAGACGATGAAAATTTAAAATAATGCCATTTAAAAAAGGGACACTAAAACATGTATTTCCGTTGAAAACTAGAATTCGAAAATTTTCACGATCGTAATACTTTCTCTTACTATATATTTCATATATAGGTAAGGGAAAATAAAAATCATATGAAACGACCCGATATACAAATCATATATTAACATTTTTTTTTGTTAAAATTATGACATTTTTAATGTCTTATCCTTGATACCTAATTCTCAAATATAAATTTTTGATGGATGGAACTACCTTGAGACGTTTGCCAAATCGATCTTGACCATATATTGAGGATATTTTGTAATTTTTGAGATATTAGTCTAAACTGGACGTAAGGCCGATGGTGGCTGCCCATATCTGCTCTACCGTGCCCACACACACTTCCAAATCGGGTCTTCGCTATTGCCACATAACATATCGACGACTCACTTTCCCATTAATGGTATCGCCGATCTCGTTATTTATTTTTAATAATAAAATAATAATTTATTTTATTTATTTATTTTTATTTTATAGTATAGAGGAAAACATCTTGAGTTCCACACCTCTTTAGTCTTATGAAATCGATCATTTCCATTCATCTTTTTTTATCAATGTACATGTGAAGTTTCAGGGATTATAGGGATATTCAAAACGTATACTTGTAAATTAATACATGTGTATTCATAGTCGGATAGATAAGACTTGAATAACCGGTTTGTGGGATTTACCAAAGTTCTTTTCCTGTACACTCATGTGCTTCGTGGATTCGAGACTCATCAGAAGTAAAATTCTTAGTTCTGAAATCAAAAGGCATTTGCGTTTTACGTTAAATATTTGTTGTTTTTTTTTAGATATTTAGTTTGTTGGCTATTATATTGGCGCATTATGAACATTTTCTTAAGATTTGTCTTCGGCACTTCAAGGAGATCTCATGTTACCCACTTATACGGTGAGTTAAAGTGGCTCCTTTCCTCCACCCGCAGACAATATTTCCTTGGATCATACCTTTATCAAACTATCAACTCCCAGCGTCCATCCTACATCCACAGTCTCCTTCAATTTAAATCCTCAGTCCACTTACTCCTAACCCGAAATATCCCACAGGATAGGAAAAGCAAATAATATTTACTATTCCATCAGCAACACAGTAGTAGGAAAGAGAGAGGTTAAAAAAGATGTCAAGCTCCACATATTTAAGGCCGTATACATGCCTGTTCTACTATACGGAGCAGAGAGCTGGGTACTCCCGGACAACAAATGGAGCCGTATAACAGCGGCAGAAATTAAATACCTGCGCAGAGTGGCTTCCAAAACCCGCAGGGATAGGATCAGAAATGATACAATAAGGGAAGAATTAAACATTCCTGCAATGAAGGAGACCCTGGAGAAGAGACAGTTGAGGTGGTATGGGCATGTATGTAGGATGAGCCAGGATTGTGACCCACGCAAATTTATGGAAGCAAAACCAGTTGGCACCAGACCTAGAGGAAGGCCTAGGCTTAGCTACGATGGCTACATTACCAAATTGGGGCAAGCGAGAGGCAAGACACTGCAGGAGATGAAGACTCTTGCAGGAGACAGAGAGAGATGGAGATCCTGGGTTGGACTATCTCCACGCTGAAAGGCACAAGGAGAGAGCTAAAGAAGAAGAAGTCCACTTACTCGAAACTAGATCCCGCCATTCTGACCTTTATGCTCCTACCTACAGAACCAAAACTTTTGATCGTTCCTTTATTGTTCGCTCTACTGCACTCTGGAATTCTCTACCAAACCATATCCGCCATGCCACTTCTTTATCCTCATTCAAATCCAAACTTTTCCTACTGCCATCCCCAATAGAGAATCAGCAAATATGATATGTCAATTTCATCTAGGAATCTACATTGAATGAAAGACGATTTTTGTTTACCGCCCAAATTTTAATTTGTTTTTAATTTTATTTTGTTAAAATTAGATTTTATTTTCTCAAAACACAATATTTAGAAGATATTATATATGAATATATATATATATATATATATATATATATATATATATATATACTGATATTCTTAGTTGGCTAGCAAGTCTCAGTTTATTTATATTAACAGGATAGGTTAAATAATCTTGCGGATGAGGGCTGTTAAAGTTGCAAACAGTTCTATAAAGTGGGTTATATTTAGAGTTGAAAGCTCTATCAATGTATATAGTATTATGTTAGTTAATGAATCTTATTATTAAACACGATAACTCATTATCCTTTAGTAATGAAGAATTGTTATTATCATATTATTATTATTATTAAATAAAAAGATCCTATAACTAGAACTCCATCTTGACAAACGTCTAACATGGAATCCTCATACAAGACCGAAACGTTTTCCCAACGCTTTCGACTACTTCAATACTTACAAGACAAACGATCAAATCTTAACAACAAAAGGCTCGTCTACATGACCATCATAGGGCCTATCTGGGCTTATGGAGTAGAGCTTTTTGGCTCAATTAAATCATCGAATTATTCCCGTATCCAATTCTCACAATCCAAAATCCTTCGTAGAATCCTCAACGCTTACTTTTAACGGATAAACTCATCATTAAGGACCTCAATGTTCAATATGTTACTGATTTTGTCCGAACCAGGTACTATACCTTTCATGATTAATTTCATTCCCAATCTAACTCACTTTCAATCCCTCACTCTCAAGCGTATTATGAACTGTGCAATACGATTGGTATTCGGGATCACGAGAGACACGCATATAACCCAGTATTACGCCGAGTTGAGGTCGCTTTATTCTCGTTACAGACGCCAGTATTTCCTAGCTTCCTTCCTCTATCAGGTTATCAGAACTCAGCGCACCAATAATATCTCCCAAAACCTTCAATTTATTGGGTTCTTAGAATTCGTCTTTATAAAGGCTCAGTAGTGTAGTTTATTGCAAACCAACATGAGTGACGATTCAGTTCATTTCGGCATATTATGCTGTTCTTTTTAAAAAAAGGGAAAAACGAAGCCCAAACTGCAAGAAAGGTTCGAGCCCTGTATGACAGCGATTCAACTGCTGATAGCACGGTTCAGAAGTGGTTTTCGCGGTTTAGATCAGGAGATTTCAATTTGGAAGACAAAACCCGGGCTGGCCGGAGTTCAACTGTTGACATTGAGGATATTATGACGGTCATCGCAAACAATCCACGAATAACTGTCCGTGAGGTAGCTGCGGAGTTAAGAGCCTGCAAACCGACCGTTTTTGATCAATTAAAGAAGCCCGGGTGCGTCTGTCATTACGACGTTTGGGTTCCCCATGAGCTCAGTGAAGGGAACCTTATTGAAAGGATTTATGTTGTGATTTACTGCTGAAAAAAATGAGGAGGATCCATTTTTGAAACGAGTTGTTAGCCAAAAAAATCTTGGAGTTTGCCTGGAACGACGCCGTAATCACTAACGGTGGGAAATATTTTGTAGATCAAATAAATACATTTTAAGCTGTTCATCAATTTTAATTTTTGTATAAATTTCTCTACGAACTTTTCGAACAACCCAATAAATCATTAATTCAGTCCCGTCTAACAGATCCTTTCTGACTTCTATTCTCCTCACCGTACTGCTGCATTTGACAAGTCCTTTCTAGCCGAAGCTACCTCTCTTTGGAATTCTATAACTCGTGAGATCCGTCATGCAAGAACTGCTTCCTCCTTCAAGTCGCTCCTTTTTAATTACCTTCTCTTCACCCAGCCAAACTGCAGATACTAGAAAATACCAATTTTGTAGTGTTTATATTATTTCAATTATCACTGTACTTCATCTATTTCTGTTTTTTATTTTCATTCTAATAGTCTGATTTGTAAATATGTACATATTTTATAACGTTAATTATTTATTTTAGTTTAGCAATTTGTTGTTTAAAGGTTTGACCACATTGCTTCGGTCATCAAATCTGTATTTTTAATTCTATCCTTGAGGGACTTTAATCCCAGGATAATACAGTTTTTTCATTTCATTTCATTTGTACTAACGAGCTTTCTCTTCAGTTCCTAATAATCCTTTGAGATGTCTAAAAAGAAGGTGGACCCAAGACCTGCTGGTTTAGAATAATTTTTTAGTGCTGCAAATAGATGGGTTTTCTGCATGTAAATCATGCCTTTTTCAAAGTTATACTCACAATTACTTAAACTATTATTAAAACAGTTGTAAGTTGCATTAAATGTATTTTAAAAACAACAGTTTTATGGCAAATCCAATATGTACCTTGTTAGATATAAGCTATATCCTCCTAACATATTTGATATCCATTATTTTGAAACCTTGACTTTCTGGGTCTCCCTTGAAAGTCAAAGGTTAACTGCAATTGATTTTAGGATAAAAACAGGTTCAAGAACTATTTCTGTTGTTCAATCGATAGGAAACAATTTGCATTTCATTTTAGGCGGTTATGACGTTTGTTGGAAAATCAAATGTACTCTAGATTCAATCATCGAGCTCTGCCACGTTTTATTGAAATTTTCTCAGCTTTTGTTTGGTCGTTTCCTATTTCTATGCTAGCATATAAGTAGATATTTATAATTCCAATAGATGCATTTCCTTAAATTTCTACTTTATCTATATTCTGACAAAACGAAAATATTCAGACACTACTAAAATATAGAGGAAACGGGCTTCTCCTGTGGTGTATTGGTTAGCAATACAGCCTTCTATGCCAAGATTCCTGGTTTAAATCCAACCGATAGCACTAGAAAATTTTAATGTAGTAAAAATCCTTGGTTATGTCGTCCTTCGTGAAATAGTGGTCCAGTGCCTCTTCGATGTCAGGTACTCGTTAAAGATCCCAATCCTAATTAAACCTGAATATTCAAAATTTAGGACTCCCTCTATAGTTTCATCCGATTAGGCAAAGTAGCGTGAAAGTGTCGTTAAATGAATAAACAAACATATATATACAGAAAATATTCTGTGAATCACAATATATTGTTAGAAGGAATGAAGAAAAACAACAAGAGATATATAAAAGTTCTTACATTTAAATTTAATGGTTTGTATACTTAAGTAAGGTACGGCGTGGTCTAGTGAATAGAGCACTACTATACTGTTCTCCGGGTCCTTGGTTCGAATCCCGGCTGTGGCAGAATATTATTTATTTTTTTAATTCAGTCGGGAGGAGGGTTGGGCGACCCTAGGGTATGGAGAATTTCCTCAAAAAGTGGATACACAAATAAATTTTTTGAAAAACCTGGCGGCTGAGGGTGATCAAGGCCTAATCACCTCATTGCTCGGCAGTTGGCTTAGAAAAAGTACGAATCTCTATATAAAAATTAAAATTTATAGGTGTATTCTCAACTAAGCGCTAGTAATACGATATAGTGGTGCTGTACTGCAACATTCAGTTAGAGCGTCCAGTATTAAAGAATCTTAAAACGGTACAGTCTGATGTGCGGAACTAATTTCAGCAGATTACAGTAGTTTGGGAGTACCGCAATAATAAACTTCCCAGTATTTTTCCGGATCGAATACTTTGAAATACTCATTAAACTCTCATCATATTTGTGGATGGTGTCATTAGCAATAAAATTGCCCAATTCATGATGGAATCAATCAACTCATAAGCTAAAGAAAGTTTAGGACCATAAAGCTGACTGCCTTGGCCTGCGTGAAATCAGAAAGGTTATCGGTCTGAACCTTAATTTTTTCATTCTGAAAGGCGCAGAAAATTCTTTATTTTTTAAAACTTTTTAAATGCTTGTTACGATTCTCTTTGCGAAACTACTTAGCTAGCGGCTTCTGTGAATAAACTTAAAAGTTAGAATCATGAAAATTACTATTTTATTATATAAGGATGTGAAACCTGTTCGCTTACTTTGAAGGATGTAAAACGCCGTAAGATTTTCGTGAATAAGGTGCTGCGATAAATATTTGGTCGAAATAGAGATGATAGGCCAATGCTATTTAGCTGAAATGCACTGGACCGACTGGTACGCGCCCGCAAGGTAGGCCGAACACTGAACAAAATCACCAATTTTATTATTAGTTGGCATTATTTCCCGCCATACCCTTTTTTTACTGTGAATCATTCGCACAAGTGCCTAATAACCGACATGGGATTATGTTTATTCGATGGCCATTTATTGTATTCAATAACGAAAAACTAAATAACGCCCAAGTTACACCAAGGATTTTTTTGTCGGTTTTGTTTCATCAATCCTTCTAGTCTTTAAATATTGTAAATAATTTTTGCCATTTTTCGCGTTTTAGGTGATACATAATTTTTTCAGACACAACGCTCCGAATCAAAAGTTTTACAATCTATAATTTTAAGAGTTTCCTTAATTATATAAAATACATCTATTAGCAGGTGTCAGCAACTCCGAGCCATGATTAGATTTTCTGTATTATTTTTCCTGTATTCTGGGACTTCAAACGTAAAATGTAGGGAAGTTTTATATTTTAGCAAATAAATTTTATGTTTGACCACTGTGCGCTCGCCAATCGTGTCTAGAAATTTGTTTTCATAATTTTTCTTATATTTTTTTTCATATTTTTTTCCGTAATCTGGGACATCAAAGGTTAAATACGGACAAGTTTCTGAATTTTTTCCACCGTGATATTTTCCACTGTGCATCGGTGGGAAGATTGTGTTTAGTCTGATCCCGAGGGTTTGTGCTTTGGACTTACGATTATTTGCTTATGCAACATGATGAGGTATTGGTGGTCCAAGTCTCTTAACATTATTATTAGAACTCATGTGTACTGCTTATTAAATACAATATAATATATAGATCGTTGATTATTTTCTAATATTAAATAGTCGATCAAAATTATTTACTATTAACTAAGCAGAGATAATTAATATGAAGGATGAGATGGTACTGGTGGCGTTCAAAATGATTACAGAATAGTCTAAAAAAAAACTGTATATTAAAGCATGTTTCGAACAGTATACATAAGTCTTCATCAGGACTTACAGGCGTGATCAACGAAACCGATTTCCTACAGTTGCACAGTGAGGGACAGCTGTTCTAGGAGTGCAAATGCATAATGATCACAAAAATGTTTTAATGCACCCTAAAATATATTGAATTGAGTAATATCACCATTGTCAATCCAACCAACAAGTTGGTTATTTGTTTTTCATAGAAAGCTACTTGAAAATGAAAAAAAATCTCTTTTAGGAAAAATGTTTTCCATTTAGATTTTGAACCAATTTTTTTAATATTGAATCGTCATCCACTAGTCACAAAAGGTGGAAATATCTACTCTAGATATTAATGAATATATATCCTGACGTAGGTTGCATTTGGGACAATCGAACTAAGGTATCAATACGAATAATGGTTTGTTTATACTTGCCTGTAAATGAAGGATGTTTCAAAGGCAGAGGGATTTGTTTTCATTTCACTAGACACTGAGTCTAGCATATACCATGTTGCTTTATCTCAACAATTTATTTCTACTGCGGTTACCTAATCGTGAATCCATTATTTCAACAACAAAAGGACAGGATTCTATCAGTCGGATGCACTTTAAATTTAATACAAAGATTAAGAATATATACTTTGCTAAATAATATTAACAAAATATTTAGGTTTTTTAATCAATTTAGTTATTTATTACTTTCACTTACCTACATATGAAATGTATTGAAGTATTGCAATCATGATAATTTTCAACGGAAATAATGAGAAATGATGGCACTGACCAAATCCCGCGAAAAGGTCTGTGTCTGTGTTTCCGTATGTGGTAAGTCTAGCTCAAAACTAAAAGTCGTATGAAACTGAAATTTCATATTTAAGACAGCTATACGCCCGAGATGTTACAGCAACATTGTGCTGATTGAATGAAGGAGTTCGCGAAAAATATTTATTGGGAACCACTGCTTTAATAAATAGTTATGTTACTAATCTCTTATTATCATATATTATTATATATATTTTTATTATATATCTAACCATTATTATGTAAATTTATTTATTTATTTTTTAGTTTCTCTGCTATATGAAAAGTGCTTTGATTCCATGCTATGTTGGGGGTTGTAATCAATTTAAAATATGAATTATAGAAAAGTATGCTTTGGGATTTTATTTATTTTTCTTTGTTTTTTTCAATATCGCTACTTGGATAGGAACTTGTACTAAGCTTAAAATAGTTCCAATGTTGCACAGTAACATTATCATTTCATTTTAAATTAATTATTAATTCCCTATTAATGCTAATTTCTGATAGGCAACCATTAATCTTCGTTTATTTTTTCTCGTGAAACTATTTTACCAACACTATCACTCCGTTGCCCTACAAAGGCCTTATCAAAGAAGGAATAGGATGAAGTATTCATGAAAAGGGGTAAGGGGCCATTTTGGCGGCCAATTGAACTAATGGCTCTTGATGTATTTTTAACGGCTACTTGTTTATTCAGAAAGTAACCAGTTCTTTTCGAACATTATCGGTTTACTAAAATGGCCACTTGTAATTTAGTTTTCGCTCTGTGTCAGCATGACTTTTATGCCTTTTTAATTTTAGTAAGAAGTAAAATATATGATAAATAAATAACAGAAAGGCGAACAGAAGTGAAGTTTATCATATTCATTAATTGGAACTGTTTCCAATAGGTTATGTATCTTTTTTAGCCTCGTTATGCAAAGTTAAATATTTATTTATTTATAGAAGTTTTGACAGTATAATGAAAGATATAAATAAAGAGTAAAAAGAACGATAGTTAATCGGATTTTACAAAACAAGCTAATGAAAATTAATGAATACCAAAAAACAAAGGCCTAGAGCCTACACGACTGAAAGAAAAAGTTTCTTATTAAAAAGCATAAGTCCATTACGTGATGTTTTAGTGTGACAGTTTTAATTTTTTGTACTTTATATAAAAATATTACGATCATAAAAATTTTCTAATTAATGTTTTCTAAGCGTCCCCTGAGCTCGTATAATTTAAAAATAAACTGTTAAAGTTAGAGATAGATTTAGGGCTAATATATTTCTTCCAAACACTTTATTTATTATTTTTCCTTCAAATCAACGTTTCGGGATCTCACTCCCATCATCATGACTCTACAAGTAAAATCAACATTTCCAAATTTTATTAAAAAAAACTGTATTGAAGTTAATTATAAATATTATGTTTAAAAATATTATAAACCAGGTGTCCATTTTAACAAAATCTAGATTATTTTACTTATTAGACACAGATTTAAAATTAATAAGAGATATTTCATAAAAAAACAATTAAGAATGTTATACAGTTATAATTTAAGATAATAATTATTCTAAAATCATCTGGTTTTACAATATTGAATTATATCTGTTTTTCCAAGTATTTAAAAAAAAAGAAAAAAATAGTAAGTTAAAGAAATCATATCTGAGCAGGGCATTGCTTAGATCTTTGTCCTTAAATAGATTAAGGATTAGATCAATTAAAATTATGTATATGGTTTTATTGTTATTAAATAGTGTAAAAATTCTTAAATATATTTTTTTAATATTTACATTATATTTTTAATTTATTAATTAAATGTCTTGAGTCTGTTTTAAAATTAATGTATTATCTATATTTTTTATATATGCATATTGTCTCCATGTTTTTTTTATTTTACATTATGCTTCTTCTTCCGTATAATAATATAAACACTTATAAAGATAAGTTTACTAATTAAAATTGTTTTAATTAATGCCAACGTATTTATTAGATAAGGCAAATAGAGATACACTCTGCCACAAAATGGAGATTGAGAGAGCTTTGCCTGCCCAAACTTCAACTGGGTTATTTAGTTTAGGGAAGAGATGAAGTGTGCCTCTTTCATGGAAATGATGCTTCATTTTGATGCGAATTCGAGTTAATTGCTTAAATCAAAGCTGATTCTACCTAAAACCTAAAAATCTGGTGCGCGCAACACATGAATTTCACTTACCTCCGTCATTTTTATACAATTTAAGAATTTTTAAATAATTTTAAAAACAAAATTAAATTATTAAAGTGTTTTAATAGAAACATCTTTTTTATTATATTATTATCTACGACAATCATTTTGTTTTATCGGTTTTTCATTACTTTCTCTTAACTTTTACTATATTTCTTATAATATAATATTTTCTAAAATCTTTAGCTTAGCAACGGTATATTATACATCTACAATACATTACTGTTTTTGTGTTCAAAAACACAAAAAATGCATTAAAAAATATTTTTGCAGTTATCTCCGTTAGTTGAATATCGAATTCGTTGAACTTGTATGTTTACATGTTTTTTTTAGCTATGCTAATCAGATGATATGGTCAATTTTATAAAAAACAACAAAATTAAAGACACTTTTGAGAAAGAAATTTTGAAATATCGGCATTTAAGCCCTGTCAGACTATTTCAATCAGAATGAAACCTACATGATATTAAAGCCCAACAAATTTTACATCGATATAGAGGGTTTAATCAAAATCGTTAGAGCTGTTTTTGAAAATATCGTACAAAGGTGCAAAATACATGGTATAAAGTGGTTCTTTTGGTTAGCTGATTTTGATGAAAATGTTGCTGTAATATTCCGGGCGTCTCGTTGTCTTAATATGAAATATCATTTTCATTCGCCTTTTTGTTTTCGCGCTAGACACACGCACACACAGAGACCTATTTGCGGGATTTGGTCATTTAGAAGGATGCATTCTATGTTTGACATGACCAAGGCTAACCACTTCCCTAAAGCAAATTAGAGTAGATAGATATGCAGGGCTTCTAGGCCCTTACACCAATGCTCCTCATCATAAAATGTTGTTTAGAGAAGAGAAAATGTTTACAATCCAAAAAACCCTGATCTCAACCAACTAGATTATCACACCAACTAGCAGAGCACACCATAACTTGGAAAGCCTATAACAATCTCTGGTCTGGAGCAGTCGAGCAGTTTCCTCAAGAAGTGCTGCGCGCTGCTATTGATGACTGGCCACGGAGATTAAATGCCTGTGTCAAGGCAAATATGGTGGACATTTTGAGTAATTTATTTTTAGTTTTAGTCTCTATAGATATACATATTATTTTCTAATGTAGTTTTTGATAAAGTTAATTTTTCTGTTGAAATATGTATATATTTTCATGTACCAATATTTATGGCAGGACTGGGTAAAAATGTTATCTAGAATACGTACAAAGTTATCTGAGGTAAGTGATGAGATTTTTAGATGAGCAAAGCGGGACAACTCTGAAGGAGTGGAGGGGGGTATCAACAAAAATGTTCATACAGAATAAAAATAATATCGTAATATTTTTTTATTTTTAACATAAGTGTAATTTATAAATATAAAAAAAATGTATAATATTTTATTTCTTGACATAGTTTTTAGTTGAGTGAATATGTTTCAGTAGAGTGTTGTCATTTTTTAAAATATTGTTAAAATCTTATAAGAGTTTGTCCAAATTATGTTTGACATATAAAATGGCTTTCAAAGTTTCAACACTTAATTTTGATTTTTCTGATGTCCACACTTGATTTACTGTAGAAAACATATAATTTTGTGTTTTGATTCTTAAAGATAAATTCAAATTTTAAATTTATTTGTGATTATCTAACTGTTCTTTTGTAAATTACAATATTATATGACAATGAGAATTAGAAATTACTAAAATGTTATAAACTAATTTATTACTAATTAGGGGAAGCCCGTGGCTGAGTGGCTAGCGAGCTAGTCTCTCATGCTACGGGTTCTGAGTTCGAATCCCAGTCCCGGCGGGGCTTTTATAAGGATGTAAAAAAATGGGGATTCATTCACAGCCTCTCCCCCGGGTATGTGAGACCCGTCAGCCAAAGGGTGGCCACTCAAAAAATTAGTCGTAGGGAGTGATGACCCTAAACTAAAAATTGCATCGTGAAACATCAGTGTAAACTCGCAGGAGTTTACACCACGAGGCCCAGGGCCTATACGGCCTGTCGCGCCACTGGAAGAAGAAGAAGAAAATGTTATAAACACATACATTACAAATATTCGTATCACATCGGCTAAATTTCGCCCAATTAATTTGCTCCAAACATGATTTACATGAACATATTTTATTGTTATTTATAACGAAATTAGTTTGATTGACTTAAAATATTTGCAAAATTGTAGTCGTATATTTCTTTCTAAAATTTCTTTTAAGGTTAAGGTCAGTGATATACTTTTTGTCATCAATATAAAATATGAAGACTACGATTATTTTAAGCTAAGTTTGAAAAAAATTATGTATTCATAAAATATATAAATAAGTTACTTACCTTAATTTTCTATTGTAAGTAGTATATTTGTAGTATTTTTTTGTTTAATTAGCTAGCTAGCATGAAATACGAACACGAAGTCTATCATGAGAGACAAATACAGTGTAACTGGGTGGCAAAATCAATGTGTTAGTCGTCGTAGAAAGTAGGACTCTTAGAACGACAAAAAGTGATTTTCATAAATATAAAATTCAACTTAATTCCAAAAGTTGGGACTTGAAAAGCGTCGCGGTGTACAGGTCTGGTCACCTTAGGATAGAGCATAAAGTTAAGGGATTGCTACTGTTCCAGATTCCAACGAAACTTAATGTAGTTCTTTAAATTTACACCTTCTTCAAATTGCACACGTGCTAAGCAAGGGCGAGTTCACTAGTTTCATGTATAGAGAGAAGAAGAGATGTATATAAGAGTTAATGGTCTAGATTAGCTAGATGTTTACATATCCTGCTATCGGGATGGCGGAAGGAGAGGAGGCGATAGAGGTAACCTTTACAAAGACCTTTAGACATTATTGCCTGGCGGGAGCCGGCTCAATTTGGGCTGCCACCTCAGGGACTATATTGCTCTACACTTCAGCCCGCCCTACTTACCTCAATCCCCAATCCAAACCCCCCTCATCGTCCTTTACTCTTCAGGATGCTCTGAATACTTCGGCTCGGCCTAAGGGTGCGTGGAATAGCTTAAACCGTTCCGCGGCTGAAGGTTACACTCTGTGGTATAGATTCTAAAGGAATGTTTGGGGATGATCTTTTCACGCCTTTAATATTCTAAGAGCCTAATGATTCATGGTTTTTTAAAATTTCAATTGCTTAAATCACAAGGTATTGAGAATACAGGAGGGAGTTAAATAAAACGCTCCAGATGGTTTATTATTTTCAAATAACAATATTAGGGTATAACTGTTTATAAAGCTGTATATAGCCAATTAAGTAGTTTGAAAAGCATTGCTAATTTTAGAACGCTATATCTCTGCTAGTTCTTAACTAATTTCAATGATTATATTTTTTGTAGAAAATTTAATTTATTAATTAAGAGGAACCAATTTTTGTTTATTTGTATTTATTCGCTCTTTGTGTTCTACGCATCTTGACACGTAAGTCCTCAAATCTTGAAGGGGGATAATTTTTTTTTTTTGGTGGATTATTATTGAAAATAATGAACCAAAAACATTTATACTAGGGGATCACTTGTAGCTGGGTGGCTAGCGTAACAGCCTCCCATGCTAAAGGTCACGGGTTCAAACCCGCAGGTGGTCCTAGGATTTTTTAATGGGAGTAAAAAATCCTTAGTTACGCCGTCCTTCGGAGGGGACGTTAAAAGGTGGTCCCGAGTCTGTGCGATGTCAGGTACTCGTTAAAGATCCCTATCCTAATAAAACCTGGATAGGCAAAATTTAGGACTCCCGCTGTAGCATCGTCCGATTAGCCATAGCAGCATAAAGTGACGTTAAATAAATAAACAAATAAACAAACATTTATACTAGACTGCGTTACTTTTCTCTATTCTTCTCTCTTCGTTCATTTTCCATGCAAATAAAATTTTATTATTCCAGAATGAATTAGATATATGAAATATATAGTAAGGGAAAGTATTGCGATCGTGAAAATTTTCGAATTCCAGTTTTCAATGAAAATACACGTTTTAGGGTCCCCAGAGTCCAAATAACCAAGTCCCACAAAAAGATCTGTGTGTGTGTGTGTGTGTGCGCGTGTGTGTGTGTGTGTGGTAACTCCCGGGCGAAAACGAAAAGTCTTATGAAACTGAAATTTTATATTTAAGACAACTATACGCCCGAGGGGTGACAAAACTTTTTTCATCAAAATCAGCTGACCAGAAGATCTACTTTATACTATGAATTTTGCACCTTTTTTCGATTTTCGAATGACTACCAATTCCAGAAAAAGCAAGGTTCTTCAAGTTGGTAGAGCTCAAGAAGATGTACAGATCTCCTGTGGTGGAGAATTGATGGAAGTGGTGACAGATTTCACGTATCTAGGCACAGTGATCAGTAGATCTGGAAAATTGGATTCTGAAATCCCAAGTAGAATTTCCAAAGCTAATTCCGTCTATTACCATATCTGCAACACGGTTATCGGAAAAAGAGAAGTAGCACGGAACGTGAAGTTACACCTGTTCATGTCCATCTTTCTACCAGTGCTTCTCTATAGAGCAGAGAGCTGGATTATGAATGAAAGGCTACAAAGTCGCATCACTGCCTCGGAAATGAAGTTTCTAACAAGAATTGTGGGGAAGACACGCAGAGACTGTGTCCGAAATGAAAGGATCAGGGATGAGCTTAATGTATGCTCTGTTCTCGGAAGTCGGAGGACTCGGAAGTCCTAGACAAGAAGCAATTGGGATGGTACGGGCATGTCTGCCGTATGGACCACCACCGGAACCCAATTAAAACAATGGAGGTAAGGCCCTTAGGACGAAGACCTAGAGGACGCCCAAGGACCTCCTATATTACCCACATGGAGCGAATAGGATGCGTAGAGGTAAAACTCTGGGCGAGATTAGAAACCTTGCCAGGAACAGAGACACTGGTACCAATGGCTGGGAGCTCGCCCACGCTGAAATGCAAATGGGTCGAAGAGAAAAAAGAAAAGAAGAAGAAGTATCTATTTCAAATTAATACACGAATCTTCAAAGAAATTCTGATCATTACAATAAAAATAATTACTAAATACAATTCGTTATATATTCATTACAAACAAAAGTGAATATTAAACCGCATAAGGTTATTACGAT
This sequence comes from Piezodorus guildinii, assembly GCA_023052935.1. NCBI lineage: Eukaryota > Metazoa > Arthropoda > Insecta > Hemiptera > Pentatomidae > Piezodorus > Piezodorus guildinii. The sequence goes on along the minus strand of CM041294.1, from coordinate 78,809,011 downwards.
TGTATATTCAAAATACACAATACTAATCCAACATTACTATTGTATTTGATAATGAAACAACAATGTATTATTGTTTATCATCTCTTACATTTCTTACAGTCAGTTCTTAATCCATAATGGAAATATATAACCTTTTATTTTTTTGTCTCTTAATTTTCTTGATAAGCAAACAGGCCGCTGCGAGTTGTTCGTGCTCCATTATTTAACTGAAAATTGAAAGATAATACAACTGAAAGAAGAAAAATAAGATAAACCGCATAGCTGCCGTATAGAGCCGTGTAGCGACCGGATGTAGCCGTGCAACTGCCGTGTACGGCACATTTCCCTATCTCGGAAACTATAAGTGGACGGCAGCCGTGTACGTGTGAAAAGGCCCTAAGTATCTCTTCTATATGTACTGTATCTACAAGATCCTTCAGTGATTGTATTGGTACGGTTTTTAGTATCTTCATCGATAAAATAAGTTTATTACCTAATTTTACATTAGTTCTTACTATAATGCCTACATATCGGGGGCTTCAAGAATAATTGACTAAATACTGTGAATATTCTAACATACATGCATGATGATTATAATTGTTTTCTCAGATAATACTTATGTATTGCAGTATATAATGTTTAATTTATTGTATCTTTTGATAATAAAATCATTTTACTCATGAATATATTGCTTCATGTTTGGTAAATATGATGCTTCTATATTTTGACTAAAATTTGCATGAGGTGTTTTCTAAATTTTAATACTATCAATATATAAAGAGAAAAAATATAATAATAAATGAGTTTATATAAATAATAATATTATATATTTAAAGTATGAATTAATAATGCCTGCTTATCAGACTGATACGATCAAGTTCCATTGTGGGAGGATGAGCCTGGAGAGAGAGAGTAGGCGAAATTAGGTTTCCTCTGATATGCGGGTCTTATCTCTTCCTCCTCCTATACAATACAAACAAACAATAAATAAAAGCTACGGCTTATAACAACAATATGTTCTAAATAGCTTTCCATTGTTGATATTATCATTTTTAATTTTTAATAATCTAAAAAAATAATAAATAATAAAAAAAAGCTCTGTAATCAATATTTTGCCCAAACAGCCTATGGAGGACTTTGAAGAATTTTTTTTTTTTTTTGCTTTTGAAAAAATTATTTCTAATAGTTAGATGGGAAAGAAAACTTTAAAAAAAGCTACATCATATTAAAACCTGACAAAAGACTTATACATGCCCAAGGGTTCTTAATAAAACAAAAAAAAAAGTTATAGTATATAATTATATTATGAAATGAATTCTTATGGTGAAAATATCATTAAACGAAGTTCAGTCATAATAATTTAAAAAAAAGAAAATATTGACCAAAGCCCAACTAATATTTAAGAATATATTTTCTTATTTTTAGATTGCATCACTATACGGTGGCAACACTGAATCACTATAACCTCCCACATTACATTAGAAATAACTTATGATCATAAATTTATGGGATTGTAACTACATTCTGTGAACTTGTACCTATAATTTTATTGCATAATAAATTTCTAAATGTTTGCTCTTTCCAACGGTATATTATACGTCTATATTTCTACTCATATTTCAGGAAAGAGTTGTTATAGCCTTGATTACAGAAAATTTAATATTTCCATCTAAGGAATAACTTTATCGCAATGTATTTTAATTATAAACCTTCAGGAAAGCATGTCCTAATTGATATTAAAAACCGTATAAAAATCCAAATTGTGGGATCACTTGTAGCTGGGTGGTTAGCGTAACAGCCTCCTATGCAAAAGGTTCTGGGTTCAAACCGCAGGTGGTCCTAGGATTTTTTAATGGGGAGTAAAAAATCCTTAGTTACGCCGTCCTTCGGATGGGACGTTAAAAGATGGTCCCGAGCCTGTACGATGTCAGGTACTCGTTAAAGATCCCTATCCTAATAAACCCTGGATAGGCAAAATTAGGACTCCCACTGTAGCATCGTCCAATTAGCCATAGTAGCATAAAGTGACGTTAAATAAATAAACAAACGAAATCCAAATTGTGGTTTAGATAGAGTTAACGGAATCCAAGAATCATGTTATCATTTTTATATATAGACAGATGTAAACTTAACAAATCTGACTCCGACTTATTTATGAGATGGGGACTTCAAAGATGTCTTAACTCAAAATACTTGCAACAACGAGTCAGACTCAGTCTTCGACGTATTCGAAGTCAACTTTTTGGGCGATCAGAACATTTCTTCCGAAGTTATTGAGCCCAATAACCAGAGAATGAGGGAAATGTCAGTTCAAGGAACTTTTCCTTTGGGTTAAACTAATGTATTTATTTGAACTATATAATTTTAGTTATATATATATATATATATATATATATATATATATATATATATATATATAATTGTTCGTCTAGTTGAGTAGAATATGTTGGTAAAAAGAAATAGTCAGAAAAAATGATAGTCGGTTGGTTACAAGCGATGGAAAGCAATTACTCGGAAGAAAGGGGGATGTCCCAACGCGGAAAAACCTAGAGTAGGGGAGAGTCATGAGGATCATGGGGAGAAAATGTTATGTTTGTAAAACGTTTTTCAATTGTTATTAAGATTTGATGTTATATTTAATGTAAGTTTGAGTTATTATTATTATTTTGTTTGTTAAAAATTCAATCCATCAAGACCATGACAAAAAAATAATTATTGCAGTTTTGTAAACCTAAATATAGAATATCACAATATTATATGAATATTTGTATTAATATCACCATTTCATTAATATAATAGGGAAGAAAGGGAGAGCGTCCAGGACTATCCCCTGTTCTTTTATTTTAAATTGTTTGTTTTTTTTCTAAAACTTTTTTTCTTAGAGCGTGTTATGTCTATTTGGGGCAAAATTATTATTTTTACCCGCAAAATAAAAAAATAAAGACTTATAAAAAAATGATTAAACATACTCAAGTAATTAATGATCCAAACCTAAAAGCTCGATTTTCTTGGAAAGCACTCCAAATGCTTTCTTCCGTGATCCTTCAACCCCCTTTCTTCCGTGGATCCTTCCTTTGTAAAATATTAAAGTTTAAAGTTTTATATAAGGTATGAAATAATTTAGGCTAACCGCGAAGAATTCATTAACTTCTGTCATATTCACTGGAGCAGAAATGTCTTTGAGTTCAAAGGGTTAACAAATAGTTAAAATTGGTGATATTTTGGTTTCTGAAAAAAAAAAAAAATGAACCTATGTTTATATAGCTTATTCGCATCATAGATTTATTTCTATATTGTGATATAGTGGATCTATTCTATATTATTTTCCTTTGTAGGTTTTCATATATTCGACCATAGAATTTGAGATTTAACTGCTTCTTGAAAAATCCTGGGTTGTTTGCACTGGCCTAGTGGATGGCCTCCCTCGACCGTTTACATAGGCGTCCTGTGAGTCAGCGGCATAAACTTTATGGCAACTCCGCACAAAATCTTTACGATGTTGTCCTTCCTTTCTTGTGGGGAGATGTAATCAATCGGTGGGCATCTGATTGCCTATCTGTCCAGTAGGCTGTATTCTGAGGGTATGGGGTCCTTGTTGTCTCGGGTAAAAATAGTTGATCTGCTATTGAAAAATCTTAAACATGTGTAAAAGTATGGTATAAAGTGGTACTCGTGGTTTGTCAATGTTGGTGAAAAATTGCATGTAACATTATAAGCATATACTAGTTTTAAACATGAAATTTAAGTTTCGTTAGACTTTTTTTCTTTTTTTTTGATCTGGACTTAACTCATACGCATACGTTGGGCTTTTTTCGAGACTTGGTTATTTCGACTAAAGCGACTATGAAACTGTGTATTTCAGTCGATGAATAAAAATGATAATAAAAAAAAGATGGAACTAAAAAAAATTAAGATTACATTACTTTAATATACTTTATACATTATTTTGCTTTATATTTCATATCGATGATGGAGTTTTTGTTAACCGTTAAGAAATTAGACGAGGAAGATGGTTGGGGGTGCGTTCATAAAATAGAAACACACATTTAAAACAAGTGCTATTTTAATTATGTGCCGACGTTTCGGCCTACATTAAAAAAATGTTAATTGTTCACATATTGTTCATTCTCATTTTTTCATTTTCTTAGTCTCTCTTTATATATTCTTATTGCAATATTATCATCTTAATTTTGTTTACTACCATACTGTAGAACTATCATCTTATAAATTATTTTTATAACTGTCATCCATACTTTATAACTATCATCTTAATTTTGTTTATTTCCATACTTTATAACTATTATCTTAATTTTGTTTATTTCCATACTTTATAACTATCATCTTATTTTTGTTTATTTCCATACTTTATAACTGTCATCTTATTATCATTTTAAATTTAATTTTATTTATGTTCCCATACTATATTACTGTCACCATATTATTATTCTATACCTAACGCATTATTAAGTCTATAATTACATTGGCTGTTATCTTGTTTCTTTTAGCCCTGATGAAGACCCACAATGTAGGCCGAAACGTCGGCACATAATTAAAATAGCACTTGTTTTAAATGTATGTTCTTATTTTATGACCGTACCCCAAACCATCTTTCTCATCTATATTTCATATCAATTTACAAGAATATATAAAAGTTAATCCAACAGAGTGTTCTTAGGATCTCCTTACGCTGGGCCTAGTTATTCACGGATTTGTTTCTTGAGATTAATTTATTGCCCAATAGATAATAATTTAAGTAAATAATAAATTGGTAATTGGTATAATAGATGAATTTATAAAAGATAGATACATTTTTTGTCAAAATTGGTTTGGTAAAATAATAATAATAATTGTCTGTTTACATGAACTCTGTTCCAAGTGTAAAAAAATAAATTATATAATTTTTATTATAATTAAACCTGAAAATAAAAAAAAAACAAAAAAAAAAAAAAAAAAAAAAACTTGGTAAAATAAAAATGGTTGTCGAAAAAGTTTGTGAAAAATTTAGAACAATAAAATAAAAAGAAGGAAAATATTAAAAGGGGCGTAAACAAAGAAGGAATATTTCTCCTATTTACTGTTGACGAATTTCTCCAAGATATTCCAAATAAACGAACTGTATTATTATACTTTATTATATCTCTAATTAATTATTAAGGGTTTGATTTCGGAAGAAATAAGGAACTTATTAATCCAAGAGTGTGAAGCTTCCATTCGTTTTTTAAATTATTTTTGTTTGAAAAACAAAATCAAATATAAAAAATCTCATTCATTAATGCCACATATATACAAGGAATTAAATTGATAGAGCTAAGTATTAAACCTGTACCACTACAACCTATGAATGATCTTGGGTGGAGTACATATAGAGATTCGCACTGTTTCTAGGCCAACGACCGTGTAAGGAGGTGATTAGGCTAGATCACGCTTAGCCGCCTGGTTTTCTCCCCCATTTCTAGGTACCCACTTTATGGACCCTTCGTGGGGTTGTGGTATCCATACTCCAGTGCTGCTCCTCGCCTCAAATGACGAAATAAATTATTTCTTCACTGCCGGGCTCTAACCCGGGACCTCGGAGAGTAGTGCTCTACCAACTGGACGATGTCACTGTTCTAAAACATCATCTCAGATGCCTCATAATGATCTTTTGCAATGCTAAATCAGAAATAGACATCTTAGCAGCTTTATAATAGACACTGTTTAGTTATTTTTTTTCTCTTTTTACTATTCCAGATTTATAATTCATGATCTAGTATTACTGTAGTGCTAGGGCTAAATCGAGGGACGTGACAGGGATAGAGGCAAAGACATTAATAATTTAGCCCGAGGATGGTGAAGGCCTGTTTCGAGAAAAGGCGCAAAAACATTCCCCTTCTCGTTATAAATATCTTATCTTTCTTGAAAAGCCTTCTTCGAGCAAAGTGTTCCATTTTCTGCTCTGAATCATTTAAGTCTGATGATAGTTTATTTCTCCAGATTTTGCTTTAAATATGGCGTCTTTTTTTAAATGGATATCTTTATATATCTAAATATACTATACTATATCATTCGGCTGGGGGTCTGTAACTTTCATTTTGTAAAGTTTCACCCTCAGTTTGACACTCTTTTTTTTTATGTTGCTCAGAACAAAATTTTTACATTTTTCAATAAAAAATTTAGTTGAGAATATTTTTTATCATATAAGATTTGTCGTTAGTACCTTTCTTTTATGAGCTATTAGGAGGTTTCTAATCATAAAAAAGTCACATTTTGTTACATTTATATAAAGTGTTGTTGGGGCTTCATTAACACGCTATTTGTCAAAAAAAGCTGTTTTAGTGTAGCTCTTATTAAAAAAACTTATACCTCTGCAACCCATTAAGGGTCTTGGGTTCAATACTTTTAGAGATTCGTACTGTTTCACTGCTAATGTCCGTGCAAGGAGATGATTAGGCCCAGATAACATTCAGCCCTCAGGTTTTCCCCCTTTTCTAGGTACCCATTTTATAGAGGCTGGGTGTGCCCTAGGACGGACCCTATACCACGGGTAACTCCTCGGCTGAAATAACTTAATAAGTAATCCTTCTGTTGCCGGGATTCCAACCGGGGTCTCGGAGAGTAGTGTTCTACCAACTACACTAAGTTACCTAATTACCTAGCTCTTATTTCCGTATTACATTTGTCTCTAGAACCTACTGTTTAGGAACTGTTTTAGATTAAAACAGTCATGCTTTTACTTAATTTTTTAAAGGAGAAGATAGTTCGGGTGGCGGTAAAAAAAAAAGTGATGAAACTATTTAATATCCAACGCTTCGACCCACGTTACGGGTCTTTATTAGGGCTTCTTTCCACAAAGTACGGAAGCTGACTGAATAAAAATCTTAATAATATTTTTTTAGTGTTGACATTCTTCTGGCAAGCTTTATATCGGTGGATGATACTCGAATCAAAAGTTCAGTGGAGCTTTTCTTTTTTGTTCTATAGATTATTATGGGCCATTAATTATCCTTTTTTTCGACATTATTTACCCTTAATCCAATTGTTTACATTGCAAACAAATTTAAGTTGGAAAAACGTGATTTTTTTTTTCAAATAAATTTAAACTTGGTATTTTATACAACCCTCACACAATACTGAAACGACAAGAAACTGCTTGCCACTTTTGGGTCCTTCAACACTTACTAGACAAACGCTCTAACCTTTCTTTTAACTAGAAAAGTCTCATATAGATTATCACCTTAATGCTCCTTACTTTGCCAGGAATAAATTTATCTTTAATGAATTTAAGTAAGCCTGTCTTGAATTTAGAGAACAAATTGTTTTCAGTCTCTGGCCAGTTTCCATTTTTAAGTATTATATTTTTAATTAAATGATATATATATATATATATATTTATGTATGTAAGATCACAAATGTATGTATGTAACACCGTCAAATAGCAGAAATATTACCTAACTTTGCAACTCATCGAACGTGATAGTGTGTGACGAAAATCAGATAAGCATAATGTTAATAATTTTAAAATAATTAAATATAAATTAATCTTTGCATTGAAATTTAGTTAAAGTTGGGAGGTGAAAGTTGTTTATATGAAGCATCAGAGTTTTTTAATATGATGTTTGATAAAAATTTCTTCATCGTTAACTTGCTTGACGCTAATTTTTTAAATCCTGTCGTATTTTTTCTCGTCTTAATCCATCCTTCAGGAATAAGAATATTAAAATTGCAATTTCGACGTAAAAATGTATTACGACTTTCAGACATAAATAGAAAGAAGATTAGGTATCACGTAAGGTATTGAAGAAGTTCTTATTTAAAATTATGTTTTTAAATCCCATTCATGATTTCTTCATCTGATTTCACCTTTCCCTGAACCATTCATTCCAGACTTTGAATGAATTCAGATTGGAAATATGACCCTTTAAAAGAGGACACGTATAAGGGAGTATTGTATTGCATAAAAGTTGAAAATCGAATCCTATTTAATGTTTCTTTAAATTAAAAAAAAATTAATAAAATATATAATTGAAATTACCGTTTTAAAGCATTGGCTGACTCAGAACAGCGTGTATATACATATTTGCATATTGACAGGATTTGGTTGCAAATAGGAGCATTATAATTTGTTTTTTCTCATCCCCATTTAGGCTAACTCTTGTTTTCTTTGGTTGCTTGCTTCATACCATTTTTCTGTATTCCCCGTACAGTTTAAGGAATCATTATTTAAAATTAATTCTTTTTTATTTATATTACTTTATTTACATCTGTCAGAAGCTATCGGAAAATAAGCAAATGTGGTATATAAAAAGCGAGATTAGACATGATAGTTATGGGGTAGGAGTGTGCCCAGCAGCATCCCTTCCTAGACTTTGATTTAGCAGAGGTCTCTTATCTAGCTTCTCTTCTGCCTCCTTTGGACTGGAATTTCAGCTATAGACATGTTGTGAATAAATCCATTGTTGTTCTGTTTACTGTCGAACCGAGAATATGTAAAGTTTTCATATGTTGGTCAACTGTTGGTTGCAAGTCCGTATGTTGGGTTTTGTTTTATACGTACCAAAGAGCTGTCCTAATGAGTCTTAAAATTTTTGTATGAAATGATTGCAGTTTTTATATGAGAGCCTTTTTTGCTCATCCGTAAATCTGCGAACCGTAAGTCCATATTGGCTTAAGGAGGTATGCGTATTTATTCAGTTTCTGTATAATTTTTAGTTTTGATGATTTAGATAGAAGAGAGCATAGTACTTTCAGTCAGTGGTTGTCAGTCTGTCTTTTCATCTTGACATGTAGGCTCCAAGATCCTACGATCGAGTGTCAGTCCTAGGTAATGTACAGAGTTGGTCTAAGGTATTCGGTTGTTGCCGATAAAAATTGATGGGCAAGTGTTTTGTCGTAGTGTGAACGTTACATTTTTTGACTTTTTGTAATTTAATCGTATTTTCGAAAGAGATGAAAATAATTCTTGAAATAATATATTTTCTTTTGGCTGTAAATAAGTTTACATTTTTTAGTATGGGATCCTTAGAACTATAGCATACATACATCTATCTTATTATTATACGGTTCTACGACCCAAGCGTTGAGTCTTGGCCTGCTCCAGCATTGACCGCCGACATCTATCTTAACCTATGTATTATCTAACTACCCGAAAGAACATTTCGCCTCCGGTTTAGAGATTTTGAACTTATCTTGTAAAATAAAATTTTATTTAAGTATTTGAAGAACATACGTTTGAACATGTAGAGAAATTTAAGAATTTAGGTTCTCTGATAACTAGAAAAAACGAAATCCAAGAGGAAAGAAAGGCAGGAAATGAATGTCATTATTCAGTTGCGAGATTACTTAGCTCTTAGCGTCTTTCAAGAAACATAAAGGTTAAAATTTACAAACCTATTACTCTCCAGTCAGTTCTATTTGGATGTGAAACGTGGTCTCTTACTTTGATCATATCGGCATTGAACATTGGTTGTTATTATTATTCGAAAACAATTCGGATGGAAGAAGACATTGTTTTCCTAAAACTTTGGTTCATTGACATTTCTTTGATACGTTTCTGAATATTAAAGATATTAAGAAATTTGCTTGAGGAATATCTGTTCTATTGGGTTGATGCAAAATTAATGCAGGTTTCCTCTATTGCAATATCTTAATTCCAATTGTGTAAACAAAGCTAACCCTAACATTGATCATTATTATACCAAAACAAACCTTATCTAATACCCTCTCTTTCACCATGAATTTGTTTAGTAAAATCGTTTTGTTCAGTGTGTTCAAAGGTCTTGAATCGAAAATGTCAAAGTGCGATTTTCGTCAAATTTATTTTTACGAATTTAAATTAGGGCGCAGCGCTGCGCAAACGGCTCGTAATATTAATGAAGTGTGGGGTCAGGGGGCTATTAATGAGTGCACGGTGCAGCGTTGGTTCCCGAAGTTTCGCAGAGGAGATTTCGACCTCGAAGACAAGGAAGGTCGGGGCCGTCATCTTGCTCTGGACATCGACCAGCTGAGGTCAAAAGTGGAAGAAGACCCAACCAAAACCACACGATAAATGGCGGCGGAACTCGGAACTCAAAAATTGCAACGTCTTTGCCCAGCATTGATGAATCGGAAGGCGCCGATCCTGCTCCACGATAACGCCAGACCACACGTTGCACAACCAACGCTTCGACGACTGCACGAGTTGGGCTACGAAGTTCTCCAACATCCGCCTTATTCACCTGACCTCTCTCCTACAGACTTCCACTTTTTCAGGCATCTGGACAACTTTTTGAGGGAGAAAAATTTTCAAAACCAGGACGACATTGAAAATTCTTTTCGTGATTTCATTGAGTCCAGGGATTCGGATTTTTTTTCTGGTGGAATAAGAAAGCTTGTTGAACGTTGGCAAAAGTGCATTGATTCAGATGGAAATTATTTTGATTAAATATATATGGTTAAAGTAAAGATATGGCGTATTTGCAATACCTACTAAAAACCTGCATTAATTTTGCATCAACCCAATATTAATCAGCTTTCATTGGATTTTAGTAGTATCTCACGATTTTTTTTATTTCTCTTTTTTTTGCAAAGAGTTGAGTTTCTTCTTTTGCCTTCTAAATTCAACATACTTTCATTTTCGTGACTAAGCTATATCGTTCTACAGTTCCGCGTTATAAACGTTGTCAGTTTTTCTTATATATATATATATATATGTATATATATATATATATATATATATATATATATATATATATATATATATATATATATATATAAAATATATTTTATGTACTTTTTTCTAATTGATCATTTTTTCTGAAACGTTTCCTAGAAATTTTAATATGGTAACCAAGCGATATGTTGGTGGTAACCATACGACTTTCACTTACCTCAGTTGATAAAATCAATTTTCGGAATATTAAATAAACTTAAATTTGAAAAAAGTAATAAGTTAATTTAAATAAAAAATCTGGTGCTGGCAACACACGACTTTCACTTACCTCGATTTTTAAAATCAATGAAAGAATTTTCAAATACAGTCAGAGATAAAAATACGTGAAACTATTAAGGAATTAATCAAATTGAATTTCTATAGAAACATGTGTTTCATTAAAAAATCTATTATATTATTATCTAAAATAATCAGTTAGTTTTATCTTCTTCTCATCACTCTCTATCAACTTCTAAAAGCTTGTGTATGAGATGATATTTTTTCTAAAATCTTTAGCTTTCCAACGGTATATCATACATGTATATTACTGCTCATATGTTCAAAAACGAAAAATTGCATTAAAAAAGTATTTTACTGTTTTCTCCTTTAGTTGGGTATCGAATTTATTCAATTTATATATTTACCTATTTTTCATCAGCGTTAACAAGATAATCTAGCTATTATTATCGAATCTACAAAATTAAAGGTACTTTAGGGGAAGACAATTTAAAATATCGGCATTTAAGCCCTGACAGACCATTTTTATCCAAATAAAACCTACATGATATTAAAGCCCATTAAATTTTACATCGATATAGCGAGTTTAATCAAAATCGAAGGAACCGTTTTCGAGAAAATCGAAAAAAGATGCAAAATGCATGGTATAAAGTGCCTCTTCTAGTAAGCTCATTTTGATGAAAAAAGTTTTGTCACGTTTCGGGCGTATAGTTGTCTTAAATATGAAATTTCAGTTTCATAGGACTCACCGTTTCCGCCCGGGAGTAACCACACACACACACACACACACACACACACACACACACACACACACACACACAAGACCTTTTTGCGGGACTTGGATATTTGGACTCAGGGGACCCTAAAACGTGTATTTCCGTTGAAAACTGGAATTCGAAAATTTTCACGATCGCAATACTTCCCCTTACTATATATAGTAAGTGAAAGTAATGTTATGTTTCGTTAGAAACATATGATTTAGATTAAATAATATTACCTTTTACAACTTTGTGTAGTACATAATATTTTTCTAAAATCTTTAGCTTGCCTACGATATACACGTATCATACATCTATATTAATATTCTTATGTTCGAAAAACGAAAAATTGCATTAAAAAATATTTTAAAGTTTTCTCTTTTATCTGTTTATATAATTCGTTCATCTTATATATTTAACTGTTCTTTATCAAGGATGACAAGATGATCTGGTTATTTTTATGGAATCTACAATATTAAAGGTACTTTAGAGGAAGAATGTAAAAAAAATGTAAAAGTTCGGCATTCAAGCCCTGTCAGACTATTTCCATCAGAATGAAACCTACATGATGTTAAAGTCTATTAAATTTTACACCGATAAAGCTAGTTTAATCCTAATCGTCAAAGCAGTTTTTGACAAAATCGCAAAAAGGTGCTAAATGCCTTGTATAAAGTGGCTCTTCTGGTTAGTTCATTTTGATGAAAAGGTTTTTGATTAACATCTCGAGCATAGACACTTTTAAAATAATAAATTTCAGTTTTATACAATGTGTCGTTTTGGCGCTAGACTTACCCCACACAGACATTTTAGCGGGACTTTGACTCAAAGGATTCTAAAAAGTATAATAATAATAGGCTTAGCGAACCCGAAGGTTCGATGCCGATACCACCAAATTCCGCCTACACAGACTCGTCCAATGTTCACCATTCAAGCCCAAGCCCCCGAGATCAGCCTTAACGCAATCCTCCCATCTCCGCTTCGGCCTACCTTTCGGACGCCTACCAGTCGGATCAGCAAATACCAACTTTCTCGGAATCCGCTCGTCACCGAGCCCAACAACTTTACTCGCCCATTTGAGTCTCCGCGATGCAATCAGCTCAATTATATTCAAAGAATGCAAGTTCCGCAATTCCGCGTTGTGCAACCTTCTAAACTCCCCAGTAGCCTCATCTCTCTTTGGACCAAATATTTTACGCAGTACCTTATTTTCGAATCTTAAATCTTAAGCCGTTGTTCATCCTTCAAAGTAAGCGGCCACGTTTCACATCCGTAAAGAACCGTTGGAAGAATAATAGTTTGATAAATTCTAATCTTTAAGTTTTTAGATAGAAGCCGCGAACTAAGTAACTTAGCAAATGAATAATAACACGCATTTCCCACCTTTAACCGGGACTTTATTTCTTCCTGGATTTAATTTTTTCTAGTTATAATTGAATCTAAATACTTGAATTTCTCTACGTGTTCAAAAGTATGAACTGATACATCAATATCACCAAGATCGACATCGTTTCTGCTACTAATCATATACTTCGTCTTATCTTTATTTAATTCGAGTCCTATTTCTTTACCGGTTTTTATTAACACACTTGTATTTAGTTGTATGGTTTCCGGGTCTTCACCTAGGAGTACCAGATCATCGGCATACCCCAAAACCGGAATCTTGTCACCCATATTTAAGCCTTTCTCGGTACACTTCACCTTTTCTATGACATATTCTAAAGCTAAATTAAATAACACAGGTGAAAGGGAGTCACCCTGTTTCAAACCCGATCGCACCTCAAATCTCTCGGAGTAATTATGACCGATTCTAACTTTATGGAATGTTTCTGACAAACACATCTCTACTAGGTTTACTAACTTTCTAGGTATTCCCTGTTCAATCATGATATTATATAGCTTCTGACGGTCTATTGAATCAAAAGCCTTTTTAAAATCGATATAAAGCTGATGGACTACACCGTGGTATTCCAATTTTTTCTCTTATATTTGACGTAAGGAAAATATTTGGTCAATAGTCGAGCGATTCCGCCTAAAACCACATTGGTAATCTCCGATAATTTCCTCAGCGTATTCCGTGATTCGACTAGTTAGAATTGACGAGAATATTTTATAGCATACTGGGAGTCTAAAAAGTATATTTGGAATAAAAACTTTTTTTTTCAATATTTTTATTGAAATTTATAACTGTATTTTGTAATAAAACAAGTAAATATGTTGGTAATGATAAAATACAAGAAAAAACATGAAGAGAAACTGCCCATTGGTAGCACTGTAGTAGTCAATCTAAACAAGAAAGTCTCGAGGTCATCTTCTTTTTAGACGCCTCGGAGGGTTATTAGGAATTGAATAGGAAATTAGTATAGAAACTAGTGGGTTAGAGTGGGAATGGAGATTTACATGGAAGGATTCATACCTGGTGCGGGCCAAAACAATAATATAGGGAACATCAAGGTCTTTGTGGATGAGTTTATTCCTGGCAAAGTAAGAAGCATTGAGGATTTTACGAAAGATTTTGGATTGTAAGGATTGGATATGAGAGGAATTAGATGGTTTGGTAGATCCCAATAGCTCAATTCCGTAAGTCCAGATAGGTCTTATAATATTCATGTAGATGAGCATTTTGTAGTTAAGAGGAAGGTTTGATCGTTTGTATAGTAAGTGTTGAAGTAGTCGATAACGGCGAGCGGTTTCTTGTCGTTGTAGTCTTGTGTGAGGGTCCTATGAAAACCCGAATTTGAAAATCTTCATCATCGCAATATTTTTCCTCACTATATATCTCATATATAGGTAAGTGAAAGTAAAATTACCCGGTACATTACTTAGAACCTCTGTGTAACTCGAATACAACAAAAAACAACAAGGTAGGACTGGAACTGTCAGGTTCGTGGAAATGATTAAACATTTTGTTATGTTAATTAGGTCTTTGAAATTCTCTCAGCTCATTATATATCTAAACCCCTACTCTGTTATTAATCGCCCGTTTTGTTTCCGTTCCTCTTAAGCCATAAATATTATATCGGGCTCGGTACTAACAACGGGTTAGCTAATTCCTTAGGGATTATTCCCACCTCGACCGACCTCCCAGCTGACTGGGTAGGATTAATGTCTTTATCTCGGGCTGATCGGAAGTGGGATAATGTATGTATAATGAGGTAGGTGTGGGGCTTGAAGTGCATAATAGGGTGTCAACAGTTCTTTCCTTCGAGGTCTGGCCTTGTCCATCGCATTGTAATAGATTGAAATTCTCTGAATAAAGAGATAAACATCTACTATCATTTGTTTTTATGTAATTGATGTTAATGAAGTCAATCGTTGAAAATATTACTGAATTAGTTGATTTTTTTTATTCAATGAGTTGCCCTGAAAATAATGCTAGAATCTTTTTCAGAAAAAAAAAAAAAAACATATACCATAATAAAATTAATTAATCTGAAGAATATATATTGATAACAAATAAATAGGTGGTTCCTTTATCTTCCTTATAAACCAGTTGATAGAAAAAGCGAACGAATATAATTTCACAATATATCTTGGATTCATAGATTTCAAGAAAGCTTTTGACAGTATATATCACAATAGTATAGGAACGTAGAGGAATAGAAAAAGGGTATGTCCAAATAATAGAAGATATGTACATTGATAACAAAGGATGCATAGAAATGGAAAGGAGAGACAAAATATTTAGGATTAGGAAAGGAGTTAGGCAGAGAGACAAGATTTCCAATGAAGCCTATTATCCTGTACAAATAATATCATTTGTAAAAAGAGATGCAAAGGAAATGGTATCCAGAATAGGTAGGGCATGGAAGACATTTTGGAGCCTCAAGTTCGTATTTAAAAGTGAACTAGAAACAAAATACAAAGCTTTTAACAGCTGTATCATCCCAGGACTTACACATGGATGCCAGACTTGGTCACTGACGAAGAATCTAGAACGGAAAGTAAATGTCTGTCAACAAATAATGGAGCGGATTATGCTAGGGATCTAGGAGTTTTATTGGATTATAATTAAAAATATTATTGATTTGTTGAAAATGTGATACTAATATAAAATTGTTGTTGATTTTCGATTAGTGACTCTGAAGATTAGGCATTTTGAATCTCGAAACGTTATAAATGAATCAATAATGTAATAATAAATACATTATAAGACGATGAGATAATTCTAAAGCATTTATTTAGTATAATTATACTCTTTGTGATTAGAAATTGAATCTTAAGTAACTTAGACGTATAATATACCGTTGGAAAGCTAAAGATTTTAGAAAAATTATTATCATATACACAAAATTTTAAAAGTTAATGAAGAGTGATAAAAAGTCTACATAACTAACTGATTATCATTGATGAAAATATAATAGATTATTAAATAAAACGGTTCCGCCGATTTTGATTAAACTCGCTATTTCGATGTCAAATTTAATGGGCTTTAATGTCATTTAGGTTTCATTTGGATTAAAATGGTCTGACAGGGCTTAAATGCCGATATTTTAAATTTTCTTTTTCTGAAGTACCTTTAATTTTATTGATTCTATATAAATAACTATATTATCTTGTTACCACTGATGAAAGACAGGTAAATATAGAATAGAATAGAAAGGAATATATTTTATTTGTCTTTGGGGTATTCCCCTCACAAATAGAGCCTGGCTTGGCTATTCACAATACATTTTTTTAAGTTATATACATATTTTAATAAAGATAAATCACGTTTGTTTTTTGTTTTTTTTCTTCCAATATAGTTGAGATAAAATTTAAAAAAAGACACATGTGTTTTGGAAGTAATAATACATCAGTTAAAAAATAAAAAAAAATAATAAAATAAAAACATAAGAATAAAAAAATAAAATAAAATACATATGGTTTTAAAATAATAGTACATCTGTTTAAAAAAATTGAATAAATAAATATATAAATTGAATGAATTCGATACCCAACTGAAGGAGAAAACAGAAAAAAAAAAAAAAAAATTTTAATGCAAGTTTTCGTTTTTGAACATAAGAACAGTAATATACATGTATGATATACCGTTGGAAAGCTAAAGATTTTAGAAAAACTATTATCTTATACACAAGCTTTTAAAAGTTAACAGAGAGTGATGAAAAGAAGATAAAACTAAGTGATTATTGTAGATAACAATATAATAGATTTTTAAATAAAACACATGTTTCTATAGAAATTTAATTCAATTAATTCTTTAATAGTTTCACGAATTTTATCTCTAACTGTATTTGAAAATTCTTTTATTGATTTAAAAAATGGAGGAAAGTGAAAGTCGTGTGTTGCCCGCACCAGATTTTCTCTAATTGTATTTAAAAAATTTCAAAAACTATTTAAATTGATTTTAACAACGGAGGTAAGTGAAAGTCTTGTGTCGCACCATTTTTTATTTCTTTCGACGAATACAAGAATAGTAAGATAGATGTATAATATATCGTTGAAGAGCTAAATATTTTAGTAATAATTTTATCTTATATACAATGCTTTAACACTATATCATTTGAAGATATCAGTTTTATAAAAAATGTTTGTTTTTTCAATGTAAATTTTAGATTATAGAAGATGAAACTTTAAAAAATTTCACTAATATTATTTTTATTTTATCATGCTGTTCTTTTATATCAAGCGTAAAGCTATTTCGCTATAGAAGTTGGCGTAGGAGGCGACCTTCCCCGATCGTGTATGGGAACATAAACGTCTTTATAAGGGCTTATTTTGTCCATATACGTACCCTACATTTGATGCTCAAATTCTTCGCTTGGGTTTTAGAGCTCATATTTTTTTTTTTTTTTTTACGACTCTGGTCCTTAAGGCCCACCGTTCTATGGTACTGTGAGTAAATGGAAAATTTCAGAGGCAAAGTGTTCTACCATAAGGGTCTAATTTCTCGTTAAACTCTTGTGATAGTTCTAAACCTTACGGAAGTTGCAACATAACAGTTACAGCTTATGGTCTTCATAAAATAAAAGAATTTGTTGTACTGTAGAACTTTATTAATATATTAAAAGGATCCGTTCTTACAGTTTTATTAATTTAATTTTTTTTATTTATATAAATATTACAAAACAAAATCTGGTATGCGCAACACACGATTTTTACTTATCTCTGTTGTTTGTTTAAATCAATTTAATAATTTTTAATTATAGTTCGAGAATAAAAAAAGCGTCAAATTATTATTATTTTTTCGATTCTACCTATGCTGATGACACTTATGTGTTATCAGTCAATAATGATCCTACTATTGCCTCTCAAACTTTTCAATCCCACATCAGAGACCTTGAAGTATGGTGTCAGAATTGGAGAATCAAAATCAATTCCAACAAATCCCACCAAATTACCTTTACCCTTCGTCGTAAATCTGCGACATCCTGTCCTACAGTGTCCTTTAATAATATTCCGCTAGTCCTGGTTGAACAGATTCGCTATCTAGGACTCCTACTTGACAAACGACTAACTTGGAATCCGCACACAAGACTGAAACGACAAGAAACTGCCCAATGCTTTCGCTTACTTCAACACTTACTGGACTGACGCTCTAACCTTCCACTTAACTACAAAAGGCTCATCTATATTACCATCATAAGGCCTATCTGGACGTACGGAATTGAGCTTTGGGGTTCTACTAAACCATCAAATTATTCCCGTATTCAATCCCTACAATCCAAAATCCTTCGAAAAAATCCTCAATGCTCCTTACTTTGTCACCAACAAACTCATCCATAAAGACCTTAATGTCCCATATGTTGCTGATTTGGCCCGTACGAGGTATCATTCCTTCCATGACAAACTCCACTCCCACATTAACCCACTAGTTTTAATCCTTGCTTCCTCTATCATTCCTGACAATCCTCCGAGGCGTCTGAAAAGAAGATGGCCTCGAGACCTTCTAGTGTAGATTACCTAGTGGAGTGCTGCCAATGGCATATTCTCTTCATGTATTTTCATGTATATTATCTATATTATGAGCCAATTTACTTGATGTATTTACTAATACAGTTGTAAATTTCAATAAATTAATAAATAAATAAAAAAAAAAATTTTTTTTCGAGAGTGAAAAAAACTTTGTTCATTATAAACTATAGACCTCTAGGCAATGATTTTTCCTATATAGATTAAAATATAATTTACGCATCAAATCGTGAAAAAATAATACCGACATGAAATAAAATATTTATTATTATGTACATCGGGCTTAGAGGAATGAATATTTCCCTTTTATTCCATCCTAAAAGGGGTCTATATTGCAATATAATAAATGTTCTGATTGGCTACTAAGAAAGTTTTTATTTATTATTTTCATGAAGGATGAATCTACGTAATCGACGAAAAAATCAGCTGTTTATTTTTAAAATGATGGCCGATTAAAAGTGATTTAATTCAATAACTCGGTTATTTTTGAAGTTCATTAACCATAAAAAAGAAAAGAACAAAATTGATTTTTTTTCCATAAACACGCCCATAACTCAGTTGTTTTTGAAAATAGAGAAAAATGAGAAAGAAGGAAGTAAGTCCTTATGTTTCATGATGCGTAGAATCCGAATAACGAATATAAAAAAATCCGTTTGTCCTAATTAATAAAACAATAAGAACCAAAAGTTTTTGTTGCACCTGAGATGTGGCATTTTCCTTTGAATTATTTATTGTTTTTTATATTACTTAATTGTCTATATACAGATTTATAAACAGTTATATCCTAATATAGTTAATTAGAAATAATATACCATTGTGTAATAATTTTTATACAGAGTTTGTAAAATTGTATATGCACTTATTCCGTTTTGTGTTTTTGTTTTTTTTGTTCAATTAATTCTCACCGAACCTGCTGAGGAAGTTTAGTTTAGTTTAGTTTGTTTATTTAACGTCAAATCATGCTACTCTGGCTAATCGGACGATACTAAAATGGGTGTCCTAAATTTTGTCAATCCAGGTTTTATCCTCTGAAGGACGGCATAACTAAGGATTTTTTACACCAATTAAAGAATCCTAGGACCACCTGTGTGTTTGAACCTGTTACCTTTGGTATAGGAGGCTGGCTGCTGAGAAAGTGAAAATGTTATCAAATAAGTAAATATATTTTTTTAGAATATGTAAATCAGCGATTTAATCATTTTCCAAATATGTGGAGAACATAACAGATCAAGAACTGGCCAAACTTTAGAATGAATGTAAGAAAGCCTATCAAATTATCTTAACTCCTACAAATAGAGTTATTATTTAATTTGCCATCGAATTCTTCCCTATTCAATCCTTACAATCCAAAATCCTTCGTAAAATCTATGACACTCCTCACTTTATGAAGAATAATAACCTAAATCTATTGTTGAATTGAATTGTTCTATATATTGTTGAATTGATCTATTGTTGTTCGAATTGAAAAATTCTTTTGGTGTTGGATAGTCCATTTATCGAGGAAGGCTATAGGCTACATAACATCGACCAAAAGGACCAAAGAATCAGTGGAAAATCTGAAAAAAAAGGGTAAAATTTACCTCGCATCCCAACAATTCCAAATGATTTACCTTTTTATTTTAATATAATTTAATTTCCCATTAAGTTATCTTTTGCCGCAACAATTAATAAATAACATGGGCAAACATTTAAACACGTAGGAATCGATTTATGTCAATACTGCTTTTCACACGGTTAACTATATATCGTGTTGTCAAGATCGGGCTGCGGAAATAATCAGTGTGTTCTGTCAAAATAAAATAAAACAAAAAATATCATTTACGTACTTTAAAATATATTCTTTTAAAAATCCCACAGAGCAACATATTTAAATATCTTGGCGTAAATATAGATCATTTAGGAACAATGGCAAAAGATATCGAAAATAAAATTGGAAGTGGTAGAAGGATCCTAGTTTTCTTGAATGGTGTTCTCTGGAGCAAACAGGTGTCGCTTCTTACGAAAAAAATAGGATTTACCACTCCTTTCTCTTAGGGATCTCTTTATATGGGGCAGAGACTTCGAAAGTGCTAAAATCGTCTGAAAGGAGATTGTTGGCTCTGGAGATAGACTTTTGGAGAAGAGCCTGCGGCATATCCACCCTGCAAAGAATCCCAAAAGTAGACACAATAAAAAAGTAGGGTTAACATCTTGAATGAAATATCAAAGAAGAGATTCATGTGGTACGGCCATGTCATGAGGACGGACGAGACGCGGTGGCTATATAAAATGATGAAGTACTGCCCGCAGAAGATGCGAAGACGAGGAAGACCCCACAAAACGTGGATAGAGAGTATAAGAGAGGACATGGTGGCCAGAGGTGGACTGCAGGGATAGGGAGCACTGGCGTTCAGAGATACAAACTATCGGAATGTGACACAAGTTGCCGAATCTGAGGGAAAAAAAAAAAAAAAAAAACTTCGAAAGCCCGCTCATAATAACAGAAATTGACGCGGACGAAGTCGGGAGCAGCAGGCATAATATATAAAATGGCTGTATGGTGTATGCCAATGCCATCCATTCATGGAAAAGGAAGAAAAAAAAAAAAAGTCGGGAGCAGCATCTGGTGCTCTATATTTTGCTCATTTAGCCCGGACCAGGTACCATTATTTTTATGAAAACTTTATTTATACTCTAACCAACTAGTTTCCATTCTCCTTCCTCTTCCTGATAATTCTCGAAGCGTCTGGCCCCAGAAACTTCTGGTTTTGACTATCTCCTATATATAGTGCTTTCAATAGGTAGTTTCTTGACATGTATTTTTTCTTCAAAGATAGACTGAAAATCAGCGAAAAATGTTTTTTTTGAAGAAATACAAATAAGTAATGGAAAAAAAAAAAGGATTTATTACGGAACTGAGGTCCGATGGCTATTGAGGATGTTTTTTTAAATATTTTTATAGCAATAGAGAGATAGTGTCGACGATCGTAGTTTCTTGGTTTTTATCTAGTCACATACTCCACATAAGAAATATGTCCGTTTTATTACTTTATGTTTCATGTATCATAAAATTTTATAGCTTTTTTATTAGTTTCGTTTTTTATGACCTATGAACGTTCTCATATCCATTCCAGAATCCACAGTGTATTTTATTTCTTAAAATAAGATCATAATCCAATTTTAATTTTAGTGTTTCGGAAATGGTAGTGAAGTTATTAAATCGCTCATTATGGCTTTGCAATCTATTAAATATTAATATCTTATGTTTCAAACCGGTCATAATTTTTTACAATGTTCAATTCACTTTATATGATCAAAATATTTGTTTCCGGTTAGAAAGATAATTTTTTTAGACTAAATACAGAATCAATTAACAAAGAAAAGTACTATTTGAAAGTGTGCTTCTGAAATGGTCGTGGTCGTACCAGTACGTCCAAGTTGTTTAAAAATATTATATTAGTCGATTTTAGCAGTGGTGAAAACAGTATAATTATATTATCTACATTTAAACGAAAATATACGTTTTAGGACACTCTCAGGCCAAATGCGTAAGTTCCTCATAAAGGTTTACTCACAAAGGCTTTTTTGAATTTGGAAAGAGGTCTTTTATGTGTATGTGTACGAATGTATGTCATGTTTGGAACAAAAGAAAAAATTTGTTACTAAAATTTCATAGTTAAGACAACCATACGCCCGAGATAATACAGCAACATTTTCACCAAAATCAGACAACCATAGGAGCCAGTTTATACCATATAATTAGCACCTTTATGCGATTTTTTCAAAAACGGTTTTATTAGGATAAGGATCTTTAACGAGTAACTGACATCGAACAGGCTCGGGACCACCTTTTAACGGTTCCCTCCGAAGGACGGTATAACTAAGGATTTTTTACTCCCATTAAAAAATCCTAGGACCACCTGCGGGTTTGAACCCGTGACCTTTGGCATGAGAGGCTGTTATGCTAACCACCCAGCTACAAGTGATCCCAAATATATATATATATATATATATATATATATATATATATATATATATATATATATATATATATATATATATATATATATATAAATTTAATATATTTAATTCTTTATTAGTTTCACTCATTTTCATCTCTAACTGGATTCGAAAATTCTTTAATCGATTTTAACAACGAAGGTAAGTGAAAGTCGTGTAATGCGAGCACTAAGTTGTGTGTATTTTTAATTTTCGCTTAATATAAGTTTTCCTAAAGTAATATTTAGATATTGAGGTATCAATATAAGGAACACTAATAATATTATTACTTTAGCCTTTTTCGCATTAGCCTTAATGAAGATAAGCATCGCATTTATATGCGCCTCGCGGGATTCCATCCCGAGTGCACCCGCTCGGTTGCAGTGTTCCAGCCTAGACAGGAGGACTATATCGACACAATTAGACGGGAGGATAATGTCCCCCGAGAAGCAGGCTATCAGCATCAGTGGAAGTCCTGATAGTCCGCTGATAATCTGATGGGACTGTGAGCGGTGAACCGTTCCATCACAGCTATTCCTTCCGATCCAAAGGCCACCATCTTAGACCTATTTACATATTTAACTTTATTATAACACTAATTTATTAGAACTTAGTAATTAGTTTAATCAGGATAAGAAATACATTAATAAAAATCTGGTGAGCACAATACACGATTTTCACTTACCTCCATTGTTAAAATCAATTTTAATAGTTTTTAAGAATTTTTAAATACACTTAGAGATACAAATAAATTGTTAAAGAATGAATTACATTGAATTTCAATAGAAACATATGTTTTATTAAATAATCAATCATATTATTATCTATGACATTCAAACAGTTTTATCGGCCTTTCGCTACTCACTATTATCTTTCACAATTGTGTGGATAAGATAATAATTTTTCTAAAATCTTAAGCTTTCCAACTGTATATTAAACATCTATATTACTTTTTTAATGTTAAAAAAAAAATTGCGTAAAAAATATTTTTGGTCTTTTCTCTTTTAGTTAGATATCTTATTCGTTCAAATTATATATTTATCCGTTTTTTATCAGTACTGAATAGATGATATAGTTATATTTATAGAATCTACAAAATTAAATGTACTTTAGAGGAAGACAATTTAAGATATTAGCCTTTAAGCCCTGTCAGACTATTTCAATCAGAATAAAACCTACATGATTTAAAGCCCGTTCAATTTTACATCGACATAGCGAGTTTAATCAAAATCCTTAGAGCCATTTTTAAGAAAATTGTTAAATGGTGCAAAAGTGGCTCTTTTGGTTAGCTGATTTTGATGAAAAAATGTTTTGTAGCACCTCGGGCTTATAGTTGTCTTAAATATGAAATTTCATTAAATTCTGGGACCAAGTCCACTTAGAACAAAGACAATGAAAAACGAAAAAAATGCTTATGGTCTAATTACTTTTAAATAAAATGTATCCAAAATTCAATACATTCATAAATCTTTGAATATTTATACACATGTGGAGCACGCACATATACTCGTGTATACATAGAAGAAGAAAGAAAATAAACTTTACATATTTACAAATTGACAAACTATTCACAAATGATTTTTGGTGAGACAATCATCAATCTGAAAATCTGATGAGACAATTTTTTTTTGTGGTAATTATAATCTATTAGCCTAAAGGACTAATATGTGATAAAATTAAATTGAGATTATTGTATGGGTTTAGGAAAATTATAAATAAAACCTACATCTAAAACGGATAAAATTATTAAAAATCTGGTGCAACACACGACTTTCACTTACCTCCATTTTTAAAATCAATGAAATAATTTTCAAATACAGTTAGAGATAAAAATACGTGAAATTATTGGGATCACTTGTAGCTGGGTGGCTAGCGTAACAATCTCCCATACTAAAGGTCACGGGTTCAAACCCGCAGGTGGTCCTAGGATTTTTTAATGGGAGTAAAAAATCCTTAGTTACGCCGTCCTTCGGAGGGGTCGTTAAAAGGTGGTCCCGAGCCTGTGCGATGTCAGGTACTCGTTAAAGATCCCTATCCTAATAAAACCGTTTTTTGAAAAAATCGCATATAGGTGCTAATTTTATGGTATAAACTGGCTCGTATGGTTGTCTGATTTTGGTGAAAATGTTGCTGTATTAACTCGGGCGTATGGTTGTCTTAACTATGAAATTTTAGTCACAAATTTTTTTTTGTGGTCCTAACACACAGGTGGTCCTAGGATTCTTTAATTGATGTAAAAAATCCTTAGTTATGCCGTCCTTCAGAGGATAAAACCTGGATAGGCAAAATTTAGGACTCCCACTGTAGCATCGTCCGATTAGCCATAGTAGCATAAAGTGACGTTAAATAAATAAACAAACGTAAAATTATTAAGGAATTAATCAAATTGAATTTATATAGAAACATGTGTTTGATTCAAAAATCTATTATATTATTATCTAAAATAATCAGTTAGTGTTATGTTCATTTCATCACTCTCTATGAACTTTTAAAAGCTTGTGTATGAGATGATAATTTTTCTAAAATCTTTAGCTTTCCAACGGTATATCACACATGTATATCTACTGCTCTTATATTCAAAAACGAAAAATTGCATTAAAAAAATATTGTTTCTGTTTTCTCCTTTAGTTGGGTATCGAATTTATTCAATTTATATATTTACCTGTTTTTCATCAGCGTTAACAAGATAATCTAGTTATTATTATTGAATCTACAAAATTAAAGGTACTTAAGGGGAAGAAAATTTAAAATATCGGCATTTAAACCCTGTCAGACCATTTTTATCCAAATAAAACCTACCTGATATTAAAGCGCATTAAATTTTACATCGATATAGCGAGTTTAATCAAAATCGTCGGAACCGTTCTGGTAAGTTCATTTTGATGAAAAAAGTTTTGTCACGTCTCGGGCGTATAGTTGTCTTAAATATGGAATTTCAGTTTCATAGGACTTACCGTTTCCGCCCGGGAGTTACCACACACACACAGACCTTTTTGCGGGACTTGGTTATTTGGACTCAGGGGACCCTAAAACGTGTATTTCCGTTGAAAACTGGAATTCGAAAAGTTTCACGATCGCAATACATCCCCTTACTATTTATAGTAAGTGAAAGTAAAAATATGAAATTTAGAAATTAAAACAAACCCAATTACTTTAACAACACATGTTTTTTTCTTTTATGAGTGTAGTGTTTGTGAGAAAATTAATTATAATTACCGATTTCCTTTATTAATGGCTTTATGGAAACTGGTATTTTAATGAAGTTTTAGTGTGGGCAAATAGTTTAACTGTAGGAAGCTGCAAGTCTTGGAGCATAGATTATATTTTAGTGTCGCCGGGCTAATTATTAATTATCGCATTGATAGGTTTGGAATTCTTTAAAGTTTTTGATAATTAGTTAAGCAGGTTGAGCTCTGGACCTGGTTGACTGGCAAGGCGTATGCAATATAATGACATATATTATTACCATAATTACCTATGTATCCTCCTCTACTTTCTGGAATTCCCTACCTACTCATATCCGCCATGTTGCTTCTCTCTCCTTTTTCAAATCCAAAATTTTCCAATACCTTTTACTATCCCCAAAATACGCTTAAAACTATGATATTTATATTCCTGACATCACACTTTGAAAGAAGAGTAATATTTGTTCACAGTGTCTATATTTAAACGCTGTTATCTATTAATTTATTTTAAATTTTGTTCAACTCAATATTTTCTAAGAATTGTTTTTATCATATTTTATCATTGTATATTTTTTAATATATGTGTATATGCGTGTGTGATATACACACATGTATTAAACTATAATTTTAATTAGTAAGTTATTATGTTGCTTCCTCTTGTTGGCCAGATATGTATATTTCAACTGTACAAACTGTCTCTCTCTATCTCTCTCTCTCTTTATATATATATATATATATATATATATATCTCATTGTCGAATATCACATAGTGCTTTGATCTCATATTTATTTTTTATCTGTTTTTCAACTTTGTTAGGTCTAGTGAAAATATGAAGGATCTTCATTTTGATATTTTAATTTTACTGTGAAAATACAACCTCAAAGAGCATTTTTGTCTACTTTGTTTCCCCTTGTTTATGTGTAATGTAATTAAAAAAATATTAAAATATGAACACATTAGGGCAGGTATAATTAGGGTTGAGACTTGACCCCTTGGTCATTTTGTCACGACCCTGGGGTTAGGTCATCATAGGCCCACCTCGTACCGAGAAACCATCTTCAGCTTTCCGAGTAGTATCGTATTACAAATCATTATGATGATTGCATAATTATAATTTCATAACCCTCGCTTTTTTATATCTTTCTTCATAAATTAGACGAATAATTCTATTAAAAAATTCCGTTCTTTAAAACACGTGTCAACTTTCTAATTTTAAGTGAATTTCATCATTCGGATTCTTATTGAATATTAAATAGAGAGTGGGTCTAGGCGAGTAAGAGGCGAGAGTCTTTCTCGTCAGAACCACTGTGTAGGTGGTATATTATGATGGTATTAAAAGAACAACCAATACTTAAAATTGACAAATAAGGTGTTACCAAGCAGCAAGAAATAATTCTGATAAAAATAAGGAAAATAATTGTCTAATATGGCTCCAAAACAAACCTCTTATAAGGTATAATGATTTTCTTATAACTTTGAAGGATGTAAACTAAAAACAATTATTAAAATCGTGCATTTCTTTAATAAAAATTCAATAATTGAAATTTCTTGTAAGCTACATATTTGTATATGTTTAACGTAAGAATTTTTTTAACCAAAAGTAATATTACAACACGCTACCCAACATGTAATGATTATTTTTTCTTTTACTGACCTAGCTCAAAAAGTCTATAATCACATTTAAAACTTTATACTAAAGACAATTATAACCCTAGGATGTCACAACATTTTAATAAAAATGGTCCGATCAGAAGCTCCAATTGGTAGCATGCATTTTGCACTTTTTACCATTTTCTAAAAAACGACTTCAACGATTTTGATTTATATTTACGGGCTTTAATATGATGTAGTCTTTAATTAAATTTTTTCATTCAATTTCGAGTACCTTTAATTTTGTTAATTCAAAAATATTAACCATTTCATGTTTTTAGCATTGAAAAAAAAAATTAGTAAACATGTAAGATAGATGAATTTGATAACCAACACCAGGAGAAAAAAGCCAAATATTTCGGTAATTTTTGTCGAACATAAGAATAATAATATAGATTTGTAATATTCCGCTAGAAAGCTAAAGATTGTAAGGAATGTCATTTTCCATACAAAATTGTATAAAAGATAATGAAAATTATGAAAAGAAGATACAACTTATTTGAATGTTTTAGATAATTATTTCCATTGTACAATTATTTAATCTAAAATAAATGATTCCATCGAAGCACAACGTAATTCTTTAAACTTTTTAAGTCCAGGTTCATTCAAAAGTTCTTAAATTTATTTCAACAACGAAGGTAAGTGAAAGTCGTGTGTTGTTCGCAACATATATTTGAAATACGAATGGCGAATAAATTATTTAGATGTTGTTTATTTAAAAATACGAAGGTGAAGAAAGGAGAGTACAAATTTGGGGTCATAGGTAGTTTTGATGCCAAATAAATACAAAACCACTTCCCAATAGGTTTGGTCACCGAGGAAGTTAGACCATCACCTCCGTAAGGTAAGGCCTGTAGGGATAACATATTGTAAATATCTTAAGCAACTAAGGAACATTAATTATATAGTTTTTTTTTTCATTTAACAAGTATATGCATTATTAATATTTTTCACATAGCATTATATTTTTTTTTTTCAATTATATGAGAACTTTTTATTAGATTATATTAGAAATTATACTAGAAATTATTTTAGAACTAAAAGTAAATATTATAATTTTTAAATGTTATCCTTGCAATAAATGCATTATTCATTCATTCATTCAAATATAAAACAATTGTTAAAAAAAAAAAAAAAAATCTACGGATAGGGACGCCCAAATCACCTAATGGTATAAAATATACTTTAGGACTGATTCTGATAACTACCAAATATACTTAAGTTTTTTATAAAAATCGCTCAAATCATTTCGGAGGATGGTTGGACTCACGAACATAGAAATAGAAAGCTGTAATACTGGCCACTACACCACAGATGACTCGTCTAGATGTTTTATATTACGTTTTCAACTATTTTATCTCTTTTAATTTATTTAATTTAATTTGATTATATCGGATACTGCGCAATTATAGAATTAGCTTAATTATTTAATTAAATCTGAATCAGAGCTGAGTAAATAATTGGAGGAATTCCTCCGGTCCCTAAAACCGCTGCCTAATTGCGGTTCCTTGCGAGGGGCAATTTCGATTCCGGAATTAAATTCATAATGAACTAACAGAAAATGCCTCACGGAAAAGAGAAGAGATTAACGTTTGTAAATTCTTCACCATTTCATTAAATATGCTTAGATTATTTACTGATCAATTTTATATGATGTGTTATAGATAAATAATTGGTTCTTAATTCTTCAAAAAAAGTTTGTCATACACCAATAATTATTTTTATTCTACATTTCGAAGATTTTCCCCATCTTCAGGACTCACTACAATATATTATGATGTATAACATTTATTATTACAATTTTTTTTATTTATTGATATGGTATGTTTTTGACCGGCTGCTTTTTTAGGGCAGCGGTAGCTTCAAAAACTAGCTATTTGATATATTTAATTTATATATATATATATATATATATATATATATATATATTATATAGACTAATATTTAATGAAACAATTGGATTTTCTTTCCAAAGGTTTTGTGTTTACCAATCTAGTAGGTGGCATGCAGGGTAGGATTAAATTAGACATGTTTTAATAAATGACATTATTATTTAATTTAACTTAAACATACATTATATATTTACACAATGGTTGAGAATACTGAGGGATTTCTTTTAGTTGATCTTGCCAAACAATATTACAATAAAAGATTACCTTCTGACACTTTGTCGGATGGCGGAGGTGGAAATTATCTCAGGCGTTTGTTTTAAGCTCTCAGATCTCCAGCTACTCTCTACCCCCACCAGACGGGCATCTCTTCTTCTAGATGGAACCCGACTCACATCTTCTAGAGGATAGAATAAGACTCACCTGCTCTTGAGGATAGAACTTGACTGACTTATTCGAATCTCCTCCTTATCGTCGTCACCTCGGGCATAGCTGATATGGGAAGTACCCCAAGCCGTGGTCCTTTGTCCTAAGGTCTGGAAACTTTCCCGGGGTATCGCTGGGGCCCCCAGGATTCAGGTAATCGCCTTTTGATATTTTGCCGACAAAGGCTTATTAACATTTATTAAATTAATATAAATGTTATCTAATAAAGAATTTCCTTCGCTCAGTATTCTCAATACATTACAAATATATACAAGTGTATTGTACAACACGTCTAGTAAATTGGCTAAAAGAAAATAGGCATGAACAAGACATGAAGAGAAGCTACCCAGCGACAGAACTCTAAAAATATTCCAAACTAGAGAGTCTCGAGACCATCTTATTTTCAGACGCATCGTAGGATTAAAGTGGAAGAAAGGATTGAAACTAGACGATTAGAGTGGGATTGGAGTTCGTCATGAAAGGAATGATATTTGGATCGGGCCAAATCAGCATCATACGGAATATTAAGGTCTTTATGGACCAATTTATTAGTTACTATGTAAGGAGCATTGAGGATTTTACGAACGATTTTGGATTGTAAGAAATGAAGATGGGAAGAATTTAACGGATTAGTAGAGCCCAAAGCTCTACTCCGTAAGTCCATATAGGCCGTATGATAGTCATTTAGATGTGTCTTTTGTAGTTAAGTGGAAGATTAGAACGTTTGTCTGGTAGATGAAGTAGTAGTTGGAGTAGATGAAAACTTCGAGCAGTTTCTTGTCGTTTCAGTCTTGTATAGAGGTTCCGAGTAAGGCGTTTGTCAAGATGGAGTTCTAGATATTGGATCTGTTCAACAGGAACTAGCGGAATGTTATCTGTAGGACAGGGTGTCATAGGTTTACGACGAAGGGTATAGGTAATTTGGAGGGATTTGTTGGAATTAATTTTAATTCTGAAATTTTGATACCATACGTCAAGGTCTCTAAGGTGGGATTGGAGAGTTTGAGAGGAAAAAGTTAGATCAGTATTGACTGATAACTTACAAGTGTCATCAGCATAGGTAGAAAGGAAAGTATTAGGATAGGTCAGGCATCAGCTGTATACTGCCTTGAGGAACACCAACAAGCTAACTACAAATGGATGAATAGGAATTATTATGATTAACTTTGAAGGATCTGCCAGTGAGGTAAGACTGGATGATAAGGAAGTATGAGGGGGGGGGGGGGAGGAGGAATTTGCGGAGTTTGTAAGCAATCCCGGTGCCAGACTCGGTCAAAGGCCTGTTCCACATCGAGAAAGACTCCCGTGCAGTACAAGCCGCATAAAATCAACCCATCAAAGCTCACATATTCTTCGGCCTCTAATTATTGATTAAAAGAGGATCTCAAATGTGGATCACCTGTTTTCATAATTTTTTTTTAAAATAAAAATATAAACTAAACCATTAGACTCCGCAGTACAAACGGCGCTCCAATGTATACCAGACAACGTCCACCACACGATGACATTGCTGAATATTACAAAAAATAAATACCAATTTAAAATTCAATACCAGAACAAACGACATTGTTATATAAAAATCTATTCACCTTAAAAAAATGTGTCAGTTATGTAGATGTCCTATATCTCAAATTTTGTCAATAATAAAGTAAATAAAAAAATAATTAAAAATTCAACACTTAAAATCAACCCATCAAAGTTCACACATTCTTCGGCCCCTAATTAGGGATTAGAAGAGGATCTCAAATGTGGATCACTGTTTTCATAATTTTTTTAAAGTAAAACTAGAAACTAAACTATTAGACTATACAAAATATTAGGAGCCAACGCTCCCCAGGAGTCGCGTAAAAAAATCAGGAAATTGCGCGCGAAAAACACATTTTATTTAATGTTTCTGATTTTAGTGAAGGTAGAAAAAAAAGTTTGGTGGCAAAATAAACCTAATTCAAAACGACACAATCGAACGACAACCCATTAAAATAATTAAATTGTATGCTTGATAATAACCCTCGAAATATAAATAACCTCGTCAAACCAATACTTTTAATAATGTTTCTTGAAAAATGAAGTCCTCACTCCTAAAAATAAATCTTAATCTAAGCACATTTTTTTGGAAACCTTATTAAAAGTACTGCTTTGACGAGATTATTTATATTTTTAGGTTTAGTACAAAGCATAAAACTTAAATATTGTAATGGCTCATTTTTAAATTATTTCGCTTTAAAATAGGGTAATGTTAACACCTAAATTGTTTTTCAGCCTTCACTAGAACCTGAAATATTAAATAAAATGTGTTTTTCGCGGGCAAACTTTCTGATTTTTGTACGCGACTCCTGGGGTGCGTTTGCCCAAATATTTTGCATAATCTAATGGTTTGGCTACTCTCATCTAAAAAAACAAAACAAAAAAACATTAAAAATCGGTGAGACACATTTGGGATCCTCTCATTGTGAGGGGTGGTTCGGAAGGTCAGATATCAACAGATTTAATAGAGTTGGGGATTGGCAAGTGTCCTGGGAGTCATTTATCTTTTATTGTTAAACCTTTCAATACCATTTGAAGATTTATAAAATTGTTTTATGTTGATTTCATATTTTGATGAAATTAGCGCTAAACCTCAATAATACATAGGACCTTAGTTATGCTCTTAAACTTAATAAATTTATGGTAATGGTTGGTAGGGAACGTTCTGCTACATATGCCTACTAAGACTGACTTGTGGGCTTCACTATGCAGATGTATGCTGATAACCGAATATTATTCCAGATTACTACATAACTCCAGTTTAGGGAGTTATTAACACCCAACTCCGAATTAAGTTTATTCATGAAGCATAATGGTTTCACATATTGGCATTTCAACAATTTTAACATCGTCAACATGTGTTTAAAACGTTGAAAAATATATCTAACCGTTTTAGTAATATGAATTTCATACTAATACATTCACTTACCTATATATGAAATTATAGTAAGGGAAAGTATTGTGATGGTGAAAATTTTCGAATTCCAGTTTTCAACACTTGGTGCGAAAAGGTCTTTGTGTGTGAGGTAAATCTAGCACACAAACAAAAAGCCTTAGGATATTTCATATTTGAGACATCTACACATCCGAGATGTTACTGCAACTTTTTCATCAAAATCAGCTAACCAGAAGAGCCACTTTATAACATCCATTTTGAACCTTGTTACGATTTTCTTAAAAACGGCTCTAACTATTTTGATTAAAGCCTTTTGTATATATGTAGAATTTAATGGACTTTCATACGATGTAGGTTTTATTCTGATTAAAGTAAGCTAACTGTGCTTAAATTTCGAATTTTCTCTCTTTAAAGTACCTTTTTAATTTTGTAGATTTCGAAACATTATGCTCATCATCTTATTTTCATTAATGAATAACGGCTAAATGTGTAAGTTGAGCGAATTCGATAAACAGCTGAAGGAGAAAAGACCTAACATATTTTTTGAAATGTTGAAGAAAATAAATAGTTGATAGTACTTAATT
This sequence comes from Piezodorus guildinii, assembly GCA_023052935.1. NCBI lineage: Eukaryota > Metazoa > Arthropoda > Insecta > Hemiptera > Pentatomidae > Piezodorus > Piezodorus guildinii. The sequence continues at coordinate 78,775,829 of CM041294.1, read as the reverse complement.
GTTTCGTTCACTGACCGCCACCCGGACTAATGCCGTCTAGTAAAAATATTTTTGAATACAATTTTTGTGTTTTTGAACACAAGAATGGTAATATTGAGATATAATATACCGTTCGATTTTAGACAAAATATTATCTAATACACGGAATTGTAAAGTTTAATGGAGATTGATGAAAAGCCGATATAACTAACTGATTGTTGTGGATATAAATATAATATATTATTTAACAATACTCATGTGTACATATACACAAAAAATCTTTTAACTCCAGTATTTCGGTATTTAGTATTTATTAAAAAATAAAATAATATAATATTCCTTAATAAATAAATATATGAAGTATAATTATTTTTATTTTTGTTTGTATTTTAGGTTAATAATGGAGCTGAGGACACGACCCGTACGGTAACCTAGTTAAGGTAAGTTAATTTTCAATAATTCATTTATTTATCTATTTAATATTTACTAATGTATTTACCTCTGTATGTACAATACGTATAGATAACCAATCCATAATTATCAAATAGACAGTTTTATATTCAAGTTGGCAAATCTACCTCCGATAGATTAAATCTAAGCAAATCTACCGATTCCCTATGTCAGTGGGTCTTCTTCCCCAATGCTCTTGCATTTCTCCATTACTTAGCCCAGTAGAAATATACCAAAAAAGGGGGTTGGCTAGAAAAAGGTGGGGTAAATTTAATTTTTAGGCACGATTGTTTGTACTGCTAACCTCATTAAAAACCCAAGTTTTCACACTTTTCGCCCTTGTGCGTTTTCCCCCATCTTGGAAAAACCTCTAAAAAAAGGTACTTTTTTCAGTTTTTCTCTTCTAAATCTGTTCCTCGACATTTTAGAGCAAACTTTGTCGTTAGCAATTAAAAAAAAACAATAAATTGCCTACATGTTTGGTATGTAACATGTTGGAAAATTTGGAACACCTACTGACAAAATATCTGAGAAGTCGGTGGTTTAGCTTCAATAACTATTTAGGTGTGCAGTTTATTAAAAAATACATAAGAAACAATCTTTTAGAGCATTAAATTTCTAACAAGTTAGATGAATAACATTTTTAATTACTTCTAATTATACGAACAAGAAATGTTGAAATTACTTTTTTACTGGAAGTGCTCTGTTAATAAAAAAAAAAAATCCGTTTTAATAAAATCTTCTAAACGTAATATTATCTTAAAACTATTATTGTGTATATTCTAGGGAAAGAAAAGCGTTTTTGCAACTAATAAGAACAATTTCCCAGTATATTACTTTTGTTTTGATTGGTTGGAGGTAGACGTGTCAATCCACCTGGTGGTGATATGAACACTTCTATAGATGAGTTGCGGTATCTTCGATTTGTTAAAGTTACAGCAAGTGCATTGGCACGTCTACCTCCAACATGCGTTGCAGTTGAATTTCATGGTTATCTAACTTATCTGCAAGTAGAAATGTGAATAGAAAATGTGAAAGACCCTTTAACCTGGGGCTAGAAAAAGGATTTTAGTGGTCTAACATCAGTGACCATGATTAAAGAACCAGCTACTTCGACATTACTGATTATGATTTCTTGTGGATGCAAAGAGAAATGTGGTAAAAATGCAGCTGCAAAAAAGGTGGACTTGTTCTATTGTCTGTCTTTATTGCGGATTCGAATCCTGGATAATAGACCAAATATTAAATATAACATGGGAGAAGACGAGTTTGACGATACGCAGCCTTTCGCTCAAAATGATACATTATACACATCAAATACATTTGAGATTAAAAAAAGAAAAAAACAACTAACAAAAATGCTTTATATTTTATTTAAAGTTGGTGTATCATTAAAATGTTTTTTTTTAAATCAACTAAAACAAAAGTAATATACTGGGAAATTGTTCTTATTAGTTGCAAAAACGCTTTTCTTTCCCTAGAATATACACAATAATAGTTTTAAGATAATATTACGTTTAGAAGATTTTATTAAAACGGATTTTTTTATTAACAGAGCACTTTCAGTAAAAAAGTAATTTTAACATTTCTTGTTCGTATAATTAGAAGTTACTAAAAATGTTATACATCTAACTTGTTAGAAATTTAATGCTCTGAAAGATTGTTTTTTATGTATTTTTTAATAAATTGCACACCTAAATAGTTATTGAAGCTAAGCCGCCGACTTTTCTGACATTTTGTGTTTTTTTGACAATTTGGCCAATATTGTCAACCACGTATCTCAGTAGGTGTTCCAAATTTTCCAACATGTTACATAATAAACATGTAGGCAATTTATTGTTCTTTAAAATTGCCAATGATAAAGTTTGCTCTAAAATGTCGAGGAACAGATTTAGAAGAGAAAAACTGAAAAAAGTACTTTTTTTTTGGAGGTGGAAAGTATGAAAACTTGGGTTTTTAATGAGGGGAGCAGTACAAACAATCGTGCCTAAAAATTAAATTCACCCCACCTTTTTCTTGCCAAAATTCTATTTCTACTGGGCTAACTGTTTAATTCGTCCATTTCCGACCTACCGACCCACCCATCTGTAATGACGTGCTTATACGCTGATGACGCGGCATTGTATACTTCATATCGCATTAATACTATAGTAAATTACATACAACAATACTTTAATAAGTTTTACAAATATTATATAAAATGGAAGTTGAAAATGAATCCCACCAAACTCGAAGCAATTCTGTTCACCAAACGTCGGCCACAAATAAACCACCATATCAAGGTAAATTCAGTTTCCATCCCTTGGTCAAAATCCGTGCAGTACCTAGGGCTAACTTTATACAAATCCTTTACATTTACTGACCATATCAATAGAAAAACCGATAGAGCAATCGTTACAATTAAACTTTCAAACTATTGATGGTTGTCAATATGAACGATTTAAAATTAAAGTAAAAACATTGGCCTCAACGAGTTATGTTGGCCACAACATTACTTATGTTTCCAAACATAATCCTCTTTAGAAGGATGAGTGTGATATAAACGAGATATTTTTAACACTGGGTGGTAGAATTCCGATTCTAGGGTTTTTTGTTAGGAATTCTTTTGTGCATTCTAATTTCACGATCGGGTTGGCTCGGCAATCTACTGTAGCATTGCACTATCAGTTGCAGTCGATTTCGAAGAAATCATCCGTAAACAGAAAGAGCTAGGGAAAAAAAAACAAATACTTTAGGTATCAATGCATCTTATTTTTTTTTTTAGATTGAATTCTCAACAGGGATTTTTAAATCCATCATTTTTTATAAATAAATTTATATTTATTTCTATATGTTTATTTTTATGGTGTAAATATTGAAATCTATCAGTTATGAAGCATTGCTGGTTCAGCTATATGATATGATGTATCATATTGACCATATATTATATCGGCTTTAGCCTATTGTACAGTAATGGCTGTGCAACTGTAGTAATCTATCTTGATTAATTATTAAGCATTAAGGTAAGGAATATGGATTTGAAAATTCATAAATATTATTACTATAATAATCTTTTGTAGAAAAACTTTTGTAAATGAAGTATTTCTAATTATTTATACTTTAAATTGTTGTAGATACGATCAGTATTTGCACAAAAGGATATCCAAGAAACAAGAGTGTGGACGATACGATTTAAAATTTCAGAGTTATTATCAATTAAAGTATTTAAATCGGATATGTAAAAATGTTATATTTATCATATTGGTTATTTTCAATAATGAACCTTTGTAATCGACCATAAAAAAATAATTACGCCCCTTAAAATTTGAAACTACTGAACCAATTTTTTTTAAATTCGCCACAATAATACTAGGACACGCAACGATAATCCTAACATCTAAACGTTGATATCAGCTGGTTATTTTGTTAAAATTTCGCCAGATTAAAAGTGATTTAAGTCAATAACTCATTTATTTTTGAAGATAGAGAAAAAATTGATTATTAGTGTTTTTTAGAAAAAAAAAAAACTGCGAATAATTGAGACGTTGATTTCCAAAAGGTACTAAAGGACATTTTTTACAAAATTGATTTTTTTACATATTTGTATTCTCATAATTTAGTTTTATGCAAATCTTGTATTTGATTTTATCTAATGAACTCTCAAGTCCTTTAAAACACGATTTAGAAATGCGATCATTTTCTAAAAGTATTAATTATATATTTAGTTTCGTTCCAAATCATACTAAAATATTTCATTTCATAACTTTAATAAGATGTTATTAATACAGTAAAAAAACAATCCTGGATTTTAATGCGAAAAGACCCAAATTAGCTAGTTTAATGTTATAGTAATGAGAGATTTTCGCGCTTCCTGTAAAATTTCCTAGAATGGATATAGTACCTTTTGGAAATCAACGTCTCAATTGAGACGTTGATTTCCAGAAGGTACTAAATGACATTTTTTAAAAAATTGATTTTTTTACATATTTGTATTCTCATCATTTAGTTTTATCAAAATCTTCTATTTGATTTTATCTAATGTACACATAAGTCATTTATAAACGCAATTTAGAAATATAATTATTTTCTAAAGGAACTAATTAAACATTTAATTTCGTTCAAAATTATACCAAAACATCTCATTTCATAACTTTAATATGATGTTATTAATATACTAAAAAAAAAAATCTGGATTTTTATGCGAAAACAATCAAATTAGGTAATTTAATAATTAGTGATTTTCGCGTCTCCTGTAAAATTTCCTAGAATGGATATAGTACCTTTTGGAAATCAACGTATCAATTATAGAAAAGAAACAATTAAAACGTTAGATAAAAATAAGTCCAGAACTCAGTTATTTTTGAAGATAGAGAAAAACATGAATAGGGTTTAAGAATCAATAATGCAATGCAAGCTAGGAAAAAAAAAAAAAAAATGCAATCTTGCCTAAATATACGCTTGTAACACTGTTATTTTTGAAAATAAAGAAAAAAATTGTCAGTGTTTTTTTAAGCAAAAAGCCGCGAATAATTATAAAAGAAAAAAGAAACCAAAACAAATTGAAATTTTACTGACAAATCCGTCCTTAATCCAGTTATTTTTGAAGATAGAGGAAAATATTTATAGCGTTTTAGATTCAGTAAAATGCGATAAAGAAAAAAAAATAAGTAGGTGATCTATATATTTAAGTCACAAATTATAATAGATGCAATTCCACAAAAACTCGGTTATTACTGAAGATAGAGAAAAATCGAAAAGATTAGCAGCTATAGCTGGAAATAATAAAACAGAGTGTTATAATTTATACCGTTTTTTTTTTTTTTTTTTTTTTTTTTTTTTTTTTACACCATACCTATGCAATATATGCAACACGGGTTATGGCGACATTTAATTAGATCTTCCTTTACTAAGTTCCTCCAATGCCTGTAATCCTCCTGGCAGGTCTCCTTCCTATGTTGAAATGAGCTGGGTCCACAGCCGATTCCCACCCGATTACAAATTCTTTAAAGTGCGGTTAGTTGTCTTCCGTCATCAGCTGAGGAAAATCTTCCTCTGAAAGGACATAGAGTCCGGTTTCCCTCAGCAGTTTGGACCGTTCAGCGTCGAAGGCGGTGCATGGTAACAAAATATGTTCAGCCGACTCCGGGACATTACAGCTAGGACATAAGGGTTCAGTACCTGTCACAAATCCAGAAAGCTTGGCCCTGAAGCCCCCATGCCCCGTGAGAAATTGAGAGACCCAATAGTCCGGGAGGACCCATTTTGCATTTGACTGGGCGGTGGGGAAGTACTTCCTTAGTAGATCGTTTTTGAGTTGTCTCCCACCGTCGGTTTCACTCTTCTATAATATCCTCCCGGAAAATTCTTTTCCATTTTGTGGGATCCTCGTTAATTCTCACCTGAACATTGACTGGAAGGTTTGCTAAACCTCCTCTCTTTAACAAGTGCCTCAATCCAACTTATCGTAGGACGATGTCGATAGGTACTACTCCTGCAGGACGTGCACCGCCTCGTGCGACACGGTCCTGTACGCCCCAGTGACCCGAAGCAGAGCTTTTCTTTGAATCGTGACTTTCACGTACCTCAGTTGTTTAACTTAATTTAAATAAGAAATTAGATTTGAAAACAAAATATGTCCAGCTTCATTGGAAAGTAGCACCCCCTTCCCTTTTTATTTTGAGTTAGCATTTCATGTGAGAAATATAGTGATACAGTAATTTATTATATGATTATATTTATGACATTTAATTTTTGTTTAATATTCTACGAAATAATGATCACTAACGATATTTTTGGTTTAGTATTTTTACAGATTTTTTTTTAATTTAACCTTAACAAATTTGATATGTTTGAAATTCACCTAAATCGAGTATTACAGTGTGTTACGGGAATTTCTCATCGCTCGCCTTTATTTCCCATAATTATACTACTGATAATATTGGATACTTACAGCTAAAAAATAATATTTACTAACGTTTCTTGTTATCATTCATAATATATTTTTAATTTCACTTACCTGAATTAAAAACATATTATTATATTTATACAAAACCTTTTCCATCGAAATCAGCTTATAGAAGAGCTACTTCATACCATGCATTTTGCACCTTTTTTCGATTTCCTCAAAAATGGCTCCAACGATTTAGATAAAACTCGATATATCGAAGTATAATTTGATGGCCTTTAATATGATGTAGGTTTCAATCTGATTGAAATAGTCTGGCAGAGCTTCAATGCCAATATTTCAAAATTTCTTCCTCTAAAGTACCTTTAATTTTGTAGATACTAAAAAAAATAATTATATATTCTTGTTACCAATGATAAAAAACAGGTAAATATATAAGTTGAACGAATTCGATCTTTAACTAAATGAGAAAACTGCAAAAATATTTTTTTAATTTTTCGTTTTGAACATAAGAACAGTAACATAGTATAATACACCGTTAAAAAGCTAAATATTTTAGAAAACATATTATCCTATACACAAGCTTGTAGAAGTTAATAAGGAATTATGAAAAACCGATAAAACTAACTGATTATTTTATATAATAATATAATAGATTTTTTAATAAAACAAATGTTTCTACAAAAATTTAATTAAATTAATTTTTTAATAGTTTCACTAATTTTTATCTCTAACTGTGTATGAAAATTCTCTAATCGATTTTTAAAACGGATGTAAGTTAAAGTCGTGTGATGTCCGCACCAGATTTTTTTTTCATTAAAATATACAATGAAGTATATATATATATATATATATATATATATATATATATATATATATATATATATAATTTATTTAAAAGCTCGTTAAAATGGAATATTGAAAAAAAAAAGAAATCAATTATGAGTAATGATGGTAGGACTGGGAGGCAGCTATTTAGGTCAGAGAGCTTATTATCGCAGTGAAAATCCCCCTTTTATTACGCATCGTATAGGTTTATAGCCGAAATTTCCTTTATCAACACCCATTCACCTCGCTTGGCTAAATTCTTATCCTTCATGAAACGGTTTTATAATAAAAAATAATTATATTCCAAATCACAAAGATAATTTTAAGGATCAGTTTTTGTTTGTTATGGTTTTTTATTGTTTGCAATATATTTCTAAAGCCCTTATGAAGATAAAACAATTTCAGCTAAAAAATTCATTATAATGCTCGAATAAATCAATAATATATATATGTATATAGATAGATATATTTTTTTTTTCCAGTGGCCGTGTAGGCCATAGGCCTCGAGGTGTTATCTCCTGAGAGTTTACACTCACGTTACTTGATGTAATTGATAGGGTAGGGTCATCACTCCCTACGCCTGCATGTTGCATATATATATAAATATATATTGCTACATCTTTCCAGTCAACATACCATACCGTTATAAGATAGATAGATAGATTGATAGATATTTGTCAAAGAAAATAATAACCATACCGTAATAACATATATATATATATATATATAAATTATCTACTGGTCATGAGGTTCAGTGAATAAAAAAGCAAAAACTATAATATAATATAATATAAGTGAATAACAAACTACGTTTAAAATTAGAACCTTTGATGCGGACATTATAAAATCAAAATATAAATAAATTTAATCTTTAATTGCCATTCCATATAAAATGGAAATGGAACTAATAAAGATGTTTCCATGCCTGCTCACTTAATATCCTCATAGCCAATAACCTCCTATTCAGATTATAGAATGTTTAGGGAAGACGTTGGTTGAGGGTGCAGTCAGATTAGCACATTTAATTAATTTAATAGTGCCTACGTTTCAGCCTAAATTTAAGGTCTTCTTCTGGGCGATTGAAGGTGTGAGAACCTAACAATAATTTCAATATAGAATGTTTACATTTTGCAGTATGGCTGTCTCTTCTTTCTACCTTAACATCATTTAGTTGTGAACTGTTGTTTATGTGGTTAAGTCTACTCTCTGTCCGTTATTGAATAGATAAATTGTTACAGTGTTAATTTTTCTTTTATTTCCCCTTAATTCTTCTGGTACTACACTGAAGTTACAATCAGAACTAAAAATATCGAGCAGCACACTGATTAGATTTATATTTAAGGTTTGAAGCTTTTGCTTTAGAAAGTTAATGATGTTTAAACAAATCGGATTTTTTTTCGTTTCAAAGCTTTAGTAAAAACGAACCAAAAATCGAGTAACCCAAAGAGCCTCTTAAAATAATCATTTTACCTTTTTTCTCAGAAACTTCCCGAACGATTTTGATTAAACACGTAATACAAACGTATAATTAAAAGAGCTTTAACATTCTGTAGAATTTTTCCTTCTTGAAATGGCCTAAAAGAGTTTAAATGGCGAAATTGTATTTATTTTCCTTCTGCGCTACTATTAATTTTCTTTTAAATAACTAACCGCCCCTCGTTGCAACATTAAGAATATATACATATAAAAATAAATAATCAATTAAAGGATAAATATTTTTACTGATTAATATATTTTTTTCGGAAATAAGAATAGCAGATATATGTAAGTTTCTTTTATACTGTTGGAAAGCCAAAGGTTTTAGAATAAAATGTTATTTAACAAACACAGTTGTCAAAGGTAATATAAAACTTGGTTATTTGTTAATTATTTATACTTAGTTCTCATAAATCAAAACCTAGGAAGAGGTGCTACTTTTCAACGAAACTGGACATAATTTTCAATTTTTTTTAAACGCTAATTTCTTACTTAAAACAATTTCATCAACGGAGGTACGTCAAAGTCTTGCGTTTGCTACAGATTTAAAAAAAAAAAAAAAAATACGCTGCAAAATATTACACAACGGTTATTTCCAGATAACTATATTAGGGTACAACTGTTTATATGGCTGTTTCAAAGGCAATTAACTAATATGAAAAGTAATAAATAATTCAAGGAAAAATGTTCAATCACTACAGCTAAGATAAACGATATATCTAAGCTATTTCTAAAGCTCGGGGAAGTTTCTGACCGTCTGCTCATGATCATTTATGAAAGATGATCCCAGCTTAAGAAAATTAAATAGGTGCGTAAAATAACTCTATCAAGAGACATTTCTTTCAACAAATTGAAAAACACTTTCAATAAATCCGAACAGTAATGGTGAGGTGGGGTCTATAGGACCCCAATAACACTGTCCTAAAGCAATCTCGGATAAAAACTGACTAAAAAACTATGCTATATTACAATCATGTCGAGACAGGAAATGTCAGATTTTCACAAGCCGATCGGACCGGACAATGGGATTCACGAAACTTTAAAGAAGCCCTGGGTCCTGTAGAACCCCACCTCACCAGTTAAAGGTTAGATCTTACTCTAAGACAGTAAATCTTACATTATTGTATTTTGTATTATTCTAAAGGGACTTTTCCCAGAATAAATAAATTATTATTATTATATCGCAGCGCTTATATTAACATATGAATTTATAATATTTTTTGTTTTCATCTTTATCAAGTATCTATTTAGAAAAACCTCACATGAGTAAGGAACGCCTTGCCTTCCATATATCTCAAAGATAGCAGTATACCCTCGTCACAGCCCGGACCAAAGAGATCTCTCCCCCACCCGCCCTACTCTCCCTACCCTGGCCCAGCCTTCATTAGGGACTCCCTGGCTCTAATGAATCTTCCGGAAAATATCCGGGCCTTATTTAGACAGCCCCCATCTTAAAGAATACCCAGTATTCCCAGCTCCCTCATTTCCTCTAACTGCCTGGATCTTCTGAGCACCTAATCCCCTCCCCTCCGCTCCACGCTCCTTGTAAAAACCTCTCCAGCTCCAGGGAAATTGTTCCTACGTCTCTCTAAATCTAGCTCCTTCTTTAGAAACAATTTAATCAACATCTTCTTAAATGAAGACATGAGCGGGAGAAGACTTCGATGAAATCAGAGACGAGTATATTCTTTTAAAGATTTTAGATTAGAATAATCCAGGCGTTGATTTCCAAACCATACTCACTTAGGACAAGTGGACAATTTACAGCAAGTGTGAAAATCTGTCATTTAGTTATTATTCAACCTATTACTTTCTTACCGATACATGAAATATATAGAAAGGAAAAGTATTTTGATCATGTACATTTTCGAATCCCAGTTTTCACCAGAAATACACGTTTTAGGGTCCCCGGAATACAAACGACCAAGTCCCGCAAAAAGGTCTGTGGGTGCCCGTATGTGAACTTGCGCAGAAACTAAAAATCGTACGAAGCTGAAATTTCATATTTATGATAACTGTACGTCCGAGATGTTACAGCAACTTTTTCATAAAAATCCTCTTTATACCATGCATTTTGCATCTTTTTACGATTTTCTCAAAAAGAGCTCTAATGATTTTGATTAAACTCGTTATACCGATGTAAAATTTAGAGCGCTTTAATATCAGGTAGGTTTATTTTGGTTGAAATAGTTGGCAGGGCTTAAATGCCGATATTTCAAAATTTCTTCCTCTAAGTACCTTTAATTTTGTAGATTCTATAAAAATAACCATATTATCTAGTTACCATTGATAAAAAACAAAAATATATGAGTTGAACGAATTCGATGTCCAACTGAAGGAGAAAACTGAAATAACACTACAAATTTGGATAAATTCCTTGTCAAAAACAAAAAAATCATTAAAAAAAAAAAAAATCTTCCATTTTGAGCAAGAAAAATACTACTTAAATATATGGAATCTCGGTTGAAATTGATGTATAAAAGCACCTTGAATGGTGTTTCATTAGAATACATAACATAATTTTATAAACAGAGAGAGAATTAAATTATATATATATATATATATATATATATATATATATATATATATATATATATATATATATATTATAATATAAATATTTCCTATAATATTTAAAATTAATGGGCTTTAGTGACGGTATGTTTAAAAGAAAAATACTTGCGGCATGAAACTTGGCGATGCTTAAGGCTTAGTGGAAAATTCAATCAAAAAGGTCAAATTAGAGTTAATTAGTGAATTCGAAACCTAACTTAGGTAAATCCAAAAAAAAAAAATTATTGGAAGCATTCACATTGTCATTTGGAAAGCGAAATAAACTTTAATGTGGTTGGTGACCCGTCACCACTAAAGTTTAAAGTAAAACTTTTATACTCAGCTTAAACTCGATTGAGGATTTAAAACTTTCAGATTTAACTAACTCCAGCTTTACGGTCGTTTGAAATTCGTGGTATCATCAATCGAATTTAAACCTGCTATTTATTAGTGGATTCGAGATATTTACAGATTTACATATTTTTCTTTATCTAATTAGGAATAAATTATTAAAATTTTATGATCAATAACAATTGAGTACTGCTGAACTACTCAGTTCTTAAATATATTAGCGAAAGAATGAATTCTTATTACTATACAGTTAAGTATTTCAGTCTGTATGTATTTAAAACAATAATCTTACAAATTCAAATTACATTTTCAAAGTTTTTCTAAACATTTAATTTAACTAATGTTGATTGGAATAAAAGATGTATAAATATAAAATATTTATAGGTATGTAAATTACTTTTTGACTATAAGAAAAAATACAAGTAATATATATATATATATATATATATATATATATATATATATATATATATATATATTTTTATGATAACAATTTATTTTTGTAAATTGTTTTAGTAATAAATAATACTTCATATGTATTAAACTTCTATATTTAATAAATCTACTGTATTAAACCAAAATGTTTTAGAAAAAAAAGTCTTATATTATAATGGTAACGCAAAAATTTAAGTAATTTTTCGAACATAATGGGGTCACCTATGGTGTAGTGGCCAGAATAACATTTCGTATGCCCAAGGTCACGGGTTCAAAAACTGCAGATCACCGTAGGAGTTTTTATATTCACAATTTTGTTCCTCACTTTAAATAAATAAAACTTTTTATAGAAAATGGATTATAAGCTAGGTTAGCACACTAAATTACGCTTAATCCCACAAATCCCATGCTTAACCATGTAGTTATGGATTTAATGACCCTCTTTCAAGCGAGCTGGAATGAGGTAACTGTACTTACTAGCTGAATCTTTACAACAGACTGTTCTGTTTATTATTAATTAGCAGTAAGGCATGGATTTCCTATCGAATATTTAATTTATGTATTATGTAAAACTTTGGTATTTTTAAATCGATAATTTTTTTTCATATTTTTATGTACAACTAATACAATTGTTATTCAGAGGTCCTATTTTTATTCTGTAAACTTCACTGTATCGCATAAGAAAAAGTAGGCTTACACATAATTACTCAATATGTTTAAGTTGTAAACATATTGGTTGCATATCGTTTTAATATGAATTTTGAAGCATTGGTTTGTAAAGCGTTCCACAAAAAAATAAAGTTTTTCCAGGTATTAGAGATAAGATTTTATTTTTCCAATAGTGAAATGTTATTTAGACTTTAAAATCATTTTAGAAATCCAAATAAAATCAACGTAGTATAGCAGCTTTTATGTCCGAAGTCTCGAAGTCGAACCCCCTTAGAAATTAGGGTTCAGTTTTTTAAGAAAGTGACTCATTTTTTAAAGTGCTTGATTATTCCGTCTTTACGAGAGGACGTAAAATGGAGGTCTCGAGCCTATGCTGTGTCAGGTACTCGTTTAAGATGCCTATCGTTATCAAACCTAGATAAATTGACGCTATGTGAATATACAGCATAAAATATTTTATAATATTCAATTTAGATAAATATTTCTATGGAAAATAAATGTAAACTTTACTAAAATGTATAACGAATATCAGATGTTGACTGATGCGTACACAAGAGCTTTTTTGTTTATTTATTTATAAAACTAATATTTACTGATAGATTCCGTTATACTTGGACATTAATTAATATTTCAAGTTGAAATATACCTGATGCTGAAGTCAGAGATAATATGGAAGTTAATATTATTGATTACTTTCATTTCTATTTATAGTGAGAAGATTGAACTGACAAGATTAAAAATACTTTATTTACTGTGTAAATGCTTTATTTGTATAACAATAATAATCATTTATGTTTGAATTTCCTATTGGATATAAATACATATATATACAGTGTCTCATAAATGCTCCACCATATTGTTTTATTTAATCTTCTACTCTTCTACCGCCAACGGTGTGAGCATAATCCGTCATATTGTGAAAGGAAATAATAGATCTTAAGAAATTTTATGATTTTTGCTGTTTCTTTTTGGTTTTCATTGAACAGTGAAAATCTTTTGATTTTCCTCCCTACCCGTTTACAATCAGACTATGGTAATAAGAACTTTTTTGTTATTCTTGAGGTTTAGCATCGGCTCTCACAATATGACTGAATATTTATGGGACTCTTATTAAGGGCAGATTATCTTTTTTTTTTTTTGTCTTATTTTTTTTTTTAATTCTGGCCTATACACATCCTTGATTTGCCTATGAAGGTAGGTTGGTTTTGCACTATTTAAAAGCTAATTAAATGAATAAGTTTTTCTGTGATCTGGTAAATCTGAAACCTTACGATAGAACTGTAATAGCTGATTTAAATGTCTGAATGTTCTTAGAAAATATAATATTTAATTTTCTGCATGACGTTATCCGACACTTACTTTCTTATTTTAAGATTTTGTCTTCTTTACCTTCTGGGAAATTTTCTTTCTTTCTTTTTGGTACCACTTATTTTTCGTTGCAAGTAGGCATACAGCGATAAACATAAAATTTGATTTTTCTCCTTAGTCGTTTAGACTCGGACTATGAATCATACGAACCATTTGCTCCATTAATCAACTCTGACAATATGACGAGACATTTATTAGACACTCTTTGTATATATATATATATATATATATAATATATATATATATATATATATATATATATATATATATATATATATGAGATTTCTACGAGTCTGAAGGTGCAGTCAATGAATAAACAATTCTGTTTAAACTACGTGTGTCTAATGGATAGAGCACTATTCTATGGGAAAAAAATATGGATCAAAATTATTTATAAATCTTGCTCACTCTCTGCCGCCAGGTTTTTCCCCAATTTTTGGGTACCCACTTTATAAACACTGGGTCTCCCTAGGAGGGCCTCCATACCCTAGGGTTGCCCCTCCGACTATGTTAACAGAATATTTAATATTCTGCCATAGCCGGGATTCGTACCCAGGACCCGGAGAGCAGTAGTCTAGTGCTCTATCCACTAGACACACGTAGTCTAAACACAATTGTTTATTCATTGAATGCACCTTCAGACTCGTAAACACCTTATATTAATATATATATCAAGGCTGTCTAATAAATGTTCTTATATTGTCAGTGTTGATTCTAAACATTAAATGGAACAAATGGTTCGTATGATTCATAGTCCGAGTCTAAACGACTAAGGAGAAAAATCAAATTTTATGTTTATCGCTGTATGCCTACTTGATGTGCAACGAAAAATAAGTGGTACCAAACAGAAAGAAAGAAAATTTCCCAGAAGGTTAAGAAGTCAAAACCTCAAAATAAGAAACTAAGTGTCGCCCAACCTTATGCAGAAAATTAAATATTATTTTTTCTAAGAGCATTCAGACATTTAAATCAGCTATCACAGTTTTATCGTAAGGTTTCAGATTTACCAGATCACAGAAAAACTTATTCCTTTAATTAGCTTTTAAATTGCAAAACCAATTTACCTTCATATGCAAATCAAGGATGTGAATAGGCCAGAATTAAATAAAAAATAAGACAAAAAAAATGTGCGCTTAATAAGTGTCTCATAAATATTCAGTCATATTGTAAGAGCCGATGCTATACCTCATAATAACAAAAAATTTCATATCACCATAGTCTGATTGTAAACGGGTAGGGAGGAAAATCAAAAGATTTCCACTGTTCAATGAAAACCAAAAAGAAACAGCAAAAATCATAAAATTTCTTAAGATCTATTATTTCCTTTCACAATATGGTGGAGCATTTATGAGACACTGTATCTATATATATATATATATAATATTATATATATGTATATGTATTTATATCCGATAGGAAATCCAAACATAAATGATTATTATTAATATTACAGCAATCCATTTTCCAACTTTTTAATTAAAATCGACCAACCAGAAGAGCTACTTAATATTATTTTATAATATCCTACTATGGGTACTAAATTAAATTGCTAATATTTTATTGGTTTTATCAAGTATAAAAAGCTAAGATCCTAGAACTGAATAATAAGATTAAGATTTGTATCTCATAGATTTATTAATCGCTGCTTGGTAAAATCCCGGACACTAACGGTGTATCGGATCGCACCATCAGCGGAAGCAATTGTAAATTCCACTCCCAAGGCCTTCACTGACCCTGTTATTATACGGAATCTATTTCTGGGATGCGTCATTTTTTATTTCTATTTCAAGAGGACGAATTTAAAATTCGCGGTGGACATCGACAGTAGCTGTTCGTCCAGAGATACGGCAGTCAGCAGTTCTGTAGTGGCAGTGAAGGAAATCGATGCAAGGTAAGCTTTTGATGTGGCTCGACAATATAGTTAGTTAGTGTTAGCGGGCGATCTGTTCGAGTTGTTGGTCACGACATTTGGGGATGTAGGTTCGATTCCCAAGTCACTGGCGGTTTTTACTTTCACTTACCAATATATTAAAATGTTTACCTATATTTTAAAAACGAACTGATAATATCCGTTATGGGTGCCGAACATCATCTAATCTATTAGAAAAGTATACTATAGTGTAGACTACATAAACTATAAAAACAATATTGATTTAATAAGAATGGTTCTTAAAACAAGAGCCGAAATGATATCCTTAAATTGTAAACCATGGATGAGGGATATGTTTTACACATTCTCTATTTGTAACAGTAAGGATGGTGAAAATATAACTCATCTGTTAGGAAAGTGTACGGCATTTAATTATTTTAAGAAAAAGTATTTTGAAGATAGTATTTTAACCAAAAACAAAATAATAGAAATTTTAAATTTAAATAATTGGGACTCATTATACAGATTTATGAAATGTGCTATAGAGAATTTTTAATTAAGGAATTCAACCACAATAAATAAATAAACAGAAAATAAGTTGTTACAGATAAGTTATATTTATATTCTGTTAATTCTATATGGGAAACAAGAAAATTATCCCATTATCTTTTGACAACAGTGTATAATTTTTATTTATCTTTTTTGTTTTGTTTTTTAATAATATATATATAATAAACCTGGCAGACGGAATTCCATGCCAGTATTTTGTGTTCTCCAGCCACTTTAAAGAAACATGTAAAATTTATTAATAACACACTTTTATCTATCTATCTATCTATAATAAAATGTATAGTACGGGAAAATATTCGGATTCGAGTTTTTACTGGAAATACATTTTTAGGATCGTTCCGAGTCCATATGACGAAGTCTCACAAAAAGGCCGTATGTGTGGTGAGTCTAGTTCAAAAACTTTTATATAACTAAGATTTCATATTTTAAGAGCGCTTATGCCTGTGATGTAAAACCAACGTTTTCACTAAAATCGCCAAACCAGAAGATCCACTATTTACCATACCTATTCACCTTTTTACGATTTTCTCAAATAGGGCTCTAATGATTTTGAATAAACTAGGTATATTGAGGAACATTTTAATGGTCTTTAGTATGTCGTAGGTTTCATTTTGATTGAAACAGTCTGATAGGACTTAATAAGCCGATATTTAAAATTGTTTTCCTATCTCGTAATTAAAAAAAAAAAAAAAAAATTACCATACATGTTTTACGATCACTTGAGTTCAAATGACCAAGTCCCGCAAAAAGGTTTGTGTGTATAAGTATTTGTTCAGTCTAGCTCAAAAACAATGTATTGTATAAAACTGAAATTTCATATTTGAGAAGCTTATATGCCTGAGATGTTACAGCAACTTTTCTATGGAATTCACAAACCAAAAGAGACACTTTTAAACTTTTTACGATTTTCTTAAAAAGGGCACTAATGATTTTAAATAAACTAGCTATACCTAGGTCAATTTCAATGGTCTTTAATATGGTGTAGGTTCCATTCCGATTGAAACAGTCTGACAGGTCTTAAATGCCGATATTTTAAATTTTCTTCGTCTTAAGTACCTTGTATGCCATAGATTATAAAAAATAAATAAAAAATAATTACCATACACGTTTTAGGATCACTTGAATTAAATGACCGAGTCTCGCAAAAAGGTTTGTGTGCATATGTATGTGATCAGTCTAGCTCAAAAACAATGTGTTGCATAAAACTGAAATTTCATGCCTGAGATGTTGCAGCAACTTTTCTATAAAATCTGAAAACCGAAAGAGCCTCTTGTCACCTTTTTACGATTTTCTCAATAATGGCGTCAACGATTTTGATTAAACTCGCTGTATCGATGTAAAATTAAATAGGCTTTGAATGCCTACATTTTAAAAATTTTCTTCTAAAGTACCTTGAATGTTTTAGATTTTAAAACAATTACTTATATATACTTAAATTACTTATATATACTTAAATCAATTACTTAATTATCCCATTGTGGTTGACCGACGCCTTCTCAGTTCACACAACCACCCTGAAAAAGGCCTATAATTTAGGCCGAAACGTCGGCACCAATAAATTAAGTTTACGCTTAATTGTGTGTTAAATTGACTGCACCCTCAACCAACTTCAATCATATATACACATAGTCAACCATTGCCACTTCACAAAGTTATTCATGTTTCCATTGAAACTCATTGTGATTCTTTAATCTCTTTACCCTATCTAGCTTTACTTAAAAGTTCTTAAATTGATTTTAATAGCGAAGGAAAGTGAAAGGATAGAGGTAAATGAAGATAAAAGTAATTAAAAACTAAGAAAAAAATCAGAACTGTAAGTCAGAAAAATCTTCTTTTTTTCCTTAGGCATAAATCACTTAAGGGTCATTTCCGGCTTAAATCATTATGATAAACGGATTAAATATTATAGTCTATTGTACAAGTCTGTCTGTCGTAGGAAGTCAAGATGTTTTGCAGTTGTCTTGTAGAACGTTTTGTAAGTCAGTGTCGATTGCAAAATGAGCTCTGTGAGTATCATAAGCCCTACAATCTGTCAAAACGTTTTTCAATTAATCATACGTGCCCAGATCTGTTATGCATCGCTCGTCTGGAGCTCGACTTGCAATACCAATTATAAAAAAATAGAAACAATACAAAATACATGTATGCGAATCATCAATAACTACCCACGATATACTACACAGTAACAAAAAACTATTTTGATAAAACCACAACTTCTGAAAACCCATTAAAACTAGAAATTGGTAATTACAACAAAACATCACTAAAACGCTACACGCACAAAAGAACCAAACATGTACTTTTAAATTAATATTGCAAATTATATTGTGTAGGTTTTTCGTGTTACTTTTCCTACTATCTTAAACAAAATATTGTATGATAATTAGTAAATTCAAAGCATGATTGAAAAAAAAATCTTCTGTTGTGTGCAATATATCAGGAAATCCATTCTTACGGCCCCTCCATGGAGATAGTTTATCTAAATCTCCCTCACTTTACAAAAACGTAGTCTGTTGAACTTCGTTTTTTTAGGCTCTTTATTGTGGAGCTAATGAATGGTTTCTGTTAATGTAATCTTGTTTATATTATTTTACTTTTTTATTAAAATGTTGTTATAAATTACACTTTAAGTGTCAGAGAAATGTAACATATTAATTAACACATATATCTTGGATCTTCGTGACCGGTTTTGGGGATTTCCCGGAGTTCTTCTCTCCATTTTATTGGGTGACTGACTGTAAATCCAGTGTTTACTAATGAATGGACCCCTTGATTTTGAATATAGTTTATGAATGTAATTATTAAAACTTATTACACATTTTATTTGGTTAGAAACATTTTTTATTAGAATTAATTGCGTTCGTAAAAATTTTCGAATTCCAGTTTACAATGGAAATACATGTTTTAGTGTCCCCTCAGTCCAAATAACCAAGTTCAGCAAAAAGGTCTGTGTTTCCGTGTGTGGTAATTCCAGCAAGAAAACGAAAATGTGTACGAAACGGAAATTTCATATTTGAGATAACTATACGCTTGAGGTGTTACAGCAACTTTTTCATCAAAATCAGCTTACCAGAAAAGCCATTTTATACTATGCATTTTGCAACTTTTTACGATTTTGTCAAAAACGGCCTTAACGATTTTGATCAAACTCGCTATATCGATGTAAAATTTAATGGGCTTTAATATCATGTAGGTTTCATTTTGATTAAAATAGTCTAACAGGGCTTAAATGTCGAAATTTCACACTTTCTTTCTCTAAATCACTTTTATATATATATATAATTTTAGTTAAGAACAGTAATGCAGATGACTAATATATCGTTGGAAAAGTAAAATAAACGTTTTAATGATTATTGTACATAGAAATTTTATATTATTATATTTAATCTAAATCATGTGTTACCAACGAAACAGGATTTAATTAATTGAACTTTAAGTTTATTTAGTAGTGTTTTAAATTGATTTTTAAAAGACGAGATAAGTGGAAGTCGTTTGTTGCCTGCACCAGATTTTTATTAAAGTTTTGCTTTAAATTTCTTTCGAGTGTCGAATTAATATATTATTTTATAATAATTTATATTAAATCAAATAAATCTTTTCCTAACATCTTTACCTATTAATCAACTTATCTTTCTTGGATTTTAGTGACCGGTTTTGTGGATTTCCCGGAGTTCTGCTCTCCATTATACTGGGATAACCCCCGGTCATTGGGTTTTCAGACTGACTTTAAACCCAGTATTTACTAATGACTGTACCACTGTATTTTATTTTGAATATTATTTATGAATGTAATTATTACTCACTTCGTTTAGTTAGAAAGAAGTTTATATATATATATATATATATATATATATATATATATATATATATATATATATATATTTAAACTATATCCATCACATTTACTTGTTGTATATCATGATACAAATGTAAATATCAATAAATATGTTTAAATAAATAAAATATATATATTTATAAAGGGTGTCTCTAAATAGTGGATATAATTAGTTGACCGTTGAGAATTATCGGATGGAATTAGTGAGGTCATTAAATGAAACAACTAAACAGTTTCAACTATTTATTGTTTGCGAACGTTTCGACCCCCCCTTTGTGGGTCATTATCAGGGTGTCTCTAAATTATTGAAAGGCTTAAATCAAATATACAGTTCTTTCTTCTTTTGTTTTATTTTTCCTTGTCATCTTAACGACCAATAGTTAAGGATTACTAAGCTTTACTATAAGCGTTATACGGGATACATAACTGGAAATATTTGTTTACTTTTCTACATCATTTTCGATAAAACCCAATACTTGCAGAATACATTTTATCAATGGGATTTAAGAATGAAAAATAAAACCGAATGTTTTTGAGAAGGCGTTATATTCTCGCTTCATTTTAATATAACATTTTTAATTTTTGCTTTTACTTTTTTTTTTTTTTAAATAGCTGTTCTAAATTTATTTACAGAATTCCTTAACTTTTAAATATAGCCTTCCTATTCTTTAAATCAAATTTGATAATAATTTATGACTTAATTACATTTTTATTATTAATTGTTTTCGGCTATTACCTGTATTGCTTATTTTTAATGGGAGGAATCGATCGATTCATTGCGGAAAGCTCTTTGGGTTATTTATAGCATTTGAATGTCTGAAAATTGATTATCTACATTTTTTTTTCCTTGGAACATGGGAAGGAATGCAAAAAAAATCTTAAAGTTTTTTTCTTCACAACAATTTAATAAAAGGTTTTCGCTTCTAGAAAAACCAACAAGTTTTTTTGTATCAATAAATTCCAAATATAAAAAATTCATCTTTTTTTCAATCTAAAATATTTAGTGAAGTGAGAATGGTTGACTGTGTGTATATATGGTTGAAGTTTGTTTAGGGGGTAGTCAAATAAACACACAATTATGTATAACCCTAATATAATGCTGCCGACGTTTCGGCCTAAATTATAGATCTTCTTCAGGGCGATCAGAGGAGTGAGCATCCAACAATGTTTTATCGATGGATTTTATGTAAGAAAAATGTTAACGAATGTTTTTAAGAAGGCAAGTTATATTCTTGTACGCTAAGGATTAATTCAATCGCTGTGAACAAGGCCTATAATTTAGGCCGAAGCGTCGGCACCATTAAATTAACTTTATACTTAATTGTGTATTTATTTGACTGCACCTTCAACTAACTTCTCCCACCTAAAATATTTAGTTTTTAAGATATAGTGAGAGACCAATCAGATAAATATAGTAGTGCTAAATCTGCAGTTTTCAGTTTGTGGAATTTAAAAAAAAAATGTCTCGGCCGCATATTCTGTAAATGGGTAAGTGAAAGTAAATAATGTGCTTTGTAATAACGTCACAACGTATGTACATGGTGCCCATGGGCGATTTTTGAAACTTTTTTGGCTGATCGGTTATTGGAAAAATGGACACCCATTGAAGAAAGTATCTAAAGACTTCGTAAGGAACTAGAAAAAAAATCGATCCATAATCAACAAAAGTAGTGAGTGTAAAAAAAATTCAACATATAAAAAATGGCCTAGGCCCAAAGATTTATCCATGTCAAAAAAAAAATCTATATGATTTTTTTTGACTCCTTTAGGCAACGTCTTCAGGTCTAGTCAAACCTGATGAAGGCCCACATTGTAGGCCGAAACGTCGACACATAATTAAAATAACACTTATTTTAAATGTGTGTTTTTAATTTATGACCGCACCCCCAACCATCTTCCTCATCTAATTTCTCAACGGTCAACAAAACTCCATCATTATGAATCCTCTCTTCCGGGGCCCGCAAGCAGATAACAACCAACCTCTGCACCATAGTAATCTACCTCTACACCATAGTAATCTACCTCTTCGCCGTAGTAACCGAGTAGCAAATAGAAGATCTTCTCATGGCCTTACCTTGACATCTCAACATTCTTTAGTTCACACTTCGTTTTCTTGTCATCAAATTTCACCTATATCACTTGTAAATCCTTCCTCTCCAACCGTTTCTTCTTCTACTCAATTAAATTTGTCTTTTTCTTCCTTGAAATCCTCCTTCCCCCATCTTAAATCTCAGTTTAATTTATTCTCCAATCTTCACAAACGTCTAGCTGACAGTTTAGAACAAAAGATCTTTCTCCTAAAATGCAGGTCCAATGCAGTTTTTCCAAAATTCATAGAATATTCTTTAAATCATATCATAACTTCAAAATCGCCTTTTCCAAAATTAGCATCATTAGCTCTTACATTTAAAAAATCCCTTCTAAATATCAAAATCAGAGAATGCATCTTACGGATTAATTCCCTAAATAGTAAAATATCCACTCTTAAAGTTTTGTTCAATAATTATATTAACGATAACAACCTTACAATTCTCGACACAGTTATATCATCCAAATTCAATTCCAGTAGAAGCAGAAAAAAACAAAAACTCATTACAAAATATAATAACCTCTACCTAGATTCAATAAAATATATGATTTTTAGCACGAAAATATTTTTCAAACATTAAAAGTAGTTTCTCTTTGAACAAATATTAAGTGTCGAGGCGGAAAATAGCATGCTAATTTAGTTTTCCAACTAAAAAAGGTGGTAATGATTGAAATTAATTATTTTGTTCTTTTTTACTAACGCTGTTTTTTTTATGGATGCAATTCACTTTATTATTGAATGGTTGTTTTTCCGGTTGTATAATTTAATTTATTACTATAATTCGAATGATGACTATTGAGGAAAATCTTAGTTTGTGGTTTAGGGAATCGCAGACTTCAGATTTCGAATTCGCAATGTCATGACACTATACTTTATTGTATAAATAAATTAGAGAAGCGGAGAGGACAAAAGATCCTTCAAGTGGTTGAATTGAAGAATCGTATCCTGGAAGGGCATTGAAGGGTACGGAGGTGAAAGGAGTAGGAAATGAGTTTCTTAATAGATGTCCTGTTTTCGGTTTGAAAAGGATATCCAGGAGGGAAAAAACACTGCCCGGGTTTTTCTTAGGCCTTCCTTCTTGCGCGCAGCTGATAACGCGCTCAATAGCATCTTTAACTGCCTTTTAGCCACTATTGTAGAATTGGAGTAGAATCTTTTCTTTCGATTTTTTAAAATTTAATTCAACATAAACATTAATTTTTATTTTCACTTACCTATATATGGAATATATAGTAAGGGAAAGTTCATGAAATTTTGATAATTTAAGTTTTCAATGGAAATACAGGTTTTAGAATCCCTTGAGTACAAAATAGCAAGTTCCGCTAAAAATTCTGCGTGTGGTAAGTTTAGCATATTTAGGTAAATAATTTCATATTTAAGACAATTATACGCCCGATATGTTACACCAGGTTTTCCATCCAAATCGGCTAACCGTGCTACTTTTTATCATGCATTTTGTACCTTTTTACAATTTTCTCAAAAACAGCTCTGACGATTTTTATCACAGTCGCCTAACCGATGTCAAATTTAATTGGCTCTAATACCGTGTAGGTTTCAATCTTGTTGGTTGGTTGTTATATTTTATTGGCACAAAACACACTCATTTTTATAAACTAATCTAAGGTTAAATAATGAACAATTGTTTTACGAAAAAACAAATAACAACAATTAACTATAAGAATAATCACTAGTAAGAACAAATGTAACAGCATTAGCAAAAGATAAACATATATCAGGTAAAAATAAAAAAATAAATAAATAAAAAAAGTAAAATTAAAAAAAAAAAAAAAAAAAAAAATATATATATATATATATATATATATATATATATATATATATATATATATATATATATATATATATTTATATGTATGTATATAAATAAAGTTAAAAATTAATTAATTAATTTAGAAAATAAAATAATAATAATAATTTTAAAAATAATAATAATAATAGTAAAATACAATTTTCAAATCTCCTTGAAACTGTTTTAACTTTCAATCTTGTTAAAATAGTCTGACAATGATTAAATGAAGATTTAAAAAAAAAAAAAAATTATATTTGTTATATTTAAAAAAACAAAAAACCTTTTTCTAACTTAATGTCTTTGAAAAATCTCGACTTTTCAGTTCTGATAATTAAGAGTTGTTAACAGTTAGGTAAAATGTGTGGAAATAATGGTAAATATTTTTATTACCTAAATTTGTAAGATTAAATAACTTTTTCTTTTTTAAACGGACATCAATATGTAATGTTACACTAGCTTTTGATAAAATAAAAGTGCTGAATACTGGAATTTTCCCTTCGTATCATCGATTTTGTCTCCTGGGACTTACTCAGCCTCTATTGAATGGGCAAAGAACCAGGCTGCTGAGCGTAATCTTGGACAAACCACTTCATTGCACGGCCGTTTGCCAAATAAGATACGAACCTCGATTTATACAAACCAATTTAGTTATTTACCCTTCGTGGGTTGTAGAGGTAGAGGTTTTCTCTTTCATTTCTTTACTTCCTCCCTCCACGGCAGAACATTCAAAGCGGAACATGATTGTGCCTATTCATGCTTCAATTCTCAACCTCACTCCCTCAAGGCAGAATCTTAGACCTGCCTTCCTCCGCAATATCTGTACAGCTAAAGTTAATAGTCTTCTCTACCTACGCCTATGAGACATCTGATGTATTGTGTAATAAACTCAAAAGTTACACACAAAACCTCTGAAAAGATTATTTATCAATCGGAAGACAAAATGAATTCTTGAAATACTCAAGTAAATCACTTTAACACTTTATTTTTGTGTTGTTTAACACTTGTTGCTTATGTTTAATAAACACATCACACATTATTTAATAATACAATAATTCCTACTGGAGGACAAATAAACTTCCCACATAAAAATTCACGTGTCAATCAATGATTTCCATGAAAGTGCATATGTGTCACTAAAATCGGGCATATTTAAATGTGCAGAATCGATCAATAGTTTGTTTGTTTCAACCGGTTTAAGGGCGTTCAACGCCCGTTGGTTTGTGTACTATTGAGTCCGGTTTTGGGTTCCCACTTAGCTAGGGTTGAGAGAGAGCGGGACAGCGAGAGACGCGGTCAGACTCGGAGGCCCGCCGGACATCAGGAGCCGCCCAAGTCCACCACATAAAGAGGCGGCTATATGGTTTAGGATGCGACCCCCCATGTCTACCCATTATGTATTACTTGTAGCAATTAGATGGTGAATTATTAAAAAAAAAATTATAAATATTTTTTGAGATATATTACAATTTGCTTCAAAATGAACAGTAGTATAAAAAATATTTAAAAAAATGATAAAGTCAAATTACATAAAATATAAAATAAATAAATTCATATATATATATATATATATATATATATATATATATATATATATATATATATATATATATATATATAATTGAGATAAATACAAAGTTGGCAAATAAAAAAACATCATACAAACAACCATAACTTAAATTCAAACTTAACAAAATTTAAGACATTTTAAAATTAGACTTCTTGGTAATTCGGCATTTACGTTCTGTCAGAATATTACAACGAGTAGAAAGCAATTCTATTGAAGAACAAAGTCTTTTTGGTTGGTTAGTTCCATAGATCTCTTAAAATTATCTTCAAAATCAAAATTTTTGTAATAATATAACAACTTTAGACACTCATATTTAAAAATGATTTAGCCTTACATTGAGAAAAAGGTTTAAACAAAAGTATTTCAGAGCAATCTGAAGTTTTAGGATTCTTCATAAAATTCTCTCTCCCTCGGATGGAAGACCCTGGTATTGCAAAAAATAAAAACGTTTTACTGGCCGAGAGAAAACCGCTCTTAGGAATGTAATATTGACTTCATTTCGGTTCCACTAAAGCAACTGATTCCAGCTCATAAAACATGGAACCTTCAGGCGTTACCGACTGTATTTGAATTTATCTTTTTTTTTTTCTCTTTTTTTTTACCCAGAACCTATTGAGAACTAACACTACAAATAGTGATGTTATACTGTTTATGTTCATGACAGTAAATAAAATTTTGTTAATAGTTTTATTGATTTTTATTTCTAAGTTATTATTCACTATCCCATCAGCTCCTAATCGATGGTTGGATCATATTCAATTAAAACACATAAATGGATGCAACGGAAAGTTGCCTATCTTAACTATGTTTCACTAGATGTCTCCCACGGCTTTGCTCATTTTTTGTTAATGTATATGTGCTTACGATAAGAGTAATCATAGTAGAAATAAATAATACAAAGTCAAACAGCAAATATTTTTATTTACTACTAATGAAGTATTATTAATATATCCAGATCTTAATTTTATTTTGTCAAATTTACAAAAAAATACCAGTATAAGTAGGCTAACCTATAACTACTTTATACATTTAAACTTGTCTAAATACAAGCATAATCCTTGTATATAATAAAAAAAACAATCGCAATATAAAAATGAACAACACCTCGTTTTCTTGGTTTTAGAAATAAATTCTGCTATATTAATTAGTTAATTGATTTTATTTGATATTGCCACTTTATGCTACTATAGCTAATGCGCACAATACGGAAGATGGGATTAATAAATTTTGCCTATCCAGGCAATCACACAGGCGCCCCGAGGCCCCCCTTTTTACGTCCCCTCCGAAGGACGGCATAACTAAGGATTTTTATCCCTATTAAAAATACTAGGACTATCTGCTTGTATGAACTCTTGATCTTGGGCATAGATCGCTGCTGTATTTGCCAATACATCACAGGTGACCCCACTGCAATATTAATGTTTTTAATCGCTTAAAAATTTTTTTTTCACAATAACTTAAAATTTACGATAACCTGTGGAAGCTGAACAAATTACATGAATACGAAGCATAATATTTTTTCTTAATATTTTTTTTTTTTTTAATCTTAGCTAATACATGTCAATTAAGAAGTGTTTCAGTTCATGTGAATTATAAATTCGATTATCATTCAAATGACTACTTATAATGTATAGTTTGTGAGTTAATCGAAAACAAATTTTGTGGACTGTTTTTTCAAACACTTTTAGGAAAATTTTATTCCGAACGCAGCAGTGTTGCTCTTCTAGATGGTAGGGCGAACTATAGCACCGCAACCATAGTAATTTTTGAGATACTGCAATGACCAAAAAAGAGGTTCTTTCATATATATATATATATATATATATATATATATATATATATATATATATATATATATATATATATACACACACACACACATTATGCATCACCTGTTTTGACGATGACACAGACGGTTCTTCCCTTAGAGCAGGAAAACAGCATTGGTTATGGACCCAAACATATAAGACAAATAACCTCAGTAGATGTAAATTGCCGATTGTGTCACAGGGCTTCGGAGCAAGATGGCGGCGCCTAATTCCAGCCAAAACTGGTAGCCTTTATTGAACGATCGTTCGCGATCTACCTTTTCTCATCTTATAGTTAAGCTTATTTTAATCCCTTTTTCTTTAAAATATAAACAAAGGATCCTTGTCATCAGTATATATTACCAAACAAATAATATATATTAATCCAATAATAGTAGATAAGAATTGGGGGAGCTGGGATACCGATTCCTCCATCCCCTCCACCGCCTCCATTAACCACCTATGACGTCATGCGAACGACAGAGAGGATCGTGAACGGTCGTTCAATAAAGACTACCAGTTTTAGCGGTATATAGCCGTCGCCATCTTCCTCCGAAGCCGTGTGACAGAATCGGCATTTTACATCTACTAACCTCGATCAGGAGGGAAAGAAAAAATCACACATCGTGAAAAAACAACAACACGAAATAAATGAAAAATGCATTCCTTTCCTAAAAGAAATGTTACGCGAGACCTTAGGCGAGAGAGAGTTCTTCGTAAGAGGCAAATGGTTTGAGTATAGTGGGACGATCCCGAAGCCAAAAAAGTGCTTCCTAGAGAACTTTGGTGTTAGCTCTAGGGATGTCGCATTGTTGGCCAAAAAAGAAATCCAGGACTTCTTGGGAATTATCTCTCATCACGAAGTTGCATGTAATGTTGGAAAAATGGTGAATGTTAAGGATTAATATTCTCAAATTTTACGAAGGTCCGAGTAGGCCCTTATGCTAGTGAAAACTTTGAAAAAGGAGATAAAAATAATAATCAAATAATATTTAGGAAGTTCGGAGGTAGTATTAAATTTTTATTGCTCGCATGGGATTTATTTTAATACAGAATATTATTGCTTATTTATATTTAACTTTTATGAATATCTAAATTCTCACAGAGGATTTCCAATTATAAACACTATATATATAACAGTAATAAGAGTTGATTCCAAGAAAAATATTGGGATTGAAGAAACCGTAGGAGAAGATGGGGACTATCCGAGGAATTTCATTTAGACAGGAATGCTACTGGATTCTCGGCCAAGCTAAACGACAGATCATTATGTCACTACAAAAACTAATACCCTTGTAACGGCAGCTCTGATTGGCTCCTGGTGTTTGCCTAGTTATGCTTAATGCTAGAATATCAATTCTTAATGTCTCACTTTATTTTAGAGTAAGTCGCTAAAAACTCATGAATGGAATCCTTTATGGTCCGGTTTATATCCAAAGTATATTAAAAATAAGGTAATAGTAAAAAACAACATTTTAAATAATTACTTTTTTTTAAGGTTCATTTTAAATTTTTAAAAAGTCACCCAAATTTTTCCCTCTACAATCCTTTTATTTCTTTTTTCTCTTCAACTTTTCAGCAATTTGCCATTTTCAAGTATCATTTAATCTGTCTTGTCTATTGCACATATATATATATATATATATATATATACACACATAATAAAAAAACATACTTTAAGCAGAAACCAGCCTTGCCAGCTTGTTATTATCTACTTTCTCTTTTTATCTTGCTGTTTTTTTATAATGCGACTATATATATATATATATATATATATATATATATATATATATATATATATATATACATATAATTTATTTATTTATAGACGGGACAGATTAAAGGATCCTTGAAAATGGCATATTGCTGAAACGTTAGAGAGAAAAAAGAAATAAAAGGATTGTTGAGTGAAAAATGTGGATCATTTTTTTTTAATTTAAAAAGAACGTAAAAATAAACTTATTCACTCAAATAAATAATATATTACAATAATTACATTCAGTTTAATAGAAAAATATTGCGGTATAGAAAGCGGCGTGGTCTGGTGGGTGGGTAGTGCATTAGTCTACTGTTTTCCAGGTCCTAGGTTCGAATCCCGGCTGAGGCAGGATTAGTTATTCCAAGCGACTGTGGTGTATGAAGACCATTCTGGGGCCCACCTAGCCTCTATAAAGTGGGTACCTAAAGCCTAGCGACCTAGCGTGTTCTAGACTAATCACCTCCTTGCACGGCTTTTGGTCTAGAAACAATACCAATCTCTCTAGTACTGAACCCAAGACCCTTTAGTGGATAATTATCTCAAGATCTCTTGTTCGAATTCAGCTGTGGTCAAAAAATTATTTTTTCTGATATTTCAGCCATGGAGGGAACTTGGGGTGGGAGGATCCTTCTGTGGCACACTCAGCCTCTAAAAAGGGTATCTCATAAATGTCAAAGCAGGAGCAGATAATACACACCGAGAGGAACAAAAAGGTTCATATCACCGATTGTCAACGGTTAGGAAGAAAAATAAAATTTTGAGATTTTTGCTGTTATCCATGGTTTTCATCAGAAATAAGATCCATCCAGATAAGAGAGCTCTGACGTTATGTCAAACATCTGATGTTTCCTACTTACACGTCCTATTTATATGAAATGAGTGATAAAAAGTTGTTCTCAATATAACTAAATATTCTCTGAATATTCTTAGAAATAATAAAATTTAATTTTCTACAATCTTAAATTTCTATTTTGTAGGTTCGGCTTCTCATCCTTCTGGGGAATTTTCTTATATTTCAGCTATTACCACTTATTTTTATGTACGTGCACATGAAGAAAATATATTTGAGTTTTTCTGATGAAAACCATGGATAACAGAAAAAAAACTCAAAATTTTATTTTTCTCCCTAATCGTTGAGAATTGGACTATGTGTCATATGAACTTTTTGTTCCTCCTGAGGTCTAGTATCTGTTACCATATTGAAATTCAAAATTCATAATACACCCTGTATATACGTATCAAAAATCGGGAGGAGCCGTTGGCAGTGAAATAGTAGGAATCCCTGAAGTGCTGAACCCAAGACCTTTCGTGAGATGTTGAGAAACAAATTTTATTTTTCCTCTTTAATTTGATAATAAAACTATTTTATTTTTCTATTTTTATTACAGCTGTTAATATTTTTTAGTTAATTTATTATTTATATTTCCCGTTAAAAGAAAAGCTAAATTGCAATGTATTTTACTTATAAGCCTTCAGGAAGGAATGCCCTAAATGTTGGTGAAAACTATATCAAAATCATGTGGTTTAGAAGGAGTTCGCGGAAATCGAAATCGCTACATCATATTATATATAGAACGAGATATAATATAAACAACTGACTACCACATTAAAGCGTCAAATCTCTTTTTTATCATTTATATACTTTATTTTGAAATATTTCTTAAAAAAGAAATTATCCAGCTGATTCTAACAAAAGAAATAAATAGAAAGCACTATTAAAAATATGTCATTTTATCATGATTTTTTTGTGCTCCCAACACACGACTTTTACTTATCTCCCTTGTTTAAATCAATTCAAAAATTTTTAAATACAGTTAAAGATGAAAATAAATTGTTAAATAATTAATAACATCGAGTTTGAATAGAAACATGTGTTTTATTAAATAATCTATTATATTATTATCTTCGAGAATCAGTTATTTTTATCGACTTTTCATCATTATCTGTAGAATCATATAATTTTTTTTTAAATCTTTAGCTTTCCAACGGTACATGATACATCTGTAATACTCTTTTTATGTTCAAAAACACAAAAATTACATGAAAAAATATGTTTGCTCTTTTCTCCTATGGTTATATATCGGATTCGTTCAACTTATATATTTATCTGTTTTTTATCAATCCTAATAAGACGATATGGTTGTTTTTATAGAATTAATTGAAGGTATTTTAGCGGCACAAAAATTAAAATATTGGCGTGTTAGCTCTGTCAAACTATTTAAATTAGAATGAAATCTATATCATATAAAAGGCTATTAAATTTTATATTGATATACTATACTGAGTTTTATCAAAATCGTTAGAGCTCTTTTTGAGTAAATCGTAAAAAGGTACAAAATGCATGGGATAAGTAGGACTTCTTAATGATAAAGCTGCAACATTTGGTGAAAAAGTTGTTGTAACATCTCGGGCGTATAGGTGTTTTGAATATGAAATTACAGTTTCACGGACACGGACAAACACACACATAGACCTTTTTGCGGGAGTTGGTCATTTGTACTCAGGAAACCTTAAAACATGTACATATTTCCGTTGAAAACTGGAATTCGAAAAATTGTAGGAATGCAATAGTTTCCCTTACTATATATTTCATATATATGTAGTGAAAGTTAAAATATGAGATATGTTTTACTTATAAAAATCTATAAAGATTATTATTTGATATTTAGATGAGATAATTATACTAGTTTATATTGACCTCAATCAAAGTTCTCTAACGGTTACCTTTATCTCGAACTTAGTTCGACCGAATTATGATGACATGAGGTCCACACATAAAAAAAAGTCTATGATTATTGACTCAGAGATCTGTATGGTTGTTTTTTTCTTAATACTTCATAACTGAAGATTATACAGGCAATAATTACGTACAAACACCTACATCAACGCATATGGACGATTTACGGATCAAAAAAACTTACAAAATTTTTATGGTTTTCTCTTAATTAATACTTCCGGAAATAATAGGAATTTAATTTTTTTTTTTAGCAATTTTTTTATCTAGATCGAACCACGGAGACTACTACATTAGTACAAATCCGCCCTTTGTTTTAATGAAGTTTAATTGATTTATTTTAAATAATTTTTATTATTCTTCATGAAGGAAAACTTTCTTTTATATCAAATATATTTTTTTTTATATATAAATATTTTTTGTTGCAGGTATGCTCCTAAGATTGGTATTATAAATTTCTGAAGATATCATACATGTTAAAGGTATTTAATTACAGTTTTTTATTACTTTAAAAATATATATATATATATATATATATTTATATATATTATTGATATTGTATTACTACTGCATAATAAAATACATTTAGTAAATATGATACAAGATAAACCGTCATGATTCATTCATCCGATTACCCTCTGCAGCATAAAGGGACGTTAAATAAATAAACAAACTGTCATGATTCACTTGTAGGGATACTACCCATTGGCAGCTCTCTAAAAACTATGGTAAACTAGAAGGTTTCGGGGCCATCATCTTTTCAGACGGCTCGGCGGATTATCAGGGATTGTAGAGGAAGCAAAGATTGAAACTAGTTTGCAGAGTGGGAATGGAGTTTGTCATGAAAGGATTGGTACCTGAGTCGCGCCAAGTCAGCAACATAGGGAACATTTAGGTCTTTATGTATGAGTTTATTCGTGACAATATAAGGTACATTGAGGATTTTTCGAAGGATTATTGATTGTAAGAATTGGTGACGAGAAGAATTTAATGGTTTAGTAGAGCCCCAAATCTCTACTCCGTAAGTCCATATCGGCCTTATGATAGTCATGTAGATGAGACTTTTGTACTGAAGTGGAAGGCTTGAGCGTTTGTCCAGTAAGTGTTGAAGTAGTCGACTTTCTCTAGTTCAGTTTCTTATCTTTTCAGTCCTGTATGAGGGTTCCAAGTAAGACGTTTATCAAGTGCAGTCCTAGATATTGGATCTGTTCAACCGGGACAAGAGGAGTGTTTTTTAGTTTAAAAATTATTGTATCCTATTAAATTCCATTGCTGTAGGATTTGCTAATTAACTATTGTAGTTTATGCATCCTGAAAGTTAATAGGTATCCACATTTAGAATGCTTTGTACCTATCATATGCCTAAATAACTAATTAAGTTAAAACACAGTCAATTTTGTTCTTGTGCTGACAATTTTGGTATAACGATGAATATTGTTATCATAAATTAATTATCGTTATTAATTTTAAGCAAAATTTACTTTTAAAAACTATAAACAGGCATTAGGTGTATTATAAAGGCATTTCAAACAATTTAATCCAATCAAAACTGATAAGTGAAAGGAAAAAATTTATTTGTTATAAGTTAATGATTTTTAACACAATCTAACCTGCTTATTAAGTTTCATGAAGTTTCTAATGTTAATTATAATAGAATCTAAATCACCGGATGTAAAAACAAAATCTTTTGCGCACTCTACTCTATGTAATAATCTCTCAGGTGAGCTCGAAGCCAAACCCAAGCGTATTGTGAATACATTTGTATTCGAGATCACCAAAGACACAATATTACCCACTATTACGCCGAGTTAAGGTTGCTTCATCCTCATTACAGATGCCAGTATTTCCTAGCATCCTTCCCCAACCAGGTTATCAGAACTCATCGTCTCAGCTATATCTTCCAATCCCTTCAATTTAAATCACCAATTCAGTTCCGTTACCAGTGCCGTTTTAAAAAAAGATCCCGTCATTCTGACCTCTACTCTCCTCTTCACCGTACTGCTGCCTTTGACAAGTCCTTTCTGCCAGAGCAACCTCTTTTTGTTAACTCTATCCCTCCTGAGATCAATGAGATCATGCAAGAACTTCTTTCTCCTTCAAATCGCTCCCTTTTAACTACTTTTTCCTTTCTCTGTCAAACAGACTATAACTTCAAACTACAGATGCTAGAAAATACCAATTTTTTTGCGTTTATATTATTTCAATTATCACTAATGAAGTAGCTATTTTTTTGTTGTTTATTTTCATTCTATGAGTCTGATTTGTAAATATTCCATATTTTACAACCTTACTTAATTTCATTTAGTTTAGGAATTGTTGTTTAAAGCTATGACCACTTTTTTCAAGTCATCAACTCTGTTTTTACTATTTCATTCTTAAGGGAGGATTACTTGTAGCTGGGTGGTTAGCATAACAGCCTCCTATGCCAAAGGTCACCCGGTTCAAACCCGCAGGTGGTCCTAGGATTTTTTAATGAGTAAAAAATCCTTAGCTATGCCGTCCTTCGGAGGTCCCGAGCCTGTGCGATATCAGATACTCGTTAAAGATCCCTATCCTAATAAGACCTGGATAGGCAAAATTTAGGACTCCCACTGTAGCATCATCCGATTAGCCATAGTAGCATAAAGTGACGTTAAATAAATAAACAATATTTTTTGTCCAATCTGTAATTTTCTTCAGGAATTCGTAGTAGCTGCCTATCTGATCTATTTATCTAACTGCTCTTCTATTCCAAAGAAATATAAGGAAATTTGTATTTATATACTTATTTTTAAAATCATGATTCCTTATTTAAAACTCGCTGGAGAAAACCTGAATATGATTAGTCATGAAAGGTCATAGACATGGTAGGTCTCTAATCTATCTCCTTTCAACCTTATTTTAACATGTACGGAGTTGTGTTTTGGGGCTCTACTAAAACATCGAATTCTTCCCGTATCCAATCCTACAATCAAAAATCCTCAATGCTCCTTACTTTGTAACTAATAAAATGATCCCTAAAGACCTGAATATTCCGTATGTTGCTGATTTGGCCCGAACCAGATGTCATTCCTTTAATGACAAACTCCGATCCCACTCTAATCCTCCAGTTTCAATCCTGTCTTCCCTTCAATTCCTAAAATCCTCCGAGGCGCCTGAAAAGTAGATGGCCTCGAGACCTTCTAGATTAGAATATTTTTAGAGTACTGCCGCTGGGTAGCTTCTCTACATGTCTTGTTCATGCCTATTTACTAGATGTGTTGTACAATACAGTTGTGAATATCAATAAATAATTTTTAAAAAAACAACAGGAATTTCAGCTATCATCATAATATATATTATTTAGTTAATGAAAATAAATTAATGCATATTGTTAAAAGATGTAAATTCAGTAACACTTCCACTTATTCATAACGATGAGTATTGTCCCGAGCTGTTTTGCACTTTCTATTCATATAGTCAATGCATTTTAAAAGATGCATTTATCAAACAATGGCCGTTACTTATGTATATTGAACAAAGACCAGTATATCTCAAATAATCTTGCAAGCGTGTTTTTGTTTAAAGAAAAAAAAAAAAGAAAAGAAAAGAAAAGAATTAAGAGAGCTGTCTGGGCTGAGCGTGGCACTTGCTTCATTAATCACTCCCTCTTCCTCTAAGCTATCGCGTCTTTTCCTACTTTTCTTCTTTTATTAAATTAAAAAAAAAACTATTTATTTTTTTTAATTTGTGGTATAATATTCTTCTAATCTGACTCATTAGAGGAATAATTAATGACACTCTCCATTTAAATTACTTAAATATCGAATCTGGTCTTATTAATTTCACGTTTAACCGGAAAGTATGTTAAATATTTAGGAAAACAATTGAAATCGAAATGTGTTCATTCAAAATTAGCCTCTGCTTTGCACAGGGCGCCTCTTGAATGAGGTGTCATATATGCTTAAAAAAAGCTCTGTATCACCGCTTTAAAGTTTATTTCTTTGGGAGTTTTAGTTCATCATAACGAAAAGTGCAATGAGAAAGAAAACCTGTTTATTTTATAACGTCTATCCATTATTATTTATAATCATCTGCAGAAACGAAAAAAAAAAATGAAAATTGGTTCAGTTTATTGGTTTCTTATTTTAAATTGAAGCAAAGATAACAGAAAATTGGATTTTCACATAAATATAAAACTAGATTGCAATGTATGTTTTCAAAAAATATAGAAATAAAAACTGTCTATTTTGTTCGGTTTATGCTTATTTTATATTTTAAATGAATTGTTTAAATTACATTTTAAAAGTTTAGTTAAGTTTCCCGAGGAATCCTACTTAGTTCATATTGAAACATCTTTTTTATAAAATTTTAAATAATTAATTATAATGTTAGTTACATTTATTACCACTTACAATTTATGTTAAGTTAGTTACAAATCGATGCGTAGTATTTTTCTAAAATATTTCTTACTAAATGCAAGAATATAACTTGCACTAAGAAACATTCAACTATCATAACCTCCCTCATCAACAATAACATGTGTTCATAAGTTCTTGGGCATACAACAACTTTATATTGACTTATACGATGTTGTTTATTGAATATTAACTTTTTTTTAAATCTTCCGCTTTCCACTGGTATATTATGCGCCTATGTTACTTCTTATATTTTAGAAATAATTTTTTTATATCTTGTTACTAAAGATTTATTTTTTCCGTTTAAAGAAAAGCTAAATTGCAATGTATTTTACTTTTAAACCTCCAGCAAATAGTATCCTAAATGATAGCGATAACCATATCAAGATCCGTCTTGTGATTTAGAAGGAGTTTACGGAAACCAAAATAGAAGAGATGTTTCACCTTATTTTCTATACATTTTCAGTAACATGTTATCTACTTTTCAATTCCAGAACTGAAAGATTAAGGAATTTTGTGAAGAAATGTCAGAAAACATGTTATTATCCTAAGAATCGTTTTAAAAAGTATTACCTAAAACAGTGGTTCCTAATAAACATTTTTCGCGGACCCCTTTAACCAATAAATTTAATAGCATTGACCATCTTAATCCGAAAAATCGTGAATATGGTCAACATGGCCTCTTAAGTGGTCAAGATGCTTTAGAGACAGACGCTAAGCTTTAGGTATAAATAATATAGAATCACAATGGCGTAGCTCCATCATTATCTGTAGCGACCTATGGGCTACACAGTATCACTTCATTCCAAATACCACTGATATAGAAACTCAGTATGCCAGAAATGACCAAGTAGAAGAAATACAAGGGATCAAATTTCGTTCAATGTCGCATGTTTCTGTCCTCTTCGCTCATTTTTTTCAAAATGTTAGGATATGATCAATTTTACGGTTGTGATTATGCAATGGAAGTCATTTGAGACCGCTAGCAATTTTAAAGTTTAATTCGTTGGTCTTTCGTGAAAATTTCAGTGTGAAGTTGTCCTGTAAGAGTAAAGGTCCTTTATCGGCCTACATTGTTGGTCTTTATCATGATAGGCTTCGTAAAATTTTCTCAAATACTGGATAATCTTTAACAAGTTCTAAGACAGGCCATGTAGGACCTTGGCCTCGCGGTGTAATCCTCCGAGGGATTACACTCACGTTTCGCGATGTATTTCATAAGGGTAGGGTCATCACATTTCTACGCCTAATTTTATGAGTGGCTACCATTTAACTGACGGGTTTCACATATCCGGGGGATAGGCTTTGAGTAAATCCCCATTTAATTAATCCTTGAAAAGTTCTCCCGAAACAGGGATTCGAACTCACAACCTTTAGCATGAGAGACAAGCGTGCTAGCCTCGCTTTCCTCCACAAATTTATCTTAGTGGTGTGATTCTTGATGAATCAACCAATTAATCCATAATTGACTTAATTTTGTCCATTGAAGCCGTAATTTTTAGTTTATTATTTAGTTGTTGTTTTTTTCTTACCATAATAAATATGCTCTACCTAGAATGACCATAAAACGTTTTATTTTAAGATAAAAGCCCGTGTCAGAAGACTATATAGTTTCATTAATTAATAAGGTATTAAGTGCTGATGGCTAAAAATATACTAATTTTAGAACTATATTATGCCACTGAATACCTGTAACTTGATGATGACTTCAAGTAATTATGAATGGAATCAATACGCTAATAAATTCAATTGAAGCTTATTGTAATAATCAATGTTAATTCATACATAAAATAGCTTTAGTAAACATATTCTCAAAGGAATATCCCTGCAATAAACAGAATAACTCAATGAAGCTCCTTCAGATGAACCCTTTTGAGCATATGTTGTTACAAAAAGATATCGGTTACAAAAAGAAACGTTTTCTTAGAAAAATAACGAATAGGATAGCTTTGAGAGGGACTTTATTGACCTCCGATAAATTCAGCTGCCTATGCCTTTCTAGACCTCAGATCTTCGCTTCTGACAAATACATATATTCGTATATGTATTTATATACCATAGCAAACCATATACCGAATTCTGTATTCATAGCCCCTTATTTGTATTCATGAATTCTTCTCTCATGAATAATTCTAGAAATTGATTCAAAATCTCAATGGAGTTTGTTTTGAATTTTTGTTTTATTAATTTGACAAAAACTTCTAACCCTTATCTTACCAAACCTTGTTGCTCGCACGAGTTTTTTACTTTCACTTACCTTTATATGAAATATACAGAGTAAGGGAATGTATTCCGATCGTGAACATCTGCAAATTCCAGTTTTCAACGGAAATACACGTTTTAGAGTACTGAGTCCAAATAAACAAGTCCCACAAAAAGGTGTAGTCAGTCCAGCTCGAAAAACATAAGTTGTATAAAACTGAAATTTCATAGTTGGAAGCATATATGCCCGAGATGTTACAGCAACCTTTTTATCAAAATCGGCTAATACCATGCATTTTGCCCATTTTTACCACTAACACGCCTTTAATAATTTGGATTAAACTCCCAAGAAAATTGTAAAATTAAATTATCTTTAATATCATGTAGGTTTTATTCTGATTACAATAGTCTGACAGGGCTTAAATGCTATAAATAAATACTTAAATCAAATGCTAAAATGGGTATTAATGCTACGTAAATAATTACTTTTGACAGATTAGTAAGAATTTCTATCTATAAAAATGAAATGAAGATTTTCCCCATTTCCTCTGCTGATCTCCAATCTATATCCCTTTTTCGGCAGGTCTTCCTGATCCCATCCTCCCAAGTCTTCCTCGGTCTTCCTCTTGGTCTCCTTCCCTCTACTTTCACCTCATACGTTGCTTTTGCCACGCGATTCTCTGACATTCTTGAGACATGGCCGTACCATCTTAGCTGAATTTCTTCTACAATATCCTCGGCCGATCTGACATCAAGTTTGGATCTTATTATGGTATTTCTCATCCTATCTCTCCCCGTCTTACCCTCAACTTTTCTCAAGTAGCGCATCTCCATAGCCTGGAGTTGGCTTTTATGTTTAGTGGTGAGGGCCTAGGATTCGCTAGCATACGTCAATATAGGTAAGAAGGTTGTTTTGTATACTACCATTTTTGTATGTTCGGAGACCTCTCTTTTGCCTATAAAGCCCTTCTTAAGAGATAGGAAACACCTTCCGGCAGACTTTATTCTTTCCTTTATGTCTTCGTCTACCCAGCCCTGCTCATTTAGATGTGCGCCCAGATTCTTGAAGCTCTTTACGTGCTCAATATTTTCTGCCCCTAGCCTGATGACTCGTCCGATTCGGTTCTCTCTCCTTCCTACCCTCATTATTTTCGTCTTACGGACATTTATTTCCATGTTTATGGGGTTAAGTGCTTCCTGGAGGAGGCGAAGATTGAACTGGAGATCCCTAAAATATATTACTTTCACTTAAATTTATATGATATACATAGTAAGAAAAAGGCTTATTTTTTAAAACTTTAGTTCAAAAAGTGGAAGACTTATGATATGAAAAGTACTTTTCAGAGATATTACAGCATTCTCCCTCCCCGCCCCTAAATATAAATGAACTTACATCTATTCTTTCTCAAAAATGGCGCTAATGATTAGGATTAAACTATTTTTTTTCTAAAATGTTTAGTTTTTAAACGGTATATCTATATGACTAATTACTATTTATTATCAGTAAAAAAAATCACTTCTTTGAAAAATATTTCTTCTTTGGTTAGATATAATATTAGTTTATATTATATTTAAAATATATTAGTTGATTTTTTTACTTTTTGTTTGATTTTTGATAATGAACCTTTGTCAACGACCAATAAAAAATATATATATTACCCGACCCCCTCAAAATTTGAGGTACGTGTCAAGATAGGTAAAAAACAAATCAATTAATAAAAACTTTCTTGGCATGCGCCACCCGTCGTACGGCTTCCGCGGCTTTTCACTGAAACTATTGGACCTATTTTCTCGAAATTCGGCACAAAATACCAAGAAATCCGTTGATGATTCTGACACCTCGATGTTGAAATCAGTCGGTTACTTTTAAATGGCGGTAGACTGAAAAAATGTTTTATTTAGACACAGTAAGCAGTGGTGATCTGTTTTCAATGTCCCGGGTTGTGAAAGAATGATTATTTATTATTTTATTTTGGCCACGGAGTGAATCTAAGGTGGAGACTCATGTAACACACCCAGTTTCTATAAGGTAGAGTAAAAAATCAGGCGTTTGAGTGTGGTCTCGGTTTATCACCTCCTTGCACGGCCGTTGGTTTAGAAATTGTGCGCATTTCTGTTCAAACTGAAATTAAGGCTCTTGAAGGGTTTTAAAGGCGCAGTTTATTTGAAATTTCTTTGCGCAATCAAGGCAGTTTTTTTTTTACAACTTATGCTAACCAATGCCATATATTATTGCCTTGGAAGATTAGTTTTAGTTTGGTTTAATAAAAAAGTTTAGCGGAAAGTAGCCTAAGAGGTGTAACGGACTTTGGCAATAAGCCCTAAGGGGACGAGGCTGACGGTAAGGCGATTACTGGAGTAATGGACCGTACTTCTGGAGGGGTAGGAAGTGGCCGGGTTGTGGAAGGCGTTATGGAATAATATTATCTATATAGAGGGTCAGTACATAGGGTTTCGTCCAAGTAAATAGCTTACATAATAAATTAAATAGAAGTGTAAGGTACAAAATACTACCACGTTTCCTGAACCACAAACTCTAACTTATCATACAAAACAAGAGCTAATCTACATTACCATCTTACGAACAGTAGTAGAACGAGTACTACGGAATCTGAGAATATTTGTACAGCAAAAACTTTATTTTAAAAGTTACCGAAACTATCTTACTTAGAATTTTTATTTTTTTAAATCAATCAAACAGCATTGCTGTTGGGATGTGTGACATTAAAACGAAATAAGAGCATTTAGACTCGATCCCGTTTCGAAAAGGGCCGGTCCTGAGTACTTAATCATTAAAATAAAAAAAAAAAAAAGTAATATTAAATAAAAAGATAAAATTGAAAGTAAACAAAATAAATAAAAGTTTAATAAAAAAAATATGAGGAAAATTTACAAAAAAAAAATATAAAACCATTTGATTTATAAAAAAAAATCTTCTATTAACCTAACTGTAAAAAAAAGGTTCTAAAATTGGGTTAGTAGGTTAGTCTTACTACTAATGGTACAAAAAATGAATAAATATAATGAGAAAAAAAAAATATAGGATAATTATCTGTCCATATTTTCTTTGGTTCCGCAGACCGGTAGGCGATTGTGATACACTGGAAGGACGGTTGGTTATGTTCCACACGACAGGTAGGCGATTCTGGAAGGACGGTTGGTTATCTTCAAAAAGATGAGACGAAGTCCTGATCGAAGATGGTTTGAAGGCCAAACGAAAGAAGCGTGCTCTATGCTTACTGGTGCGATCGGTACTGTCTTGAGGGCAAGGGGGCACTGTTATCTGTCTAATACCTACACTATTGAATATAAATACTAGAAGATGTAAATATAAAATGTAAACTAACAAAAAAAAAATTTCCTCATAAAAAAAAATATTTTTAATTTAATTTAATTTTTAAATTATAAGCAAAATATACAGAAAAAATATATAATGTTCAGGCTCAAACAATTGCACTTAACATAAAAATAACACTTAAAAATTGTCTGTTCTATGAACTCTACGGACCGTTGTATCTTCTGTTGTATAATACCCTACTGTCATGAGTGCAGGCAGGGGAGTAGGGTTTATTTTTATTTTTATTTTATTTTTTTACATACAAAATTGTGAATATAAAAATGTGGTGGGCGCAACACATGACTTCCACTTAACTCCGTTGTTCAAATCAATTTAAGAATTTTTAAATACAGTTAGAAATAATAATAAATTTATAAAGAATTAATGACATCAAGTTTCAATAGAAACATGTGTTTTATTACATAATAATAAAAATAATAATAGGCTTATCGAACCGAAGGTTCAATGCCGATACCACCAAATTCTACTAACACTGACTCGTCCAATGTTCACCGTTCAAGCCCAAGGCCCCGCCCGAAATCAGCCTTAACGCAATCCTCCTATCGACTCTTTGGCCTACCTTTCGGACGTCTACCAGTCGAATCAGTGAATATCACCTTTCTCGGAATCCGCT
The DNA here is from genome assembly GCA_023052935.1 of Piezodorus guildinii. Classification (NCBI taxonomy): domain Eukaryota; kingdom Metazoa; phylum Arthropoda; class Insecta; order Hemiptera; family Pentatomidae; genus Piezodorus; species Piezodorus guildinii. The sequence goes on along the minus strand of CM041294.1, from coordinate 78,733,248 downwards.
CCTCATCGAGCCCAACAACTTTACTCGCCCATTTGTGTCTCCGCGATGCTATCAACTCAATATATTCACAGGATACAAGTTCCGCAATCCGCGTTGTGCAACCTTCTAAACTCCCCAGTGGCCTCATCTCTCTTCGGACCGAATATTTTACGCAATATCTTATTTTCGAAAACCTTAAGCCGTTGTTCATCCTTCAAAGTAAGCGGCCACGTTTCACACCCGTAAAGAACCGTCGGAAGAATAATAATTTTATGAATTCTAACCTTTAAGTTTTTACATAGAAGCCGCAAACTAAGTAACTTAGCAACTGAATAAAACACGCATTTCCCACCTTTAACCGGGACTTTATGTTTTATTACATAGTTTATTATATTATTATCTACGAAGATCAACTGGTTTTATCGGTTTTTCATAACTCTCCATTAACTTTTAAGGTTTTGTGTACAATACAATGTTTTTTCTAAAATATTTACCTTTTTAACTTTATATTATACACCTATATTACTGTTTTTATGTGCGAAAATTGCATTAAAAAAAATACCTAAATTATAAAGGCTGGGTGTGCCCCTGGAGGGTCTCCATGCACCAGGCTCGCCTTCCGGCTGAACTAACTGAATAAATAATTCTACCTCAGCCAGAGTTTGAACCTGGGATCCAGAGAACAATAGATTAGTGCTGCAACCATTAAACCAATCCGCTCCCATTCCAACCTACAACTTTTTACTTAAATCAATCTGTTTATAAACTCATTTACTTCTAACCGACTGTACTTATACCAAATTTACTACTAGATTAGTTAAATATCGCTAAATATTTGTATTTAATTGCTCTTCCATATTTTAAATGTTTTGTGAACGCAAGGTGCTATGTACTGAATTTACTCTTTATTATGATGATTCTAATAAATAGAAAATATACTTCTTATTTAGTATATTGGCAATCTGACATAGCCACAGACTAGGTTTACATATTTTATTTAAATAAATAATGTTTATAATAGTTAGTATCTCACTAGTTTTATATAGTTATATAACATCTATTTTTATTTATAAATAATATAAATTAAGATTAAAGTATATATTTTCAAACCATTGAGCAATTTAATCTATAATTATTTTTGGCTCGTATCGCGTCCCGGAAACTCAACCCATTTCTCTTACTTTCAAGTAAAAATATCTTTTTAAATGTTTTAATCAATATATAGACCTGTTCATCTACTTTAAGATAATTACTTAGAAAAATATTATTATAAATATACTACCGTAAACTGTAACATGAAAAAAATCTGGTGCGGGCAACACACGACTTTCACTTACCACCATTTTTAAACTCAATGAAAGAATTTTCAAATACACTAAAAGATAAAAATACGTGAAACTAATAAAGAATTAATTAAATTGAATTTATATAGAAACATGTGTTTTATTAAAAAATCTATTGCATTATTATCTAAAATAATTAGTTCTATCTGCTTTTCATCACTCTTTATTAACTTTTACAAGCTCTTTTGTATTAGATAATATTTTTTTCTAAAATCAAAGATTTCCAACGGTATATTATAAGTGTATATTACTGTTCCTATGTTCAAAATCAAAAAATTGCATTAAAAAAAATATTTTTTCTGTTTTCTCCTTTAGTTGGTATCGAGTTTATTCATTATACATTTCCCAGTTTTTCATCAGCGTTAACAAGATAATCTAGTTATTATTATTGAATCTACAAAATTAAAGGTACTTTAGAGGAAGAAAATTTAAAATATCGGGATTAAGCCCTGTCAGACCATTTTTATCTAAATAAAACCTACATGATATTAAATCCCATCAAATTTTACATCGATATAGCGAGTTTCATCAAAATTGTCGGAACCGTTTTTGAGAAAATCGAAAAAAGGTGCAAAATGCATGGTATAAAGTGCCTCTTCTGGTAGCCTCATTTTGATGAAAAATGTTTTGTCACGTCTCGGGCGTATAGTAGTCTTAAATATGAAATTTCAGTTTCATAGACTTACCGTTTCCGCCCGGGAGCTACCACACACACAGACACACAGACACACACACACACACACACACACACACACACACAGACCTTTTTGCGGGACTTGGTTATTTGGACTCAGGGACCCTAAAACGTGTATTTCCGTTGAAAACTGGAATTCGAAAATTTTCACGATCGCAATACTTCCCTTACTATATATAGTAAGTGAAAGTAATAAATTAAATTTAATTTCTATAGAAACATGTGTTTGATTCAAAAATCTATTATATTATTATCTAAAATAATCAGTTAGTTTTATGTTCATTTCATCACTCTCTATTAACTTTAAAAGCTTGTGTATGAGATGATATTTTTTCTAAAATCTTTAGCTTTCCAACGGTATATCATACATGTATATTAAATGCTCTTATGTTCAAAAACGAAGAATTGCATTAAAAAAAATATTTTTTCTGTTTTCTCCTTTAGTTGGGTATCGAATTTATTCAATTTATATATTTACCAGTTTTTCATCAGCGTTAACAAGATAATTTAGTTATTATTATTGAATCTACAAAATTAAAGGTACTTTAGAGGAAGAAAATTTAAAATATCGGCATTTAAGCCCTGTCAGACCATTTTATCTAAATAAAACCTACATGATATTAAATCCCATCAATTTTACATCGATATAGCGAGTTTCATCAAAATTGTCGGAACCGTTTTTGAGAAAATCGAAAAAAGGTGCAAAATGCATGGTATAAAGTGCCTCTTCTGGTAGCCTCATTTTGATGAAAAATGTTTTGTCACGTCTCGGCGTATTAGTAGTCTTAAATATGAAATTTCAGTTTCATAGGACTTACCGTTTCCGCCGGAGCTACCACACACACACAGACACACAGACACACACACACACACACACACACACACACACACACAGACCTTTTTGCGGGACTTGGTTATTTGGACTCAGGGGACCCTAAAACGTGTATTTCCGTTGAAAACTGGAATTCGAAAATTTTCACGATCGCAATACTTCCCCTTACTATATATAGTAAGTGAAAGTAATAAATTAAATTAAATTTCTATAGAAACATGTGTTTGATTCAAAAATCTATTATATTATTATCTAAAATAATCAGTTAGTTTTATGTTCATTTCATCACTCTCTATTAACTTTTAAAAGCTTGTGTATGAGATGATATTTTTTCTAAAATCTTTAGCTTTCCAACGGTATATCATACATGTATATTACTGCTCTTATGTTCAAAAACGAAGAATTGCATTAAAAAAAATATTTTTTCTGTTTTCTCCTTTAGTTGGGTATCGAGTTTATTCAATTTATACATTTCCCAGTTTTTCATCAGCGTTAACAAGATAATTTAGTTATTATTATTGAATCTACAAAATTAAAGGTACTTTAGAGGAAGAAAATTTAAAATATCGGCATTTAAGCCCTGTCAGACCATTTTTATCTAAACAAAACCTACATGATATTAAATCCCATCAAATTTTACATCGATATAGCGAGTTTCATCAAAATTGTCGGAACCGTTTTGAGAAAATCGAAAAAAGGTGCAAAATGCATGGTATAAAGTGCCTCTTCTGGTAGCCTCATTTTGATGAAAAATGTTTTGTCACGTCTCGGGCGTATAGTAGTCTTAAATATGAAATTTCAGTTTCATAGGACTTACCGTTTCCGCCCGGGAGCTACCACACACACACAGACACACAGACACACACACACACACACACACACACACACAGACCTTTTTGCGGGACTTGGTTATTTGGACTCAGGGGACCCTAAAACGTGTATTTCCGTTGAAAACTGGAATTCGAAAATTTTCACGATCGCAATACTTCCCCTTACTATATATAGTAAGTGAAAGTAATAAATTAAATTAAATTTCTATAGAAACATGTGTTTGATTCAAAAATCTATTATATTATTATCTAAAATAATCAGTTAGTTTTATGTTCATTTCATCACTCTCTATTAACTTTTAAAAGCTTGTGTATGAGATGATATTTTTTCTAAAATCTTTAGCTTTCCAACGGTATATCATACATGTATATTACTGCTCTTATGTTCAAAAACGAAGAATTGCATTAAAAAAAATATTTTTCTGTTTTCTCCTTTAGTTGGGTATCGAATTTATTCAATTTATATATTTACCAGTTTTTCATCAGCGTTAACAAGATAATTTAGTTATTATTATTGAATCTACAAAATTAAAGGTACTTTAGAGGAAGAAAATTTAAAATATCGGCATTTAAGCCCTGTCAGACCATTTTTATCTAAATAAAACCTACATGATATTAAATCCCATCAAATTTTACATCGATATAGCGAGTTTCATCAAAATTGTCGGAACCGTTTTTGAGAAAATCGAAAAAAGGTGCAAAATGCATGGTATAAAGTGCCTCTTCTGGTAGCCTCATTTTGATGAAAAATGTTTTGTCACGTCTCGGGCGTATAGTAGTCTTAAATATGAAATTTCAGTTTCATAGGACTTACCGTTTCCGCCCGGGAGCTACCACACACACACAGACACACAGACACACACACACACACACACACACACACACAGACCTTTTTGCGGGACTTGGTTATTTGGACTCAGGGGACCCTAAAACGTGTATTTCCGTTGAAAACTGGAATTCGAAAATTTTCACGATCGCAATACTTCCCCTTACTATATATAGTAAGTGAAAGTAATAAATTAAATTAAATTTCTATAGAAACATGTGTTTGATTCAAAAATCTATTATATTATTATCTAAAATAATCAGTTAGTTTTATGTTCATTTCATCACTCTCTATTAACTTTTAAAAGCTTGTGTATGAGATGATATTTTTTCTAAAATCTTTAGCTTTCCAACGGTATATCATACATGTATATTACTGCTCTTATGTTCAAAAACGAAGAATTGCATTAAAAAAAATATTTTTTCTGTTTTCTCCTTTAGTTGGGTATCGAGTTTATTCAATTTATACATTTCCCAGTTTTTCATCAGCGTTAACAAGATAATCTAGTTATTATTATTGAATCTACAAAATTAAAGGTACTTTAGAGGAAGAAAATTTAAAATATCGGCATTTAAGCCCTGTCAGACCATTTTTATCTAAATAAAACCTACATGATATTAAATCCCATCAAATTTTACATCGATATAGCGAGTTTCATCAAAATTGTCGGAACCGTTTTTGAGAAAATCGAAAAAGGTGCAAAATGCATGGTATAAAGTGCCTCTTCTGGTAGCCTCATTTTGATGAAAAATGTTTTGTCACGTCTCGGGCGTATAGTAGTCTTAAATATGAAATTTCAGTTTCATAGGACTTACCGTTTCCGCCCGGGAGCTACCACACACACACAGACACACAGACACACACACACACACACACACACACACACAGACCTTTTTGCGGGACTTGGTTATTTGGACTCAGGGGACCCTAAAACGTGTATTTCCGTTGAAAACTGGAATTCGAAAATTTTCACGATCGCAATACTTCCCCTTACTATATATAGTAAGTGAAAGTAATAAATTAAATTAAATTTCTATAGAAACATGTGTTTGATTCAAAAATCTATTATATTATTATCTAAAATAATCAGTTAGTTTTATGTTCATTTCATCACTCTCTATTAACTTTTAAAAGCTTGTGTATGAGATGATATTTTTTCTAAAATCTTTAGCTTTCCAACGGTATATCATACATGTATATTACTGCTCTTATGTTCAAAAACGAAGAATTGCATTAAAAAAAATATTTTTTCTGTTTTCTCCTTTAGTTGGGTATCGAATTTATTCAATTTATATATTTACCAGTTTTTCATCAGCGTTAACAAGATAATTTAGTTATTATTATTGAATCTACAAAATTAAAGGTACTTTAGAGGAAGAAAATTTAAAATATCGGCATTTAAGCCCTGTCAGACCATTTTTATCTAAATAAAACCTACATGATATTAAATCCCATCAAATTTTACATCGATATAGCGAGTTTCATCAAAATTGTCGGAACCGTTTTTGAGAAAATCGAAAAAAGGTGCAAAATGCATGGTATAAAGTGCCTCTTCTGGTAGCCTCATTTTGATGAAAAATGTTTTGTCACGTCTCGGGCGTATAGTAGTCTTAAATATGAAATTTCAGTTTCATAGGACTTACCGTTTCCGCCCGGGAGCTACCACACACACACAGACACACAGACACACACACACACACACACACACACACACACAGACCTTTTTGCGGGACTTGGTTATTTGGACTCAGGGGACCCTAAAACGTGTATTTCCGTTGAAAACTGGAATTCGAAAATTTTCACGATCGCAATACTTCCCCTTACTATATATAGTAAGTGAGAGTAAAAAAGTAATACAGATACGTGCTTATAAAATATACAATTTACTAATTTAACTTCATATGTTATACAAGCGAATATAACACTTTCTTTTTTTTTTTTTTAACACAGGATATTGCCAGATACTTCAATAACGTAATAATGAATTACTATTCATGCCTTATTTGTCACTTTACATTACTTTTCACATATTTCCATAATATAAGACAACATATTTTCTCAAATCTAAAGCTTTCCAGCGGTATAAGTATAACTGTTCCTACTTTAAAAAAAAATCATAAAAAATATGTTGCTTTTTCTCCTTTAGTCAGTTATAAAATTCGTTCAGTATGTATCTTTATCTATTTTTATAAATACTAATAATATGACAAGATTTTTCGAACCTACAATCTTAAAAGTTACTTTAGAAGAAGAAACGTTAGAGCCGTTTTTGAGAAAATCGTAAAAAGGTGCAAACTCATAGTATAACATAGCATTTTCGCTAAGCCGATTTGGTCAAAAAAGATGGTGTAATAGCTCGAGCGTATTCTTGTCTTAAATATGAAATTTCAGTTTCGTTTTCTGGAAATACCACAAACTCATAGACCTTTTTTGGAGGACCTGGCCATTTGGACTTAAGGGACCCTAAACGTGTATTTCCGATGAAAACTCAAATTTGAAATTTAATGATTGCGAAACTTTTGCTTACTGTATTTTTTATATATAATTAGGTGAAAGTAAAATAAAACCGAATAGGTTAGCTAAAAACAGGTTTAGTTCATTATGCTAGGCTGATCATTGAAGCAGTAGGTTGGATCAGTTGCTGAGCACTGAACTAATGATCTCGACTTCCATGTTCGAATCCAGCTGTTCCAGAATAGTTATTTATTCTCTCATTTTAGTCGTGGTGTTACTCTATGGTAGAGAGATTTTCATCTCCTAAACAACTAGCCTCCGAAACTGCCAAAAAAAGGTCTTAGAGGCTGGAAGTAATCTCGGCTCAATCACCTTGTACTGACTAACGGATGTGCCAAGCACTGTACAATGCTTTCTACGTTCTGAAACATAGTGGTTGTTAAGAATTGAGAAATACTGATTTAGTTTATATATATGTGTATATATGTATATGTATGTATGTATGTATATATTTAGTAAATATTGAGTTCAGACGCAAGAGGGGGGCACTATTTACCTAAAAGGGATTAAGTGATAGTGACCGCTCGGGAGGGAGAGTGCTCTGAGTCGCAGGGAAGAAAGGTCGCTTCGCAGTCGCTACTACCCTTCGCCGCTCGCCATCGTCGCCCGCAATCGTCCTCGTGACTTTAAGTACACTCACGTTTATAAGTTAATTTTATTTGTTCTTTTGTATTTTGTTTTCCTCAATATATATATCTTTTACAAAGTTAGTAATCTTAATAAACCCATAACGAAACCTAAACCAAGTATAAGAAATTCGGCGACTCACATTTAACGTTCGGGTTGAGGCTGCGAGCGAGTGTGCTGTCGCCCCTCTCCCCAACAGTGGTAGTGGTTGGTACATGACTGATGAATTTCGAAATCGTGTACGAAAATATTTTGATTAAGAACAATGATCAAAAATGGTGTAGTGATGTTTTAGATGTTATATTGAATGGCTATTTACCGCTTTGACATTTTGTTTATTCTGGCCATTGAGTGCCTAGGAGTAGAAAGTTGTGATTCAGTTTTTGGCTCCGAGCCAGCTTCCTAAAGCAATTTTAATCTTAGCCTCTTTATTCGCAGGTCGTTCCTGGCACCAGTTACAACTATTTTTGATTTCATAAATAAAATTTGAATTATCTGGCAATATTTTAGCTGTATAAATTATTTTTATGATGTGAAAAAATGGTGATAAATAATGTCAGTAATGGTATTGACTAAGTTTTAATCTGATATTGTATTTTGTATATGTCTGCACTTCAATCCGTATCGATTCATGATTGTGTATGATAAGTTTCATTAATATCAATAGTAAAGAATGTCCTTCATCCAATTAAGCAATTTTTCTTTATACTTTGCTGATTTTATTTTTGCTTTTTTAAAAAGTTTTTTTTGAGGTGTGACTGGTCATGGAGATCTTTAGCTGCGCGGTAGGGTTTTTGAAGATTCCAAACCGCCATTCTAGATGATATTTTATGGAGTAGGGTCATCAATCTCTACGCCTAATTTTGTGAGTAGCCACCAGTTAGCCGCCGCGTCTCGGATACCAGGAAGAGAGGTTGAGAACGAATCCCTTGAAATACATGCTTAAAAAAGTTCTCACGGAACTGCGATTCAAACTCACAACCTTTGGCGTAAGAAACAAGAGTGCATATTAGCAGAAAATTTTACTGATTGTGTATTATTGGCATAACTTTGGCAAGTGGAGGCATTTTACAAAATCTTCGTTTGTAAAATTGACTATATCCAATATTAGTTATTTCTTAGAATTCTCCTTCTTATGACCTCTACGTAGTTTCATTATTCTCACGTTGAATTGTTTTTTACGTTTTTCAATTTTATATTAATTATATATTAACATAAAATAAAATAAGCAAGTAAAAGTATTTGGTAATGTGTTTCACTGTTAAAAAATATTATTATAAAAATACAACAAAAATAATACATATAATCAATCAGCTTAGGGTACCTATTTCAATTAGGGATTTGGGTTAACGCATAAATAATTTAAGGGTTTTAATTTATTAGAGTTGATCATCAGAGGTGAACATATATTGTGTATACTGACTCGATGTCACGAAGGTTCGCATGATGTTTGATGACCCATTAAACGCTGAATCCATTAAATGTTTACCTGAAACATATACCCATTGGGATGACTGTGGGCGTTTTTATTTTATCATTCATGCCGGCGTTGCTTGGTAGGGATAGATGTTCTTTCATTATGAGCTCTTTACTACTAGTATCACATTATTGTGGGCTGTTTCTCGAAGCTTTGGTTTAGCTAGATTGACTGGCAACCGTAGCGAACTTCAGGATTTCACTACTTTCCATTATATCAGGTATTCGTCTTTCACATCATAAGATAATTTAATGCAATTCAGTAGTCTCTTGATAAAATATAGACAATTATCACGAAGACTCACTATTACACTATCGGTCAAATATTTGAGATTACCTATGTTCTACATTAATTATTCTGTTTTTGTTTTTTGTGTGCGGCACTATGGCGCTGGGATTATTTCTGTTTGTTTATTATTTGGGTTGCACTACGCAATTAATCAGAAAGTTCATTCTTTTTAACCAATCTTTAATTAAAAAAAAAACACCATAATTGAAATGAACTTCTTATTACTTTGACATACAATAAATCAAACTAAGAATAAAATGTATCTTCTCCATTCTCCTCAGGGGATTACTAGACTGTAAATAAAGCTCCAAACACAAAAATCACATTGTTTATTCTCTTTTATTTTTATCACGTTAGAATTTATAGTAATAATTAAATTTTATCAAATTATTTCTTGTTATTTAAGATAGTTACAAATCTTTCTTACGCCTTATTAAGGGATTTGATTATAAATCTAAATAATGATAAGATGTCTATATTCTATTTAGGTATTCATAGAGGTTATCATGACTTATTGATGTAGACCATAGGTCGTCTCAAACTTTTGATCGGCAGTGTATATCGGATCATTCGGAAAAAAACTGTCCCTTTTAAAATCTTAAAAAAATCATTATATATACTTATTAAAGTGTATTTCACACAGAGTGTTTCATCGTATAGACGACTCGGGATCACCTTTTTATATCGCCTCGGAAGGACGGTGTAACTTTTACTTTCATTAAAAATCCTGCTAGGTCTTTACCCGCGAACTTGGGCATAGAAAGCCCTTATGCTAGCCATCTTACCACAGGTGACCCCTACCACTACTGTAATGTGATTGACACTATTTTAAATATCATAATTGTCAACTTAAACTTTACTTGGAGGCGAACGAAATGCTGATTATGTTTGTTTATTCATTTAACGTCACATTATCATTATGCTGCAGTGGCGAATCCGACGATGCTACAGTGGGACTCCTGAATTTTGCCTATCCAGGTTTCATTGGATATGGATCTTGAAGGAGTACCTGACATCGCACAGGCTCCGGACCACCTTTTAACGTCCCCTCCGAAGGACGGCATTACTAAGGATTTTTTACGACCATTAAAAAATACTTTGGGCCCCCTGCGGGTTTGAACCCATGACCTTGGGCATAGAAGGCTGTTATGTTAACCACCGTGCTATAGGAAACCCCGAAATGCTGATAAAGGGGCTGTAAAAGTACAAAATACAAAAAATAAATTATTAAAAAGATTCTAGAAATCTAAGAAGAGCTAAAGTTTATTTGAAAATGATTATATTGTGTTTCTTTGTACTATATTGTTAAATATTGTTCTACTTAAAGTAATGAGTAATTATAAAGTAATATAGTAAGGTCGTGTTTTTCATTTTAACCGTTACTTCTCGATTAAATCTGAATTGAATTAATATAGGCTCAACTTCATGATAACTAATTTTAATGTATGTTCAACCTGAAACCTACTTTTTTACTTTTTTCTTGTCGGAGCCTAAATAAAAAGGAGGGAAACAATGTTTTTTTAATCATTTTTTAGCAAGTCTTTCAGCCATTGTTAGGTTCGTGGGAAACTCCAATGCTACGTAAATCTGCAATCCTGATAAAATCCGATTTCCTAATGGTTTTATTCATAGTAAGATCATGGATTTCACGGATACATGTTATAATACTGGGTTGTAAAATTAGTTTGTAGCGTTTTTCAATATTTCATTTTTATCCTCCCTGTGTTTATAAAATAGTTTTAGGTCTAAAAAGGATTAGCCAAGGTGCTTTTATGCATCAATTTCAACCGAGATTCCTTATATTTAAGTAGTATTTATCTTGCTCAAAATCGAGCAAATAATTCGTTTTCATCATTTAATGAATTTATTTTTTTCCGAATAGGAAAATCCGCTGCACAGACGGTTAAACAAATTGACAGTGCCTTTGGCGATGATGTCTCAGAAGAAAGCACCTTCGGTAAATGGTTTGCTTGGCTCAGAGCCAGAAAATTTTGACTTGGTAGACTTGGTAAAACGCTCTAATTAAAAAAACGACCCGAAACACGGCAACATGTAATAGATCAAGATCAATTGATCAATTGATGATTTAATCAATTGATTAAACATATGTACAAGAATATCATGTTTTTGTTGAAATCATCAGTAAAAAACGCTACGAACATTTTACTACCCAATATATTTTAAAAATAAGAAGATGCTTCACTCATTGTTTGGTGAGTATTTTTTTTATCTCGTTACTCGTGTGCCTACACATACTAAGAAATGCACTTGATGAATTATATAAACTGTCTACAGTTTCATTAGAACCGCCACTAAATCGAAGTAATATCACAGATCTGCATTTAAAATCAATATATTTTCGTATTCACATAAATCTGTTTCAAATTAGTCAGTTTTTCATTTCTTAAATGAACAAAACAAGAAGGGTGGTGGGATGAAGAACTATCATCAGCTGTTGCACAATGATTAATCGCTTTTTGCGATGAGAAGAGGAAGAGGAGCAATGAAAGGAAATGCAATTAGGATTAAGTTTAGTTTCATGAATCATATCTCTTTGGAACAGTCTCAGAGGATTGCTCTCTCTTGCTTTAATCGTTCGTGAATGCAATGGATCGACTGGTATCGATAATTATCCCCATCAGGGATATCTCGAATATTTTTTGTTGTTCAACATTTGTTCCTAGAGCGTACAGATTAGCGTTTTGCCTACATTAAAAAAAAAAAAAATAGTTCTATTTTTATTTTTACAGGATCTAGCTGTATTGGTGATGTTCAGATCAAAATTTGACGACAGTTTCTTCGTTACGAATTTAATGAAAAAAACATATTTTTATGTAAAACTTTACATTGCTTGGACGTACCGTTTGAATGACGAAAGAAGCATTTACATTTTCTCAATCAAAGTTGTTTTTTTTTTTTATTTTTAAGGGAAAAAAGTTTGAGATTACCTAATTCTAGTATTTATTGATTGTACATTATGCAATCTATGTAGCGGTTTCGTTTAGGAAGAAAACTTTGTTGTAAATAGATAAAATTATTTTTAAAAACCTAGTGAAGTATTACTTGCAGTTACCTTATATATGAAATATTTCATAAGTATGTAAGTGGAAGCATTACAATCGTTAAAATTTTAGAATTCTGAAATATACAGTAAGGAAAAGTATTTCGATCGTGAAAATTTTCAAATTTCACGGTTTAGGGTTCTCTGTGTCCAAACAACCAAATCGCGCGAAAAGGTCAAATATTTGTGGGTGTGTGTAGTAAAGTATAGCATAAAAACAAAATTATTTCACGCCAATCTGGCCATAACATTCTTACCCATAGAACTAAAACTTTTGATTGATTCTTTATTCTCTGCTCTACTACCCTCTGGAATTCTCTGTCTACTCATATCCGCCATGCTGCTTCTATATCCTCATTTTTATTTTTTTATTTATAACATCATTTATTGAAATTTACAACTGTACTTCAAAATACAACAAGTAAATGTGTAGATGACAAAAGATAAATAGCGTGATACAGACTTGAAGAAGAACTACCCAATGGCAGCACTCCTGTAACTTTTCTAAACTAGAAGGTCTCGGGGCCATCTTCTTTTCAGACGCCTCGGAGGATTGTCAGGAATGGAAGAGGAAGCAAGGATTGAAACTAGTGGGTTAGAGTGGGAGAAGAGTTTGTTATGGAAGGAGTGATATCTGGTTCGGGCTAGATCCGCAACAAATGGAATATTTAGGTCTTTATGGATGAGCTTATTTGTGACAAAGTAAGGAGCATTGAGGATTTTAAGAAGGATTTTGGATTGTAAGGATTGGATCCGGGAAGAATTTGAAGGGTTAGTAGAGCCCCAAAGCTCAACTCCGTAAGTCCATATAGGCCTAATGATAGTCATGTAGAGGAGTCTTTTGTAGTTAAGTGGAAGTTTAGAGCGTTTGTCAAGTAAGTGTTGAAGTAATCGAAAGCGACGAGCAGTTTCTTGTCGTTTCAGTCTAGTGTGCGGGTTCCATGTGAGACGTTTGTCAAGCAGGAGACCTAGATAGCGGATCTGTTCAACTGGGACAAGTGGGATATTATTAAAGGATACTGTAGGACAGGAAGTCATTGGTTTACGACGGAGGGTAAAGGTTATTTGGTGGGATTTTTCTGAATTTATTTTAATTTTCCAGTTCTGACACCATACCTGAAGGTCTCTGATGTGGGATTGTAGGGTTTGAGAGGCAATAGTAGGATCGTTATTGACTGATAACACACAAGTGTCATCAGCATACGTAGAGAGGAAAGTGTTAGGATTGGTTGGGATGTCAGCTGTATAGACTGTGAAGAGAATGGGTCCGAGGATACTGCCTCGTGGGACGCCAGCGGACTGAGCAAAAAGGGATGAATAGGAGCACTTGTGATTTATTTGGAAGGATCTGTCAGTGAGATAGGACTGGATGATGAGGAAGTATGTTGGAGGAAGGAATTTTCGGAGTTTGTAAAGCAGTCCTGATATCCTCATTTAAATCTCAACTTTTCCTATACCTCCTGTCATCCCAAACTGACGCTCAACAATTTTGATATTTGAATTCAAGATATTGAACTTTGGATGAAGAAAATAATTGTTAACTGCCTAAATGCATATTTTATTTATCGATTATTTTTTTTTTCACTTTGTTTAACAAAATGATATAAAATGATAAAAATAATATTTCTGCATCTTTTTTATCTCATCGTTGTAAATAATAAGTAGGTTCATTTTGTCCGTTGGTCAGACATATTATATAATTTTATATTTCATCATACATACCTGTTATTCTTAAGGGACCCAGTACTGGAATAAAATTATTTTATATTTTAATTGTTGTATATGATAACTTCTATTGTTTGAATAATTAATCTAAAACATATGATTCCAACGAAACGTTTTTTTGTTTTTTTTTTTACTTTGGTCAAATCCTAACTTTATTTAAAATTTCTCTAATTAATTTTAACAACGGAGGTAAGTGAAAGTCGTGTATAATGCCTATCAGATTTAAAAAAAACAAAAAACAATTTAGCAAACTATAAATTTTTTAGGTATTCCCAGTGTTCCTGCTATTCTATTACAAATCCCAGATGTAAGTTAATAACGTAAAATCGCAGAGAGAAATTATTTTTTCAGATTTTCATTTGGGTTTTTCACCTCGATTACGTGAGCCAGTGGACGATGGATGTAAAGTGGTTTTCTTCCGCGGCCTCTCGAGGCTTATTTAAATTTTAAATATTTATCTTGTTTTCCGCTTTCATGAATTTCAAGCACCCTTTAAAAAGAATTCGGATGAAGGAAAGAAAATTTCTTTTTCTTTTTTAAAAATAATTTTCATCTATTAGGAACCGTAAGTGGAAGTTCGTTTTGCATTCCAATTTGTTTTTAATGATTGAAGGGGAATTTAATTTAACAGTTAAGTTTAGGAATGGATTTTTTCTGATAAATAATTGGTTCATAAATCTTCCCAAGGTATATTATAGTTATTCTTTCTCCCCCTCCTTGTGCCTTTCAGCGTGGAGGAGCCTTAAGCCACTTGGTCCACCCATCTCGGTCTCCAGCAAGCAACTTCATCTGAGCCCGTGTTTTCTCTCTTTCCAGACCTAGCCGTTGGATATGCTCCAAATAAATCCTTCAAGGTTTGCCTCGTGGTCTTCTACCTTCTGCCTCGCCTCCATACATTTTCTTAGCACTCTTTCACACATTCTACATACATGTCCTGTCATACTTCAAAATGCACCCATCTAAATGACCAAATCCTGCAACTAACTGTGTGTGTGTGCGTGTGTAGTAAGTCTCGTGCGATAACAAAAGGGCATATGAAACTGAACTTAAATATTTTAGAAGCCTATATGCCTCAGATGTTACAGTACTTCAAAATTTCTTCCTCTAAAGTACCTTTGATTTTGTAGATTCCAAAGTTTGACCATATCATATATCTTATACATTATAGCTTTGATGAAAAACGGTAAAATATACAAGTTAAATGAATTTAATTACAAGTTAAAAGTCAAAAGAGTAAACAAGTTTCAGGTAATTCCCCCGGCCCCTCCCTCCCCCGCATATGAATAATCATATAGACATAAAAAATACTGTCAGAAAGCTGATGCTTTGAGAAAAAAGGTTGTATAACTCAATGGGGAGTGATACAAAACGGATTAAACTGATTGTTAGATATAATAATTTATATTTTTTGGATTATTGTACATGTTACATTTTAATTCTATCTTTATCAAGCACTATGTCTCTCAAACTCTTCAATCCCACATCAAAGACCTTGAGGTAAGGTGTAAAAATTTAAGATTTAAAATAAATTTCAACAAATACCTCCAAATTACCTTCACCCTTCGTCATAAACCTTTAACATCCTGCTCAATAGTATCCTTGAATAATATTCCGCTTGTCCCAGTGCAATAGATCAACTATCTAGGACTCCTACTTGACAAACATCTAACATGAGATCCGCACACTTAATTGAACCGAGAAGAAACTGCTCGCCGCTTGCTGTTACTTCAACACTTACTGGACAGACGCTTTAACATTCCACTTAAATACAAAAGGCTCATCTACATATGACTACCACAAGGTCTATATGGACTTACGGAGCTAAGCTTTGGGGATCAACTAAGCCATCGAATTCGCATTCAATCCTTACAATCCGAAATCCTTGATGCTTCTTACTATTAGGGATTGCAATCCGGTGACATTTTCAAATTTTATCAATCTGGACGGATCAGGTTGATTTTCACTTTTCGGTCCAAGATACAGTTAGTGAGTTATTCAAGTATAATTATAGTCATAATAGGAAGTTTATAAAATAAAAGTTATGTTAGGATTAAATATGGAGCAAAAAATTAAAGTTTAGTAGTTTAGGTAACAAGTTAAATTTTAATGGCTACTAAAACAGTCGACTATTGATTACCATTTGCTGAAAATAAAGACTATTTGTTTTCTTCCATCCTTTTTCCAAAATCAAAATTGATTTTTTATAATATATACTAAAGTTATTAGTACTCACATATTATTTGAAAAAAAAATATTGTCAGTAGAATAATTTATAAATTTATACTTATAATACTAACTAATTATTGTAAAAATTATGCCATTCATTTGACATATTGATCAAAATATGATGGTGTCTATCATAAATATAAGGCTTGTTTGTGATTGATTGCATTCTCAAATAATTTTAAATTATTGTTATCACAATTCCCATCTGAGTTAATTACGCAAGGATAATTATATACGATTTTATAAAGTAATTTATTAAATTAATTGAGCTATCTGAGAAAGTGGAGTATGGGAAGAAGTGAGCAGTAACGTAGCTCAGTCTTCCTAGATTTCAATAGATTTGTAAACAGTTTTTCATATAATTTAGCACCTTAACACTTGAGCGAGTCAGTACCTGAGTGAGCAATTTCTCTAAAAAAAATGTTGGAGTTGTTTCAGAAGTTCCTCTACAGCCAACTTACAGGATGCTATAGCTCGCGTATATCCGAGATAATAATATCTGTTTACATACATTTAGGTGAAGCACCTACAAAAAAAAAACACATGTGTTGTCTCGCGAAAAGCTAACGAATGATGTTAAACTGAACGGATGACGTGATGTAATTTGGCGTCTAACGACACCAACACACACGTACACCAAATGTAAAAATTGCTATGATCGGATCTGGTATATTATTGCCGGATCCGGTTAACGTATGATGATGTCGGATCCGCCGGGTTACCGGATCCGGTCTTTCGGATTGCAATCCCTACTTACTATGTTACGAATAAACTCATCCATAAAGACCTTAGTTCCATATGTTGCTGATTTGGTTCGAACCCGGTATCAATCCTTCCGTGCCAAACTCCACTCCTACACTAACCTACAAGTTTCAATCCTTGCTTCCTCCTCCATTCCTGTCTATCCGCCGAGCGTCTGAAAAGAAGATGGCCTCGAGATCTTCTAGTTTAAAGTACCTACTGGAGTGCTGCCAATGGGTAGTTTCTCATGCATTTTCATGTATTTTATCACTCAGCTTATTTACTTGATGTATTAAAAACTAAATTTGTGGATACAAAAAAGAAAAAAAAATCATGTTTAAGAGCTACTGCGCGTACTCGATTTGTTTTGCTCCAAGTTTATTATTGAATATAAAAATCACTAGTAAGAAGGTTGCGGGTATTTTGAGTAAAATTTAGATTAATCATACTACTTCTTTAAATATTTTTTTCAGCTAAAGAGTTGGTAATATGAGTGTTAATATAGTTAAGGTTTGTACGAAGCTTTTGGTAACTAGGATATAAATTGATTTCTGCTATGTTATTTTCCCTGTATTTAATAAGTCCAATGTTTCCCAACTCTGTTTGCCTTCGATATTTCCCTTCCAGTGGCTGGACTCGAAACCTTTATTTCTTTATCCTAGAGGTGGCGAATATTTAGCCTCGAGTGTTGGCTCTCTTCGCTACCATTGGTCTCATCAAGAGCTCTGCAAACACTTGGAAAATATTCGGCGCGGGAGTCCGAGAAACGGAAAAGAGACAACTTTCAATGTGGGAATGAAATTTCTGACTTTTTGGAGAACTCTAGGGACATTAGATTAATATTAAAACGAGCTCTTAAACTAGAATTATTTGTTATCGATATCTGTTAAACACCCGTTTTTAGGAATAATTCTCAAATAAACTTTCACCTGGGTGTGTAGTACTTTAAATGATATTTAATTTTTTTTTTCTCAATATTAACAAGGAGAGGATGACAAATGTGTCCCACCGATTTTTATAATTTTTTATGGGTGAAACTATAGATAGATAGATAGAAAATAATTTTTATTCTGTGACTGGGTCCCTTTAGAATAACAGGTTTGTACAGTTTAAATATACAATATATTTATACTAACTATAACTTACGTAAGATGAAAACACATTTTATTTAATATATCTGCTTCTAGTAAATGTAGAAACTAATTTTGGTGTCAAAATTACCCTATTTCAAAGCAGAATAATAAAAAAATAAATAAGTCATTAAAATATTTAGGTTTTATGCTTGGTCATAACTCTAAAAATATAAATAATCTCGTCAAAATAGTACTTTTCTTGAGGTATCTTAAAAACTGTGCTCAGATTAAGCTCTATCACTCCTTTTTTTTTTATTAAAGTATAATTATATTTTTTAAGTTATTTTAATGGCTTATTTTTTTCTTTGACACTAAAATTATTTTTCTAGCTTCGCTAGAATCAGAGATATTTAATAGAATTTGTTTTTCGCTCTCATATTTACCGATTTTCTTTTAAGCTACTCCTGGGGAAATTTGGCCCCGAATATTTTGCAGAGCCTAATAATTTAAGTTCTAGTTTTACCTAAAAGATAAAAATGATCAAAGTCGGTGAGACACTTTTGGGATACTCTTCTTGTAATTTCATCTCAAATGAAGTCTAGGGAAGTTGAGAGTGCATCATGTGATTGTTTATTTATTAAACGTCAGTTCTAAGCTGTTGTGGATAATCGAACAATGCTACGGTGGGACAATCCTATCTTAGTTTAATTAGGATATGGATCTTTAAAGAGTATCTGACATCGCACAGGCCCGGTACCAACTCTTTACTTCCCCTCTGAAGGACGGTAGCTGACGATATTTACTGCTATTAAGAAATCCTATGATCACCTGCCAGGTTTGAACCTGCGATCTCGGGCATAAAAGGCTATTATGTCATACAGGTGAGCCCGTGTATGAGATCCTCAGTGTTGGGAAAAGACTAAAACAAAAAAAAAAGAAAATTTATTCTGAGAAGGTCACATTACAATCTGTCTGAAGTACGCGGTTGATTGTTTTACTAATGTTCTTAAAAATAATAAATGAAAAAAAATGGGTGATCTTGTTTCTCTTAACTTCTACCTCATTCAAGAGGAATATAACAGAGACTGCAAGAGCCTGTGGACTGTATATTTTTTTTCTCGATAAGAACAAAAAACAAAAAATGTATAAGCCTGTTCGCTAAACAAAAAAAAAAAAAAAAAAAAATCACCTCTCAACCCTCGGCTCTCGGGTTTCCTTTCTGGTTCCTCAAGGGGGTCAGGAAATAGGAAAGGATGAGGCTAAAGGAGAAAGATAGAGGATCCTTAGGACTGTCCCATCACCATCAGCTCCCGAACGTGAATTCGGCCTCTCACGGTCTAGGACGAAGTGAGTCCACCTCTCTCAAGGATTAGTGGGCTCGATAAGGTATTAGGGGGCAGCACCTTCCGGTATTAAATTTAAATAAAACAATATTCACGCGTGCATTCCCGCCTCAACGGAGGCAAGTTAATCCCATATTTCCAAACTTTGTTGTGGGATACACTTTTCTCCTTTAGTATCAAGTTTTTCCTTTTGTATATTTACTCGTTTTTTATAAATGCTAACAAGATGGGATGTTTAATTACTTTCACTTACCTATGTATGAAATATATACTAAGGGTCAGTGTGTCTGTGTGTGTTTGTGTGAGTGTGTGTGTGTGGTAAGTTTAGCGCAAAAACGAAAAGTCGTACAAAACTGAAATTTTATATTTAAGGCAACTAGATATACCCCGAGATATTACAGCAACTTTTTCATCTAAATCGGCTAGCCAGAAGAGCCACTTTATACCATACATTTGCCACCTTATTACGATTTCCTCAAAAACGGTTCTAAAGATTTTGATTAAACCCCCTATATTGATTTAAAATTTACCGAGCTTTAATATCATGTAGGTTTTATCCTAATTGAAATAGTCTAATAGGGCTTAAATGTCGATATTTATATTTTCTTCATCTAAACTAACTTTAATTTCGTTCATACCGAAAGATTAATCATATCATCTTGATGACATTGATGAAGGACGGCTGAATATAGAAGTTGGATAAAAGAGCAAAAGCATTTTTAATGTAATTTTTGATAGTAAAAACAGTAATATAGACGTATAATATACCGTTAGAAAGAGTATTATAAAGCAATGGACAGGGAATAAACTTTTTACTGATTAACAGTTTAATATAATTAAATTTTTTAATCTAAATCATATGTTTCTAACGAAAATGAATACACGTTTTATTAAAATCAATCAAAGATATTTTTCAAATTAAAGTATATTTAATAGTTTTTAATTTTTTTTTTAACAGCCGAGGTATGTAAAAGTCGTGTGTTGAACGAACCAGTTTTTTTAAATGTTTTATTCGAATCTACAAAATTAAATATACTTCATAGGAATAAAATATCAGCACTTTTTAGAGTTACTGCCATGTTTTTTATTCAATAAAGTAATAAATAGAGAAAGCTTTTAGAAAGAATATTAAAGTTTAATTCTTTTTTTCCAGCTCCACGCCTCTTTTTTTTTTTTTTAGGTCAGAGCCGATATTAATTTCGCAGACATATTCGGTCGGATGGCCCCACAAATGGAAGGTTCCATTTAATAAAAGGCCCTTCGCAAGTGGCGGTAGAAATATTGGCCGCCCCGAAGCCCGGGGGAAATCAGCGAGCGATAGCTGCAAGTTTTCGCACTTCGTTCCCGATCGCCTTGTTTATCCGCTTCGTCTCTATAGGGCTCTTAAGCGAAACGGCACAGGCGATGAAAAGATATTTTAATATCCTACTCCCTCGATAAGATCTCGCAGAAGGGGATTGTCATGTTAGATATAGCCATAATTGTTTACCAATATGAGTATGGACTTCACATTTTTCATAATGTGCAAATTTTTAAAATTAGTATTTTTAAATTTTATTTATAAATTTTTAATTTTCTATTTCTTAATTAATCTCCTTTTATTAAATTTATTTTACCATTTTGTTTCTAATTATTATTATATTTGTTAATTGTCATAATTACTGTTTTACTTTGTTTCTAATTACCAGTATAATTTCTTTTACTTATCATCACTATATATTGTATTCTACTACTGTTTGTTATCTTTTGTTTGTATATCCCTGAAGAAAGCCTATAATTTAGGCCACAACAGATGCACCATTAAATTAAGTTTACATTCATAATTATGTGTTTATTTGTCTGCACCTTCTACTAATTTCTCCCATAAAATATGTACAAAATATTTTTTCCTCATCGAAACAGTCTGATTGGACTCAAAATATAAATTTCCTAAATTTCTTACTCTGAAGTAACTAGCAAATAATCACCACTTTTTAAGGGTTGTAGTAAAAAGTAATAGTTTCCCAGGTTATAAACAAATATCTGGTGCGCGCAACACACGAATTTCACTTATCTACGTTGTTAAAATCAATTTTTGACATTAAAATACAGTTAGAGATAAAAATAGTTTAAAGAATTTATTAAATTGTGTTTCGATTGAAACATGTGCCTTATTAAATAATCTATTGTATTATATTATTATCGACAACATGCGGTAAGTTTTATCGCCATTTTGTCATTCTTCATGACCTTGCATGATAGATAATACCTTTTCTGAAATGTTTAGATTTTTAATGGCGTATAATACCTTTATATTACTTTTCTTATGTTTAAAAAAAAAAAAAAATTCATTAAACAAATATTTTTGCTCTTATCTTTTTTATTTGGATATCAAATTCGTTCAATTCATATATTTATGATATATTATATTCATATATTAATATTTGGCATAAATAAACATATTTTTAAACAACTTTGCTTCCTGAGTTGGTTATCGAATTCGTTCAACTTGCATTGGCCAGTTATTATCAATGCTATCATTGTCCATAGCCCTTTGGCTAATTTTTTTTTTTTTAATCTCCCAATTTAAAGATACTTTAGAGCAAGAAAATTAAAATATCGGCATTTGGGCCCTGTCAGACTTTTTCAATCACAATGGAGTCTACATGATATGAATGCCCATTGAATTTTCTATCGGTAACGAGAGTAATCAAAATCTTTAGGGCCTTTTTTTGAAATTATTAAAAACAAAATGCATATTATAAAGTGGCGCTTCTGGTTAGTTGCTTTTGATGAAGAAGTTTCTGAAACATCTCAGGCGCATAGTTGTCTCAAATATAAAATTACTGTTTCATCGGACTTTTCTTTTTTACACACACCCAGACCTTTTTGCGGGACTTTGGGGACCTTAAAACGTGTATTTTCATCGAAAATTCAAATTAGGAAATTTTCACGATCGCAATACTTTTCCTTACTATATATTTCATTTATAGGTAAGTGTACATAGTAAACGATTATGCTAGGGAATATTTAAGACTTCCTAGAAGATAATGAAAGCTTTGTAGAAAAGTTTATGACTTGGTCTTTAGGACTTATTTTCTTGAATAAAAAGGTATAGGTAGTGAATTAGCAAATTTTATATACAAGATAGCAGAATGCATGATATAAAGTAGCACTTACGATCAGCCGATTTTTGTGGAAACGTTGCTGTAACATCTCGGTCGTATAGTTATCTGAAATATTCAATTACAGTTATAACGATTTTTTTTATTCTAAAGATTTTTTTGCGGAGCCTGGTTTATTTAGAAAATACCATTGATGGTTCACACTGGTGAGGCTAAGGGAACCCTAAAACAACCGTTGAACTGGAATTTGATTATTTTGACGATCGCATTACTTTCCCTTACTATGTATTATATATATATATATATATATATATATATATATATATATATATATATATATACATATGTATGTATGTATGTATGTATGAAAGTAAAAATAAACTAACTATTCGCGAGCAAAGCCGCGAGTTACAGCTAGTATACTAGAAATATATATTTGTATCTATCAACCTGCCTACCACCTCACTACTCTATCTTGCTAATCACAAGTACTGACGAGATTGAGACTGCCAAACTGACTGATAGCAGTACTGATGGACTTGGCCCAGCTGCGGTCTATAAATCTAAGGTTGGCATTGAGAAGTGTTGGGGCGCCAGTTTCTAGTCTTCTGGTCTTCCAGATAGTGCGGTTAATTACTGTGCTCTAGAGCTAATACATAAGCCCACTTAATTGCTGTAATAATCTGCTCAATGAATCAAATCCTCCTAAGCTAGTTGTGAAGGTTTATATTTCATCTTATTTTAATTGTTTTTATGTTGAGCCAATGCTTATGATTATATTAACCTGCTAACCGAGCGGAATGTATAAATACGTCTACCGTAAACAATATCGGGTACGAGGAGGACATATAAATACGTCCTTGCCTTATATGTAGTGCCCTGGAACGGGCAGAATGTATATTTTCGAACACCTAATGTATGAGTATAAATGAATCATACAGTACATCCATATATAAATCCAAACATCTTATTTCTTTTCTTTTTTTTCAAAATTGGACATAGGTACATATCTCTTATTTTGTTATTATCTAGTTTAATTTTCAACATTATTATTTGAGGTTGCTTCTTCATTTATTACTGATAATATTTATATTTTATATTTTTTTTCATACTCTACACTTTTTTTATTTTATTTAATTTTCAATATTCTAATTTTCTTGTAGTATTTTTCTAAAGGGATTAGTACTAGGATAAAAAAAATCTGGTGCGGGCAACACACGACTTTCACTTACCTCCATATTTAAAATCAATGAAAGAATTTTCAAAAACAGTTAGAAATAAAAATACGTAAAACTATTAAGGAATTAATTAAATTGAATTTATATAGAAACATGCGTTTCTTTAAAAAATCTATTATATTATTATCTAAAATTATCAGTTAGTTTTTTGTTCATTTCATCACTCTCTATTAACTTTTAAAAGCTTGTGTATGAGATAATATTTTTTCTAAAATCTTTAGCTTTCCAACGGTATTTCTATTTCTATTTCTATATTACTGCTGTTATGTTCAAAAACGAAAAATTGCATTAAACAATTTTTTTTTCTCTTTTCTCCTTTAATTGGGTATCGAATTTATTCAATTTATATATTTACCTGTTTTTCATCAACGTTAACAAGATAATATAGTTTTTTTTTTATTGAATCTACAAAATTAAAGGTACTTTAGAGGAATAAAATTTAAAATATCGGCATTTAAGCCCTGTCAGACCATTTTAATCAAAATAAAACCTACATGATATTAAAGCCCATTAAATTTTACATCGATATAGCGAGTTTAATCAAAATCGTCAGAACCGTTTTCGAGAAAATCGAAAAAAGGTGCAAAATGCATGGTATAAAGTGCCTCTTCCGGAAAGCTTATTTTGATGAAAAAAGTTTTGTCTCGTCTCGGGCGTATAGTTGTCTTAAATATAAAATTTCAGTTTCATAGAACTTGCTGTTTCAGCCCGGGACTTACCACACACACACTCACACACACACACACACACACACACACACACACACACACACACACACACACACACACACACACACACACACACACACGCACACACAGACACACACACACACGGACCTTTTTGCGAGACTTGGTTATTTGGACTCAGGGGACCCTAAAACGTGTATTTCCATTGAAAACTGGAATTCGAAAATTTTCACGATCGCAATACTTCCCCTTACTATATATAGTAAGTGAAAGTAAAAAAGTTATTATTATATCTATATATAAATCATGAAATATATATTTCACATATATTTATGATTTATAGCATTTTATTTATTTAAGCAATATCCAAAAACGAGTTTCCTTATCTTTAAGTAGCATTTGCTAGGCCGATTGGTCAAGGGAAAAATAAAAAATCACTATTGTCATTTAATGAGTTTTATTCACGAAAAGGAGAGAGACGATTTACAAAATTTACAGTGTGTATGATGATCATGCCTTAGGAGAAAGCACCGTCCGTAAGTGGTTTGCTCGGTATAGAACCGGAAACTTTGACTTGAAAGACTCAAAGCGTGTTGCTCTGAGATGTTCTGGGAGTACGAAATTACCTGAAAGATGCAACATGTAATAGATCAAAATGGGTCATATATAATTTATTACAAATATTTACATATGAATCTGACATTTTTTTGTAAATCACCTGTAAAAAACGCTACAAACGTACTTTACAACCCAATAGTATTGACCCAACTAAAAGACATAGCCATTTGAAAATAATATAGGAAGGAAACATAACTTCGACAAACGGACAAAGGAGGTAAATGAACCTACAATGGAGATAGCCGACCAGATTACATCAAGTTTATCTTTCTTTAAGAATTGACATAATTACCTACAAACATAGCAACATTAGGGAACAATAGAATTGTATATACATATAGCAATAGCTTGGCTCGACACAATGGACAATTTCGTAGCTCATTTTATCGATGTACAGTGTAGATATAGATGTGGATATGAACATCTAAGAATTGACAAGAAGATAAGAGAAGACAAAAATGTTTCTTCAGTTGCGTTAACCGTTGTATAACACTGCCGTGTTATTTTGGGTGATCAAATGAAAACCGCATTATATAATAAATTGTAATCCTGAATACTGTATCTTATATATATTTATATGTATTCCTCAATTCTTTCTGGCTTAGTCAATTACTGTTTCTTACTGTGTACTGTTTAACTGTTTCTTTATAATTGTATTTTTATATTCTTTAAGTATTTTTTCTTACTGTGTACTGTTTTACTGTTCCTTTAAAAAAAAATGTTTTATATTTTTTAATATTATTTAAGTATTGTATTGTTTCTTACTGTGTTACTGTTTGTTATTGTACTTTTATTGAATTGCCGCCGATGAACTCCTGTCTCACACACGGGCTTGCCTTAGTGGGATAGTGATTTCTACTTGCACTGTAAAAATATTTGTATTTTGGTTTAATTTAAGAAGTAATGAATTATTTATTTCTCTCTTCTCATTATCTGACTAAGAAAATCTTTTTTAAATATTGTTTAATTGATGACCAATGAACAAAGAAGAAAACAGGAATGATTTTGGATAAGTAAAAAAAAAAGTTTTTATAACAGTACTGATGCTTATAAAAAGAAAAATTTCTTTATCATTAAAATAGTGCTGCCCAACTATATTAGATTGCTTTCAACACATCATACTATAATTTCAATAGAAATATAAAAAAATATTAATTTCAATATTAAGCATAGTATTAATATAATTACATGTATCCATGCTACAGGAATGGAAGCACTGATAGTGGATCCGACAAATGACAGGGAACAAGGCAAAACAATTCAAGAGCAAGACAAATTTCGTGAGGAGTTTGGCTGAAGAAAATTGACAGTCACAGGACTTTGGTTCGGAAGCAGGAGGACCATCCCAGTAGATACTCGATCATTTTTGGAGAAGTATGGACTGGAAAGAAAACAGTTGCAAAACATAGCGGAGACCGGTATCCTGGACTCACTGGGTATCCTGCATCACCACATATATTGAGGCTAGCCTGGATTTATATATGTCCATGAGCGAAATGTCTATGGATTTTTATTTGGCAGTATCTCCCTCTATTAGTTCTTTGAAAATTGTCCTCAGGATTGATGCGGCATGCTGTGTACTCATAGCAGCAGACCCAAATGGGAATTTCTCTCCATTATACACGTATTATATGATACCTACTAAGGAGAGGTATAAGTACCATCGCGAAGCTAAGTGTAGCTTAATATTTCAATCGATAGCTACAACCACAGCGGAAATGAACATTCCATTTACATCTAAAAGCTACAACCTTCTTTATAAAATTTTGAACAGCCTTTTACAGTTGTGTGACACTGCAAAGGTTGGTGGAAAAGAAAATATAGAATTTGCATTTGAAACTATTTCCTATGCAGGCACTTGAGTGGTAATGATTCTAGGTAAAATAATGGGTTTATTAGAGGTATAGAAATCATTTACCTTTGTAAATAAATATTGTCAACTTTTTTTTTTTTTTTTTGCTCTCGCGTTCTGCAACTTGCGTCACATTCCGAAACTTAGTATCTCTGAACGCCAATGCTCCCTATCTCTGCAGTCCTCCTTCAAGCCGCTGGCCGCCATATCCTCTCTCACACTCTCAATCTACGTTTCCCGGAGTCTTCCTCGTCTTCCCCTCTTCTGGGGGGATTACTTCATCATTTTATATAGCATCCTCATGACATGGCCTTACTGTGTCTCTTCTTTGATATTTCATTCAAGATGTTCAGCTCAGCTCCAAATTTTTTTCTTATTTCCACATACGGAATTCTTTGCAGCCTGGATATGCTCCAGGCTTTTCTCTAAAAGTCCATCTCCAGAGCCAACAAGCTCCTTTCAGACAATTTTAGCACTGTTCATGTTTCTGCCCCATTTAAGTGGTCCCTATGAAGAAGGAATAGTAATTTTTTTTTGTAAGAGGCGACACCTATATGCTCCAGAGAACATTATATAAGATACCTAAAATCACGATTCACGATTTCCAATTTTATTTTCGATATTATATCGTTCCGAAATGATCTATAGTTACACTAAGATATTTAAAGATGTTGCTCTAAGGGATCGTCCAATCCTCCACACAGATGGCTGAAATTGTTGAGTTGCATGGCATATACTCGGGTTTTTCTCTGCTGATCTCTACACCCTACTCAGAGTATGCTTCATTCATTTTTCTCAGGATATATTCAAGATCCCATTCTTCTGATGCAACCTGATCGTCTGCAAACTGATTGTCAACTTCTAAGTGATTAAAGGTTTAGTGGAATTATAGTTTGGGATGTTTTATGTTAAAAATTAGTAGAGCTATGTTTAAAAAAAAAGTTCTCATTTTTAGGCTTGTTTCTATTTTGACCACTGTGCAACGTTGCGTCCTAAATTTAAAGATTTCTTCAAAGAAAAAAAAAAGAAAAAGGAATCCACTTCCTGATGTTTCTCGGCTCTTTATACCCTGAAGAAAGGTCGGAGTTCAGGTTCACAAAAAGGCTTATAAAAATATTTACCGTGTGGTTTTATCCCGGGTCGTACCTCGGAACATCATCTTTCAGAATAAAAATAGAAACTTTATTAGGCTTAGTCCTATTTAATCCCAATATTTTATATATTTTTTTATTAATACCATAACATTTTACGATCCGTTATCTCGATTCCAGAATATATCTATAACCGAGGCTTTTAGAAGTTTATAGTTTATTTAGATTATTAACTTATTTATAACCTTAGCCGTAAAGTTTCACTTCTCAAATCGATATTGTGTGAAATCGATTCAGCAAACTCAATGTAGTTATTTTACCAATTTTAGTTAGTTCAGTTTCAGTTAATTAAAGGTCATTAAGGCTAAATTTTAAATTTTCTTCCTCTAAAGACTTAATTGCTTTGTCCGATTCATCTTCGGGGTCCCTAGGTACACCTCCGCATCCCAATTTTATGGTGAGTTGAAGTGGCTTTACCCTTCCAATCGTCGTATTTCCTTGCGTCATTCTTTTACCAAGCTATCCAATCCCGCCGTTCATCATACATTTTTGACCTCCTACATTTCAAATCCTCCGTCCATCCTCGTTGTACACGTTCCAGGCCTTCAGATTTATACAGTACGGATCAACGAACTGCATATTTCGACAGATCCTTTCTCATTCGATCCACAATCCTATGGAATTCCATCCCTCCTTCCATCCGTCACTCCAACTCTCTTTCTACTTTCAAATCCCGCATATTCAATCACTTAATGAATATCCAGGCTCTTCTTATTTAATTTTTTTTTTTTTTTTATAAGTAATTATTAACTTGTTTATATGTATTTAATATGTTCTAAGACTCCAAAGCACTTTTTGTACATTCTGTATATCTTATTCTAAAGGGAAATGTGCCAGGATAATAAAGAATTTATTTATTTAAAGTCCCTTTAATTTTTTAGATATTATAAAATTGACCATATTATTTGATTACCATTGCTAAAAACAGGTGAATATATAAGTAGAACGAATTCGATATCCTACTAAAGGAGAAAACTGCAAAAATATTTTGTTAATACAGTTTTTATTTCTTGAACTTAAGAACAGTAATATATATGTATGCTATACAGTTGGCTCGCCAATGATTTTAGAAAAAATATTATCTTATACATACTATTGTAAAATTTAAGTGATGAAGGAGAGTGATGAAAAGCCGATAAAACAAACTGATTATCGTAAATAATAATATAATAGATTATTTAATAAAATACATGTTTCTATTAAAATCCAATGTAAATAATTCTTTAACAATTTATTTCGTTTATTTAAGTCTAAATTAAAAATTCCTAAATTGATATAAATAACGGAGGTAAGTGAAAGTCGTGTGTTGCGCTCACCAGATTTTTTTTTTATTATTTCTAATAAAATGAAAGGTAATGTAGAAGAACAAAATTTAAAATATCGGGCATTAAGTCCTGTCGGACTATTTCAATCAGAATGGAATCTATATGATCTTAAAACCGAATAAAGGTAATATTGATATAGGAAGTTTTATCATAAGCCGTTTTTTATAAATCGTAAAAATGTGTAAAATGCGTGGTGTAAAGTAACACAATAAAACATTGTTTTTTTATTTATTAAAAAACCAAAATGTTCGCTAGAAATAATTGGTACGGGCGAACAACGCCTGCAGTGTCAGCTAGTAGTATACTTTACATTTTAAAACCGATTCAAAACATCTCAGTTGTTATATTATGCAGAAACGATTTAAAAAACATAAAAAATAAATCTTTCATATCTAACCTATTTTTAAAAACATAGTGTGGACAATGACACAGTTATAGGATAGCCCTAATCCATTAGGGCAAACAAATATAGCAGTTGGAATGAATGTATTTTATGTGTTGAATGTTTAATGACTTTTTTATTATTAACAATATTTGAGATAATGTATATTTACAAAACTGACACTTTGCCGCCAGCTAAATATACTTTAATAAACCATCTTTAAACACCTTCCAGACTTTTTAAAATATAATGGATTAGTCTGCATAGTTCAGACCCCTTCCCTCGGAGAAAATGTTGACCAAAGGAACAGTGCTCTGCCACCTCACAGGCCTGGGTGGTGGTGCAATATCTCTAAACAGAGGGTTGGCACAGACCTTTAGTCCATCAATGTGCCTCTACCGCTATATACTCAGGCACTGGGAGTAGCTGGAGCCACACTGTTGATGTCGCTTTTTCGTGCCCTTTAAAGCCAAGTGCCACCACGGATGATCCGCCGGAGGTCTGAGTTCTGGTAGCTCTGCAGACTCTCGAGAGTCGTGTTATACAGATGGCGAAACAGTGGCGCACCATAGATCAGGGTAGGCCTGATAATGCCCTTACAAATCTGAAGTTTCAGACGTAAAGAGAGTTGCGGCGACGTCAACAGATATAGAGCCTATGCGTCTTCAATCGAGCCAATTTCAATCTCTCCCAAAAGTGACTAGAGAACCCTCGAAATGTAAACTCTAAATACTTATTGGAGTAAAATAAACTTTTTGGGAATGATCAATTATTTATCTTTAATACACGTTTTGTACCCAATAATTAATTGCATTATATATCAAAACAAATTTTATAGAAGTTAGCAGTGTACGATTTATTTAATATTGAAATTTCTTAATATTTAGGAAACGTAATTAAAGAATTTAAATCTAATTTGTCAATACAATATAGTTAACTCAGAATATTTCTATCTATATATTTATGTACCCTTGCATGTAAGTTATGTATGCATATTCCTATTTTCCTAAACCATTCTAGACCCCAGCAGATAAAGGTTTTTTAGATGAAGGAACAAACGATTGGAACGTGGTTGCCATCGAAAACAGTCAGCTATCAATGCCCTTCCAATGCGGTCGTGGAGCTTGCCTCATAGGATTGGCCTTGTCGAAAATAATGACGGATTTTTAAGTTTTTCTTTAAATACTTCTCAATATAATAAATTGTTTACGTTTGATGGATTATATATTTGTATGAATTTCGCCACTTTATTTAGTCTTTACTAATGTGTTAAATAAATGAATATGAAATAGAAGAAACGTCTAGAAAGGAAAAACTACCGATGGGTAAACTAAATGTATGGACATCATAGCACTTCTTGGCACAGAAAATGAAGCACTATTCGTAGGGCTTTCATATCATGTAGGTTTCATTTTGATTAAATTTAAATGCCTATCGCTTAAATTTTCTACTTTTAAAGTATCCAGGGAAGCCCGTGGCTGAGTGGCTAGCGCGCTAGTCTCTCATGCTACAGGTTCTGAATTCGAATCCCAGTCCCGGCGGGGCTTTTATAAGGATGTAAAAAAAAATGTGGATTCACTCACAACCTATCCCCCGGGTAAGTGAGATCCGTCAGCCAAAGGGTGGCCACTCACAAAATTAGTCGTAGGGAGTGATGACCCTACACTAAAAATTTCATCGTGAAACGTGAGTGTAAACTCGTAGGAATTTACACCGCGAGGCCCTGGGCCTACACGGCCTGTCGCGCCACTGGAAGAAGAAGAAGAAAGTATCTTTAATTTTGTAGATTAGAAAAAATTGAAGTTACTTTAGAGACAGAAACTTTAAGCTATAGGCATTTAACCCCTGTCAGACTATTCAATCAGAATGAAATCTGTATATACAAGTTGAACGAATTTTTAAATCAACTAAAAGAGAAAAGTGCAAAAGTATTTTTAATGTGTTTTTTTTAATATATATGTATAATATGCCGATGGAAGGTAAACATTTTAGAAAAAATAATATCTTATACAGAAAGTTGTAAAATGTCATGGAGAGTAATGAAAAGTGGATAAAAAGAACTTATTGTTTTAGATAATAATACAATAGATTATTTAATAAAACATATGTTTCTATCGAAAATCAACTTAATTAGTTCTTTAAACTTCTTTCATCTCTACGGTATTTAAAAATTCATAAATTGATTTTAATAACGGAGGTAAGTGATAGTCGTGCGCACAACAGCTTTTTTGATTAATAAAAACAGGTATGAATCATATTTGTTTTCTCTTAAAACCGTAATCCTGCATCATTTTGCGTAGATCCGAATATTATTGTAGTAGTCTGGAGGCTACAGTAAGGACTAATCCTGTAATGTCTGTGAATTGCATCGAGGCGTAGGGGATAGAGCCTTTTGTTTGCGATAGCTTTTGTACGGACAAATAAGAGATTTGCGCGGGTAGGAAACTGGGTTTATATTATAAGAGGATTTCCTCGGATAATTTTTTTTTTTTTTCCTCTTTCTTTTTCATTTTTATTTTATGTTGACAACGCCATTTATTTTTATCAAGAGATACGTCTATTGTTCATATTTCCCAACCTCATATATATCCTTATATCTTTCTTTCTCTCTATAAACATACCAAGCACTCATACTGTACACTTTCAGATCAATAAAGTAAATTTTTTTTTATTTTTATTATTTATTGAGAAATATTACAATTTGTTACATAATGAACAGTAGTAATAGTGATGTAGTACACATTCATACAATATATACAGAAAATAATGATAAAGTCAAAATAGTAAATTAAATACTGGTCAATGCATTTCAAATCGTCCAGACCATGCCGCTCAATATTTTTGTTTTTCGTGATTTTTTTTTTTGTAGTTATTTTCTATGTTTTTCTGAATATATAACCGTGAATATGATATTTTCTGGTTAATACTTTTAATGTTTCAGCATTTTAAAGCAGCTTCGCGGTTAAAAACTTCTGTTTAAAAATCTCTCTTATTTAAGTTACAAACACTTGAAGTCCGATGCGTGTAACACAACAGTTTCACTTCCTTTAGTTGTTAAAATCAATTTAAGAACTATTAAATAAATTTAGTGCTGAATGAAATTTAAATAATTACATTCAGTTTGTTGGAAACAAATGGTTTAGATAAAATAATATAACAATATAACATTTTCTTGTACAATAATTGTTTGCCCTTTTCGTTACTTCACATTACCTTACATAATCTTGTGTGTATAAAAAAAAAAAATATTTTTTCTATAATCTTTACTATTTCAGAAAAAATGTCAGTTTATATATATCAGAATAAAATAATATTCTTTTTATATTTTTAAAGCCCATTAAATTTTGCATCAATATAGCGAGGTTCATTAAAATCTTCGTAGCCGTTTTTTATAAAATCGTAAGAAAGGTACAAAATTCATATCCCTAGGATGATGGATAAGGTTCTGATGGAATTTAGAGAATTTTAATGGTATAAGGTTTAAAATAAATGGAATATTTAGGTCGCGGTGTAAGGTATGGTTGGATACATAATATGGATCATTAACTATTGTTCGGAGGACTTTTGATTGGAAGGATTGAATGCGTTTGATGTTAGAAAATTTGGCTGTCCCCCACAGTTCAAGTCCGTAGGTCCAGATAGGTTTCAGTACTGTCTTGTATATTAGCAGTTTGTTCTCTATAGATAATTTAGAACTTCGGTTTTTTATTAATGCAAACAAGTTGAAATGTTTTTTTTTTTTTTTGTGTTAATTGTTATTTTAAACAAATTTAAAGGTAGGTAGGGATGGTGTTTTAGGGCGATAAATGACGAGATTATTACGCCCGTAAAATTCATGATGGTCATAGAAGCTTGTATAATTTCTTTACAGTGCAGAATTTTTAATTACTTCATACTTACTTCTAATAAATTTATTAATGATGGTCCATTCTATTTTATTCGTTTTTTAAAATTTATTTATTATTATTTATTTCTTTATTTTATTATTTTTTTTTAATTTTTTTTTTTTTTTTTTTTTTTTTTTTTTATTTTTTTATTTATTTATTTTTTTTTTATTTATTTTATTTTTTTTATTTTTTTTTTTATTTTTTTTTTTTTTAATTTATATATATATATATATATATATATATATATATATATATATTTTTTTTTATTATTAATTTTTTTTTTTTTTTTATTTATTTATTTATTTATTTATTTTTTTTTATTTATTTATTATTTATTTGTTTATTTTTTTTTTTTTTTTTTAATCTTATTGTATAGTTCGATTTCTTTTAGAATTTCTATAACTAAATCGAGAACCTCCTTATTATCCCCTAATAATGATGAGAGTTGCCTAGGCAGGCCTCGAGAAGAAAACGCAGCTGCGTACAGCGGGCAGTCTTCTAAGATGTGCTGCATTGTCAGTGGAGTAGAGCACCGTTCGCATGTTGTTACCTCCGCTTTATCCATAAGGTATCCGTGGGTGAGTCGAGAGTGGCCTATTCGCAATCTGGTGACGACTACTTCTTCTCTTCTACAGCCTCTCACGCAGCTTCTCCAGGGTTTTGTCGTATTCTTAATTCTCCGCAGCTTATTTTGAGGGAACACTGACAGCCAAGAGGTTTCCCACTCGCTGGAGATCTTATCTCTTAACCATTTCTTAATATCGTGCTGTTCAAATAGTTTAATTGGGGGAATATTCAGTTGTGCGGCCTCTTTCGCCGCTTTGTCTGCTGCTTCATTTCCTGGTATACCAATATGGGCTGGCGTCCAAATGAAGGTGACAGTCTTTTCCAATTCTTTTAGTATGAGGAGATAATTTTTAATAGTATTCATAGTACTGTTTGTTGAATATTGGTTTCCCAGGGATTTAAGTGATGATAGGGAATCTGTACAGATATAGATAACACGACTGTTCGAATTAATGGCTGTATATAAAGCTGAACTAATAGCTTGTAGCTCCGCGGTGAATACAGAAGCAAAGGGTGGGAGCTTATATTTTTTGATCTTCTGGGCAGAAACGACAGAGCAGCCCACTTTTTCTCCTGTCTTAGAGCCGTCAGTATAAATGATATGACAGTCTGAAGATGTTTCGTTGATCATGGCGAAGAATTCTTTGATCAGCATGTGTCGGGGTAATTTTTCTTTAAGACTTAGAAGTTTTAGGTTTATTGCAGGTGGAGAATAGGTCCAGGGTGGGTTTTCAAACGAGGTGCGGGTAAAATCGACCTCTCGTTTTATTAGCATAATAGTTGCTCTTTGCCTGATTCCTAGAGGTGCTGAAGAACGGGGTTGAGCATCGTAGATTTGGCAGTGTTTCGGTTGGAAGATAAGATGATGAGCTGGGTTGTCGAGTTGCGGTAAGAGTTTCGAAAGATACGATGAGATGATTTGTTGCCGTCTGAAGATCAAGGGAGGAACACTGGACTCAGCTGATAAGCTCGTTATTGGAGACGTTCGAAAGGCACCAGTCGCCAGGCGGATTCCAGAATGTAGGATGGAGTCAAGAAGTGATAGATATGTAGATTTGGCTGAAGAGTAAGACTCACAGCCATAATCAAGCTTTGATTGGATTAAGTTCGCATAAACCATCAGCATACTTTTCCTATCGGCTCCCCAGGAAGTTCCAGCTAGAACCTTTAGAATATCAAGTCTTTTCCTACATACTTCCCTAAGGTACTTTATGTGGCTGATCCAGTTCAACTTTTCGTCTATCAGTAATCCGAGAAACTTAACATCAGTAGAGAACGTAAGGATATTTGTTCCTAAAGTGAGGTCAGGAGCGACTGTAGGGTAACGTTTTCTCGAAAAGCGAATGCATTTGGTTTTGTGTGGGGAAAATTTAAAATTATTCTTCCTTGCCCAAACTTCGAGTTTATTGAGTGTATTCTGGAGGATTCTTTTCATCCACTCTATATTTGTGTATCTTAAGAAGATTGCCACATCGTCTACAAATACAAAGGCTCTTACAGATCGGGGAAATATTTCTGTAATACTATTAATGGCTATAGCGAAGAGAACACAGCTGATAACACTTCCTTGAGGAAGTCCACATTGCATTACCTTAGGATTAGAAAGGGTATTGCCTATTCTTATTCTTATTGTTCTATTTGAAAGAAAATTTTTAATGAAAATAGGTAGGTTCCCACCAAATCCCCAGTCGTATAATTGTTTGAGGATTGTGTACTTGTTTACTGAGTCGTACGCTTTCTCTATATCAAAAAATATCCCTATTGCTTCTTGTTTAGTAATGAATGTGATAAGAATTTCAGCCTCAAGAGTAGCAAGGTGATCAATGGTGGATCTTCCTTTCCTAAAACCACATTGCACTGGGGACAGTAAACTATGCTTTTCTAGAAACCATAGTAGGCGTTTGTTTACCATTTTTTCCATTAGCTTGCACATGCAGCTGCTTAGAGAAATCGGCCTGTAATTGTTGATTTGAGTTTTGTCTTTTCCAGGTTTGGGTATAGGTATAATTATTGATTCTTGCCATGATGCAGGAAACTTGTGTGCTGTCCAGATTTCGTTATAGAGATGTAGGAGGGCACGCTTGCAAGTTAGTGGAAGATTTTTTAACATTAGATTATGAATGTCATCAGGTCCAGGAGTGGTTGGCTTCAGTTCGGCGATGACTTGATCAAGTTCGGTAATGGAGAAAGGAAGGTTATAAATATCATTGGTGTTCAATGGAAAAGTGAAATCTGAGGTCGGAGTCGAATCTTCGTGGTTAGTTGGAGCGTCTGAAAAGTATTCTGCAAATGATTCGGCTATTGGTTCTGGGTTTGAGATGATTTGATCATTTATTTTAAGGTAAATTGTAGAACAATCGTGGATTCCTCTAATGGAGTTTATTTTGTTCCATACATTTTTGATGGGAGTGTATGCATTAATCTGTTCTAAATAGGTGAGCCAAGACGTTTTCCTTTTGTGTTTAACGACGTTCCTGGCTTTGGCTTTAAATTTTTTGTATTGTATAAAGTTGGTGGTAGTGGGATATTTTACAAACTTTCGAAGTGCTCTATTTCTGTCCCTAATAACTTGACGGCATTCGTCATCAAACCAAGGGCAATGGTTCACTTTTGTAGATCCTCGAGATTTCGGAATGCTTTCATATGCGGCGTCTATTATGTGTTTCGTGAGCCCTGTCGTAATTGTATCAATATTGTCTGCGTAATTTTGGAATAGGAAGGAAAGTTTTTTGTTGAAAAAGGTTCCAGTCAGCTTTTGAAGTGATCCACCTAGGATATTTCTGGACTGGAGGGAGTTGACTTGCGAGAGAAATGACCAGAGGGAAATGGTCACTGCCGTGTTGGTCTGGTGCAGTATCCCATATGACTCTATTTAGCATACTAGGTGAACAGAAGGTAATATCTATGGATGATGGCGTTGTGTACTGTGGGCTTATATACGTAGTATTCCCATTATTCAATATGATACTATCTGTGGCATCTATTACACGTTTTATAGAATTTCCCCTACTATTATTTGAAGGTGAGCCCCATGATTCATGTGCACCATTCAGATCCCCAGTAACAAGGTAAGGGGTAGGAAGATCACCAATCAGTTGAATCAGAGCAGCTTCGTTGATTGCTACGCTTGGAGAAAGGTAAATATTGCATATGGTGAATGAAAAGGTGTGGTGAACTCTAACCGCTAGTGCATGTAATGAGGTATTTATAGCTAATTCTTCAGAAGGATATTGTTTTTGGATTGCAGTGATTATTCCCCAGCTTCCCGGACCTTCAGATACTCTATCTTTTCTGAATACGTTGTACTGTTTTAGAGAAAAACTGTTAATAGGTTTTAGCCTGGTTTCTTGGAGACATATAGCCCAAGGGTTGTATTCTTTCATTATTAATTTTAATTCTTCAAACTGAGTCCTTACTCCATTGCAGTTCCAACTGATTAGATTCATGTTTTTTTATGTATAGAGGTATAGAAAAAATAATACGTGAGATTGAATACAATTATGAGATATTGGTTTGCATAAGAAATTATACAAGCGATGCACAGGAAAAATATTATAATATAGAATAGAAATAGAAATTTTATTTGGTCTTTGGGGCTTCTCCATACAAAGAAAAAGATTATAATAATCGGATGAAAAAAAAAAAAACAACAGATGCAGAAGAATTAAAAACTGTAAACATCTGTTTAAGGTAATATGAATTTTCAATTTCAGGAGTGCTTGTATAACTGTGATTATTATTTTGATTATTTGTAGAATTGTTGTGATAATAGGGTTTTCTGGAAGATGAGGAGAATTATGAGGCAGGGCTATTACCACCGTCACACGACCACATGCCCTAATGTCGGTTTTAAAACCGCTTCGGTAAATGTGATAGTCTTCGCGATTAAAATTTTTGTTGAGATTGGTTTCTTTATGACACAACGTTATAATTCGGTATGTCATGGTGGTAAAGACAAGTTCTTCATATTTTCTAATGGTACCATAACAGTTACAATGCATAATTATAATTTTAAAGTCCATTGGATAAGTAGAAATTAGATAAATATAACGATATAAAACAGATGAGAAAGTTAAATAAGTGAATTATATTATTAAAATTAATTGTTAAATATACGAATTGGTACGAATGGCTGTTTAAGTAGTTTGTACTCTATCTCTGCTGCGAGTTTTGCTTCTAGCTCGTCTGTCTTTCACTAACGTCCACTCGCCCTGACGATCATGGTCATCCGGGCACTCGGTGGAATAGGTGACATCAGTAGATGTCGGTTTTCCCGAAGACGTAGACTTCGGTTTTGTGGAAGGGTCCCGGGAGTTAGGTATGGCTTCCGTGGGGTTGGTCAGTCCCCGGTCTCGAGACCGTGAAGTTCGATGGAGAAGTGGATTAGGAATAGAAGGTATGGTAGGAGGAAGAGGAGGGAGGGTGGGTATGGTGGTGGGAGCGGTGGAGGGGAGGAGCGTGGTGGGGGAAATGACTGCATCATTCAATTCCCCACAGCCACTAGGTAAGGGCCTGGTAATAGGCCTCTTAGTAATAAAAGAACTCTCGTTTAGTTCTTCAGTTTGTACACTGACACTAACAGTTAATTTATGTTTCACAATATTAGAGAACGATGTTTGGCTTTGAACAGGGTGCAATAATTCGTATTTCTTTTTCGCGGCGGTATAAGGTATTTTTTCACTATCTTGTAATTTTCTAATTTCTTTTTCTTTAATAAAAGTAGGGCAAAGTTTTGAAAAGGAGTCATGTTGGCCTGAACAATTCACGCACTTTACGCTACTAATACATTATACACCTTCATGTTTATTATTTCCACAAAGTTTACACAGTGGTTGCTTGGTACATACTATTTTTGTATGGCCAAATTTTAGACATATGTAACATTGTATTGGAGTGGAAAAGAACTGCCTGACAATAACGTTATAAAAGCCTATTTTGATTTCATTGGGTATAGTAGGGCTATTAAAAGTAAGTAAATAATTGTGGCCTTCATGTTTTATATTATTTTTAAAATATGTCATTCTTTTAACATCTTCAACTTTTTGGGTTTTCAATTCGTCTTTAATTTCATCAATAGTGCAATGAGCTAGGTCAGGGCACCATATAACCCCTTTACTTAAGTTTAGTCTGCCATGCGGTTCCACCTTAATAGGAAAATTGTTTAAAAAGCTAGTACACTTCAATAATTTTCCCGATTGAGCATCTGACAAAACCTCTATCAAAAGTGTGCCATCTCTCAGTTTTTTAACTAATTTAACTTCCCCGATTAAATTATTTAGGCTCTTATAGATAAAAAACGGCGATACTTTTTTAAAATCCAAAGCATTACCGTCTTCATCCATGTCAGTCCTTTTTATTATCAAAAACCTAATCGAATTTTGAATTGTGTTAACAGAATCTCCTGTTATAGGACCTTTAAATCGTCCCTTTTTCCGTTTAACGGGAGGTGATTCAGCCATGTTGTAGGCTGTATCTAATTTAAAAAAAAAAAAAATGATAAATTAAGATAAATATATATACAAAATGAAAATAAATGGACACCTTTTAATGAAATTATATATAAAAATATGAAAGTTTAAGAGAAAGTTCAACTTATCAGACGTTGAGCGCTTAATCCTCAGGAGCTGCTAAGACGCATCCACACTGTACCGAACGTAAACACCAACTCTCAACAAATTTAAAGGTTTTTTTAAAGAAAGAAATCTCAAAAGTTCACCTCAGAAGACCCGAAAACTTATGCAACAAGACAACTCGAATTCCAAAATTTGTACAATCACAATATTTCTCATTTGGGTATATCCTCTCTTCCTTCTTTGGTTATAATTATTATATTTTAAACTATTAAAAAACGCTAAAAATAATTAAACAATGGTTTATTATTTCCATATAACAATATTAGGGTATGACTATTAGTATGGCTGTTGATAGGCAATTAATTAATATGAAAAGCACTAATTCAAAGCATCACATTATAACACTACCACTGATTTCAAAACGCAATATCTACGCTAGTTGTTAACACTAATACATTTTTTTCTGTCTTCAAAAATAACTGAGTTATTGTAGAAAATCCTTTCAATCGGCCGCCATTTTAAAACTAACCAGCTGATATCAACGTCTAGTGTTAGGATCATCGTTGAATGGACTAGTATTTTTGTGGCGAATTTCAAAAAAATTGGTCCAGTAGTTTCGGAGAAATGCCGCGGACGGCGGACAAACGGATTTTTTTTATATTCGTTATTCGGATTCTACACATCTTGAAACGTAAGCTCTCAAATTTTGAGTAGGGGATAATTTTTTTTTTTTTTGGCCGATTACAAAGGTTGATTATTGAAAATAATAAACCAAAATTAAAGTGAAGGGATATTGACCTTTTTACTTTTTTTTTCTCGTAATACATATATAACGATGGCAGAAATGAACAATATGATGAATCTGCGACGAAAGTTAGGTTTAAAAATACTGGTGTGACGCGTCCGTTTGGATTGGATCGCGCCTAGATGATACAAAGTAATAAATTTGGAAGCGCTCCAACTGGAAGTCTCCTCGACAGCTCATTTTAATATATGCATCCTGGGCCTTGGTGGCGGAAGGTGATGGCTGACAAATATCTCTAAATTGTATCCCTAACTTACATTCAGCCTTAATCTTGAACTACGTGTATATCCCTAAAACTTGTATACATTTTAGTTTTTGTTATTTTATGTGTG
Organism: Piezodorus guildinii; assembly: GCA_023052935.1. NCBI lineage: Eukaryota > Metazoa > Arthropoda > Insecta > Hemiptera > Pentatomidae > Piezodorus > Piezodorus guildinii. Next base: position 78,692,149 of record CM041294.1, on the reverse strand, counting down.
AAGCTACTAATCTTCTGTAATCTGTAATCTTCTTTTTAAGGATAAAAACTGGCTACTTGAGGACATTTTTGTCCTAATACCTAGGCTAATGTTAATAATATTTATTGTTCATATTTATTTTTTTTAGTTATGCTACGTACGTGCTATTAAGGTTTTTGTTTATAAAGGTTTTATACATTTTATTTTATATATAAGTTGTATTATTATTTTAGTTTTTATTATTAATATTATGTTTTAATTTGATTTTACCCACGTTTGTGCCTAAATACTGAATGTAGTCACAAACCATAGTCACTACCTTTAGCCTCAAATTATAAATTATTGAACGAATATTTTATATATATTTAACGAAAAAATTTATATATATATATATATATAAAATATATATATATATATATATATATATATATATATATATATATATATATATATCGTATATATATTTTGAGATTTACAACTGATAAAGGAATACATCTATTAAATGTGGGTCAAGATTAAACTAATTGAAGATACGCATGTAGGAAAACTATATATTGGCAGCTCTCCGAAAACTATGCTAAACCAGAAGGTCCCGAGGCCATCTTCTTTTTAGACGCCTTGGCAGATATTACGGATCGAAGAAGAAGCAAAGATTGAAACTAGTGGGTTGGAGTGGGGATGGATTTTGTCATGAACGGAAGGATACCTGGTTCGGGCAAAATCAGCCACATGTAGAACATTAGGGTTTTTAGGGGTGAATTTATTAGTGACAAAGTAAGGAGCGTTAAGGATTTTGGATTGTAAGAAGAATTAACGGCTTATTTCAACCCCAAAGCTCTTTTAAGTTTTTAGAGGGGCTAGTATTAAGAACTCATACCTCATATATTTAAAGTACTTTGAAGCTTTATAGCTTAATTTAATGCTTAGAGAAAAAAGATGCTTCTTTGATTGATGAAGGCCTTTAACTATACAGGTGGGTATAATTTCATATATTTGATAGGGTTATAACATCTCATTTAGATAAGTAAAGTAATTTGAACCGTGTGATCATTTTTTAAGTCAATATGTCTTTTAATGATGTAATGACCTAATAATTAATAAATAAAAATTATGGAACATAATTTTTTAGACTGTTTTAAGGTAATAGACCTTCCTTAAGCTCACGTGCCATTATAACGGGGCCTTAAGTAGAAGAAAATTCGACAAAAATTCAAGGCCCTCATTGGCCATACGTTGACCTAAAATAGTACGCCTTCGTTAATTACTGATTTTGAGACCCTTCCTTTATTTTTTATTTTTACAGATTTTATTTTTTATGAATAAAACAATATGAGTAGAGAAATATTTTATAAAATTAAAGAATAAATAAAAAAAAAAATTGTTTATAGATTTTATTTGAAAACTTATTATTATGACCTGTTGCACAAGTGGGTTGGTTAAGCTGATGACTGTTTGGCCTCCGGGTCGGACGGTCATACCTTCAGCATTTTCGGGGTCACCAATTTGAATAATTTAAGAACTTTATAATTTTCAGACTTAGATGATCTTTTTTTGCTGTATACATTATTCGTTGAAGCTCAGTTCGTTAAATATGTGTGACGAAAAAACGAATTATCAATTTTTATTATATATTGTCTAATTTTAGAGCTTTAGGTATTTTAAATTATTCAGTATGTATAAAAAAAAAAGTTTTTTTAAAATTCTTATTGTGAAACTGAAAATTGAATTAAATAGTGATTCACTCACAGATACGATTCCTGAGTAGTGTATGTGAAAATCAGCTTAATAGAGTACAAAGTATTTGATTTGTAAAGAATTATGTTATTTTTATTAAATTAGTCGTATATTGCGTCTAAAATAGTCACTTGTTCTATCAGGTTTTTCCAATCTAATAGAACAGAATGTAAAAATAAATACAACGAAAAACAACAGTAACATTTACAGGTATAAAGGAAGAAATTATTCCATGTGGCAGTCAAAGAAAAAATCAAACAGTCTAAACTATATATTGTTTTGCCAAAGTTTCGACCCAATGTGACCCCAAATCATCATCAGGGTTTCTTCAGAAAAGAAATGATAACTCAAATGATCACCTATAATGGATTATAAACCTAGGAAAAAGTTGGGAAAATAGTTTAGACTGTTTAGCTTTTTGACCGCCACGCTGGAATAATCTCCTTAAGAGAGAGCCTTAAGTTAAAATATCGTTTCAGGTGAATGTATCCCTGGGCACTCCTGCATGATGCATCATGATGTAATGCAAAAATCACTTTCTTAAAATAGTTCAGATAAAATTTTGTGCACACAACACTCATAGTATACAATTTAATTTCGTGGCGTCACGATTTTTGTTGAAAAGTTAATCTAACGTCATACATACGTTTTTATTTTTAACATTTTAATTGATATTTACTTTATAACTTAAATATAACTTTATTGAAATAAATAGATCAAATACATGTCATAGTTATATAATATAATGCCATGAAATGCATGTAGAGAAGCTTCCTATTGGAAGCACTCTAAAAATATTCTAAACTAGAAGGTCACTGGGCCATCTCCTTTTCTTGCGCCTCAGAGGATTGTCAGGAATTGAAGAGGAAGAAAAAATTGAAACTAGTGGGTTTGAGTGAGAATGGAGTTTTTCATGAAAGGATTGATACCTGGTCCGGGCCAAATCAGTAATATAGGTAACAATTAGGTCTTTATGGATGGGTTTATTCGTGACAAAGTAAGGAGCGTTGAGGATTTTACAAAGGATTTTGTATTGTAAGGATTAGATGCGGGAAGAATTTGATGGTTTAGTAGAGCCCATTCCTCTACTCTTAAGTCTAGATTGGTCTTACGTTAGTCACGTGGATGAGCCTTTTGTAGTTATGAGGAAGGTTTGACCGTTTGTCTAGTGAGTGTGAAGTAGCCTAAAACGGCGGGATTTTCTTGTCGTTTAGTCATTGTTTATTATCGGAAAGCCTGGGGCGTTCCAGGGAAATTTTAATAATAATAAAATAAAATAATGGATGGTTTTGAAATGAATGGTGGACTGTATAAATGAGTGATATATATATGTTACTATTGCTACATGTGGTAAGGAGGGTTAGTTAATCTTAGTCTATTTTACATATCTGTTTATTTTTTTATTTCTTCCTCCTCTCGTTCGTCCTCTCCTTTCTCGGCCCATGGATTGGCGGGCTCCTATGATTTACTCCTCCATCATGAAGTAAGTATTTCTAGTAAAATATTTTTTTTCTCCTGTTGGGCACATGTGCTCACTTAACAAGTCTCTCACTCAATTGCAGACCTGCATGGAGTCTTGCCATTTCCTGCAAATTGTGGCAGAGTACTTTTCTCTTGCTATCAATAGATGGCGTTGCACCGCTGATAACAACAGTGTCTGCCAGATGGCAGCGCTCAAAGTGTTAAGCCCCTGTTCCCTTAACAGTCATGTATGAGTATTCCAAGTTATTTGTTGGTCAAGAAGGAGTCCTAGATATCGGATCTGTTGAAGTTTAACTAGTTGAGTGTTATTAAAGGATACTGTAGGGTAGGAAGTCAAACGTTTACGACGAAGAGTATAGGTTATTTGATGGAATTTGTTAGAATTTTGTTTTTATTCTCCAATTCTAACACCATACTTCTAGGTCTTTGATGTGGTCTTGAAGGATATGTGAGGTAATAAATGGATCTTTATGAATTGATTACACGCAGGTGTCATCAGAATAACATACATATCTTAAATATCTAATTTCAGTCTTGTGTAACGTTTCGATTTTGAGTGCAAAATCACAGAAAAATACACTCATAACAAGAATTCAATATTTGTACTTCTTATCTGTTTCAATAATAATAATAAATAACAATACTTTCTCTTACTATATACGTTATATATATAGATAAGTGAAATTAATAAATTATTCTACGTAAATTGTCATAACTTCTTTATTTTACTTTATTTTTTAATTTTGGTCATCTCGATTAATTGTTTTCGATGGAAGAAAGGCAGGATTAGTATTTATATCGACCCAAAATTAAGTTCGGAAGTTCAGGAGGTCGCAAGTTCGAGACAACGCTATGAAATATCACATTAGATATTTTCATAACGAAAGCTGTGTGTTAAATTATTAAGATGTTGAATTACCCATAATAATTTATCCTTTAACAGGGATTTAAGCAAACTCATTTCTGTTAGTGAATTAAATTTATAAGAGAATGGAATTTAAAACATATATGTTTGAGATAATGTCGATGCCCCTCTTAATAATTTAAGTTAAAAACAGATTAAGCATTTTTTTTTTTTTTAATCTTAATATATTCTCATTCACTCTGCAGTTGACAATCAGTGAATATGAATGACGAAATCGATGTAGCGTAATAGGGATGATAGATAGAAGATGCGGCACCTCTTCCTGGCCTGTTCCGTAATTCGTATTTCTCGCTTCAGTTAATTATTAAATTTGTTGAAGGTTCGTCTGTCTGAGGGAAGTCTGTTAGTTTGCCATTGTTTTCGTGATCGTCTCTTGGCTCTTAAAAGGTCCCTGATATATTGAGTGTAGGACGGTAAACTTACTCCTTGCCTTCTTTTTATTTCTTATTAGGACCAGGCTTCTTGGATGGTTAAGGTGAAAAGTTCAACCGCTTCTTCTAAATCCTTTTCGGTTTTTAATGCTTTAGGCACGGTAAGCTGGTCATTAATACATTCATTAAAGATGTCCCAATTCATGATGCCGTAAGTGAGTGATGGTCTCCTTTCTGCAAAGAATTTTTCTACCCCCAACATCAGGGTTACCGGTAAATGGTCCGAGCCAAGATCTGATTCGGTAATAATGGTTTTTTCAGGTTTTTTGTATTGAGAATTCGGTAAGTAAGTTGGTTTGTCGGGGGCAAATACATTTAATGACAACTGGGTAACAGCAGACTTGAGTCTCCTGCCTCTTGGTGTGCATAAACGAGAATCCCAGTGTTGATGTTTCGCATTGAAGTCGCCTCCTGCAAGGAATGTTCTACCAAATGATTGAAAGAGTTCTACGAACATTTGCTCTGTTAAAAAATATTAGGGGGGCAGTAGATAAAGCAATTGTTATGTTTCTGTGGTTGGTCTGTAGCTGTATTACTGTTATTTGTATTTGAGCTGTCGAGTTTACATGTATTGGATAATGTTTAAGGTTAGATTTAATAAGTATGGCTGTCCCTCCGTTGGCAGTATTGTCTGGATGGTCTGTTCTGTACAAAGTATAATTTGGTATATAAAGTTTGTTACGTGAAGTTAGATGTGTTTCCGTCACAAGTACAATGTCAATACCTTGTTGGTGAATATAAATTCCCAGTTCAGTTTTACGTCGAAATATTCCAAAGAAGGATTGACAGGGAGCCAACAGTTAGAGAACTAATGTCCATAAGTAGCAGTTAGAGCTTGTGTTAGTTGTGAAATTTGATTCATTAGGGTCTAAAGGGGCTGGATGAGGGCACTTAAATTATTTAATAAATTTGTTTGTTGGGAAGGTAAAGACCCAGCTGGTTGCACCAGCTGACAACTATCTTCCCTCATACCTGATCTTGGATATGGCTGAAGATGATGAGTGTCTAAGTTCGGTCGAGGACAGTTCGGGCGCTCCATTCTTGGAAGTAAAGTGAAAGATTCCGAAGGCTGCTGTTGATAAGAGCTGTTTGGTAGAGGTGGGTACTGCTGTAAGTCTGGAGAAGGTTCGACAGTCACCGGCGGAGGACGGTACTTCTGGATTCGCTGTGCTCTCAGGTTCTTGAGGGCCTGGCATCCCCGGTAATTGGTTGTCCCTTCACAGTTGGCACATTTGGCAGTAGTGTTTCTAGTTTTGAGGCATGCCGATGTTTCGTGGGCCTCTCCGCATCGTACACAACGTGGCTGGTGGTTAGCAGTAAGATTTGGTGTGAGTAAAGACCTGACACCGAAAACATTGTGGAATTTCTCTCTTTTTTCGGACCTCTTCAACTTTTATTTTGGTATAATAAATATAATTTATTTATTTATTTTAAACAATAAATAGTTGAAACTATTTAGTTGTTTTATTTAATGACCGCCACCCGGACTAATTCCTTCCAGTAATTCTCAACGGTCAACTAATTACATCCACAATGATAAAAAGAACACGGGAACAAGAAAAAGATACATCCACTTCAACTCTCCGCCGCAGCGCCAGGATACAAAATCGCAAGCAGGACATACTATCTACATCTCAACAACAGCAGGCATTCTTATCTCAACAAGCCATCATTTCTACACCTTCAGGTGACTCACGCTCTTTTCATCACCACAATTCCAGTTCTAAAAAGCCCTGATGATGACCGACAAAGGGGGTCGAAACGTTGGCAAACAATAAATAGTTGAAACTATTTAGTTGTTTCATTTAATGACCGCCACCCGGACTAATTCCTTCCAGTAAATATAATTTAAGTCGAATATTTTTTCATTATATGTATTTTAGGTTATTTCGACAAAAAAAATATTTAGTGGCAATTTAGTTCGAGCTGATATAGAATTGGTAACGTTGGAAACGTCATACCCCAATGTTCTTAATTCCTCTTTGATAATCGATTCTGGAGTAGATGCATGGAGACCCTTAATAACCACTCTCGGGTTCTTATCTTGTGACAACTGATAAGTGTGAAAATCGGCGTTCACTTTTTTTAAACTGCGTACGGCCGATCAGTAAAGTATTACATGCCTAACTGCTGATTTAATGTTAAAGTGATTCTGGCCTATTTCTTTCTTTAAAAATGAAATTAAGGCTTCTATATTTTGAATTCCATTTAAAAATATAGGTGGCGGTTTTACTTGTTTACTGTCTGTTTACATTTGGTTAGTTGTAGGCTTCTGTATTATTGATTTTTAAATGTGGGTCATACCTGTTTTTAGTTTCAATGTTGTTAATTTTTTTTATGCTTTTTCTAAGCTCTCCTGAAGAATAAGGCCGTTTTCTTCCCGTCACCACTTCCCATTCGTTGTTCTCCTCAATAGAGGCAGGTCCTTCTGTCTTCTTCGGGCATCATAGCCCCGCCCCACATTACTTATATCCACGAGTATAAATTCACAAACTATAAATGTTCACTATTAGTAATTATTCACTTAAAATCACTGATTCTATTTATAAAAAAACAGTATCGTGCACTGTTTTGAGGAACCGAACATAAAAGAAATGGTTCTTAATTATTTATTCAATTTAACATAGCACTGCATGGGTTGCAGCACTATAATCCTATTCAATTTCTAAAAGTTTTGGATTGAAAAATTTAAATTTTCGTATATGTTCTTTTTGGGAGACCCGTATATGTGTGAGGCGTAATTTCAAAATTTTAGTCTTTTGTATAGCGTTATCGTCTTTTTTTTTGATGTGCGGGCTCCAATTCTCCAATTCTGTCGAATGTCAAGCTGAGATATCTTAATGGGTTGTCTCTGGAATATGGATGTTGTCAAAATCTACATTGGTGAGCTGGTTTCATGTCGAAACTATTTATTTTACTGCCAACGTTTCGATTCAAACTCATAACTTCTAAAAAATATCCAAATACAATGTAAAGGATGTGCAAAGATATAATACAAGATTAAATCTTGCACGGAAAAATAGAAAAAGATATTTTAAAAATGATTCTTATTGAAATCGATAACTGTATTTGATAATTCTACAAGTAAATGTGCTATATGATGAAATTCATGAAAAAAGATTTTGACAAATTACTCATTTGGAGCACTACGGATGATATTCTCGCGGCCATCTTATCTTCAGACGCCTCTTCTGAAAGAATAGCTTTGAGCCAAATTAGCAAGTTATGGAACGTTTAAAAGATGAGATTGTTCGTGGCGAAGTATACAGCGTTGAGGTCTTTATTGTAGGGATTTTTACGAAGAATTTTTACTGTAAGGATTGACTACGAGAAGAATTTTATGGTTTAGTTGAGCTTCAAAGCTCAACTCCGTACGTCCAGATCGGTCTTAAGATAATCACTTAGATGCTCCATTTGTAGTTAAGAAGAACGTTTGAGTTTTAAACATTTAATTGCCCTAATCATTGAAATGTATTTTTCAAAAAACGAATTAAAAAGCAACGATAATAGGAATTTATTAGGAATATTTTTTTTTTTTTATTTAAAAGGATAATGGGAAGGTCCTGATTCCTTTAGATGTAATTTTATAGTCAATTTTTACGACTACTATTTCTACAAGTAGAAATAATTCTAAATCAGTCTTTTTTTAATATTTTAATTTTGCGTTTCGACCCACCTTTGTGCGTCATCATCAGTGCAGTCAAAAAGATACAAAATAAATAAACTTTCAATAACATTAAATACAATTTACTCGTACATAAAATATTGAGCTAGGATAACGTCCCGTATAAAAATATAAAATAGAAGAAATTATATATGTAAGCAAATTAATCAATTAAATTACAATGGCTATAGTATAATAATGAAAGTGCTATACAGAACAAATTATGGCTAAAGAAAATATACAGTACCTAGTTTCCATTCGCTTACCATGAGGTACGTATCTCCACTCTACTCCATATTTTTGTTTCCTATTTCATGTAAATATTCATATCTTTGTACATTTTTTTTAGCTATAATTTGTTCTATATAGCATTTTCATCATTATACTATAGCCATTGTAATTTAATTAATTGATTTTTTCACATATATATTTCTTTTTTTTTATATTTTAATACCGACGTTCAGTAGCTCAATAGTTTATATAATATTGTATTTAATGTAATTGAAATTGTATTTCTTTTGTATCTTTTAAGCCCTGATGATTACCCTCAAGGGGGGTCGAAACGTTGGCAAAATTAAAATATTTAAAAAAAGACTGACTCCCGATTATTTCCACCTATAATAGTTTCTGCAGTTTATCTATGCATCCTCAATATAGTTCACTACTATTTCTAATTTTTCCAGGCACTATTTATTCATTTTATGTCTCTTTGACAACCCATACATCGCATCTTATTGCTTTTTACCCCAGATCAAGTCCCGCGATGTAGTTGGAAACGTTGGGTACACAGTTAATAGTTTTCACTATTGTTTGTAATTTTATTGACCATGACTGGAACCATCTTCTTTATTTTTGTTTGCTCTATCCGTAATACGCTTATGTACTTTGACCTTACGGACTTATGACCTTAGTGCTATGTCAATACTGACCTTGCTTGAACCAGACAGCCCTAACAGAAAGATAGCGTCGGGAAAAAATCAACTTATCGGTGTAAAGTTATTTGTTTGCAACAACAACTGCAATTATTACCCAGAAGTATTCTCGTTACTGATCTTATTGACAATATCTCTTAACTCTTGCACTCTTGACATTCCACCAAAACCCTGTTCTGCCACATTTTATATTGCAAAACCATCTTGACGATTTATTTGACGATTAGTTGGGCGAAAAGATGGAAATGTAAAAAAGAATGAAAACATAGAGTGTGTTTATTGTTTTCACGCTCAACCATATTCAGTGTCAAGTAGTTTTTTTCAAACAATATAGCGATACCTAATTTAGAAGACGTACGATATATTATCAAGAATAATCAAGGGAAAAATAAATTTACGATGCAAGAAGGATTTTTAATTGCTGTTGGCCTACAAGGTGGAAAGTAAAAATAAATAAAGCAAAAAGCGTATTCATTGTTTTAGCGCTCAATCAGTAGTTAATGTTCAGCAGTGTATTTCAACGATATACCGATACCTACTTCGGTGAAAAAAAAAAAAAACGAAATCTGAGACTACATTTAGACAAAATGCTGACATAAATTAGAGATGTCATAAAATGAGCTGACATAAAATGAGGATCTAAATTAGAGTTAAGAAAAACAGCTGAAAAATCAATTATGTTTATAATCCAGGTTACTTCACAAAAGATTAATATCATCCTTGAAAACCAAAATTACTATCTGTAAAGTGCTTGTCAAATCCTTACTGACATACGGGATACAGCTATAAAGGCTCTGCCAATACCTCCAGCATCCAAATGATTACTAGCTCAAAATTTCAGATACAAAAATATTATACAAATTTCCACGACAGTCTGACATCTAACACACATCAATCGGCCCAAACACTTAAATCCACTACCAATCTACACAACCTACGCCGACGGCTTTTGAGGCGGTGGCCATAGTAACCATTTGAAAGAAAATATATTTGCATATGGCAAATAGGTTTTTTTTCCAGATGGTCAGTAAGAATTTCCTGAAAATATTTATTATAAATAAAAAAAAAAGTAATTACCTCATTTCTCGACCTATAAACAGTGCAAATATCTTTATGTGCAAATATGTCTATAAACAGTGCAAATATCTTTATGTGCTGGACATGTATTTCTCTAGGTTTGTTTGTTCATTTATTTAACCTCACTTTATGCTTCTGTGGCTAACCGGCCGGTGCTATAGTGGGAGTCCTAAATCTTGCCTATCCAGGTTTTATTAGGACAGGGATCTTTAACGAGTACCTTACATCGCACAGGCTCGGGACCACCTTTTAACGTCCCCTCCGAAGGACGGCATAACTAAGGATTTTTTACTCCCATTAAAACATCCTAGGACCACATGTGGGGTGTTTTCTCTAGATTTAGGCATCTTCGCTTGGTTTCCAGATTATTTCTAATCGTAAGAGGGTTACTTTTTACGATTAACCTTAAATTCATTATCTGTAATGTACAGACAGAGAAGAGGTGGAAGGGATTGTGCATCGATCTTTAGTTCCAATACTTTTTTCTCTTTGTTTAGAAAATATTTGCCTTAGTACTCGACTCGGATTTGCAGACAGTGGTAGACAGAACAAGTAGCTCTTGATACTTAAGCCATTGGAGGCTGAGTAGCGCTCACCGCCTTTGGATCCTCCCTGCTAATCTACCATTGTTGCAGAGCTATTGAAGGGCAAGCACTCAAGGATATGGAGACCCGGAGCACACTAAGATCGATTCCTATTCTCCACAGCTCCTCCGAGATTATGCCATCCTTTTATTTCCATCTCATTCCACTCCATTTCCCACAACCCTTTATTAAATTCTCCTTTCAATTTTTAACAGCGTTCAAAGCACCATCAATTCCTTACTTTAATGGGTTGTCTTAAACGAATGCTTCTGGTTGAATAAATTAATGTTCTTGTTTGTTTGTTGATGTATTTAAAAAACTCAAACTGATCTTCAGATTCACTAATCAGGAATTACATCTGTAATGTATTCTGAGTGTATCGTCATATTGTGGCAAGTCACATCAAATAGATATGCTTGAGTTTTTCTGATAAAACCCACGAATAACAAAAAAAAAACTCAGAATTTGATTTTACTCCTAACCGTTGCTAAGTGGATAGCGCGCTAGTCTTGCACGTCAAAGGTTGTGAGTTCGAATTCTAGTCCCGGCGGGACTTTCATTAGCATATAATTAAATAGGGATTCACTCACAGCCTCCTCCCCGGGTTTGTGAGACCCTTCAGCCTACTGGTGGCCACTCACAAAAATAGGCGTAAGGGGTGATGACCCTACCCTTTAAAATTACATCGAGAAACGTGGTAAGTATATTCTCTCAGAGATCACACCACGCGGCCAAGGGCCTACACGGCCGGTCATAATAATGGTAGGGTCATTCGAAGTAAACTTCATCAGTAATCTGGAATTAGTTTAAAGGTAATCTTTGATATTTTTTCATCTATAATAATAAATATTAACAATGAAATTGCACTATTTCAATTTTCAGTTTCTCTATTGATAAAACATTATGGTAATGAAAACAACAAAAAAAAAACATTCTATTTTTATTTATTTTTTTCGCATTCTGAATATTTTAAAAACTTATAGCTCTAAATTAAGATAATTAATAATAATTATAATAAACATGAACTACAACAACCCAAGAGAAGTATTGGTTTGAGAACGTTGTGATTGTTTGTTTGTTTATTAATTTAACGTACCTTTTATGCTACTGTGGTTAATCGGACAATGGTACAGTGGGAGCCCTAATTTTTTCCTATCCGGGTTTAATTAGGATAAGGGTTTTTAACGAGTAACTGGCATCGCACTTGCTCGGGATCACTATTTTACGTCCCCTCCGAAGGACGGCATTTATTTATTACTCCCAACCTTGGGAAGTACAAAAATATTATACAAATTTCCACGACAGACTGACATCTAACACTCATCAATCGACCCGGACACTTAAATCCACTACCAATCTGGACAACCTACACCGACGACTTTTGAGGCGGTGGCCATAGTAACCATTTGAAAGAAAATATATTTGCGTATTGCAAATAGGTTTTTTTCCCAGATGGTCGATAAGAATTTTCTGAAAATATTTATTATAAATAAAAAAAAAAGAAATAAAAAAGTAATTACCTCATTTCTCGACCGTTTGTCTATAAACAGTCCAAATATCTGTATGTGCTGGACATGTATTTCTCTAGGTTTGTTTGTTTATTTGTTTAACGTCACTTTATGCTACTATGGCTAATCGGACGAAGCTACAGTGGGAGTCCTAAATTTTGCCTATCCAGGTTTTATTAGGATAGGGATCTTTAACCAGTACCTGACATCGCACAGGCTTGGGACCACCTTTTAACGGCCCCTCCGAAAAACGGTATGACTAAGGATTTTTTACTCCCATTAAAAAATCCTAGGGCCAGGTTTGAACCCGCGACCTTTGGCAAGAAAGCTGTTTTGCTAGCAACTACGCTATGGGTGACCCTTTTTTTTATTTAAAAAAATATAATTTAAAGGAAATAAATTCAAGTTGTCAATTCGAGCAACACTACAACAGCTTCTTTGACATTTGTCATGTTTATCTATCTGTAACAAATCTAATGTTTTTTTTGTTTTGTTTTTGGGAGGTGCTATTTTCTTTCTAATTAAAATAATGCAATGTTATATAAATAACTTGCTGTTACCCGCGACTTCGTCTGCGTCAATGTTTGTTATTTTGATCGCGGGGGCGGGGTGGCCGAGTTGGTTATCGCGCGTTGCTTTAAACACGCATTACCTAGCTACCAGATGACCAATACCTTGAAACAAAAAAAATTACGAGTTCGACTTTTGTTACTGAGGGGGACTTTTATCTCGGCATTAATCCCCCCGCACTCACCCTCTGGTTTCGAGAAACCCGCGTAGCCTTTTAAGGTGAGATAGGAATAGACAAAAAAAAAAAAAAAAGTTATTATGATCGTTATTAAAAAGTTTTTAAAAGAATATATTTTAAAGTACATATATATGACATTTTTAGTTTTATTTTCTTGTGGCTGAAGAACATACTGATTTTCTCCGCAACCCGATCTTGACGTAAATCAATTCCTACGTCTTTAAATGGTTAACCCTAATTGTTACAACAAAAGATAAATTAACAGGAAATTGAATTATTTTAAAATTAAAAGGTACATCATTTTGGAATCATTGGGATGCGAGGCTAATTTTTCCCGTTTTTTTTCCATTAATTCTTCACTCCTATTGCACGTGATGTTATATAGCCTCACGCTAAATGGACTATCCAACAAAAAAATATTTTTTTCAATTCAAACAAACCAAAAAACTCTTCGCCTTTATAATATTAGTATAGATTTTACTTTTCATTGGATTTTTTGTAATTTTTTATGTTTGATATGTTTCAGGTAAGCATTGTAAATGGATCTGTATATCAAGATAAGGTCAGAGCAAGGTAAACTTTTTTTAATAAACATGTTCATATAAATGAATATTTCTTATGGTTTCTAGAGTGGATTTCAACAAAACTCGGAATATAAAATATACACAGGACTGGGTTTCTGTGGAGAATCAAACTATGGGTCATGAGAACTTATTTATTGTTTTTGACATGCTGAATTTGCATCTGAAGTTTCCTGATTCTTATGCTATTACACCCTTCAAATATTACTAAAAAACCGTTTTGGTCCTCGTGTTCAGTCGATTAATATTTACTATATTATTTTAGCAACTACTGTTGATAACTAAATAGGGGTGTGAATATAAGAAATATAAAATCTTAGAAAAAAATGTTTATAATTATTGTCCAGAATAGCGAAATATAATTTGAAAAAAAAATGAAATAAACTTTTTTTTCTATTGATTAATCCGAAATCCTCAATGACTTTAGTTTCATCCACAGAGTATTTTTTTTTTAATACTAAAAAAAAAATATTTTGACTTTTTTTATTTTATTTCTTGCACGATAAAAAATTTAACTTAATAAAAATGTTCTGAGAATTGTTTTCTAATTTTCGACCAGAGCAACACCTACAACATGCTTGTCAGACTGAGTGTGAAAGAAACGTTACACAATGATAGTTAAAGACCCTCAGCCAAAAGAAATATCCATGTCAATATTATTAATACATTTAAAAAAAGTCTTCCTGACGCTCCTGACTTAAAACATTCTGTAGAATATTTAAGTATGTGCCATAAAAGTGGTTACAACTCTTCAGATCTTAACAGGCAATCTCAAATCGATGGCATACATATTTCATATTCAATCATGATACTATAAATAATAATAATACTTACCGAACCCGAAGGTTCAATGTAGATACAACCAAATTAGGCTTAAAACGATCCTCCCATCGACGCTTCGGCCTATCTGTAGGACGACTATTATTCGGTTCAACGGATACCAACTTTTTCGTAATTCGTTCTTCACGGAGTTGGACAACTCAACACGCTCATTTGGGTCTCCGCGATGCTATTAACTGAATTATACTCACAGGGTACAAGCTCCGCAATTCCGCGTTATGCAACCTTCTAAATTTCCCAGTGGCCTAATCCCTCTTTGGACCAAATATTTTACGCAGCAACTCATTCTCGAAAACCTTTAGTTGTTCATCCTTCAAAGCACGTGGCCATGTTTCTCATCCGTAAAGAAATGTAATTTTACAATGTTAATTATTTCTGATTGCAAAATGCTTAAAATTGGACATAATTAAAATTTGTATTCTGGTAGTAGTTGAAACTACTAACCAAAAACTATGAAACGTTATTTTATTTTTATTTTATTTCATTTAGTGCATGATATAGATTAGTAGAAAAATTATTCGATTGGATTAAATTCATTACCATGAAAAATAAAGGCATATGTGATGGAATTTCTTTTACCACGACTGTATATTTTCCGTGCTTTCCCTTATCTGTTCTAATTACTATTTTTTTACATATTTTTTCTCTTTAGTTATTTACATTAGCAATTTTTTTTATATCTCTGCTACAATGCTTACTTTATTTTATTCTCTCTTTAATAATCTATCTCACTGACAATCAGTTTTACCACGTTATCACGAAAGATAAATAAAAAATCCAAGTAAAATCTATTAATATACCTAAATCAAGTTGCTCGAAGATTAATACTTCAATGATTTACTGTTTTAAAATCAATATTAAGGAAAATGCTTGATTTTTCCTATCACTAAACGTTTCTCTTCTCTATCCATTCATGGAACAACAAAAAAAATATCTCTTAGCAAGTATTGTTCCAAAACACTACCACCTTTGAATAATTTTGCAAAGTCAAAAGACAAAGCAGAGTCCGCTCCTATTCAGTTAGCTGCGAAAAGAAGAATTGACAACTTGGTGCTTTAGCTAAATAAAGTACCTGTTTTCAAAGTAAGCTTTTAACTAACACAAGTTTTTGAACATTCTCAGCTATTGTGCACAATATACAACCTTAGATAAAGAATCTTGTAACGGTTGAACGCAGAGAACGTCAATAGTACTATTGTAATGAAAATTATTTAAAACAAAAAAATTGTTATATTAACAATTTTAATCCATAAAAAATAATAAGAAGGATATACAGGTACTTTATCTGTTTTCAATATAAGCTTTTAACGAACAGAAGTGTCTGAGCTATTGTACAATACAACCTTAGATAAAGAATCTTGTTAGGATTGAAATTATTTCTGATAGCAGAATGCTTAAAATTGGACATAATTACAAATTTTATACTGGTAGTAGTTACAACTCCTACTCACATATTTTAGTTCACAAAATACCACCAACAGTCATGTCTCAGGGACTTGGTTTTGGAGTGATCATTGGACGAGTCTGTTTTGGCGGTGTTTGGTGGTAGCGGCATCGAACTTTCGGGTTCGGTAAGCCTATTATTTATTTATTTATATATATTATTAGTTATGACTATAATACTAACCAAGAAGTATGTAACGTTATTTATTTCTTGATTTCATTTTGAATTTTAAATAAATAAACTTATTAAGTATATGAAATAAATAAGATGACGAAAAAAAAATATTAGATTGGATCAAATTCATTACCATAAAAAAAAATTAAAGCATAGATGATGCAATTTCTGTATTTTTCTTATCTGTTTTTATTTTCAAGCCCTATCTTAACCGGAGTCACGCCACCATGAGGCCATAGTGCACCTGCAGATAACACCATATTCCTTGAATCTTATTCAGCAGTCCTATTAACCTTTATATACCCTGTCCCTTCTCCCAGGACACACTCTCACTCACACTCACACTCTCTCACTCACACTCACACACTCTCACTCACACTCGCACTCTCTTCAAGTCCTCGCAGTAATTACGGTACGTCAGACCTAGTATAGCCATATTGTTATTATCAAGATTGTCATTATTGTCTTTTAAAGTGTTATTATCGATATTTTGTAACTTTTGAATAAATAAAATATTTTTTTTACAATAACGAGTACGAACACCAAAATTGGCGCCAGAATAGGGACTGCATATTTTTATCGCAGTTTTAAGAACCGAGTTTCCGCAGATCCGAACTTTTTCCGCAAATCCAGAATTAGGACTACCGCCTAGGATTCCTCACCTGTGAAGACTCAAGATTTTGGCTTACCTACCGAGGACTACCAACTTCGAGATCTTCAGATTCTGGACGAGTTCACTCACCCCGAGCATCTCGCAACGCAGGCAAAGTCTCTTATCTGCACTCAACCTTGGCCGGACTTCACTGTCGTCAGGTATCCAGCTCAAGGACAGATCTTCACACCCCGTCGAAGATTATTTTGACAGCGTACTCAATTTTTGTAAGTTAATTTCCTTTACTATTGTAATTTTATGTCTGATGATTATTTAAATTCTTTAATCCTGCGAGTAAATAATTTAACATTAACTACAAATATGGCAAGCTTTCAAATTAAATCGGCAGACTACGATCATATCCCTAATTTTAATGGAAATCCACACAATCTGTTAAAATTCGTGACAGTTTGTAGACAAGTTTACCAAATCGTGTGTAAACCGGACAACTCGTTTAAGGAACTAAACGAACAAAGATTATTAAGTAAACTTTTAGCAAAACTTACGGATGAAGCTGATTATATAAATACAACGTGCGAATTTAGTCGTGTTGAAGAATTACTAAATTATCTCGAAAGAACCTTCAGAGACAGCCGCTCAATTGAACAATTATCGCATGAATTATTTAATAACAAAATACATCATAAGGAACACCCTCTGATTTCCTTCAAAGAATTGATAAGATCCGCACTTTAATAATTTCTAAACATCGGATAGAAAACACACCAAATAGAGAAACAATTATTAGCGCATTAGAGAAAAGTATTCTTTATTTTTTTTACACTAACATGCCCTTCACATAAGAACATATCTTATGACTAAAGCAGAAAAGTTAAGAACATTAGATGATTTGAGAAATTTAATTCAGAATGAGAACCATCTACTCTTCGATGACCTCATAAATTCGGGAAATATGAGAAGACCCGGAGAACATGATTACAAAAGAGGCTTCGACCATAAGAAAAAGTTCGATAAAAAACATCACAAACGATTTAATAATTGGCAAAATCCCAATAACCCGTATAACCCACATAATCAAAGACAAGAGCATCAATATCGACAACAAGAACCTCCACAAGACTACCGGCAGAATAATAATAATAATAATTATTACCAACAATGGCCCCGTCAAGAACAACAAAGGTATTTCAACGGTTCAGGTCGATACCGGAATCAAAATTATAATAATAATAAGAAAGATGAAAATCCAACTGTATCCATGAGAACAGTTAGCGCATTCGGGAATAAACCGAAACAGCCTAATTTCCAAATTCAGCAAGAAGACCCGAAAGACCAAGAAATCAGAGAATTAAGAGAGAAATTAGAAAAATTAGATCCAAATAATTCTTTTTTAGAGAAAGGCCCGCCAGACAATCAAAACACATAAAAGAAGAGAATAAAAGCCAACTGCCTTATGTTAAAGACCACGCGAATCGTAAATGGCTTATTGATACGGATCTTGGAAGAATTATATAAGACCAGACATTGTACCACCAGATGTTGAAAGAGAAAAAGAAAATTTTACAATAAAAACAGCAACCGGAGAAGAACTTGGCACGGAATCTATTTCAGTTTATTGCAGAAATAATTTTCTTAAAAACCCCGAAAAAATAAAATTTTATCTATTTAATTTCAGTCCCAATTACGAAATACTACTAGGAAATGAGACAATGAGGGAAATGAAATTTAATATCGATTTCGAAACCAACAAAATAAAAACTCGCTATACAGAGTTTGATTTTATTATGGAAGACGAAGTTTTAAAGTTAGTTTTGAAAGAAGGCGAAAATCAGATAAAAGTAGAACAAAATAAAAATCTATATTTTATTGACTATGAAGATGATAAGATTAAAATTAAACCTGGCATCTATGATCAAAATATAATAATCGACAGTTAAGTTAACGAAACCATATATTTACCTTTATACTATTTGCAAAAAGAAGAAGTATAATTAACAGATTCTAATAAAAAAGGAAACCATGAAATAATAAAACAAATCCCCCAACTAATCAGAACCGACCATATACCTCCTCAAGAAAAATCAAATTTAATTAAATTATTATCGAAATATCCATCAGTATTTAAGACTGAAAATGATCCCCTTTCAGCCACTGATTTATTGGAGCATAAGATTAAAACAAAAACCGAAGACCCGATATATTCGAAAAATTACAGATATCCCCACCAATTCAAAGAAAATATTAAGGAAGAAATTAAAAAGATGTTAGAATCCAAAATAATAAGACCCAGCAATTCCCCTTACAATTCTCCCGTTTGGATTGTCCCGAAAAAGCCAGACGCATCAGGAAAAAGAAAAATACGAATGGTGATTGATTACAGGAAATTAAATCGAGAAACAACCCCGGATAAATTCCCCATTCCTAATATTGAAGACCTTTTAGGCAAATTAGGAAAAGCGACGATATTTACAGCAATGGACCTTTGCTCAGGCTTCCATCAAATAAAAGTCGAAGAAAGTTCTATCCCAAAAACAGCATTTTCTACAGATCAAGGGCACTTTGAATTCCTTCGCATGCCATTTGGACTCAGTAATGCCCCAGCAACGTTTCAAAGAGCCATGAATATCATTTTTTCAGATTCTGTTAACGTTTTAGTCTATATGGACGATATTATAATTTTTTCTGAAAATTACAAAGATCATTGGAAACATTTAGAAGAAACTCTTAAAAAGTTAGAAAAACATAACTTAAAGATTCAGCTCGATAAGACAGAATTTTGCAAGAAAGAATTGTTATTCCTCGGACATATTATCAGCGAACGCGGCATAGAACCTAATCCAGAAAAGATAAAAGCAGTAAAAGATTTTAAACTCCCTAAAAATGAAAAAGAAATTAAAAGCTTTTTAGGATTAACTGGTTTCTATAGGAAAATGATACCAAATTACGCAAAGATAGCTTCCCCATTAACGAGATGTCTTCGAAAAGATCAAAAAGAAATCAAACCAGAGTTATATGAAAACGCTTTTGAGAAATTGAAACAACTTGTATGTAGTAGCCCCATTTTGCAAATTCCAGATTTCAATCAGGACTTTTTCTTAACAACTGACGCAAGTAATTTCGCCATTGGTGCAGTATTAGCACAGAAGAAAGATGGAAAAGAACTCCCTGTATGTTTTGCATCCAGAACACTTAATAAAGCAGAACAAAATTACTCAACAACGGAAAAGGAATGTTTAGCCATTATTTGGGCTTGCAATCATTTTCGACCCTACTTATACGGTAGAAAATTTTTCATATATTCAGATCACAAACCTTTAGAATATTTAAGAACGTGTAAAACACAGAACGCCAGATTAATTAGATGGAAATTATTGTTAGAAGATTTCGAATATGACATAAAATACATTGAAGGAAAGGCTAATAAAGTCGCCGATCATTTATCCCGTTACCCTATTGAAGAAAGGAAATTAAAAGAACCAGAATTTGATATTTTTCATACAGAAAATTCTCCTAACAACTATTCACAAGAAATCGTAGATTTATTACAAGAAATGGGAATAGAAGAAACCCAAGAAGAAGCTAACAATGAAAACTTAGAAGGAATTAATAATGATGAAAACATAGAAGAAAATAATAATGGTGAACACCAAGAAATAATTCAAGATGATATATCTTCTTTAGCAACGCAGCACTCCACAGAATCCTCCGATAACAGAATCTTAATAGTTGATGATAAATCTAGACCAGTAAATGTTGAGAAAAATCAAATAATAATAAAAAAGGGACACGCGAAAATTCAACGCGAAACAATATTCAATAATAAGCAAAGAACAACAATTGAATTTACTTGGCCTTATCATGAAAAAGATTTTGAAATAGAAGAAAAACTTTTAGAAATCTTAAGACCAAATATAACTTACGGCATATACTGCTCACCCATATCAGATTCTATAGAAAGTGAAAATAATTGGTATAATGCATTATTTAATAAAGTTGCATCACTCATTAGAGAAAAATTTCCCACAAATAGAATTAAAAGATATTATAAACTATTGCCAGATGTAAAGAACACGGAAGACCAGAAATTACTTATCCTTGATTATCATATCGCCAAGACATGCCACAGAGGTATAAATGAAACATATTTAGTTTTGAAAACCAAATTTTATTGGCCCAATATGAAAGATCATATCACAGAAATTATAAACAAATGTGACACATGTGGAAAAGGCAAATACGATAGAAGACCTATAAAACAAAAATTTAAAATTACTCCCACACCTGAGAAACCCTTTACAGATTTAATGATTGATACCTTACACATGAGTAATTATTACATTTATTTAATAGTAGATACTTTTTCCAAAAGAATATTTTCTTATTACGCAACGAGTTATAATGCCATAGAAAGCATGAAAGTATTGAAAAAATATTTAGCATATTTTCCAAAACCCCAAAAAATATCATGTGACAACGGAAGAGAATTCGACAATAACTTGTTTAAAGATTTTCTAAACTACTTAAATATTGAATTACATTATACTACCCCCAATCACCCTAACTCTCTTGGATTGCTTAATCGAGCAAGCTCTTCGTTATTAGAAATTTTAAGACTTATAAACATAGAAAACAAAGATGATAAAGAGGAAGATAAGTTAGAGCAAGCAACGACAGCATATAATAATTCCCTTAATCAAGATCTTAAAATGACCCCTAACGAAATAACTTTCGGTATCACTAATGAAACTTATAATGAATCCCCGGAAATAAAAGAATATCTTGTTCATGAGTACCATCGGAAAATGAAGCAGCTTTTCGAAATAACTAAGAAAGGTATAGAACAAAATAAAGAGAGAAAAATAGGCAAGTTAAATGAAAATAGAGAAGACATAGAAATCCCGGAAGATGTGTATATAAAGAGACAACAGAAAAAGAAAATAGATCCTAAATACGAAAAAGGAAAGTATGTTGATAAAAGATTTCAAAATAGAAATAAAGGTAGAAAGAAAAAACTCCACCCTGATCAAGTCAAACGACCGAAAAAAGTCACTAAGAAAAAGAAATCAAATAATAATAATAATAAACCTAGTACAAGTCAAAAAAACCCAGAAATAACTGATGAAGATATTGAGAATGTCATAAAAGAAATAGAAACGTCTAATGTTACAGGAGTCAGCCAAGATGACTTTGAGTTCGACGACGAATTGTTTCAAGTATCTTCTGATCGCAGCGTTTACGGTTCAGATACAGACCCTGCTAATACAAGATTTATCTGACGGACCAGGAGCATCCATCGTACAAATTAATCCATCTTTTATAATTGAAGATTGGTACACATTTTTACATTATAAGAATCTTACAAATTTAACAAGAGAAATTCAAACCCTTAAGATTAGCATTGACGTATTAACAATTAGTAATGAATATAAAACTTTGCATAATATTATTGAACAAAAATATAACAAGATATTAGAAAAAATTAATCATATTGTAAATATAAATCGGAATAACCGATCAAAAAGAGGTTTAATTAACGGACTAGGCAATGCTATTAGTTGGCTCACCGGCAATATGGACGCCGATGACAAAGAAAAGTATGATAATATTTTAAATAAAATCGAGAGAAATATGTATCACATAGAGCATAATGAAAATGTTAGATTAGGATTAAATAAAGAATTAACATCTAAACTTAATAAAGAAATAATTGTTTTAAATAAATATAAGGATAGTATAGAAAAAATAAATAATTTTACAGATTTAGCTCTTACTAAGTTAATGTATCATGATTTATTAGCCGTATTAGATTTAGTAGAAAATCAATTAAATGATATAGAATTTTCCTTAGAACAATGTAAATTAGGAATTACCCATCCAAGCATATTAACGACTAGAGAACTAGAACAATTAAACATACCGTTCGGAGAACCAATCACAGAAAATGTAGAATTAAACTGGTTACTTAGCTCCACATTTTGTTCCCTATCAGATACAGGATTAATTTATTATTTTATTAAAATCCCTTTGAAATCATTGCCAAAAACAACTTATTATGCTATGTCATATCCAGTTACAAGGAATAATAAAGTCATTACTCTAAAGATTAAAGAACAACTAATCATTAGATTTAAAAATTCGTTTTACAATGGAAATTGTATTAAATTCAATAATCATCATTACTGTAAGGACATGATAGAGATTAAGGACAAATGTATTTTAGAATTATGTAAGAATATAGAATTAAATGATTGTAAAGCTGTAGAAATAAGAACAAACCCTATAATCAAACTTATACCCACATTACACCAATATTTAAACCTTTAATATTAGCAATGTAACAACTAGTGTAACAAACACACAAATGTATCATCTACCATCTACTAGCCTCCTTAATCTTAATGAAAATGAGAAATTTGTAAATATAAATGTACCACTTTCTTATGTTGACAATGTAAATATTCCTTTTATTTCCTATCATTCTGTTAATAATAAAACTATTGTATCAACAAATTTTACTTTTGAGGAATTACAACAAATAGACTTAAGTAATATAGAAATAGAAGAATTAGAACCTTATGATATAACTGTATCCCAATTTATTTCTTATATATTTTATGCAATATGTTTATATCTTTTATGTTATAATCTTTATCGTCAGTATTGTAAACTGAAATTACTGTGTTCTAATCCTTCAAATGATAATCCAAGTACCCATCCTCAACCACCTGAATGTTTTGATGGCAGAGCCAGAGCTTGGTTTCAATATTTACAGAATAGACAAACCGTCCCAAATCCTTAAATTTAGAGTTCAGTGGGCTTCACTCTCATAAGGACGGAGGAGTCACGCCACCATGAGGCCATAGTGCACCTGCAGATAACACCATATTCCTTGAATCTTATTCAGCAGTCCTATTAACCTTTATATACCCTGTCCCTTCTCCCAGGACACACTCTCACTCACACTCACACTCTCTCACTCACACTCACACACTCTCACTCACACTCGCACTCTCTTCAAGTCCTCGCAGTAATTACGGTACGTCAGACCTAGTATAGCCATATTGTTATTATCAAGATTGTCATTATTGTCTTTTAAAGTGTTATTATCGATATTTTGTAACTTTTGAATAAATAAAATATTTTTTTTACAATAACGAGTACGAACACCAAAATTCGGTTTTCATGTATTCTTGTATTTAGTTGTATGGTTTCCGAGACCTCGCCCAGCAGCCTCATAATACCATAACGTTATTAAGAATGACAAGGTACTATTGAAATGCCAAAATGTATGCGCCATCGGACCCTCTATCCTCCATTGCTTTTGATTTACGAAATTCAGAGGTAAAGGACTATTTGGTATGGCTCCTGGACCGAACTAAATCCGAGCATTATGTCCCACTCATTCATTCCCTAGAGCTTCATTCACAAAAGAGATAGAACTTATTAGTTGGGACTTAGCTCTGAATGGGGGGCTTCTGCCCAACTTAGCCGGTCCTCTTTGTACTTCTAGCGCTTGGCCACTTTATGTCCCGTTCCTTTAATCTTCGCAACTCATATCGAGTGTGTGATGTCCAGGAAGGAACGACTTCAAAAACTAATACTGATAGGGAAGGTCTAAACCGTTATAAAAAGGTTTATCAAAAATCGATACATTTATTACTTTCCGTTACTATATATGAAATATATAGTAAGGGAAAGTATTGCAAACCAAAAAAATTTTGAATTCTAATTTTCAACGGAAATATGTGTTTTAAGGTCTCCAGAGACCAATTGAACCTGTCCCGCAAAAAATTATGTGTGTGGTAAGTCTTGTTACAGCAGCTTTTTTAACCAAAATCAGAAGAGCCACTTTATCCCTTACCTTTTTTAACCTTATGATTTTCTTAAAAACGGCTATAATGATTTTCATTAGACTTTCTATACAATCCTAAGGAATTAAATATATTCTGATTTAAATAGTCTGTCAGATCTTAAATGCTGAATTTTGAAATTTCTTCCTCTAAAGTACCTTTTTAAAAAGCTATATTTTCTTCTTACAAGCATTGATAAAAAGCGGCAAAATTTAATAACCAACTAACGGAGAAAAGATGAAACATACAGACTGACAAACCTTTGATTTCTTACGACTGGCAGACTTATACTATAGACTTTAATATCCAATAATTCTTCCATAGTGATATAAAGCGGAAAAGACTCTTGTGATTAACGCCTTCATGCCATAGAAAAAATAAAATAAATAAATAAACTTCTCTGAACGTTTTTGAAAATGATTCTCAGCTCAAAAATCCACTTACTTAATTTAAAAGTTGATATTACTTTGAAAAATGTGTACACGGGGGGCAAATATTCTGAATATATATATTTTTTTTTTTTTTAATTTTTATTTTTAGAATTTTTTTTTTTACGAAATAACTATTTCTGTAAAAATGGACATTCCATACAAAACGACACAGTTGGACGGAGATTTAAAATCTTCCAGACAATATTTTTGAGCAAATTACCCTTCCTGAAATCTTTAAGATTTATCAAGGTAGACGCCTAGAGTAATTAGTTCAGCATACTTACCATAAATGCTATAAATGTCTACAGAAACATTTTTATGTTAGCCAGTTAGTTGAACACGTGTAGCAGATTACGTCATTAAAACCATCCAATCGTTACAGAGTGTTAATTATCCCTATTTCAGTTCCTAGAAGATGGTCCTGGAACCATTAAGCAGTGCAATATAGCTACCGAGTTTAATCAAAATCTCTCTATTCGCTAACATGTGCTAAACCACATCAAAGTTACTCTGTAGAGAAATTAGTAGATTCTGTTGAATCATATGTAATGGATATAGTATTCGTAGCATTGGGATATATATATTTAGAGAGGGAGAGAGAGATAGAGACAGGGAGCGATAGATAGATGGATGGATATAGCTATGTTAGAATTGTCTTGGAGTCTCGAGCTCGAAGTTCAGTCAATAAAAAACCATTTGCGTTTAGTTCATGTTTCGAAAATTAATTGTTCTCATATCCATGCCCTAACAGTGAAAAGAGGAAACAGAATATAAAAATTTGCATACAGTGCTGAATACTGTATTGTTTGATTCTTTTATAGTGATGATATTATTGTTTTAGAACAGGCATAAAAATGCAGTGAATTCACAATGGATCGATAGTTAGTAGCTGAATAGATATCTTAATTGGAATTTACATTTGTATTGCTCAGTCTGCTGGTGTTCCTCAAGGTAGTATCCTAGGACACATTTTTATACAGTCTATACAGCTGATATCCTATCCCATCCTAACACTTTCCTTTCTACCTATGCTGATGACACTTGTGTGTTATCACTCAACAACGATCCAACTATCACCTCCCAAACTCTTCAATCCCACATCAGAGACCTTGAGGTATGTTGTCTGGATTGGAGAATTGAAATCAATTCCAACAAATCCCACCAAATAACCTTTACCCTTCGTCGTAAACCTATGACATCCCGCCCTACAGTATCCTTTAATAATACTCCGCTTGTTCCAGTTGAGCATATCCGCTACCTAGGACTTCTACTTGACAAACATTTAACATGGAATCCGCACACAAGACTCAAATGACAAGAAACTGCCCGTCGCTTTGGCTTACTATGATACTATCATTCCTTCCATGGCAAACTCCACTCCCACTCTAACCCACTAGTTACAATCCTTGCTTCCTCTTATATTCCTGACAATCTGCAGAGGCGTCTGAAAAGAAGACGACCTCAAGACCTTCTTGTTTAGATTCAATATTCGAGTGCTGCCTATGAGAAGTTTCTCTTCATTTTCTTTAGTGTATTTTGTCATTAAGCAGCATATTTACTTTAATAACATTAAAACAGCATTTGTTTTAACGTTATAAATACATGTAAAAGAAATTATTCCTTATTTACTTACAATTTTAAACAGTGAAGTGTATTTTATAGAACTGTGCGTTTACTACAATTGTCAAAGCTGCTTATTAATATAGGAAGTTAGAGTCACAGAAGGTCTCGACAATATGTGTTCAAGTTAAGAAGAGAGTTTAAAGGAGATCTAGGTAGAAGCTCGATCAAAACGGTAGGATCAAAGTCATCCTGCCAGGTAGGGAACAAGCCCGCGCCTACCGCTTAGCAGAGGGGACTGGTTTAGGAAGGAATGACCCGAGAGATAATAGAAGCTCATCAGCAGCGGATTGGGCACCTTATAGGTGTGCAAGGCTGAAGCCAATCAACCCGTCCTATGAGGGAATGAAGAATAGCTAAGGAGAGAAGGTAATAGAAGAGAAAGTGAAAAAAATGTAACATTATTAAGAATACAAGACCGAAATATTCTGACCTAGAGAGATCTTACTTGGTAGAAGCAGAATAGAAATATGAATAGCTGAACTAATTCTTGGGGTACTTGTACCACAAATTTTATTATGATGGAGTTTTGCTGACCGTTGAGAATATTGATAGTAGCACTTATTTTAATTGTTTGCCAACGTTTCGGCCTACATTGCAGGCCTGCATGAGGGTGACTCGGAGACGGTGTCTAAAGAAGTGTTTAAGTTTATTATTTACAGTAAAATCTATATATAACATCCCATCGATCCACAGCTTTCGATAGATCATTCTTAATCTGATCCGCATTTCTATGGAACTCCATTCCTTCCAACTTCCGGTACTCCCAAACTCTTTCAGCATTTAAATCCCGCCTATTCAGCCATTTTCTGTCAATTCAATTCCCAAATAATCCCAATTAGATGCTAATTTCAAGGAAAATCAACAAATATGGCAGACAGATACGTTTATTTAACTTTCATTTTCATGGATACATTCAGCAGCAAATATTATTCGAAAAGATTATCTTTTCAAATATGTAAGATTAAATCATTTATATATATATATATATATATATATATATAACTTATGTGTTGTCCGAAAGATAAACTAAAAAAAAGGAATAAAGGGGCATAAACAACACGCTTGATGGCTATTCAAACACTGGCTTTATTGGTCTTTTAATCCTCTATATATACATTTCTAATGTTTACAAGAGGTGGTTTGGAATTAAGGCTGATATACTACCTTATCAGTCCTTAACTCCCCCCACCAGTTTACGAACAATCCTCGTAAACTACATCAACAATACAAAAAAACAAAAAAACAGCGAAATACAAATTGCATAAGAAGATACAAAAGCAAAAGAAACTAAGTTTACATAATAGAAATAAATACAAAAACCTCCTGAAACACAACACAAAGGAAAAAAATAAAATAAAATAAAATAAAAAATAACCACTGTGAATAAACTGAACAGAAACACTGGTAAAGAACAACACTGGCCAAATCTGAGGACACTCCAAGGCTAAGATGCGTCCACGGGCGGTAGTTTTAATTGTTCCAAATGAACCGTTCGCCGCTTCCGGGGCTCGCGCAAGCTCTCAATGGTTACCAAGTTATGCTCACGAATGACGACAACGCGGAATGGGCCTTCATAACGCCGGAGTTCTTTCCCCCTATTAGTCCCCACACGCCGGTATACCACTGTCCCAATTCGGACGGGCCCCATCAGATCCCGGACACCGAGATTATGACGCGCCACTCTGCGACACTTTTCCCGCTCAATCCGACCACGGACTGTGACCCATAACCTCTTAAGCGCAAGGCAATTGCTCACGACGGCACCATCACTAGCCCCCGCACCGCGGGAATCCCGCCGGCGGCCTTGCAAACCAAAAAGGACTTCGAAAGGGGTAAATTCCGTCACAGAGTGAACGGAGTGGTTATAGGCCACGACCGCTCGTTTCATAGCCACGTCCGGCTCCAATCCCTTTTCTAATTGAAATACCCGCAGGTGATCACTCAGGGTACTGTGGAGGCGCTCGATACCACCGCGACTTTTCGGATGACCCGGGGTGTTAAGGTGCCACGTGACACCCAAAAGCTTCATTTCCTCCCGGACACGAGCGTTATCGA
This sequence comes from Piezodorus guildinii, assembly GCA_023052935.1. NCBI lineage: Eukaryota > Metazoa > Arthropoda > Insecta > Hemiptera > Pentatomidae > Piezodorus > Piezodorus guildinii. Next base: position 78,663,474 of record CM041294.1, on the reverse strand, counting down.
ATTCGCGGCCACTGTCCGATGAGATCCGGTCGGGGACGCCATAAAACTGAAACCAGATCCAAAGGGCCCGTAAAACCGCCTCCGCTGTACGCTCCTGAACGGGATACGCCAACGCCACCTTGCTAAACAGATCCAAAATCGTCACCCATTTATAACCCTTCCAGGTAAAAGAATCGATTTGGAGATCGACGAGAGGCGCATCGGCAGTCGGGGTTTCCTCCTGTACCGCGCGGGGCGGATGGCGATCATATTTAGTGCGAAGACACACGTCACATTTCCCGATGGTTTCCTGGATAGTGCGCTTCATCCCCCGCCAATAATAACGTCGCCGCAATGCACGTAACGTTTCGGTCAGACCCCGGTGATTCGTTTTGCCCTGATGATATGCGAGCGTCACCTCCCGCTGCCGTTCCGCGTCACGGATAGTCTCAACCAACAGGGAACAACGGACAAACGACCGGTCAACTCCGATTCGCTCCGCCCGCCACAACCGTTGGATACGCTCCTATACCACGGCGTTGCCGACATACAAGTGGTGGGTCCTACCAGGTTTTGACGCGTCCGCCAACGCCCGACAGATCTGGTCCTCCCCAACGGTGGGCTGCGACCAGACAGTGACCACCGAACAACCCTCAAAACGCTGGAAATCGAGCTTAAGGAGTCCAGACGTCCTTGTCTTCCATATAATTTGGTGACGCTTGTCGTTCACAATCTCATCAAGCTCTTCCATATCCACAGGGCGTCCCTCAGAAGAGTGTTCGTCTCCCGATGTCAGGGCCCCACCCGAACCATCCGACGCGGTAGGCTGGAGATCCTCCCCAGGAGTCCACTCCCTCAGAAATTGGCGCACATCCCGAGAAGACTCGCCACGCTCCTCCACCGCATTCACCATAACCGCTCGCGAAAGCCAATCCGCGACAACATTGTCCTTTCCGGGTTTGTAAACAATGTCCATGTTGTACTGCCCAAGGAGCTCTTTCCAGCGCGTAACCCTTGCGGACGACTCTTTGAGCTTCCCCACCCATTGTAGAGGACGATGGTCGGTATGGACCCGGAACCGCCTCCCGAAGACGTACGGCCGGAAATGATCGACGGCCCAAACAATTCCCAGGAGTTCCCGCTCCAGGGCGCTATAACGGGACTCCGCATCCGTAAGGCGCCTACTGGCGTATGCAACCGGACGCTCTCCCCGTTCACTGTCCTGAGATAGCACGGCCCCGAGAGCGTATTCACTGGCATCCGTCGTGATAGTAAACGGCCGGTCGAAGTCAGGAAACGCCAGCACCGGATCCCGCTGTAAATGGTCAATGCACCTGCGGACCTTGTCCGCGATATCCGGGGTCATCACGATCTTACAACCTTTGCGGAGCAAATTATTAAGGGGCACAAGATATTCAGCCATTGCTGGTACAAACCGGCGATAATAATTTAAAGCACCCATCAACTGCCGTATCCCCTTAACCTCGGTTGGGATGGCCATACGCTGTAAGGCCGCCACTTTCTGAGCATCTGGCTTCACGCCCTCCGCGGAAATCGTATGGCCCAAAAAGCTAATTTCCCGACGACCCAGGGTGGACTTCTCAGGAGAAAGGCGGAGACCAAATTCCCGCATGCGATGAAACACAGCCCTGAGATGCCCAACGTGGTCCTGTTCCGTCCTACTAAAGACCAGGAGATCATCCATATAAACCTGGCACACGGATTCGTCCAGACCCCGAAGGAATTCATCCATCAACCGTTGGAATGTGATGGGAGCATTTTTTAAGCCAAAGGGCATCCGGGTAAATTCATAATGGCCCCTCTCGAAGGTAAACGCGGTCTTGTGACGGTCCCGGGGATGCATCCCGATCTGATGATATCCCGCCTTTAAATCCAATGTGCTAAAAATTCTCGCACCACCTAACCTGTCCAAAATATCATCGAATCGCGGTAGGGGGTATTTCTCATCGACGGTATTCTCGTTTAGCTTGCGGTAATCGATTACGACTCGATATTTTTCCTTCGTGTCTCCGGGTGCACTCTTCTTCTTGACGGCCCACAACGGACTATTATAGGGAGACGTACTGTCCACGATAATGCCCTGTCGACGTAAATCGTCCAGCTCCTCCCGGATATGTCTCCGAAGAGCCTGAGGGTACCGTCTTTCTTTCACGTAAACGACTCTATCCTGCTTCAGCGGAATTTCGTGCATTGTCTTCCCTGTAGTCCCCAGGACATCGCCTTCTTTAAAGAATATATCCCCGAATTCCTCGAGGATAGCCGCTTTCCAATCCTCGACCTGATTCAGAGCCCCGATTCGCGTTGAACCGTCCCCAACCAAGCGAATACACGCATATCGTCTCCCTCCGATTCTGATGTCCCATTGGCCATCCTTATTCCTGATCCGCGCTCCGATCATCCCTAATAGATCATTCCCTATGATCACGCTATACTCCCTTGGCATTCTACTTACGATGTGAACGGATAAATTGCCACCCTTCTCTCCCCAAGTACTTAAACTCATCTCGGATTCTCCCTCTACGCTGCAGGGCCCCCCTAGGGTAATTAGATGACATTTGCATACCTGCACCTGGAGTGCCCTCTCTCGGCCGTTCCATCTCTCTAGCGCCTCTCTGCATGCGATGGTGCTCGAGCTCCCGGTGTCCACCAGGCATGCGACTCCCTCTACGCTGATGATAGGCAGACCGCCGCTCTCTCCTCTCGCATGGTAGCTCACCAACGTGCGGTTGCCACTCTGCTGATACCCACCTCAGATTTCCTCGCGCGATGACTGAGCTGCCGCTTCCGGTCGCCTCCATACACTCCTCCTGCTCCTATGTCCACCTCCTCGAGCGGGAACGTCCGCCTCAGTCTCCGTTTCTGCGGACTCGGACCCTCCAGATGATTCGGTTGCTGATGTCATATGCCTCCTCTGGAACCTTCCTGGTCGTACTCTCTGAGCATTTACCTCCATGGGTTCCGGCTGGTTCACATCACGCCGCCGGTACATATAGGGGCAATTCCTTGCCATATGTCCTTCCACTCCGCACTCAAAGCACCTAGTGCGAGGACATTGAGCTACCAGATGCCCAAGCTTGCCACAACCATGGCACTTGCGGTCTTCCCGCCGCCCACTGCTTCTTGGCTTTGCTGGCCGTCTATCACCTTGCGGAGGCCTCTCTCTTCTATTCTCCCGAAAATCTCTTCTTTTCCAAGCAGGAGGGGTCCTGGGCTGATTGTACGAGACCCGTGTCCAACCGTGTTCCTCCGTCTCCATCCGAGATTCTTCCTCTCGGGCACTGGCGTCCATCATTTCTTGAGCGCATTCGATGAACGAGCGCTCCCTCTGAAACCCTTCTCTTTTCCCGGTTTCCTTCGCCAGCTGCACCTTTAGAATTATTGCCAAGAAATCCATTCTAAAGTGCACCTCCTCAACACTCGCGGTCTCTCTCATCTTCTCCGTTATTCGGTTGAACTTCGTAAGAAGTTCTCCCGCATACTGCCCATTAGACTGCCGCGGCTTCTTAGTTTCCCTTATCAGGTGGAACACATCTTCTTCAGGGGCCCATCTTCCCCCTCCGTAGGCCTTCTTTAGTCGCTCCTTCACGACGCTCCAGGGTGTCTCCTCATCTGCTTGAATATGGTTCAGAATGCTCCTCCTCACCCTGCAAACCACTGCAGCCCTTAAAGCTTCGGCATCCTCCCCGTCTAACAGGTTTTCGGACAACTTTGAATGGATTCTCACCATCAAGCGATCGCCTCCCTTTAGAAAGTGGTTGAGCTCACCGATCTCTCCAGTGAATCTATCAAGGTCGGATGTAGCCTTTCTCAACTCCTGAGCTGTCGCCGTTTGGATCTTCACCCACTCCAGCGTCGTTCTATGCGCCTGCGCCAGTGAAACTTCCGGTAGTGGCGGTAGCTCAACTGCCGCCGCTGCCGCCTGCTGTGGCGCAGCCGGTGGGACGTTAAGAACGGCTGGCCTCAAAACCACGTTTTCTGCCATGTTATCAGTTTTTACTGGCAAGAGATTAAATAATAAAAAATATAAAAAAAATAAACTCACGTACTCTGAGACGTAGGCAAGTACCAAAAATAAATTTAAAAAAATTACGTAGTCTGAACTTATCTAAAGGTCCCGGGTTTCGGCACCACTTATGTGTTGTCCGAAAGATAAACTAAAAAAAAGGAATAAAGGGGCATAAACAACACGCTTGATGGCTATTCAAACACTGGCTTTATTGGTCTTTTAATCCTCTATATATACATTTCTAATGTTTACAAGAGGTGGTTTGGAATTAAGGCTGATATACTACCTTATCAGTCCTTAACTTATATATATATATATATATATATATATATATATATATATATATATATATATATATATATATTTTTTTTTTTTTTTTTTTTTTTTATTGTTTTTACATGTTATTAGAAGTTGTCTTTTGAGTTATTTTATTTTTTCATTTTATTAATTTAATTCTGTTATCAATTATTTTACTCTAAGACTCTTGTCTTAAGACCATTGTTTATTTCCTGAATATTATTCTTAAGGGACTCGCCCCAGAAGAAATAAAGAATTATTATTATTATTAAAAGCTTATTATGGAGTTTATTCTTGCAAAGTTCATTATTGACAGTAAAAGCTGTGATAGAAGGGTCTTGGCCCAAGGCCAATATACCTCGTTATCATGAACAAAGATTTTTACCATGGTATTACTAAGTTACAAAATAACAATAATATTAAATAGTAAGTCTTCTTATATTCAGTCTCGACTTAAGTAGGCGCCTCTAACGCTTCCATAAACTAACTGCAATATATATATATATATATAAATAATAATAATAATAATAAATCTTTATTTATTATGGGATTAGTCCCTTTAGAATAACATAACAGGAAAATCAAAATAAGAACTTTAAGGTCTTAGAGTATACAAAAACAATACAAAGGAACAATAGAAATTACAAACAATGGATTAAAAAGCAGTCTTAAATAATAATATTGAAAATTAAACTAGATAATAAACATAATAAGAAATATGTACTTATATACAATTTTCATTAAAAAATCATTTCAATGTTTTTTGTTTTTTAACAATATACTAATAATATAATAAGTGCAAAACACCAGATAACATAAAATATAATAGGTATATAAACGTTTCTATCTGTTTTGTTATTAATTTTAATTGAAATTGGAAAACTAATTAGGATTCTTCGGAAATTGGAGTGACAGGAGATGATTGAACAGGCGAGATTTGAATGTCGGAAGAGTATTGGAGTCACGGATATAAGAAGGAATAGAGTTCCATAAGGATGAAGATCGAATTAGGAAAGATCTGTCGAAAGCTGCTGTTCGATGGGGCATCATATACATGACTGAAGGCCGTGAGCGAGTGTTTTAATTATATATATATTAAAATGAGTAAACGGGGAAATTGATATAATCTCGTGAATACACTATCAATGTTCTCTATAAATAGCAGTTCCCTTGACCATCCTCTTTTCAATCGCTCCTGATATTTATCAGAAATAAACGGGGATGAGCGGTTGCGGACAAATGGGTTTTTGTGGGCTGGTAGATTGGAATTAAAGGAAGTATTTCCGGCTAAGTTAGCAATAAATAGGATATATGGATTATTACATTGGTACCAAAAGAAAGAGCATTACGGATTTTACGATGGGTCTTGTTATTGATGATGTATTATGGATTAGTTTACTGAGAGGAGCTCCAAAACGTTTTTTTAGAATATTGGAAGTTTAAATTATTGGGTTGTAAAATAAGTTCCTCTCTGTGTTTATAAAATCATATTTAATTGGTCAATAAAGTTTACATATTCTAAAAAAGGATTAGTTAAGGTGCTTTCATGCATCAGTTTCACCCGAGATTCCTCATCTTTATGTTGTATTTTGTTTGCTTACAATGGTAGAGGAAAACAAATTCATTTACGTCATTTAATGATGTTTTTATTTCAGGAGAGGAAAATATGCTTCGCAGATGGTTAGCAAAATTTTACTATGTATAGTAATGATACCTTATGAGAAAGCACCGTCCGTAAATGGTTCGCTGGGTTCAGAACCGGAAATTTTAAGAAAGCGCTAGGGGGTCGTCCTTTAACTGTTGATGATGACCAAATTACCTGAAAGTAGAAATTATTTAATGGATCAAAGTGGGTCATGTATAATTGATGAAAATATTTGCAAGTATCTGAAGTTTTCATTGAGATCATCAGTAAAAAATGTTTCGAACTTACTTTTAAAAAAAAAATTTAATCTTTAAATAAATTATTTTACCAGCATCATCTCCAATCCCATGTGGATAGCTCTTTTGTCTAATCATGTATAATAAGTTTATTTCTTAGGTATTTTCTTTTTTGAACAAGACACCCTATTATTCCGCGGAATAGAGATTTAAGGCTCTAGTGAACCATCAAATTCTTCCCGTCTCCAATCAAAAATCCCTCGAAAAATCCTCAATCCTCACAAATAAACTGATCCATAAAGACCTTAAAGTTCCCCATTTTGCTGACTTGGCCCGAACCAGGTACCACTCCTTTCATGACCAACTACATTCCCACTCTAACCCACTAGTTTCAATCCTTGCTTCTTCTATAATCCCTGATCATCCTCCGACGCGTCTGGAAAGAAGATGGCCCTGAGACCTTCTAGTCAAGCATAATTTTTGGATAGCTGCCAATGGGTAGTATTGCTACATGTGAATCATGACAGTAGTATCTTGTATCACATTTACCAGATGTTTATCATTATGCAGTTGTAAATATCAAAAAATATATTTAAAAAAGGGTTATTACGAAACAGAGGGTATTTCCTTCATGGAAATTCAAATTTAAATAAAGTTGATAGATGAATGGCTTTATAAGGCACATAAAATATAAATCTGCTTATTATTATGTTATCATCAACGACTACATCCCAAAACCCAACTTATCCAATTTAATGTTTGCTTATTGCTGTTTTATTCCAAAATATTTATTGTTGATGATGATGATGTCGCTAACAAACAATTTAGTAGCGACCCACTTGCGCTTAAACGGATCGTCACTAACTCAGTTCTCAAGTAGTCGAAACCGATTACCGGACCAAACTTCGTCCCATCAATCCATTGTTAACATCAGAAACATTTCTCAATGCTAATACTACCCTATTTATTTATAATAAACGGCAGTTTCTGAAAATGACACTTTTTAAGAAGTTTAATGAGATTCAGTATGAGTGTCATTGGAATCTACTCAGAGGGTTCATAAATGCAAAAGTTATTTTTATCGATAATTGAGACAATGGTTTCCAAACTTCTGTATCCATTTTATAAAATTTTATGGGAACCGCCAAAATCATCCATTACTTTATTATGGGACTAATTTACTTGATTCTTTTTGTATAAAAATCTAGATTTTTTTAAGCTTTCTGAGTACTTCGTTAGATCATTAATTCAATGTGGGAGTCATCTGTAGTGTAGTGTTTAGCATAACAGCCTTTTATGTCCAAGTAAGGTAAACGATCCTTCGGAGGCATCTTAAAATGGAGGTCCCTAGTATGTGTGATGGATACTCTTTAAAGATCCCTATCCTAATTAAATATAGGTAGCCAACATTTAGGACTTCCACTGTAGAATCGTTTGATTAGTCAGTTGCATAAAGCGGCGTTATGTAATTTATGTTGTTTTCTCAACAAAATGTGTTGCTTTCGGTAACTCTTTAGTGTCTTTGAATTGTTTTCTTACTATATTAACAATTTTTGTTTTTATGTAATTGAATATTATCTTCGTGAAATTGTACATTTGCTAAGTAACTTTTATAAAAGCACGGTAATTTTCTAAAAAATAATGTCTTCCATAAAACTAAACGATTAAAATATCAAATTTAAAAATTAATTGGAAAATATCATTTTTGTAAAGTAATGTACGATAGTTTGGGAAATCAACGTCGTGGCTTCTACAGCTTCTATTCCATGCGTCTATTTTTCAACACTACTGTACATTAGAATTTATAAATATATCATTTTAAAATTTTGGAAATACGAGCTGTCATTATTAAAATTACTGGTATCATCTACTATTATGTCATTGAAGCTTCACTTGTCTTGTTCTCGTATTCTATATATGTATATTTCAAATACCGCCACTCGTAAGACGTATTAGATCTTAAGACCTTCAGGAAAGAATGTCCTAAATGATACTGAGTTGGCCGAAAACCAAGAATCGTATTATGATTATATATATATATATATATATATATATATATATATATATATATATATTGTATATAGTGAGGACGAGATCAAGCTCAGCTTCCAGATTTTTATTCCAATTATAGATCCACTTTAAATAGGCTGGGTGTACCCCAGGGAGCATCTCTCCATGACTAAAATAACATAATAAATAATTATTATATCACAGCCAGGATTCAAACTCGAAACCCGGAGAACAATAGAGCCCAGTGCTCTATCATATCAACTGGGCCAAGCTTTTTCCTCCACTATCAATTATCCTAAACATTTTCATGTGAATTAATATGAATGTGCTTGAATGAACCGTAGAAGATGCGCACGCATTTCAAACGAAACCTGGAAATTGGGTAATATTAAGATCCCGGAAGATGCCATTGAGGATATAATAAGGAGTGCTAAGGGCCTTAGGCTGGATTTAGGATTATAGGGGTCCCTGGATGGAGGAACCTCACTGTTCAATATAATCTCTATTAGTATTTCCATCATAGCATTCATTAGAGGCATTCAAATCAGAAATTTATTCCATGTATTATTTATAAATTGTTTTATTCAGCGAAAATTGTTGAGGAATTTTAACGCTCTGCTGCTCAAGACTTGATTGAAATTCTTATTCATTAAATTAGTGGTTCCCAACTAGTGCTCCGCTTTTTTTTCACCAAGTTCTCACAAAAATCACTAAAATTAAATCGCTCCCGTCATTTTCTTCCACTATCCACCCGTAAGCTCCTTGTATCCTCACTAATTTTCCCCCACTTTGACTACTGTGCTCGAGGACAGGCTAAAGCGAATTATGAATACATTTTTGAGATTTGTCCTTGGCACACCGAAGAGGTCTCATGTGACCCATTTATACAGTGAGTTAAAGTGGCTCCTTCCCTCAAACCGCAGACAATATTTCCTCGGATATATCATATATATATATATATATCCTTTATCGGATATATCCTTTACCAAACTATCAACTCCCAGCTACCTCTCTCTATCCACAAACTTCTGCAATTTAAATCATCAGTCCGCTCCCTCCAAACAAGATCGTACCATTCCGACCTTTATATTCCTGCCCACAGAACAACAAGTTTTGAACATTCCTTTCTTGTCCGCTCTACTACTCTCTGGAATTCCCTACCTACTCATATCCGCCATGCTTCTTTCCTACCATCATTCATCTCTCCGCCCCCTAAAGCTATTAACCCCTCTGAGGTCAAATTCCTTATAAAGAAACCAATACCTCGAAAAGCTCCTGGCTACGACCTCCTCAATTCTAAGATCCTTCGTCAACTGCCCCAAAAAGCAATTATATTCCTTACCTACCTCTATAATAGTATTCTCTGTACAACCCACTTTCCTTTGGTGTGGAAACACTCCATCATTCTCCTTTTTCCCAAACCTGGTAAACCTCCCAACGACACCTCATCCTATAGGCCTATTAGTCTCCTTCCGATCCTTTCAAAAATCTTTGAAAAAATCCTTCTCAAGCGTATCCTACAGTTAATTGAAATTCCTTTCCACCAGTTCGGATTCCGCTCACAGCACTCCACTGTACATCAAGGCCTACGAGTGGTTGACCATATATCCTTTGCCCTTGAAAACAAGCAATATTGCACTGGTGCCTTTCTGGACGTTGCTCAGGCATTCGACCGGGTCTGGCACGATGGCTTGCTTTTCAAACTAAAAACCCATTTACCCCAATCCTTATATCTAATCCTACAATCCTACCTTTCAAACCGTTCCTTCAGAGTCCGCTCTGGTTCAGAATTTTCCAATAGTTACCTGATCGAGGCTGGTGTACCTCAAGGCAGTGTCCTAGGTCCTGTCCTCTATCTCCTATTTACAGCTGACATACCTACAGATCCTGATACCTTCTTAGCAACTTTTGCCGACGATACTGCCATTTTATCAACCCAATCAGATCCCGAAATTGCATCTTCCTATCTACAAAGACATCTATCCTTGATTGAATTTTGGTGCGCTAATTGGCGTATCAAAATTAATGAATCCAAATGTAAGCACATCACCTTTACCCTTCGCCGCAGATCCTGTCCACAAGTCAATTTTAACTCCATACCCCTTCCCTGCTCTGACACAGTCCGGTATCTGGGATTCTTACTAGACAAAAGACTAACGTGGAACCCACACACTCGACTTAAACGACAAGAACTCAACAGACGATACGGCCAACTATATAGACTACTAAACAGAACATCAAAACTTTCTATTGCTAATAAACTACTCATTTATAAGACGATTCTAAAACCGATATGGACCTACGGACTCGAACTGTGGGGGACAACTAAATTTTCGAACATCAGGCGTATCCAATCCTTTCAGTCCAAAGTCCTTAGAACAATAGTCAATGCTCCCTATTATGTTACAAACAAGACCTTACACAATGATCTGAATATCCCATTTGTCCTCGATCTAATCCCATCTAAATTCCTAAACTTCCACCAGAGGCTAACTCACCTTCCTAATCCTTTATCCCAATCCCTATCTAGCTCCAGCCATCCCTATAACCCTCCTCGTAGGTTGAAACGGCAGTGGCCAAGAGATCTCTTATAACTAAGCAATGCTGAGTGTTGGCAATGGCCAGCTTCTCCACTCATGCCTGAGAGTCTGTGGCTCTAGCGCCCTCTCTCAGTCTCCACTGGCTTATTAGACCGGTGACGCGACTGACTGAGAGGCGCTGGGATCTCCTAGCTTTGGGCCCCGACGCCCACTTGTGGGCGTGGGGGTTTAATTCGGAGTTCCCAAGGGCAGTATGTAAATATTGTATATATATGTATGAATGTGACCAAGATTATTATTATTTATTTCTTTTATTTTCTTTTTATCTTTATTTACGGTTATTTATTCTTCTTTATATTTTATTTATTTATATTTATTTTCTATTCATTAATTTTTTATTTCTTTATTTTTTGTACATAAGGAATGAATGAATTCTAATATCACTAATACTTATTGCCCAAGATTGTGGCAGATTGTATTATTTCTAAATAAATAAAATAAATAAAAAAAAAACCATCATTCAAGTCCCAGCTGTTCGAGTACCTATTGTCATCTCAAACAGACGCTCCACAAGCCTGATATTTCAAATCAAATATCTATTAAAAAAGAAAATTTATTATTTATTGTTCATGTTTCTGTATCGATCAATTATTATGAATCAGTTTCAATGTTAAGTTTTGTTCAACATATCAGAAGTTATCATTTATTTTACTCTTTTAGTTATTTTACTCTTTTGTTTTATTGTATCCTACTTTTCTTCTTAAAGCTTTGTAAATAAGAATTAATTATAATCCTTTGGTATTGTGGCCAGACACATTCTATATATTAATTGTACATATGATATTGTTCATCAGGGACCCAGTCCCAGAATAAAAATTATTTTTCTATTCTATTCTATTCTAAAATGCCAGAAATACTACTTTATACCTTGAATGTTACACCTTCTATAATATTTTTTTAAAACAACGAAGGAGCATCCTAGAACCCATTCTTTACACAATTTATACAGCTGATATCCCGTCCCATCTTCACACCTTTCTTTCTACCTATGCTGATGACACTTGTGTGTTATCAGTAAATAATGATATAAATAATGTTTCCCTAACTCTTCAATCCCACATCAGAGACGTTGAGCAATGGTGTCAGGATTGGAGAATCAAAATAAACTCCAATAAATCCCATCAAATGATCTTTACCCTTCGTCTTAAACCTTCCTGCCCTACAGTCTCCTTTAATAACTCTCCTCTAGTCCGATATCTAGGACTCCATCTTGACAAACGATTTACTTGGAATCTTCATACAAGACTAAAACGACAGGAAACTGCTAGACATTTTCGGTTACTTCAACACTTACCAGACAAACGTTCTAATCTCCCACTAAACTACAAACGGCTCATTTACATAGCTGTTATAATGCCAATTGAATTGAGCATTTTCTAATCCTTACAATCTATAAAATCATCAAATTCCTCTCGAATTCCATCCTTACAATCAAGACCTTAATGTTTTGTATGTTACTGATTTGGCCTGAACCAGATACCTCTCCTTCCACTACAAACTCCATTCTCACCCTAACCCATTAGTTTCAGTACCCGATGATCCCTCGAGGTGTCTGAAAAGAAGATGGCCTCGATACCTTTTAGCTCAGAATATTTTTAGAGTGCTACCGATGTATAGCTTCTCTGCATGTCTTGTTCATGACTCTTTACTTTTAGCTTATTTAGTGGTTGTGTTGTATAAAATTGTTGCAAATATCAATAAATAATTTTTAAAAACAGCCAAACGAATTGAGGTAAACTTATAATACAAAAATGTAGGCTACTTCCATAATATATTACTACCGAAGTCTTAAAACCGGGTTTGTACAGTTTTCTGTACTAATTCACTGATTGCCCATCCCATACAGGTGTTAATAAAAAAATGAAAAAAAAGAGGAAAATAAAAATTAAGAATCTGTGGATTCATATTTTATATGTTAAAATTATAAACTACCATTCATTGGGATCACTTGTTGTGGGTGGTTAGCATGACAGCCTCTATGCCATAGGTCACGGGTTCAAACCGAATGGACGTTAAATGGTGGTCCCGAGCCTGTGAAATGTCAGGACTCGTTAAAGATCCCTATCCTAATAAAACCTGGATAGGCAAAATTTAGGACTCCCACTGTAGCATCGTCCGATTAGCCATAGTAGCATAAAGTGACGTTAAATGAATAAACAACAACTACCATTCATTTGTATTTATTAAAATATACTCTATAAATCATTCTAAATCTTGTGCTCCAGGTTGATACGATGAATGCTCTTAGGAGCCGATCATTAAGTTTGTTCCAATATCATCCGACTAGTATCAAAGTGTATAGGAATGAGGTGCCTCATGCTTGGTAGGTTTTAGGTGGACAAAGATTCGCGTTGGAACAAACCTATGGAAACTTGTGATGATTTTAGGGCAAAAGGCGTTGAAGAGCAAGTTTACTTACCACTCCTCATTGTCTTCGGAAGCGAGGAGGCTTTCAAGTCGAACCATTTGCCTCCATCTTCTCGTTCAAGGTCGTTCATTAATTCCTTAATGACTTTGCCTCGCATTGAACTTACGGCGAAGTGAAGACTCTTCAGTGAATACTCCGTACCAATCTAATGCCACACTCCCACATCCATAGCTCACATAGAAGCTCTTCTTTAGAGTTTCTCGGTTTGACCTTCTCCATTTTCCTCATCTGATGATGATGATGAATAACTAAAAATAAATAACAAATGTAATGTAAATTCACTAATTTTTACTATTCGGGGGATGGGCTATATTTGAAAATATATTAAATACTATTATAATTTCTATTTGACAATGTTATTTGAATTGGTGGTAATATACAGATTTAGAATGTTTACATGGAATCATATAAAAGTTAAAAAAAAATTAAATTGAAATTTACAATTATATTTATATTGATAGTTCTGCGCATGCGCATGAGTATAGCGGTCATCTTTCAAATCGGCTCTTGGATTTCTTGCTTTTTCAGTTGGATATCACTTCAGAAAAGTCTTGAAAACATCACCAGGCTTCAGGATAACAACAACAGTGAATATTGGAGCAAACAACGGTAAGTTGGGTTACAATTTACACTGTAAAGTGAATGCTGAGTCACCTCTTCATATCAGCTGATTGCCAATAGCTAGGCAAGGCTGGTCTTGCTTAACTTTTCTTAAGTTATTTTTTTTTTCCCCACATCTGGTTATTATTTAATTATTTTCCTTACATGAAATGCGATATTATCATCAAGTAATGTCCTCCAAAGCTTCAACTAAAAGATCTAGATCTAGTGGTTCAATCCCGTCTCCTACGAAACAAAGACCTCGCCGTGATACTAATAAAAGATTACAAGCAACCCCTTCAGGTACTAATTCAGAATCTGAACCACAACCTGGCACATCGTCACAAGGGATGACTGACGAATCGCCGTTTTTCACCCCAAATCCTTTTCAGATTTTGCATAATGAAAAAGAAAACATGGAATCTACTCCTATACCCAGTGAACCACGGCCTCCTCCCATATTTGTCAAAAATATTAGAAATTTCCAGTTGTTGTGTGCGCAATTGAACAAAATTACCGAATCTACCAGCTACTACTGTATGAGTAGAATCAATGATACCAAAATATCTCCTACTACTGCCGAGACATATAGAAAAATAGTGAAATATTTAACTGAAACCAAAGCAGATTTCCATACCTATCAGCTACGCCAAGAGAGAGCTTTAAGGGTTGTAATCAGAAACCTACACCCCTCGACACCAGTTGAAGCAATTAAAGAAGAACTAACGGAGATGGGCTATAAAGTGCGGCAAGTCACTAATGTCCTAAAGGATAAAATTTCTCTACCTCTCTTTTTTGTGGATTTGGAACCAGCAGAAGGAGTTGAAAAAATCTATGACCTCAATAGATTGTACTATACCAGCGTAAGAGTTGAAAAACCTTACATAAAGAAGGAGATAGTTCAGTGCCATAACTGTCAAGCATATGGTCATACTAAAAGTTATTGTCATCACATACCTCGATGCGTGAAATGCGGTGAACAGCACAAGTCTGTGGAGTGTACAAAACCAAAATCAACACCAGCTGTATGTGCTCATTGCCTCAAGGACCACCCAGCCAACTATAAAGGATGCCAAATCTATAAGGAACTGAGGACCAGGTTTCAAAAACCTCAAGTACTGGATGAAACAGCAAGACAAGTAAGAAACAGAAGAGAACCCTCAAAACTTATTGATGCCAATGTATCATTTGCCCACCTACTTGGAGGTGGGAATCAAAGTACTGAAGCCGTGGCCCTGCCGGAACTACAGAATGTACCTCAATCCATTCCACATATACCTCTTCCTCAAAATGTAACCAATCCTAAAAATCCTAATCAACCACAAATCTCTCATATCCCTCCTCCTTCAAATGCCACAGACCTTACCAGTTTGATGACATCCTTTATCTCCGAAATTAAATCCCTTGTTATGCCCCTAATATCACTCCTTACGAATCTCGTATCAAATCTCATTCCTGCCTTAAAAAAAACCATAAATGACTAAACCTAATTCCTTATCCATTCTCCTTTGGAATGCGAATGGTGTTAGAACTCACGATGACGAACTTACAGCCGTACTGCAAGACAAAAACATTGATGTTGCACTCATTACTGAAACTAGACTAACCACTAAACAGTACTTCAAAATACCAGAATACATAACATACCGGACAGACCATCCAGACGGCAAAGCCCATGCCGGTACTGCTGTCATTGTCCGCCGATCCGTCACCCATCACTTACACCCACTTCCGCCCACGATTACCTACAAGCAACTTCCATTGTACTCAAAACCTTTTCCTTTCCGCTTATCATCGCATCAGCATACTGCCCTCCTAAACATCCTATTTCCTCTGCCCAATTTGGATCCTTCCTCAACTCTTTGGGAAATCACTTCATTTTGGGTGCCGACTTAAACGCTAAGAATCAACAGTGGGGTTCTAGAACCACCAATTCTCGTGGACGGACGTTGCAGTCTGCACTCAACTCCCGACGCTTTCATCTCCTACCTCCCGATTCTCCTACCTACTGGCCGACAGATCCTAACCGTAATCCTGACATCCTCGACTTCTTCATCCACTGCGGATTAGGCTCCCTGAACTATTCCGTAACTCGCCTTGATGAACTATCCTCTGATCATAGTCCATTAATCCTAAATGTATCCATAACTCCTATCCGAAACCTTTCCCACCGTCATTCATTAGAGGCCCTGTCAACTGGAACCTCTTCCGCGAAATCCTTACCAATGATATTGACCTCAGAGTACCTCTCAAAACCCAAACTGACCTAGATGATGCCGTATTTTCCTTTACAACCACAATTCAACAAGCTGCCTGGACTGCCTCCTCTCCCAAACAATCCCAAAGAATTCCTAACAAAAGCCATTTACCACAACACCTGAAGGACCTCATCAACACCAAACGCCGAGCCAGATCATTATGGCAACGCACCCGCCACCCAGAAGATCGCCGCTCTTACAACTTTCTTTGTAGAAAATTAAAGCGGGAGTTGGCGATATTCCGTTCCCAATCCTACAATTCCTACCTCTCCTCTCTCTCGACTCGTGACAATTCCCTATGGAATATCACGAAGAGAATTCTAAAATCCCACACCATTTCCCACCCTCTTCGGCGCTGTGATAGTTCCTGGGCTGCTTCCGACAAGGATAAAGCCGAGGAATTCGCGCAGCACCTTTCCAAAGTTTTTACTCCTCATCCTGAGCTCAATGCAACCCATACTGCAACAGTTGAAGAGTTCCTTATGTCACCAATACCACTATCCTTACCACCTAAAGCAGTTAATCCATCTGAGGTTAAATATCTTCTTAAAAAGCTTCCTCTCCGTAAATCCCCAGGATACGACCTCCTTACTCCTCAGATCTTAAGACAACTTCCTCCCAAAGCCATTACATTTCTTGCATATCTCTATAACTGTATCCTACGCACTACCTATTTCCCTCTCATATGGAAACATTCAACTATCATCCTTTTCCTAAAACCAGGCAAACCTTCCCACAGCACTTCATCTTACAGACCAATTAGCCTGCTCCCGATCCTCTCCATAATCTTCGAAAAACTCCTATTAAAACGAATCCTAGCCAAATTTCACAATTTTCCTTCACATCAGTTTGGATTTCGTCCTCAACATTCCACGTTCACCAAGACTCCGAGTTGTAGACCACATTTCCTCCGCCCTTGAGTGCAAGGAGTATTGTTCGGGTGCCTTTCTGGACATAGTTCAAGCTTTTGACCGGGTGTGGCACCCGGGACTGCTCTTTAAGCTCAAAACCCATTTACCTCAATCCTTATACCTAATCCTCCGATCCTATTTATCAAACCGCTCCTTCCGAGTTCGCAGTGGTTCCGAATTTTCCAAACATTATACTGTTGAGGCCGGTGTTCCTCAAGGCAGCGTCTTAGGACCCGTCCTCTACATCCTCTACACCGCCGATATTCCTACCGATCCCGATACCTTTCTGGCAACATTTGCTGATGATACCGCCATTTTGTCATCCAATTCCGATCCTGAAGTAGCATCGCTAAATCTCCAAAAGCATCTTTCCCTTGTCGAAGACTGGTGCAATGCTTGGCGCATTAAGGTGAACGAAAGCAAATGCACTCACGTCACATTCACCCTTCGACGCAAATCCTGTCCAACGGTTAATTTCAATTCCATACCGCTTCCTTCCTCTGACACAGTCCGGTATCTCGGCTTTTTACTAGACAAAAGACTGACGTGGAACCCACATACAAGACTCAAAAGAAAAGAACTCAACCGCAGATTCGGCCAGTTATACAGACTACTAAACAGAAAATCTCATCTTACTGTTGACAACAAATTACTAATATACAAGACAGTACTGAAACCTATATGGACCTACGGACTTGAACTGTGGGGGACAGCTAAACTTTCTAACATCAAACGCATCCAATCCTTCCAATCCAAAGTCCTCCGAACAATAGTTAATGCTCCTTATTACGTTACCAACTGTACCCTACACCATGACCTTAATATTCCGTTTGTTTTAGACCTGGTACCATCCAAATTTTCCAAATTTCATCAGAACCTTAGTCATCATCCTAACCCTCTAGCGCAATCCCTTTCCAGCACCACCCATCTCTACAATCCTCCTCGAAGATTGAAACGGCAGTGGCCACGAGACCTATTGTAAACATTTAAATTGGAGTTCTGACAAAGGTCCGATCCTCCACTCATGTACGGTATGTTTGTGGCTACAGCGCTCTGATTCAGCCTCCACTGGCTCAGACCAGTGATGCGGCTGAGATAGAGGCGCTGGGATCTCTTGGATTCCGCTTTTTCCTCCACAAGTGGAGGGAAAAGCGCTTGCTGGGGTCCCTTAGCAATTGTATATATTGTATATAGTTATGATTGTGTGTAAGATGTTTATTTATTTGCCAACTTTTTATTTATCTCAATAATAGGTTTTTGTTTCGATTTGTTTTGTTTTTTATTTATTATTATTAATTTATTGTATATATATGAATTTATTTATGTTATATTTTATGTAATTTGACCATTATTATTATTTTCTGTATATATAGTATGAATGTGGTCTCTTATCAATATTATTATTGTTCATTTTGTAACAAATTGTAATATATCTCAATAAAGAAATTAAAAAAAAAAAAAAATTTATATTAAAGCATTCAGTAAATGAGAGGAAATATAGTAAACAATGGTTTTATATACTTGTAAAGAAACTGCAGCCCTACAGAAATTCCAAAAATTTACCGATTCTTGAGTTCAATAATATTTCTATTCAGTATTGTTTCTAAGCCAATACTAATTCAAGGAGGTGATCAGACCGAAAACACGTACAGCCGCCAGCTTCTCCCAATTATCAGGTACCCACTTTATAATAGGCTAGGTTTGATCCAGACTGGTCGTCACTCCATGGTTGAAATTAAAATATAATTAATTATTCTATCAGTGCATGGTTTCGAACAACCCGGATCGGTAGAACAATAATCCAGTGATGTATCTGCTAAACGACTTATTTTAATTTTGGTTTATCATTCTCAAAAATCAATCTTTGTAATCGACCAACTAAAAAAATAATGAAATCTTTTTTATTTGTTTTTTTCTTCTTTTTCTCCTATGGTAACCACAAATATTTAAATCTTGTATATATATATATATATATATATATATATATATATATATATATATATATATATATATATATATATATATATATTTATATTACAAATGACCCTCAAGACATGATAACAAATCCTATTTGGTCAGTTTATATATATATATATATATATATAATATATATATATATATATATATATATATATATATATATATATATATATATATATATATATATATATAAGAGAGAGAGAGAGAGAGAGAGAGAGAGTTGCTTTTTTTTTTTTTATGAGAGAGAAATAGTTCTATCGAATTTTAGAATTAGTAAACCACGATTAATTGTAAAACAGAAAACAACTCTCAAGCAGAGGATCCCAAATGTGTCTCACCGATTTTGATGGAATTTTTAAAGGTAATTTTTATATTAATAAATCTTAATTTTCAAACATTGTCAGTTATTTTTTAAAATAGAGAAAATATCTATAAAATTTGAGAATCAGTATAGAGGGATGAGCAAGGAAAAGAAAAGATAATTGACCTATTTTCTTTTTTTAGTGCTGTTAAATAGATACTTAAATTTTCTACAAAACAAAATACTATCATTGAATCAGAAAATAGCAGAAATAGCGTTTTGAAATTAAGAGTAGTGATCAATTTATTTATTTAGCCATTTTTCTGTGATTAATTTATTGCTTTTCATATTACTTTATTGCCTGTAAACAGCTATGTTCCCTATAATGTTTATTTGGAAAAAAACAAAACTATTGTGTAATAATTTGCTGTGTGGCTGCGCCATATTCTATTCAGGTGTAGAAAATATGGATAGGAAGGAAAAGTGGTAGTTCTACAAGAAGAAGCCAGATTTTTACCACAATTAGACAAACAAAAGTTTGTGAAGATTAAACAATTCTTCGTCAACACTTTGTGTAAAATCTAAAAAAAAAATAATTTATTTTATTTTTAATATGATTATTATTTCATTTGCTCTCTCTATTGTGTGTCTCTTTCCTCTCTCATTTACACCATTTTATTTTATTTTTCTATTTACTTATTGTTTTTTTTTTAATATTAATTTTGGTTCCGTAATCTAAATTTTTATTAAATTATGCCAAACATGTATTGACCATATATGAGTTGGTTTCAAATCTTGAAGTTCACTTGTGTAAATAAATAAAATAATTTGTGCCCCCCAAAAAAAAGGCAAGCTTTTCAGTTATAACCTTTGTCCATTCGACTTCGATCCAGACGGCTTAGATAAAATCCTTTTTCTTTGCCTGTACAGTGATTAGTTAAATGAGAGCAATTAAGAAACATAAAGACGCTACAAGCAGAGGTGAAGACGTTGCTCACGCCTAGACTTTTAGACGTGACACATTGAGTTGACCCTCACCTCATCAGCAGTCAGGCAATGTCTTCAATGCTCCCGGCGCTGACGTGTCTACCAGCGGAGGCTTTTAGGGTTCAGTGGCAGTTGGCTGGGATGTCTCCCGGGAATCTTGGGATAGTTTTCTAGTCTTCGTAATGTACTTCTCCTTGCAAACCACTATCTTGGGCTATAAATAGACTCTCAAACTTCAAACAGTAAGGTTTTATTCAGTCTGAAGTTATACTTCAATAAACAAATAGCTCCTTATATATATATTAGACGTCTCAGACGTTTTTCAAAAACGTTGAGGAGGAATAAAGGTTCCTGAAAAGGAAATTGGACAGTAGCAGGGCATTTTTGATCTTAATTATTGTTTTTTTCAAGTAACAAACGTTCGTTTATCTCAGAATTTGAAAACATATATTTGTATATGGATAACAAAGGTGTGTTTATGCGTGAATATTTATAAATCATTTTCAAACTTCTTATATTTCGAGTTTAAAAATTATTAGGTATTTATCTCAGCCGAACACTTTATATATATATATATCTATATATATATATATATATATATATATATATAAATATAATATATAATAGAGAGAGAGAGAGAGACATTATACATATACATATACATATACATATACATATACATTATACATAGAATTATATATATAATATATATATATATATATATATATATATATATATTAAGACATTATATAGAACAAACAATTATTGGTTTTGGGTAAAATAAAGTAAAAACGCAACTTGGCAAAAAAGAAAAAAAAAAAAGGAATTTCTCATTCTAGTAGTCAATATAAACAATTAAGATCGTGATCAAACTCTTTTCACACGCCTCAGAGGATTAACAGGAATGGAAGGGGAGGCTAGGATAGAAACTAGTGGGTTAGATTGTGAATTGAGTTTTTCACACAAGGATAAATACTTGGTTCGAGCTAAAACAGTAACATAGGGAACATCAAGGTCTTTGTGATTGAGTTTATTCGTGACAAAGTAAGGAGCGTTGAGGATTAAAAAAAAGAAAAAAAACAAAACAGTGGTATACAAAGAAAAGCCAAAGTTCTAGAAAGAAAACGTCCATATTAAATTTAAATACTATAGAAAATAAAAGTAATAAATTATATAAATTTAATAGATACTGAAGCTAAGTATCGTGGCATAAGTTATGATATTTAAGAGAAATCAAATACAAAATGAGAACAAGCCTGAGGTTTATTTTTTGCTGATAATGATAGTTGTACCACCGATAAACTTACTTAAGGTTTTTGGATTTATGGTCATTAAAAAAATATCAAAGAATTTTTCAACCTATCGGCTAATAAGAAGTATTTATTAACTATCCAATGGTTTTCTAACGCATATCTCATCGAAATAATTTCGAGCATTTCTTTTTCTCTTTGTGAGGACGAGGTTGGTGAAAGATATTTAAAAAAAAAAAAATTTAACATTTCTTTCTTATGAATAACTGTGTGACTGTGCAGAAAAAAAATCTTTAACCCAATGCACTTTGAAATCCATCCAACGGTTCCATCAAACTTCTGAAACTGAAATTTATATCAAAGGAATATTGCCGCTGTAACAGTTGTCCCCAATAACAGGTTTAGCTTGTAGTGCCCTTGTTGAAGCTCATGCAAACTAGCCAAGAGATATAGCATTTTGGGAGTGATTTTGATTTTTAGGATTAATATGAATTAACCAATTTAAAAAAAAATATATATATGCATTGCAAGGGCTATTTCAGACGGTATGGGATACCAAAAGAATCCCGAAAGATTGGGAGTACAGTGTGATTATCCCTATTCACAAAAAAGGAAGTCAAACGTTAATGTGCTATTTATAGACCAATTAGCCTCCTGTCCGTGGCATACAAAATGTACACGCACATTCTGGAGAAAGACTACGACGAATTGTGGAGAAACAACTGGAAGAGGAGCAAGCAGGTTTTCGCCCTGGCAGGCATACCCAGGATAATATCTCTATCATAAGAAATATATTAGAAAAATCATAGAATAGAGATAGAAGCACATATTTCGCATTCCTGGACCTTAAGGCTGCTTTCAACTCGGCCCCACGTCAAGAAATATGGAACGCCCTTGCAGCAAAAAATGTACCAATAAATCTTATGTCCGCCATAAAATCTGTATACACTGATTCTAAAGGAGTGGCACGGATTAATGGAACAGAATCTGCACCTTTTCCCATTGATAGAGGAGTAAAGCAGGGAGACAGTCTGAGCCCGCTTCTGTTTACGGTGTTATATAGTATGGATGAGATTAATAAAATTTGTAAAAGGCGAACTGCCCGAACAGTGCTTGGTAAGTGGAACATGAGGACGATACTGAGCCACTGTTATACGCTGCTGATATCGTCTTTATTTGCGATACGAAAGACAAACTACAGCAAGCTCTAATAGAATGACAGGAAGAACTTCAGCGAAAGGGAATGACCATAAATTTCTCCAAAAGCAAGATACAGGTCCTGTCCCGAGATGAGGAGGAGACAGTGGAGGTGATTTGTAACGGCGAGGCTCTCGAAGTAGCTGAAAACTTTCTCTACTTAGCCTGCAATATAAATAGACAAGGAAAAATAGATTACGAAATTGCAAACAGGATTGCTAAAGCAAATCAAATCTAATACAGTATATGCAATAGTATTGTTGGCCATCGAGATGTGGGGCTAGAGACGAAGCTCCACATTTACAAATCTGTATACCTCCCCACTCTTACCTACGGGAGCGAGAGCTGGGTAATGCTGGACAAACTAATACGCTGAAATGAGGTATTTACGTAGGGTCGCAGGAAAAACGAGAAGAGACCGCGTAAGAAATGAAAGAATTAGAGTGGAGCTGAAAAATCCTGCGCTGAAAACTATCCTCGGAAGCGGCAGCTAAAATGGTTCGGCCATGTTTGTCGAATGAATGAGGACCGCGAACCCAGAAATGTGTTGGAAGCTCGATCCACAGGAAAAAGGCCGCGCGGAAGGCCTAGGATTTTGTATGACGGGTATTTCCAGAGGATCGGAGGGAAAATATTGCAGGAACTTAAACAACTCTGCAGAAATTGTGAAGCTTGGCAACGTTGGATCGAGGCCCCTCCACGCCAGTAAAGGCACATAGGAGGAAGATAAAGAAGAAGAAAAAAAAATACATATATCTTCGAAAGTTTTCAAATCTTTTCAAGGCTGCTACAGACTACATCAATGGCTTCTAAAAAAATGATTGATGGTTTTATGTTCCATTGAAACCTGAAGAAGCTAGCAGCTTTTGATTCGAAACATTGGCACAGAAATTGAAGACATGGTTGAAGCCAATGAACGACTATGAAGGAAACTTACTAAAAAAAAATCTAATAATAGCTGAAAATATAATTAAATTATTTCCTAGAATGTGCTAATTAATACTTAACTTGATTTGATTAGCGCCTTCGCTGTGTTATATAATTTTTAATTGAAATTCTACTAAAATGGACGTCTTTTTAAATAGATAATTATAAATTCAGGTCTGTTGACGTTTTCTAATTAGACCCCGGACCCTTTATTCATCCTTCAAGGAAGAAGATAGAATATCAAATTACAGTTGGATTATTACTATGTCTTTTAAAGTTAACGTTAGAATGACATTTCTGCCCTGGGTCCAGATTTATAAAATTATAGACAGTTCATAGCGAAGATTTTGAAAGGGAAGCTATGATTGACAAACAATACTCTAAAGTAGGGTTCTTATCTAATTGATTTAATAAATTTAAAAATGTACGTAAAATTTCATGCTCATTCACACCTTAAATGGATGTCTCTTGAGTTCTAGAGTATCTCAAATCTTCCTTGGGTACACCATGTCTATTTGAAATGGGTACCCTAAAGTTAGGGGGAAAACCTGGTAAAAAATAATTTTAGTTGTTTTAAAGATTACAGATAATAGATATATATTTGACTTACATTTTTGTTTTACTTTTACTTACCTATATATGAAATATATATTAAATAAAAGTAAATTTCCGAATTCCAGTTTTCAACGGAAATATATGTTTTAGGGTCCCCTGAATCCAAACAACCAAGTCCCGAAAAAAGGTCTGTGTGTGTGTGGTAAGTCAAGCACGAAAACGAAAAGTCGTACAAAGCTGTACTTAATGATTTAAGACCACCCGAGATGTTACTGCAACTTTTTCACTATGATCGGCTATCCAAAAGTTCTACTTTATACCATGAATTTTGCTCCTTTTGACGATTTTCACCAAAACGCCTCTAACGATTTTGATAAAACCAGTCATATCGATGTAAGGTTTTATGGGCTTAAATATCATGTAGGTCTCATTCTGATTGAAATAGTCTAACAGGGCTTAAATACTGATATTTTAAATTTTCTTTGTCTAAAGGACCTTTAATTTTGTAGATTCTATAAAAATAACTATAAATTGTGACGAATTCCCTATTTTACACTTGAATTTTTTTCCAAATAATTTCGATTGAAGAGACTGAGTTATTTGGATGTTAGAGTTTTTGGCAGATCCATGGAAATCCAAATCGTGGAAGCACCGTTTTATGTAACCAACGAATTACTTCCCAAGGACTTGGACATACTCACAGTTTCAGGCACAGCCACAGAATATTATAAAAGATTTCATGACAGACTGACTTACAACATGAACCCATCGGCCCAAACACTTGAATCCTACACCAACCCGTACAACCCATCCCGATGACTTTTGAGGCGGTGGCCTAGAGATGCTTTGATTTAACCGACTTTCGGAAGTTGTCATATTTGCTTATAGCAATTTTTGTTTTTGCAGATGGCAAATAGTAATGGAGAACAAAACAATTGTAAATAAAAAAATATTTGAATTTTTAAATTTATCATCTCCCAAATAACCATTTCTACTCTGAAAAAAATAAAACATTTCATATAGAATGTAATGTTCAGCGTTCATATTAATCAGGAAAACCCATTACTAATTCACGACAGTATTATTTTAAAATTTAAATTTATGTATCTGTGAATGCCGCTATAATCAGACCTTTGATACAATATTCTGAAAATATATAGTTCCCGTAATGAAGTGTTTTTCTACCATCGCGTCATTATACCAAGGGATCTCTAGTTTTTATTCTCTTTTTTGCGACATCGTTTTCCGACCCTTGGAAAATTGGTTTGCCATTAAAGAAGGAAAAGTTTATCTACTGGTCGATATCTCGGAAGTCCCGATGGTACCAGGATATTTATTTATTCTTTTATTTAAACTATTGTGGGGGGATTCGCAGGCTATATAAAACTAGTAACAAAAAAACTCTGACCGTTAGACTAGAAGCAGTAAAGATCATCACTTCCTATTGCACCCAAGATCTTTCATAAGTTTTGGTACAGTTTTTTTTTGTTTTTTGTTTTATTAACAGATTTTATTAGTTTTTACAACTGTATATAAATACAATAGGACACAATGGATGAATTATTATAATAGGCATGAATAGACCCGTGAAGGCACTTCAAAGTTGAGTTTTAAGCAAGTCTCGAGGCCACCGGCGCCTCGGAGGATTATCGTGAGTAGAGGTATTTGAGAGGTTATTGACAAGAGTTTTTGGGTGGGCCTGTAGTTTGGAGTTAAAGGAGGAATATCTATCGCGGCCTAAGTCTGCAACCAGTGGGATATTTAGGTCTCTATGGATGAGTTTTTTTAGTTACAAAGTAAGAAGGATTTTTCTTAGGATTTTGGATTGCTAGGATTGGATGCAGGAGGAGTTTGATAATTTAGTGGACCCCTAAAGCTCAATGCCATAGGTCCAAATAGGTCGGATAATGGTTATGTAAATGAGTTTTTTGTAGTAAATTGGGAGTTTTGATCGTTGGTCTAGCAAGTGTTGTAGTAAGCGGTATCTGCGAACAGTTTCTTGTTTCGGTCTAGTGTGAGGATTCCAAGTAAGGCGCTTGTCTAAATGGAGTCCAAGGCAACGGTACAGTTTTTAAATTTTAAATTCCTATAACGAAGGGAAAATATCGTAATATAGAAAGTAAACATTTTAAAATTCAAGCCTTTAATATGTTCATTGTCTTTCTAAAATGAAAAAAATCTGGTGAGGGCAACACACGACTTTCACCAGACTTTTTTTTACCACCGTTTTTAGAATCAATTAAAGAATTTTCAAATACAGTTAGAGATAGAAATGAGTGAAGCCACTAAAGAATTAATTAAATGGAGTTTCTATAGAAACATGTGTTTTATTAAAAAATATATTATAATATTATCTAAAATAATCACTTAGTTTTATCGGCTTTTCATCACTCTCTACTAACTTTTAAAAGCTTGTGTATGAAATAATATTTGTTCTAAAATCTCTAGCTTTCCAACGCTATATCATACATGTATAGCATTTCCAAGTCAATTGTAACCTTTTCCAAGTCAAATGTAACTTTTTCCAAGTCAAATGTCACCTTTTCCAAGTCAAATGTAACCCTTTCCATTTCAAATGTCACCTTTTCCAAGTCAAATGTCACCTTTTCCATTTCAAATGTTACCTTTTCCAAATCAAATGTAACTTTTTCCAAGTCAAATGTCACCTTTTCCATTTCAAATGTTACCTTTTCCAAGTCAAATGTAACTTTTTCCAAGTCAAATGTCACCTTTTCCATTTCAAATGTTACCTTTTCCAAGTCAAATGTAACTTTTTCCAAGTCAAATGTAACCCTTTCCATTTCAAATGTCACCTTTTCCAAGTCAAATGTCACCTTTTCCATTTCAAATGTTACCTTTTCCAAGTCAAATGTAACTTTTTCCAAGTCAAATGTCACCTTTTCCATTTCAAATGTTACCTTTTCCAAGTCAAATGTAACTCTTTCCAAGTCAAATGTCACCTTTTTCATTTCAAATGTTACCTTTTCCAAGTCAAATGTAACTTTTTCCAAGTCAAATGTAACCCTTTCCATTTCAAATGTCACCTTTTCCAAGTCAAATGTCACCTTTT
The DNA here is from genome assembly GCA_023052935.1 of Piezodorus guildinii. Classification (NCBI taxonomy): domain Eukaryota; kingdom Metazoa; phylum Arthropoda; class Insecta; order Hemiptera; family Pentatomidae; genus Piezodorus; species Piezodorus guildinii. Next base: position 78,636,216 of record CM041294.1, on the reverse strand, counting down.
CCATTTCAAATGTTACCTTTTCCAAGTAAAATGTAACTTTTTCCAAGTCAAATGTCACCTTTTCCATTTCAAATGTTACCTTTTCCAAGTCAAATGTAACTTTTTCCAAGTCAAATGTCACCTTTTCCAAGTCAAATGTAACCCTTTCCATTTCAAATGTCACCTTTTCCAAGTCAAATGTCACCTTTTCCATTTCAAATGTTACCTTTTCCAAGTCAAATGTAACTTTTTCCAAGTCAAATGTCACCTTTTCCATTTCAAATGTTACCTTTTCCAAGTCAAATGTAACTTTTTCCAAGTCAAATGTCACCTTTTCCATTTCAAATGTTACCTTTTCCAAGTCAAATGTAACTTTTTCCAAGTCAAATGTAACCCTTTCCATTTCAAATGTCACCTTTTCCAAGTCAAATGTCACCTTTTCCATTTCAAATGTTACCTTTTCCAAGTCAAATGTAACTTTTTCCAAGTCAAATGTCACCTTTTCCATTTCAAATGTTACCTTTTCCAAGTCAAATGTAACTTTTTCCAAGTCAAATGTCACCTTTTCCATTTCAAATGTTACCTTTTCCAAGTCAAATGTAACTTTTTCCAAGTCAAATGTCACCTTTTCCAAGTCAAATGTAACCCTTTCCATTTCAAATGTCACCTTTTCCAAGTCAAATGTCACCTTTTCCATTTCAAATGTTACCTTTTCCAAGTCAAATGTCACCTTTTTCTTCACTTCTAGCCTTAAATATTCCGTTTTATTTATTTATTTATTGAAAAATAATTAGTTTAATTAACATTATGACTTTTTTAATAATTTTGGCATATAATAATTGATATTTTTTTTGGGTCTCTTAGATATTTGATATCAAGTTCTGTTTTTTACTAGCTAATATTTAAAAAAATTAATTATCGTCTATTTAGTTTTAAGATAGTTGTCGATTTTGATTTTTTAGAGAGGAGGGGTAGTTTTTTGGAATAATTAATGTGTTTTCGGGTAATATAATTAAATTTTTCGAGCTGTATTTTTTATCGCTCGCGTGCATTTTAACTCGCATTAAATTTTAATGTTTTTTATTGATATAGGGATTAATTAATGTGCTTTCGGGTGGTTATGATTACGTTTTTTGAGCTGTATCTTTTATCGGTCATGCGTATTTCAACTCATATTTACTTTTAATGTTTTTTATTGATATAGGGATTAATTATTTTGCTTTCGGGTGGTTATGATAAGGTTTTTCGAGCTGTATTTTTTTCGCTCGCGCTTATTTTAACTAAAATTTACTTTTATGTGTTTTATTGATATAGGGATTAATTAATGTGCTTTCGGGTGGTTATGATTACGTTTTTCGAGCTGTATTTTTTATCGCTCATGCGTATTTCAACTCGCATTTACGTTTAATGTTTTTATTGATATAGGGATTAATTATTTTGCTTTCGGGTGGTTATGATTACGTTTTTCGATCTGTATTTTTTATCGCTCATGCGTATTTCAACTCGCATTTACTTTTAATGTTTTTTATTGATATAGGGATTACTCAATGTTCTTTCGGGTGGTTATGATTACGTTTTTCGAGCTGTATTTTTTATCGCTCATGCGTATTTCAACTCGCATTTACTTTTAATGTTTTTTATTGATATTGGGATTAATTATTTTGCTTTCGGGTGGTTATGATTACGTTTTTCGAGCTGTTTTTTTTATCGCTCATGCGTATTTAAACTCGCATTTACTTTTAATGTTTTTTATTGATATTGGGATTGATTGTTTTGTTTTGGGTTCTCATTATAACGTTGCTGGAATATACATCGTTTAGGTTTTTTTTTTATTTTTTATTATTATTATTATTTTATAAAAGGATTAGTTATAGTTCCTTTTCTTGCGTCCTGAGTAATTTTTTTCAACTAAATCTTTTGTAAAGGATCCGCTTCCTAACTCGGTCTTACAATTATTTGATAATTTAATTGAGGAATCGTTTATTCTATTTTCGGGTGTTCTGATAACATTATTTGAACCAAATTTGTTACTCATTTTAAGTTACTCTTTCTATTTCATAAATATTCGATAGAGGGATCGTTAATAGTGTTTTCGGGAATACTAATAGAGTTTATGACATTTATTTATAGCTAGTGCACATTTAAACTTAAATGAAAAGTGATCTAGAAGAATGCGCAATCGCGATGTAACGTCCAAATCAAAAATGTAATCAGATCCAGCAAAAAAACAATAAATAATTTTTACATCATATTATAACATAATACCTACGGTTTGTAGAAATTCCCAAGCGCATAAAAGAATAAAGTTCAAAACACGTTATGAGAATCCCCTAAAAAAAAAACAAAGAAAGACCACTGCAAATGCAAGTTGAAATGAGAGCAAGCGACAATAAAAACAGCTTAAAAAACGTAATCACAAGACCCGAAAAGATAATTACAAACCTCTATAACAATAAAAGATATCAAAAGTAAATCCGAATTGAAATACGCATAAGCGATAAAAGATACAGCTCAAAAACGTAATCATAACCACCCAAAAGCACATTAATTATCTCTCTCTATATAAAAAACATTAAAAGTAAATTCGAGTTAAAATGCGCGGGAGCGATAAATAAATAAAACTAAAAAAACATAATTATAGGACCGAAAACACAATTTTCAACACCTATATCAATATGAAACATAAAAAGTAAATATTAGTTAAAATAAGCGAGAGCGATAAAAAATACAGCTCGAAAAACGTAATTATAGCCACCCGAAAGCAAAAAAATGAATTCCTATATCAATAAAAAATATTAAAAGTAAATGCGAGTTGAAATACGCATAAGCGATAAAAGATACAGCTCAAAAAACGTTATAATGAGAACCAAAAACAAAACAATCAATCCCAATATCAATAAAAAAATATCAAAAATAAAGGCGAGTTGAAATCCGCACGAGTGATAATAAAATAGCTTTTAAACATTTTCATAACCCCGCGAAAACACAGGGATAGAACTCTATAAAAATAAAAAGATTAAAAGTAAATAGAAGTTGAAATACGCATGAGCGATAAAACATACAGCTCGAAAAACGTAATCATAACCACCCGAAAGCAAAATAATTAATCCCTATATCTATAAAAAACATTAAAAGTAAATTTTAGTTAAAATAAGCGCGAGCGAAAAAAATACAGCTCGAAAAACCTTATCATAACCACCCGAAAGCAAAATAATTAATCCCTATATCAATAAAAAACATTAAAAGTAAAAAAGAGTTGAAATACGCATGACCGATAAAAGATACAGCTCAAAAAACGTAATCATAACCACCCGAAAGCACATTAATTAATCCCTATATCAATAAAAAACATTAAAATTTAATGCGAGTTAAAATGCACGCGAGCGATAAAAAATACAGCTCGAAAAATTTAATTATAATACCCGAAAACACATTAATTATTCCAAAAAACTACCCCTCCTCTCTAAAAAATCAAAATCAACAACTATCTTAAAACTAAATAGACGATAATTAATTTTTTTAAATATTAGCTAGTAAAAAACAGAACTTCATATCAAATATCTAAGAGACCCAAAAAAAATATCAATTATTATATGCCAAAATTATTAAAAAAGTCATAATGTTAATTAAACTAATTATTTTTCAATAAATAAATAAATAAAACGGAATATTTAAGGCTAGAAGTGAAGAAAAAGGTGACATTTGACTTGGAAAAGGTAACATTTGAAATGGAAAAGGTGACATTTGACTTGGAAAAGGTGACATTTGAAATGGAAAGGGTTACATTTGACTTGGAAAAGGTTACATTGACTTGAAAAAGTTACATTTGACTTGGAAAAGGTTACAATTGACTTGGAAATGCTATATATCACTGTTCTTATGTTCAAAAACCAAAAATTGCATAAAAAATATATTTTTTCAGTTTTCTCCTTTAGTTGGATATAGAATTCATTCAATTTATATATTTACCTCTTTTTCATCAGTGGTAACAAGATAATATAGTTATTTTTATAGAATCGACAAAATTAAAGATACTTTAGAGAAAGAAAATTTAAAATATCGCCATTTAAGCCCTGTGAAACCATTTTAATCCGAATGAAACCTAAATGATATTAAAGCCTATTGAATTTTCATCGATCATAGCGAGTTTAAACAAAATCGTCGGAACCGTTTTTTGAGAAAATCAAAAAAAAGGTGCAAAATGCATTGTATAAAGTAGCTCTTCTGGTAAGCCGACTTTGATAAAAAAGATTTTGTAACGTATCGGGCGTATAGTTGTCTTAATTATGAAATTTCAGTTCCATAGGACTTACTATTTCCGCCCGAGAGTTCATCACACACACACACACACACATACACACACACACACACACACACACACACACACTCACACACAGACCTTTAAAATTTTCACAATCGCAATACTTTCCCATACTATATAGTAAGTGAAAGTAAAAATACATTGTTCCATATATAAGGATATCTCATCCGAGATAATTCCAACAAAATAAAACTTTTAAGTAATTTAAATAAAGCACTAACTTCAAATATAATAATCTTACAAAAAAACATCAATATCCGAGTGTTGTTATGGTATTTCTCTCTTACTGGGAAAAACAGTAGATCATGGATTTTTTATAAAACATTTTCCTTAATTATTTATTTTTAATATTGATTAAATTATTTGTAATAATCTTTGTACATTTAGACATTGTTATTGTACATTGGTAATTTTTACATCCAAACTAATATCAATCTGCAGTGTAAACAATTTTTCAATACTTACAAAATGTATGGAAAGCGTGGCTTTTTTTATTCAATTCAACATAGCTACTAAACGGTAGATCCTAGAAAAAATATGACAAAAAATATTATTCGTTTGTTTCTTTGTTTATTTAACGTCACTTTATGCTACTGTGGCTAATCGGACGATGCTACAGTGGGAGTCCTAAATTTTGCCTATCCAGGTTTTATTAGGATAGGGATCTTTAACGAGTACCTGACATCGCACAGGCTTGGGAATTTCTTTTTATGTCCCCCCGAAGGCATAACTAAGGATTGTTTACTCCCATTAAAAATCCTGGAACCATCTACGAGTTTGAACCCATGACCTTCGGCATAGGCATAACGTTGGAAGTATGCTCAAATTTTTATTTAAGCAACATGAAGAAAGCTACAGAAAGTCAAAACCGTTAAATTTTTTAGGGTTAAAGAAGTACAGACTTCAGCCAAAAGACATATCTATGTCCATACAAAATAAAACGCTTAGGTTATAAAGGTCTTTGGTTCAGTTCAATTAGGAAATCTTACTGTTCCTATGAAACGGTCAGGCAAGAAAGTTATTTATGTAATATCGCATTTAGCTGCCAGGTTATTTCATTACTTTTTGAGTACCCATTTTATTTATATATATATATATATATATATATATGTGTGTGTGTGTGTGTGTGTGTGTGTGTATAAAATTAATAATAAACAGACAGGTCTCTCCTGTAACCTGCCTTGTTATTCTCGCCCGTGAGGAAGTCAAGTTTAAGGCTTGCGCAAGGGCGGTGGGTTCTCAACTATAAATATGTATTCAGCAATAAATTTCTTAGTGATGGATGTGAGTATTCCCCTTAGGCTCATTCATATTCCACACTTCTGTTTAGAATAATATCTTGCGTAAAAGGCTTCCCAAGTCGCTTTTAGTTTTAGTTAAAGCCAATGAAGTTATTGACTTAATAATGTACTTGAATCTATTTTTATCTTATTATTATTACTATTTTTTAGCCGTATTTCCCTGAAAAATAATAGCCTTTTCCAATGGATTAAAGGCTATGAGAGCGAGTGCATTATTATCCGTTTCATATATAATATAATAACTTTATCTTAGCATCTATCTCCCCCTCTCCTTAACCCCTGTTTCGAGAAGTCCCGTATAGCTTAAAGGCAGATAGGAGTGAACGAAAAAAAAAAAAAAAAAAAAATATATATATATATATATATATATATATATATATATATATATATATGTGTCTGTGTGTATGTATAAATGGTAAGTTGTTATAAATCTATAAACTAATATCGTTATTAATTATTTCGAATCTAATACTATTTCATGAAAACAAATGTTTCACTGTAAACTAAATGGGATTCCTTCAGGAACATAATTTAAATTGTAATCAAAAATATTAATTAGAAATATAAAATAGTAATAATCTGAATAAAATAGGAACCGTAATTATTTTTATAGTTTTTTAATGTATAGCATTCATGTTTTCTTTATCGAACAAGTTAATATAAAGTTGTTATATGCTTATAAACCTATGAAAATATGTTGTTAGTGAAGAGGGAGGTTATAATAGTTCAATTTAGCCATCTTTGTACAGTATCGTCATATTCCTTCATGCAGTAAGCAAAAGTTAAAAAATAATTTTACGTCGCATATCATATGTAACTTGCTAAAATAAATGGAATAATAGGGGTACTCACTACGTTTGCTAAGGCATGCTATTTGTGCTATTGTACTAAACCCATCAATTTTATACAGGAAAATAACTGTAGAAACTCGACGGGTTTAGCAAAATAACACAAATAGCATGCTATAGCAAACGTAGTGAGTACCCCTATTGTTATGAATCAGAAAACTGTATGAATCTATATAATGTATATAATTTATTTAAAATATAAAATAGTCTGAATATGATGAGAACCTTTGTTTTATATATATATATATATATATATATATATATATATATATATATATATATATATATATATGTATAATAAGCATTGCAATAAAGTTATTTTATTTTTTTCTGTGGCGCGACAGGCCGTGTAGACCCTGGGCCTCGCGGTGTAATCTCCTGGAAGGTTACAGTCACGTTTCGTGATGTATTTTCTAGTGTAGGGTCGTCACTCCCTACGCCTAATATTGTGAGTGGGCAATGAATAAATGAGTGGGCCATACCCGGGGGAGAGTCTATGAGTGAATCCCCATTTAATTACATTAGGGGTACTCACTACGTTTGCTATAGCATGCTATTTGTGTTATTTTGCTAAACCCGTCGAGTTTCTACAGTTATTTCCTGTATAAAATTGATGGGTTTAGCACAATAGCACAAATTGCATGCTATAGCAAATGTAGTGAGTACCCCTAATCTTATAAAAGCCCCGTTGGGACTGGGATTCGAACTCACAACTTTAACATGAGAGACTAGCGCGCTAGCCACTCAGCCACGGGCTCCCCTGAAGTTTTCTTTAGATAGGAAAATTAATTTTTTTATAATATATGCTTCACTTCATAAAAAGAACAAATTGACTAAACTTGTGTTTCTTATTTCTGCCGAAGATTCTTTTTCAACAGTAATTTATATTGAGTAATATTACAATCTGTCCCAATACGAACATCAATAATAGTGGTGAAAGATAACATCCATACAATATTTATAAAGCAATGAAATTATAATATATATATAATACGGAGATATCTACTGAGAACAAACGCCTAATTTTCTCGCCCATAGTTTAGTCTATCCTGGCATATGCTTCAGAAACATGTACAATGAACTCCCGTTTGTATTTGAGGGTGCATGCGGTGGGGATGGATTTCTGGAGAAGGTGTATACGGGTCACCAGGCTGGACGAAGTTAGGAATGAAGTTGTTCGCCAGAGGATGGGTGTGGGATGGATGTCATTTAATACATCCAGAAGGTATGGGCATGTTAAAAAAATGAATGAGGAATGTTGGCCCAATAGAATCCTGGATTGGGTTCCACCAGAAAGGATAGGGCGTGGACGACCCAGAAGCAGGTGGATTGAAGGAGTCCAAGAAGAAATGGCTGGCCGAGACCTTCAAGAAGATGATTGGTTGGACCGAAGCGCTTGGAGCACTGCACTGACTGATGGAGGCAACCCTTGATGGAACGCCTATAAAGTAAAGTAAAAGTATATATATATATAAAATACAATAATGAATCAATAAAATGTTTACAAAGTCTAGAAATCACTCATACATACATGTACATATATATACATACTATATATACGTCATACATACATCACATTGAGTGGAAAATCTAGCCCGTGCTAGAACTCCAATATATACATATTTACAAGAGGTCGCAGGGCCACTGCCGTTTCAACGTTCTAGGGGGATAGTAAGGATGTGTGGAGCTGGAAAGGGATTAAGCTAGACGATTGGGGTAATGGATAAAGTGCTGATGGGATTTGGAGAATGTTGATGGAATAAGATCTAAAGTAAATGGAATATTTAGGTGGTGGTGTAAGTTATGGTTGCTGGTATAATAATGAGCATTTGCTATTGTTTGGAGGACTTATGATTGAAAGGATTGAATGCGTTTGATGTTAGAAAGTTTAGCTGTCCCCCATAGTTCAAGTCCGTAGGTCCAGATATGCTTCAGTATTGTCTTGTAGATTATTAATTTGTTGTTAACTATAAGCTCATTTTTTCTGTTGAGTAGTCGGTATAACTGTCCGAATCGTCGGTTGAGTTCTTGTTTTAAGTCTTGTATGTGGGTTCCATGTTTATATTTTGTCTAATAGTAAGCCAAGATACCGGACTGTATCTGAGGGAGGAATTGACCGAATATTAACTATAATAATTTATAGTGGTTATAAAATAATCATATTTTCTTACTAAATGCACTTTTCGTTACGATTAACTAAAACCCCCAAAGCGATAGATAAACTCTAAATCGGCCAGACAGAATTTTTTCAAACATAAATGACACCTCATTTAAATTGCACCCATGCTTATATAATATATAAGTGAAAGTAAAAATTAGTCTTGTTTATGTGTTTCTCATTTTCATCGAGGTACTTGGCTTTGGCGAGACACTCAATCAGGGATTGGATCGTTACAAGCGCAGCCAGGTTAGTTGTTAGTATTGGGTTACTTACGATACCCGCAGCCGGTAATAAACGTCAATCCCGGACAAGGTATGGTCATGGGGCGGGCAATTCCTCAGGGAGAGTTACTGCCAGGGTCCGGACCCTATTGTTTATCGTTCGGGGTCCCGAGGGTGGGTCGGATGGTCCTAATAGCGCTGGCTAGAGCTACCTGTGGATTCAGCTCTGAGTAGTGATCGGTCCAATCAACTTGACCATTCTAAGTCAGTGCTTGTATCATAATTAACGGGTTTTTGAACGGCGAAGAATCGTCTGAATCGCTTTCTTTATTTTGGTTAATTATTTTCAATATCAACCCTTGTAATTGACCAAGGGATGAAAAATTAACCTCTTCCCCACCCTTCAAAATTCGAAGTCTAATATTCCAAGATACATAGACTAAGAATAAAAAAAACAGCAAATTAATACACATTGGTTTATCACTTCCAATTTACTAAATTAGGGTATAACTGTTATATAGCTGCTAATATTTTCGATGTTTCTTTATCTTCAATAATAACCGAGTATTGTTGGTATTACATCTGTGATAATTTGTGACTTGAATATATAGATAAAAAAAATTTCTGTTTGCGCTTTACTGATTCTAAAACTCTTTACATGTTTTTCTGTATCTTAGATAAAAAAAAAAAAAACTAAAAAAAAACTCAGTTATTTACGTATTTATGCGTAAAATGTCAATTTTTTCTTTTCTTTTTTTTCTCTTTCTTATTATTGTTCGCGTTTTTTGGGTTAAAAACACGAATACATTTTTTCTCCAACCTAAAATATAACGACGAGTAAGTTATTAAATAAAATCACTTCTGATTGGTCACCATTTAAAAAATAACCAGCTGATATCAACGTATAAATGTTAGGACCACTGTTGCATCTCATTTTATTTTTGTGACGAATTAAAAGAAAATTGGTCCAGTAGTTTTGGAGAAATGCCGCAGACGGCGGACAAACGAATTTTTTGTTATTCGTTTTTCGGGTTCTACGCGTCTTAAAACGTAAGCCTTCAAATTTTGTGTGGCTATTTTTTTTCACTGTTGCAAAGTTTTATTATTGAAAACAATAAACCAAACAGGAAAAAAATCCGTCTATTCTTTAGAAATGATGAAATTTTGTTCTTTCCAAAAATTCCTGAAACAATAAAAACTACTGATGGAAAAGTAATGGCTGCTTGAGTACCTGAATATTATTAGCAATATGAAAATCTAGTGTTCTGCGCGACAATGTGCGACACCCACTTTCTCATTTTGTGAGTTCCACTTCTTACTCTCCTGAAAAATTTTCTCTTCATTACACTTGGTATTACTTATTTTTCTGTAAGTGTACATCACATAGATATATTTGAGTTTTTCTGATGAAACCAAAGATAACAACAAAAAACTCAAAATTTTATTTTCCTCCTTAACCATCGAGAATCGGACTATGGATTAAATGAACGTTTTTATTCCTTTTGAGGACGTGTATCTGCTCTCACACTATGATAATCATAATGATGGAGTTTTTGTTGACCGTTGAGAAATTAGATGAGGAAGATGGTATTGGGTGCGGTCATAAAATAGAAACACACTTTTAAAACAAGTGCTATTTTAATTATGTGCTGACGTTTTGGCCTACATTGTGGGCCTTCATCTGGGCTAAAATAAACAAGATAACAACCTATGTAATTATAGACTTAATAATACTTTAGGTATAGAATAATAATATTGTGACAGTAATATAATATGGGAATATAAATAAAATTAAATGTAAAATGATAATAAGTTGACAGTTATAAAGTATGGAAATAAACAACATTAAGATGATAGTTATAAAGCATGGATGACAGTTATAAAAATAATTATTAAGATGATAGTTGTAGAGTATGGAAGTAAACTAAATTAAGATGATAGTATTGCAATAAGAAAAATTTCTTCAAATTCAAAATAGATGTAAAATCCATACATAATATAATGTAGCTCTTCTAGTTTCTTGATTTTGTAGAAAAAGTTCCTATTACATCAGAGGCATATAGACTTTAAAATATGAAATTTCAGGTTTATTCAAGTTATTGTTTCTGAACTAGAATCACCGTAATGTGAGGGATAGGAGGGAGGTGAGGGCGAGGGGAGGTCAGATGTAGCATATTGGCTAGCATAAAAGCCTTCTATATCCAAGGATCATCGTTCGAACCCGCATTTGGCTATAGAATTTTTTAATGGGAGTAATAAATCCTTAGTTGTGCCGAACTTCGGAGGGAACGTTAAGATGTGGTCCCGAGGCTGTGCGATGTCAGATACTTAAAGATTCCCATCCTAATTAAACCTGGATAGGCAAATTTTAGGACTCCCACTGTAGCATCGTATCATAGATTAGCCACAGCAGCATTAAGGAACGTTAAATAAATAAACAAACGATCGCAATACTTTTCCTATTATACATTTCATACACAAGAAATTGCAAGTAAAAATGTAATCAAAAGTTAGTTTTCCTGTTTCATTCTCTATGCATTACAATTTTAAGCCTGTAATGAGAGGCTTGTTCTATCGGTGGTTCCTCCTGACCCCAATTTCTTCTTCAGAGAGACTATCATGTTTTTCACCTCCCTTTTCGAGGTAGCTGGGTAGTAGCCCTTTCCCTTTGCAGTAGCCGGGGATTAAACATCATTAGCCTCCCGCCCTAACACTAACCACCACCCGCAGCTGGAGAGGCAGTTTGTATATTAAGAGGTGGGTATTGTGGCCTCAGGGTGCGCCCGTGTGACTGAATCAGCTGTACCTGCGGGCACACTAGTCTGTTTGGAGTCAGTGCTCTGTGAAGTGTTCTAGTGTTAGTACCCTTCGCTCTTTCTCCAGGTAGGTCAACTTCAGTATCTCTTGTAAAAATCCAACTGTTGTCAGGCCTAGTTGATGTAGGCAGAGATGGGCAAAATCGCATTCGGATATACGAATACGAATGCATTCGAGAAGATCGAGTTTTGAAAATACGAATACGAATGCAATCGTATTTCAAAAAAGAATACGAATGCATTGGTATTTCGAAAAAATATACGAATACGAATATACTCACAGATGTAGACAGGTATACGCCCGAATTTCACAGGTATGCAAAAATATGCAGGTCATATCCTACTGGTGTGGGCCGTATTCCACTGGTCTAAAAACGTATACGGGCCTGAACAAGTCAATTTGCAGGGGTGAATTCGAATACGGTCGTATAATATCTTATATTAAAAGACATAAAACTTAATATTAATGAATTTATTTTTAAATATGATTCAAATATTGTTGAAGTAACTTCTTTAAATACGAATATCTATTTATTTACATATATCATCAACTCTCATACAGTTCTCTTCTCTATAATGAAATAATATAACAAATATTTCTTTATTATTAATTAATTTGGTTATAAATTATATTAAAAAAGAAAACAAATATTATCCATTTGATATATTTTTCTTGAGCTTATAATCTTATATATTGAAAGTAAAGTTCAGTAAATATTTTAACTTTTCAAACCAACTATCTGAAAATAAACACTATGCATTCAAGAATAGGTAAAATGTTGAATTTTAAGCATTTACAGTGAAGTAATAATAAATTAATTCTTTATAATGAAGTGAAGTAAAGCGCTAATAAAAGTACTTATGTAACATTCAAAGCTGTAATAGAGAGTGATGATAACCGCAAAAAACTTTAGTTATTATCGTATATACTATATTATTATTAATTTAATCTTATTAGTAATTTGATCTAAAATAAATGCTTTAATCGAAATTCAGTATAATTCTTTTTTCAATGTTAACTTTGTTTGAAGATAAGAAGTAATATAAAGCCGCCTTAGAACCTAGGCATCGGGAATTTTACCATGATACCTGCGACTTTGAGCCTATTTAAAGAGGTGTGACAAAATTATTAGGAAATATTGCAAGACTCGAAAGCTGACGGAAGTCCCTAAATTAATTAAAAACACACTAAATAATTTTCACAATAGACTTGGAATACCCATTGCCGTAGAGGCATTTTTGGAAAATATTATTATACCAATTATTTTTACTATTATTAATTATTTTTTAAACTACTTCAATGTTTCAGAATATACTACATTCATTTTCATAGAAATTAGAAACAGGGTAAATGATATATTTTCCAAAAATGCCTCTACGGCAAAGGGTATTCCAAGTCCATTTCGATTTTTTTACACTATATTGTGAAAATTATTTAGTGTGTTTTTAATTAATTTAGGATTTCCGTCAGCTTTCAAGTCTTGCAATATTTCCTAATAATTTTGTCACACCTCTTTAAATAGGCTCAAAGTCGCAGGTATCATGGTAAAATTCCCGATGCCTAAGTTCTAAGGCGGCTTTATATTACTTCTTATCTTCAAACAAAGTTAACATTGAAAAAAGAATTATACTGAATTTCGATTAAAGCATTTATTTTAGATCAAATTACTAATAAGATTAAATTAATAATAATATAGTATATAATAACTAAAGTTTTTTGCGGTTATCATCACTCTCAATTACAGCTTTGAATGTTACATAAGTACTTTTATTAGCGCTTTACTTCACTTCATTATAAAGAATTAATTTATTATTACTTCACTGTAAATGCTTAAAATTCAACATTTTACCTGTTCTTGAATGCATAGTGTTTATTTTCAGATAGTTGGTTTGAAAAGTTAAAATATTTACTGAACTTTACTTTCAATATATAAGATTATAAGCTCAAGAAAAATATATCAAATGGATAATATTTGTTTTCTTTTTTAATATAATTTATAACCAAATTAATTAATAATAAAGAAATATTTGTTATATTATTTCATTATAGAGAAGAGAACTGTATGAGAGTTGATGATATATGTAAATAAATAGATATTCGTATTTAAAGAAGTTACTTCAACAATATTTGAATCATATTTAAAAATAAATTCATAAATATTAAGTTTTATGTCTTTTAATATACGACCGTATTCGAATTCACCCCTGCAAATTGACTTGTTCAGGCCCGTATACGTTTTTAGACCAGTGGAATACGGCTCACACCAGTAGAATATGACCTGCATATTTTTGCATACCTGTGAAATTCGGGCGTATACCTGTCTACATCTGTGAGTATATTCGTATTCGTATATTTTTTCGAAATACCAATGCATTCGTATTCTTTTTTGAAATACGATTGCATTCGTATTCGTATTTTCAAAACTTGATCTTCCCGAATGCATTCGTATTCGTATATCCGAATGCGATTTTGCCCATCTCTGGATGTAGGTTTGTTCCCAATTTTTAGAAACCCACCTTATACTGGTTAGATCAGTGGTTCCAAACAATAAAATTTCGTTGACCCCTTCATACAATCATTTCAATGTTAACCCTTTAGGTCCTAAATATTATAAATGTACTTAGATTTTGAGTGCACTATACTTATATCACGTATAAATACCTTTACTAAAGCTCTGTTTTATAGAAATGTCCTAAATTGGGAAATGGAAATAAATAAAAATAAAAAAAAAAAAGAGCAAGGCTCAAGAAATTTACTCTAATCCTCTAAACATGAAATGACTTCCACTATGATTTCGTCCTCTTATCCATAGTACTATAAAAATGACGTTAAATAAAAATAAACTAAAATTTAAAACTTATATAATTTAGGTATTTATTCAGATACTCATATTGTCAAATATTGTAATTTTCTTCCACGATACGTCTTTTCTTTAAACTCATTATTTTCGAAAATATCCAAGTTTAAGATTGCGATTGTTCACTAGCAATAACCTGTCAGTGATCAGAAGCAGTTATGTAACTTATAATGTTATAGAATGTTATGTCCGTGCACAGCTTGTGATTATATGAAAAAACCAAGGCTTTACAAATATTTTACGTTAGGTTCATTTAAAATTATTTAAAAATCCATCCAGATATTGTCTGAGAATCCCCAGGGGTTCGTGGACCATCAGTTTGGAACCACTGGGTTAGATAATTCTCAGGAGGCTCATAAAATAAAATAAATAATTATTCTGCTACAAAAGAACTCGAACCTGGGAACTTTAGGGAAGTATCCCAGTGCCCTAGCCATTGAGTTACTCCTCTACCGTTTATTTTATGATTAGTAATTCTAAACGGATGAATTAAGTAAATCTTTTGTAGCTAAACATTTTTTTAAAGATATTTTGTTCAATCTTTCCTTCTTCATCCTTTTCATGTGCTCATAGAACATCAGCCTTCTGATTCTTATCTCGATTTCCAGGTCTTTGATTTTTCTGTTGATCTCTTCGTTAGATCATCGTCAGTAACCTTCTTGTCCTCCTTTCTATTCTTAGCAGCTTTTCCAAGTTGGGTTGGAATGTGGTCTCCTTCTGATATAAAATCACAACGTTGTAATGCCTTAACTTTGCACTGGAGGAAAGGTCATAAATTGTGCCTGTTTGAAAGTATAAATTTTCTAATTTTGTGATTTTCTCTTTCTCAGTTTATAAACAATGCTTAATTTCTTAAAATGGTGTTTCTTTGCCTTTATCTTTATTAAGACTCTTTGATTTTGTCTTTATTAAGACGTTCGGGTTGATGCCTCGTCGAGGTTTCTTTTCTTCGTACTAAGTTGAGTTCATTAATGACTAAAAGTTCATTGAAGAATGTTGTCTTCTTGGAACCCTGGGCGTAGCAGGTCAAATAGATGTGACGTTTCAGGTCATTTAAGAGGGTTTGACCTGGGTAGAACCATTGTGAGACTTCTCAGGTAGTTTTCAACGATCTTTAAGTAATTAGTCATTCGAAAGAACTGGAATCTTCCTATTTGTATAGATTTTATTCGATTATACTGTATCGATTATACTCATGATTTTTGTGATCATGCGGAACTTCATTTAACTTTATATAAATAAGATATATATTATATTGGGTTGTAAAATAGGTTCCTAGCGTTTTTCGATATTTCAATTTAATCCTTTTTGTGTTTATAAAATCATGTTTACTTGGTCTATAATGATTAAATATTCTAAAAAAGGATTATTTAGGGTGCTTTTATGCATCAGTTCCTCATCTTTGAGTGGTGTTTTGCTTGCTCAAAATTGAAGAGAAAAAAAATTCATTTTCGTATATAATGATTTTTTTTATTTACGAAAAGGAAAATCATGAAATCATGTTTACTTGGTCAATAATGTTTAGATATTCTAAAAAAGGATTATTTAGGGTGCTTTTATGCATCAGTTTCAACAGAGATTCCTCATCTTTGAGTGGTGTTTTGCTTGCTCAAAATGGAAGAGAAAAAAAAATTCATTTTCGTATATAATGATTTTTTTTATTTCTGAAAAGGAAAATCATGAAATCATGTTTACTTGATCAATAATGTTTAAATATTCTAAAAAAGGATTATTTAGGGTGCTTTCATGCATCAGTTTCAAAAGAGATTCCTCATCTTTGAGTGGTATTTTGCTTGCTCAAAATGGAAGAGAAAAAAAAAATTCATTTTCGTATATAATGATTTTTTTTATTTCCGAAAAGGAAAATCCGCTGCTTAGAATGTTAACAGAATTTGCAGTGTGTATGACAATAATGCCTTTAGAGTACAACAATGCCACAGTCCATAATTGGTTTGCTTGGTTCAGAATTGTAAATTTTGTCTTGAAAGACGCTCGAGTTGTGCTTCTATTATTGCTGATGACAAAATAAAAAAAATACCTGAAAGAGGACAACAGGTGCTAATAGATCAAAATGGGTCGTATATAATTTATTAAAAATATTTAAGGTAGATTATTTTAGGTGAAGGTCAAAGTCTGAATGTGAAGTTGGAGGCTGATAATTATCTTCACGACTATTTTATTTAATTATGATGTATTAGGTTTCGGCTATAATGACATCCTCGGTTGCAAAGAACAATTTTTATCTAAGGTGAGTGGGTACTTACGTTTATTCAGACATGATGCTTCTAGGTGTAAATACCTTGATGAGTTCCTAACGTGTGCTCTTTCTTAAACTAGTTTTAAATCCTATAACTCATTTTGTAATTTAAAATTTTCTGTTTCAAAGTTGGAAATATTTTTTTTTTTGATCTTTGTAATGGGTGCCAGTAATTGGTTTATTATACTATCAGTAATTGGTGTGTGCATGCTAGTAATAGAAGAAAAAACATGCATCCGAATTTTAATCAGAAAAATGGATTAATTCACGATTTTGATATAATTCAATGATCAGAATTGGAGAGAATAGTTGTTAGTCTAATATAAATATTTTGAATGGCAAGGATCGGTCAATAAATATGTGAGATATTTTTCAAAAACCATAAATTTGTTCTTAAAGTGTCAGTAATCGGTGCAGTTACCCTAGTCATGATAGGTGCAAAAAATTAGGAGTCAGTCTGGTAAACAATATTTGAATTTTCCCGACGTTTCCATTCAAACATGAGAGCCATCATCAGGGGTTCAATTTTTGAGCCTGATGACTACTCACATGTTTTAGCCGAAAATTTAACAAAATTAAAATATAATTCAGCAGACTGACTGCTCATTATTTCTACCTATTATAAGTCGGACAGATGGTATATTTACATACCCACGAATGGGATATTCCACTGACTTCGAACGAATTATTATTATGACTTTACTATCGACAGAGTCCAATAACAATGTAAACATAAATGCAGTTACAATGCCTGAAAATTACGAACTTCGAGGGATTATATTTCGAACTGGTTATCATGAACCATAAATACTCAACTTCCCCTACGTGTTTAAACGTATATCGTAATATATGGGTCCATATCATCACAATGCAACTTACCATTCCTATGCTACATTTCAAGGAAATATATATTTCAGCCACTGAAACCCCAATTAATCTTGTAAACTAAACTCAAAACCCAAACGTTAAACATAAATAAAAAGGAGCACAAAGCAATCTGAAAGAATGGGGGTTAAGACAGAGCATTTGCCCTGAGAAGAATGGGAAGCCCTAAGAGATAAATGGGCCCAAGAAGCTCGGCCAACCCTGAAAAAGTGCTTTCCTTGTGGTACACCAAGGTCGGCTTTAGGGGAATCTGTTCAACAAGTAGTACCGGCATTTGTTCTTCTGATGGATTCCGAGGTAGTCGAAAAGTAGCCAATGGGCTCATGAAAAATGTATTGTAGGGAAATATATACATTTCTTATCCAATAATAATAGACATCATAGCCTGGAAAAAAGTATTATTGAGTAATGACATTATTAACACATTATTTTCAATAAATAAAAATATTTATTTTTTTCTTAAACATATTTTATTGTTTTTTTACAACTGTGTTATCAAATACAATAAGTAAAATAGATGATTTACAATAATAGGCATGAATAGACACGTGAAAAAGCAACCCAGTGGTAGAACTTCAAAGTTTATTTTACAAGCAGTTCTTGAGGCCACCTTTCAGGCGCCTCGTAGGTTGATCGGGAATATATGTAGTTGAGAGGTTACGGACAAACGGGTTTGAGTGGGCAGGTAGTTTGGTATTAAAGAAGGTGTAGAAATCGCGGCCTAAGTCTGCAACCAGTGGGATATTTAGTTCTCTATGGATCAGTTTATTAGTTACAAAGTAAGAAGGATTTTTCTTAGGATTTTGGATTTCAAGGATTGGATGCGGGAGGAGTTTGATAATTTAGTGGACCCCCATAGCTCAATGCCATAGGTCGGATAATGGTTATGTAAATGAGTCTTTTGTAGTAAATAGGGTATTTTGATCGTTTGTAGTGTAAGTGTTGTAGTAAGCGATATCTGCGGGCAGTTTTTTTGTCGTTTCAATCTAGTGTGAGGATTGCAAGTAAGGCGCATAAAAATATAATGGCTACAAAAAAAATAATTAAATTTAAAAAAAATGAACAGCTTAAAAACACATATAGAATGAAATAGAATAGAAAAATAAATTCTGAAACTGCATCCCTTGAGAATAACAGTTTGCTATGTATTGAGAATACTGAGGAGAGTATTTATTTATTTATTTCTCCCTACCTTGCCTCATGGCAATACGGGTGTCGGTAGCCAGTAGTGCTACCAGTAGTAATCTTGAATTTTTCATTTTTCTTTTATTCCTAGTTTTTCACTCTGGTCTCTCCTCGATGACCATATCTTCGGCTTCTGCATCTTCTCTCGGAGGTGGCCTTCCTCGATCTCGTCCTGTTCCACCTACGTTAAAAGCTGATGGGCCAAGTGAAGTTTTCCAAGCATGAATAAATGCTATAAAATGTCCATAATTCTGCTTGGACACCAGCTGAGGGAAATCGCTCTCCGTGAGGACCCAGAGCCCACATTCCCTGAGTAGTTTGACCCTTAGTGCTTCGAAGGCGTAGCAGTCCACAATTATGTGCTCAGCAGTCTCCGGTACTTCACAACTGGGGCACAGGGGATCTATTTCTTTCCCAAAACTGTGTAACTTATAATGAGTTATATAAACTCATTAAAGGCAATATTAATATTAATCAAGTAAATATTAATAAGCCTTCTTCGGCAAAAGTTCAAAAGGCGTTTCCTGCCCCCCTAGGTTTCCCCATTGGTCTTTCTACCTGTTATAATCCAGGAACTTTCTAGAACCTAGTATTGGCCGATAAGAGTTTTAACCGCCGACTTCGGGCACTTCACTCACATATCAGCCCCGCCTCCTTGGTCATGATCACCGATAGGAGATTCCAAAAGGTGGTATTTTGAAAGAAGAAAGAGAACCAGGAGAAAGCATTCGAGGAAGAAATCCGAGCTAGGTTCGTTGGGAGTCCGGTGCTGGCGGACGCCTGAGAAAAATTCCATCTTCGCCAGCTGACTAAAGTTTCCTAAGGTAACTTTTTGTAATATTGTTTGGCAAAGCTAACTGTAAGATGTCCCTCAGTATTCTCATTCATCGTTCTAGACATTATATAAATAGAGTTTAAGTTTAAAATCTATGTATTAGAGATGTTTAATAATAATTGCTGTAATTGAAATCTGTTTAATTCAATCTTACTCTGCATGCAACCTATTAATATTTGAAAACATGATATCTTTGGAAAAGTACTCCATTGGTTCCAAAAAGTATAGTCCTTAAAAATATTACCTAATCTAGTTTTGTGGACCGCATTGAGAGAGGCGGGCATCGATAGCACCTTAATAGAAGCTGTGAGACACCTATACCGAGATGATATCTACCGAGTGAAGATTGGAAAGCGGCTATCGGAGCCTTTCTCGGGAACTAAGGGTCTGAAGCAAGGATGCAGCATGGCGCCGACTCTCTTCAAGATTTACCTTCACATGTCTGTAAGGCTATGGTTTGACCAGTGTGGAGATGTAGGACCCTTTATCGACGATGAACAGCTGGTTTCCCTTTTCTTTGCTGATGACCAGGTTGTGTTTGCTCGGAGGAAGGTGTACCTGGAGATGATAATGTGCTCTCTAAGGGATTGCTACGAGTCCATGGGACTCAAAATAAACTTCGAAAAGACCGAATACATGGCTATAGGCGCTGAAAATGACGGTGATCTAAATGTTGACTCGGAGACATGTACAAAGGTAAATGTCTTTAAATATCTAGGATCGTACCTGGACTCCTCTGGGTCATCAAAACCTGATGTTAGAAAAAAAGCAGAGCAAGCTCGAGCTGCATCCGGTTCTGTGGAATAGGACGATTTTAAAGGAAAATAAACGAAGAATCTTCCACACCATCGTCGAGCCCATCTTAACGTATGCAGCCGAAACATGGACCATGTCATCCATGCTATATTCCAAGCTTCAAGCAGTGGAAATGGACTTTTGGCGAAGATGTATACGTGTTACAAGAAGGGACAGACTTTGGAATGATATTGTTCGGGAGAGAATGGAGGTTCGCCAGTCTGTTAACAGCAGAATTTGACAGCGAAGACTAATGTGGTATGGCCATGTAAGGCGAATGCCTACAGAGCGTTGGCCGAATCGAGTTTTGGACTGGCAACCGCCAGGAAGACGGAGACGAGGGCGACCCAGAGGTAGATGGATTGGTGGAGTTGAAGAAGAAATGGCAGGCCGAGGTCTTCAGGATGGAGATTGCCTGGACCGTGACCTCTGGTGCTCTGCCCTGATGTAAAAGGCAACCCACGTTGGAACGCCTATAAAAGTAAAAGTAAGTAGTTTTTGAAGATACCGCTGCTTTAGAAAATCAGCCGGTAAAATACATAGCAGTTATATACAATTAAAGTATATAACATGTCTAGCCAACAGTCAAAATATTTTTTTATTTTTTTTTAATATGAAAATAATTTTTATTTTGGGACATGTTGTCCCCTAAGAATAAATTACAATGAACATAAAATATCCAGTTTATCTGGCATTATTTATTGATTATTACATAAATTATATTAATACAGCAAATATTTGAAATTTTTATCTTTTCAAAGATGCAAGATTAAGTTATATATATATGTTTAAAGAGGAATAGTAATTTCCTTTATTTTAAAAAACTCTATACTTACATGTGTTTGTGTGTGTGTGTGTGTGTGTGTATATATATATATTTTTTTTTCTTTTCTTTATCTGATTATATATTTTTTTTTGTATATTATTTTTTGTTCTCATGTTAAGATACATTTATTTTTCTGGTTTGTACATTTTTATTATAATTTAGCTTTTACGTTATTTTATTTTAGTCTTAAGTCCATTTTTTTATTTCCTGTTATGTTATTCTGAAGGGACTTGTCCCAGAATAAATAAAGAATTATTATTATTATTATAACATTGGTCTTACTTGGTGATAAATACATATCTGACAACTATGAGATGTATAAAATTAAAATAGGTTGAACATAAAAATAAAACAGACAATAAGTTTATGAATTTAGTAGAGCCTAATTATGACTTGACTATATGACTTTACATGTGTGCGAAAGTTTGTTCTTTTAGGAGGAGGAGAAATAACTGGTGCTTGAATGTGGTTTAGGATGATGCTTTACGAAGGGGGATAGGTACTGAGCTCCATAGTATGGTAGCACGGATGATGAAGGACTTTTTATAGAATGCAGTTCTGTGAGAGGATATATATAAATCGCCAGGTGGAGATTTCATATTTAGGGTATGTACGGAAAAGCGAAGAGTGGGCAGGTCCAATATATAGGAAGGTTTTCTGGCTCACAAGGATTGGAATAAGAAGATACCTAGGAGTTTTCTTCGTGCATCAGGATAAAGACACCATTGATCAGAATTGCAATAAGAAATATGTGATCGTCTGCAGAGACCTTTAATAAATTTTATAAATATATTTATTAATCTCTTCAGCCCCATCTCATTTTTCTCTTCATATTCTCCATTTGCAACTGTCAGAAGCTATCTGGCATTAAGAAAACGGGCTATGTAAAATGTAAGCAGCAGGTATGATAGGTGGGGGAAGGAAAGTGCTCAGCAGCACTCTTTCCTTGTATTCAACAGAGGTCTCTCATCCACCTTTTTTTCCAGCCTTTTTCTAACAAGCATTTCAGTTATTGACATGTCTTTTATATGTCTATTGTCGTGTTGGTTCAATTCACTATGGAAACGAGAATAAATAGTTCGTATGTGTTGGTCAAAGGTGTCTGTTGGTTGTAACTCCGTATAAAGGGTTTTGTTGTTTACATGCCGAGGAGCTATTTATATATTTTTATAGAACAAACCTAAACGTTATTAAATCAACTCTTACTCCTAATGAAATATCGATTTTTTAGTATGTAAAATTAATATTTTTTTAACTATAATACATTTGACCACTTTCATGTTTTATTCAAATTCACTCTTGGAAATAATATATCACTAAAACCTTGCCTCTTCCCTTCCTCTCCGCGTTTTCAAATTTAAAATTTGAATTTGAATTTGAATTCAAATTCTGGATCTTCGCCAGTCCATTATTTTATTCAGTGGCCCTTATTTAACTAAACATATAACAGTTTCACATTATGAGCCATATAAATACTGTTTTCAAGTTCAACTATTTTCGAAATATCCAGGGTAGAGTCCTGGTCCAAGACGAATGTATTTCGATGACCCAGAATCATATTAAATACATACAGTTAATAGTGTAATTATTAAATGTAAAAAAAAGTGTATTTGATACGTTTAATGTATGTTTTAATATTTTTAACCTTAATAATAAATGGATAGGATCGTATTTTGAAAAAAAAAAAAAATAAATAAATAAATAAATGTGTCTCTCTCTCCTTTGATGCTGCAATTGAGACGTTTGATTTCCAAAAGGTACTATATCCATTCTAGGAAATTTTACAGGAAGCGCGAAAATCTCTCATTACAATATTATTAAACTAGCTAATTTGGGTCTTTTTGCCTTAAAATTTAGAATTATTTTTTTACTATAATAATAACATCATATTAAAGTTATGAAATGAATTTTTTTAGAATGATGTGGAACGAAAATAAATGCGTAATTTGTACTTTTAGAAAATGACCGCATTTCTAAATCGCGTTTTTTAAGGACTTGAGAATTCATTAGATAACATCAAATAGAATATTTGGATAAAACTAAATGATTAGAATACAAATATGTAAAAAAATCGATTTCGTAAAAAATGTCCTTTAGTACCTTTTGGAAATCAACGTCTCAATTGACGGAATTAACTCTAACAAATTCGGCCAAATAATCTTGACCCTTCTTCTCAAACCAATGGCATCCTTGCCTTTAGTATCCTTCAATAATATTCCACTTGTTCCAGTCAAACTTATTCAATACTCTTGACCATCTTCTTACTTGGAATCCTCATACAACACTGAAAAACAAGACATATCTGGCATTTTTCGGCTAATTCGACTCTTAATAGACCAAAACTATAATATTTAACCTATCTCAAGAAAAATTCTAGGACTATCAGAAGGCTAATCAGGAGTTACGAAGTTGAGGTTTAGGGATATTCTAAATCATTAAATTCTTCTTATATCCAATTCATACAATTTGAAATCCTTGGATAAAATCCTCATTACTCTGTTCTATTCTTGCTTTCTTTTAAATTCCTGATAATTCACCTATACGACCAAAAGAATATGGCAGTGAGACCTTCTGACTTGGAATATTTATTGGAGTACTGGTAATGTGTGGTGTATCACGTTAATTGTATTTCCCTCACATATATTTGTGTTTATTGAGAAATATGTAATTTATAAAAGATATTAAATATCCCGAACCAAAGTTAATTAGGTATTAATTAATAAGTTTGTTTAACGTTTGAAAGAATCGTCAATAATAAAAATAATAATTCTGCATAAATTAAAATGTGAGAAAAATGTTTTTAAAAATTATCTAATTTAGATTGATTAAGTAATTATGACGTGCCCATGTGCATGATGTTCAATAGAGCATTTTTCTCTCTCTCACTCCTACCTCACCTCTGACTGCTATTCTTTCTCGGACTCCAGGGTAAATGACGAATTAAAAACCCATCCGGCACCAAGATGCGAACTCGTAATTATTTGATTATAAGCTTTTGGTTCTCTGTTTCCTAGGCAACCCGAGTTATTAAAAACGCGCGCTAACCTACCCGGCCACCCACACGTTTATGTATTTCAATGGAGTTGATAATATCCCTACATGTATGTATATTTTTTTAAATTGATGGTCAAATTATATTGTAGTAGTTGACGTGTCATCAACTATCACGCCTATAACCCCTCAGGGACGCAATGGCATACTCTCTCTAAGATAGTTCTTCTTCTGCCCTAGATTCTGGTTCCGTCCGCTCAGTCCTCCAGCGCTCGTCTCGGGCATGTTTCTTTCTCCATCCTTTGGACATGCCCAAGCCATCTCACCGGAGAGGACCTTATTCCACCCATCATGGGCTTTGCATCCAGGGTTAGCCACGTGTTCCGATTTCATATCCAATCTCGTATTCTTTTTCTTGATATAGCACTTAAGAACCTTTTTTTGTGGACTTGAATCGTGCTTTCACTTGTTGAGGTTAAGGCCCGTGATTCCCTCCCATAGGTGAGAAAAGGTGTAGACAGATTTGTAGGTGGTCATTTTTATCTTGGTTGATATTTCTCTTTTCCTTAAAAAATTGCATTGGTTGCGTTGTAAACTTTTCTTGCATTGCATTTATTTCTTCACTTAATCTTCTATCCTTACTTATAATCTCACCGGGATATTTAAAAGGATCTACTTTTTCCACCGGAAGATTATTAATAGTCTAAAGAGTGTCTCATATTTAGAAATAGCTATACTTCTCCTTGTTGACATTTAACTTCATGCACCCTTTGTTAAAAAAATAAAATATAAAAGGGTTATTAGGATAGAAAATCATTATAAAAGGATTATTAGGAAAAAAAATTATAATTCATGATGGTTTATTATTACTTATAGCTAATCATTTGAGGAATAGATTATTAGATTATATTTTATCATATTATGATAATAATTAATTTGGGCTACATCCCAATGGTTTGAGACTTCGCCTGCTTCTTTTTAAACTTGGACTTTTTATCATATGATATCTATTTATAAAGAAGAACTCTGTTGATGTGACAAGTGAGTCGTGTCGAAATCCTTTTATATACAGACCATAAACATTGTTAGATATCTCCTTCAAGATCCTTATTTTCTCCTGCTCCTCCTGGACCAACTCCCCAAGAGCCGGCAATGAAGGAAAGAAGGGAATTGGTGTGGTCAGCACGTAGCCCTTTGAGGGCTGGGATAGGATTAAGGGATACGCCCTTCTACCTTTCGTCCAGGAAGAACTTTTTTCTCCTTATTTTTGTCTTCATCCACGATCTCTTCATAAAATGGACTAGCTGTTGTTTAGTATCATTTATTTTTTTCTACTTTTTAAAAAACAAATAGGGAAGAATGGTTTCGGAACAAGTATATCTGTGTGAGCAAGTAGCTTGGAATTAGAATAGGAGTATTTATTTCGGACTAACTATGCTACTGATGATAAATCGAGGTGATTATAGATGATTTCGGAAGCGGCGTGGTGTATTAGACAGAGCACTAGTCTAATGTTATCTGTGTCCGAATTAGAACCCCGGTTATGGAAAAATTATTTATTCTGGTGTCTTAGCTGTTGGGCGATCCTG
The DNA here is from genome assembly GCA_023052935.1 of Piezodorus guildinii. Classification (NCBI taxonomy): domain Eukaryota; kingdom Metazoa; phylum Arthropoda; class Insecta; order Hemiptera; family Pentatomidae; genus Piezodorus; species Piezodorus guildinii. Next base: position 78,610,348 of record CM041294.1, on the reverse strand, counting down.
GATTATGGAGACCAATAACTAGATTTTAACCAATAGACTTATTTTACAATAAAACTGACAGTTACTTTTTGTCACCAAATGACTATTGTAAAAGTAATTGCTTTAATTAACATATGATTAGGTAAACAAGAATATAGTTAATGAAATGTTTATTTTAATTATTAAGGTTGATTTTGGGCTGAATAATTCTTCCATTAATACTCATTCTTTTATTTCATGACGTTTCGGGATATTCTCCCATCTTCAGAAGTCTCATTATATATTTTGTAATCCTAAACATTTTCACTAATCACAAATTGACAGGTAAAAAAGTAAAAACGAAGTCAATATCTAAATACATCAGATCTGAGCAAGAGTATTGCTCAGATCTTTGTCCTCATATTGATATAATTTATTTTAATTTAACACGGATACAATGAAAAATGACAAAAGAACAAAAGAAATTGAATATGCATTTAAACTGAATAAAAAATAAAAAAAAACACTCATGTCTTCAAGTATAAAATCACATTTGATAATAACGAAAAGAGAAATTAATTAAGAAATTTAAAGACCCTTTAAGTTCAAAGAATCAATTCTTGCAATATGGTCTATAGGTATGAGTGGGAGTAATGAATAGAAAACACATTAATCCTCTAAGCTCTTCTCTACACAATCTTTAATATGTTTAACCACCCACAAATGTTTATCTCATTAATTTTATCTGTGAGGATTAGAATAAATTATACTTAGGCAGCTATTTATTGTAAATGGGACCTAATTGAGACGTAGACTAGGTAAAGTAAACATGAAATACAGCAAGCACCTCTCATTTTAGCTAAACTTGAAATGTATTTGCAATTCTCAAAGTTTTCCTTTCGAAACACATTACCATATTGTGCATACGACGTATAATGTATATATATAATATATATATATATATATATATATTTTTATACTTTATTTATGTAAATAATTAAGTTTGTAATAATTCAATCAATTTAATGTATTCTGGTCAGAAGAGCTATATTTATTTGTAACATCGATGTTATTCTTAAGGGGCTATGCCCCAGAATAAAGTTCATTTTTTATTCTATTCTATTCTGTTATTGATATCTTAAGTGGAAAATACCAAACCCTTATACATGCCTAATTTTTTATGTTATTCAAGCTAATTGAATAAAATCTCTATCTTTTTTTTTTTTTTTTTTTTATTATATACAAGTGACCGTCAAGACTTGACACCAAATCCTATATGGTCAATATGTGTTTGCTACAGTTTAATAAAAACTTAGGTTATGGACCAAAAAAAAATAAAATAAAAAAAAGTATCAATAAATTAAGTTGAAAGAGAATAATATAAAAGAATGTAAATGAGAGAGGAAGGTAACTCAAAAGAGATAGAAAAAATAAAATAATAACACTATTATCATTAAAATAAATTCTGTGAATTGATTTTTTTTTTCTATAGTTTGCACTGAGCGTTAATAAAGAACTGCTTGATCATCAAAATTTTTTTTTTATCTAACTGTTGTAAAAACATCGCCTCTGTTTCTAGGGGAACCATCGCTTCTCTTTCCTTCCCATATTTCCTGCATCGGAATAGAATGTGGCGCGGGTCTTCAGGGACTTTGCATGTTAAGCAATTGCCATCATTTTCTATTTTCATTAAATTTAGATATTTTTTTGTGCAGCCATGGTTAGTCCGTAGTCTTACAAGTTGGGCAATTTCTTTTCTATCGATTTGTTGGATCTTTAAGAACCATGGTATCAGGCTGACGGTTGGCTGGGTTTGATAATAGTCCTTCCCTTTGAATTGTGACTCCCAGTCATATTTATCCTGCCATTCCTGGACCGTTTCTTTCAGCAGACATTTTAAAAGGTCTTGGAGAGGTACTTTCGCATTTTCTTTTGTAGTTTGTTTTTTCCCGGCAGCTCTATCTGCCGCTTCATTTCCTGACAGCCCTACATGGCTCGGTATCCATTGGAAGCAATAACTGTTGCTACTGGTTTTTATATTCCGGATAATATCTAGGGCTATGTATGATGTTATTTTGTTTTTGTATACATGTTTCAATAATTTGCACGAGGAAGCCGAGTCTGTGAATATGACTACATTGGCGTTAGAGTATTCGCTTTGACAGTAGAAAATTGCTTTGAGAATGGCATACAGTTCAGCACTAAGAATACTAAATTTAGAAGGTAGAGCGACCGAAATTGTAAATTCTTTGACTAAATCAAAAACAGCTATTGAAGTTTGGTGGGAGGATTTGGAAGCATCCGTGAAGATTTGAACATGGTCTGGGTAATCGTTTACTATTGTGTTCAAAGCCAATTGTTTTAATATGGTTGGGTTATATGACGATTTCCTTCCGTGGGTGGTAGGTAATTTGGGATTGCTATTGATTTGTAGCATTTTAATGGGAAGCGGCGTGTTGCAATCTAAGGGACGTTTAGTAGTTAGTGTTGCCTGAAGTAGGGGTTGCATTTCTGTTATGAGACTTTTCATGTGGGGGCAATAAATGTTATTAGAGGTTATTGCTTTCCTTACCGGTGCCTTTGATCAGAAAAACTTTTTATAATGTACTTCTTGGTGAGCCAGGCTCTCCTCAAGGGTAGGGGCATCTCTCCTGCTTCATTCAGCAGTGCATTTAAAGGAGTAGTTTTAAAAGCCCCAATGCATATTTTAATTGCATAATTCTGAACCGTATTTAATTTTTTATGAGAGGAGATTTCGTTTCGTTGTAAATCAAGCAGCAGTAGTCAAAAATGGATCGGACAATGGATTTGTAAAGTATGAGCATATTGTGGGGGTGGGAACCCCAGTAAACCCCTGCTAAGAGTTTTAATAAATCGACATTTTTTTGAGCATGATTCTTGATGTTCGTCAAATGTGCTTAGAAATGAAGCTTACGATCTAAAGTCATTCCCAGGAATTTTATTTGTTCATGGGCAACAAGGCTATAGTTGGGAGTGATGATGTTAAAGCTTCTTAAGTCAAATTTTCGTTTTCTTGTAAATGTTATCAATTTACTTTTTCTAGGGTTGATTTCTAATCCGATTTTTTTTAAATCCTTGTATTAAGTTTTCATAAGCACTTTTTATTATTTGTATTCCTTTCTCTGGGGTTTCTACTATAGAGAAAATAAGGAAATCGTCTGCAAATTGTATGATTTCGCAGTCAGCAGGTGGGTTATTAGTGATGTGCTCAGTGTATAAATTAAAAAGTATGGGACTGAGGACGTCTCCTTGGGGTAAGCCATTATATGAGTCAAACGTCACTGGGCCTTCATCGGTTTGAATCAGGTAGGTGCGGACTGATAGGTAACTAGATATCCAGTTGGTTATGAGCGATGTAACACCATGTTCTTTCAATTTGTCTATGAGTATTGCCGGTTTGACATTGTCGTATGCTCTTTCTACGTCTATTGTAACTGCAAGTAGAATCTTTTTTTGGTTGAAGGCTTTGTAGATGTTGTTTGTTAAGTACCAAATTGAGTCAGTAGTGGATCTATTTTTACGAAATCCAAAACAGTATGGGCTAAATGTTTCTTTTTGTTCTAGAAACCATTCTAACCTGTGTTTGACTATCAGGTTGAAAACTTTGGTTAGACAAGGGATTAGTGCTATGGGTCTGTAAGATGATATGAGGGAAGGATCCTTACCTGGTTTAGGAATTGGTACAATTTGAATTATTCTCCATTCATTCGGGACTTGGGACTGGTACCATACTTGGTTTAAAGTCTTTATTAATTGGTCTTTCCAGAGTTGTGGTAGGAGCTGAATCATGGTATAGTTGATTTCGTCTACACCTGGGGCAGTACCTTTCTTTCCTTTCAATACTGCTACTAGTTCAGTTAATTGTAGAGGCATGGTCAGAGGGTCATTGTTGCTACTGGATATGGGTTGCTCAAAAGAAACTCTATGTCTAGGTTCAAATATGTTGCAAAACTGTTGGAGGAACATTACAGCAGTTTCTCTGTTTGAGGTTACTACGTTTTCTTTTTTAGCTGATTTTCCTTTTAATGCTGTTACTTTGTTCCACATGTTGCTAATATGCTAGGGATTTATGGTTTCAATGTACTTTTTCCACCATTCTTTTTTTGCTTTCTTTATTAGAGTTTTCATTTTATTTATTTTTTTCCGCATTAGATTGTAGTTTTCGATGGTCATATTGTGTTTATAATCCTTTATGGCCCGTAATTTTTCATTGTTAGCGATGCTTAACGAGTTATTCCACCAACTTTTTGGATGAAAATTTGGTTTATTGGGAACCTTTGTTCGTGGGATAGCACATTCTCCGGCTTGGTTAATAAGATTACATATACTGGTAACTGAAAGACAATTTTCGCGGTTGTTACCCCATAATTGGTTTAAGGTAGCTATATAAAGATCTTTATCCATTTTCTTAAAATTTCTTCTACTGTAAAATTTCCTTCGGTCAATGGTAGCATCGCTCAATTCTATTATGATTTGAAAATGGTCACTGCCAAGATTTTCGGAAGATACGGTCCATGATAATTTATGACCTAAATCAGGTGTTGAGAACGTGAGGTCTAGGATAGATGGTTTCACTTTCGGTGTGGCGATTCTCGTTGCAACGCCAGGTTCGTTTAAGAGTAGAAAAGAAGACTGTAGCAATTCATGAATCAGAACATCTCCTCTTTGTGAATCCGTTTCATTAACCCCAAAGTATGACGAGTGAGCATTAAAATCTCCTCCAATGATAATGCCGCATTCCGGAAAATTTTCAGAAATAGAAAATAAATTTCTAAAATTTGAGGAGCTAGGCTTACTGCTAGGAGAAATATAAACCGAAATTAAAATTAATTGTGGCTTTAGATTCGTAATTTTAATGCCTAGCGCTTCGATTGGTCCGATATTTTTAAGTTCAACTTTTTCAAATTTAAAATTAGTGTGAAGAAATATTCCAACGCCGCCATATCGATCTCTTCTATTTTTTGTAATATATAATAATTTTTGGCCTTATATTCTTTATTTCGATTGAACCATGTTTCTTGAAGTAAAGCTACATGGACTTTGTGAACGTTTAATTGGTTACTGAGTTCTTGAAATTTATTATTTATGCTGCGGCAATTGTGTTGTATGATTTTAAGATTGAAGCAATGTAAATTATTTTGATTCATTGAATAGAAATTAATTAATAGAAAGTAATAGAATTACTTTCTTTTAAGAGATTAATAATACAAAGTAATTATAATTTTAAAATCATATAATATAAATATAATAGAAAGATAAATTCGAAAAAGTATTGTATTACATTAATCCGTAGCCATGTTATCATTTTCAGGTTTGTTGAGTATAGTAATATTGGAAATAATTTCTTGGTTTTCATGAACGAAATTGTAAAAAGTTTGACCAATGATATTCACGGTATCTTTTTCATTTTCTATTGACTTAATTTTGTTGATAAGTGCATTCAACATATTCACATATTTAGAGTCACTTGTCGATTTATGAGGATTATCATATATGGAAGCTTTTTTAGTTTGATTACTCTCGTGTTGTAAGTCCGTAGAGTTACATATTTCGTTTGTAAATTCGGTTTTTCGTTTTTTGGTTGTGGTCTGGCTTGATGTAACTTTTTTCTGGGATTTCTATAATTTAAAATATTGTAGTCGTTTGAATTATCATCGATTTCAGGAAAATCTAAAAGAGAAAATCTATTTTGTGTATTAATAGGAAAGAGTTCAGAGGCCTGTTTATAGCTTAATGGTTTTTCCGCCATTATTTGTTTAATTTTTTCCTGTCTTTTTTTTTCAAAACAATTTATATCGTTCGTTTTATGAGGTGATTTACAATGAACACATTTTATTTGATTGGTGCAGCCAGTATTTGTGTGTTCGTAATCCCCACAATTTTGACACCTTTGTTTACCGCGGCATTTTTCCTTGAGATGTCCATAACGGAGACACTTTTCACAGAATCTCGGCTTAGATATGTAAGGCACGACTTTTCGAAGAGCCAAATATAAACCAACGCTTTCCGGAAGTTTCTGAGAGTGAAAAGTAATTTGAATAGTTCCGGTTGGCATCTTATTTATTTCCCCGGAATCATTTATTATGATTCTATTAAATCGTCTAACCTTTAAAACTTTTTCATTCGAGTTAAGATTTTTAATAATTTCATCTTCGGTTATAGAAGTGTGTACATCTCTTATTATTCCGAACTTTAATACGTACTGTAAAGGTATAAATGCTTTGAGATTATTGCTAGTGATAAAAGGATTTTCTAGGAACCGGTTGGCGAAGTCATAGGTTCGAAAGTCGATTTCTATTTGATTTTTATTTTTCCTTTTGACACTGTGTACATGAGTGTTACTTAGTCCTAAAAATTTCCCTAATTTCATATCATGGAAAAAAGCAGGGTTAGTGTCGTCTTTTTTTTCAACAATCACAATGAATGGTCCTTTAAAATAATGTAAATATTTTATATTATGATAAAGGAGAGAGTTATTTTGAGTAGTTTCATTATTAGATGTAATAGGAGGTGGTTTGTCCCCCCCATCACTATCGGGCCCCATAGTGGGACCTTACTAACGGTTATTGCCAATTATTCGTCTTATTAAGACTGAATAACTGGATTTCCGTTTAATTAGGTAATTTATAATAAGACAGAACTATTATGTGGAGTGAAATTTTCAGTTAGTAAAGAATAAAAATTAAAAGTAAGTATAAAGAAAGGTTCTTATCTGACAAAGTACTGCTAATCCCTCGGAGCGGAGCTGACAATACCTGTAGGATTACTCAGAGTAAACTGCGAAATCTCTATCTTCTCTATATATTAAATGATAATGTGATTCTTCATTTTAGCAACCTTCTTTTATTTTCTTCTACCACGCATTTTGATACGATCGTAACGATAATTTAGGGGAAACATAAAATTCCTGAATAATGAGTAGTAATATAGACTTTACCATCGGAAAATGCAAGATTTCAGAAAGGTAATAAGCACATAAACTTATGAGCATATCTGGAAGGCATTAGTCCTGGTGGCGGTCAGTAAAAGAAACAACAAAATAGTTTCAACAATTTATTGTCTGCTATCGTTTCGACCCCATTGTAGGTTATCATCAGGGCTAAAAAACACAATTGCAATAACATTAAATGCATTATTTTATATACTATTGAGTTAGAGGATCTCAATATTTATAACATAAAAAAGAAATAGATGTGTTAAGAAATCGATTAATTAAATTACAAAGACTTTCAAACCAGACAGTTGACCCTAGATTTGTTTTTTAATGTGATTAAAAAATTCATGATTTATGCCGTCCTTCAGAGGGGAAGTAAATTGTTGCTACTGTTTATGCGATGTTGGGTACTAGCTAAAAAACCTTATTCTTATTAAACCTAGGTAGGCAAAATTTAGTACTCGATCTGTAGCATTGTCCGATTTGCCACTGTGACATAAAAATTAATACTCAAAATTTTGGTTTAGAGTTAATATAATTATCTATTTTAGATATTTAATACAAGCGTAAAAGATTTTATCATTATTTTTTTGTAAGTATAGTGGGTGGCGGTGGATGAAACATAAATATAAATATTTATCTGGAAAAAGAAATCTTACAATAAATTGAATACTATTTCTTGGGGTTATGTTTGTAGATTTCATGTTTTATTAATTATTTAATTATATAAATATATCTTAATTATAAATTTCTTATTCGGAAGTTATATTCACTTTCTTTTTCATACAAAACATTTTTTCTTTCACAACGTGACACCAACTTTTTTATCCCCGATCTGAAAAAGCTTTGAAGTGAAACAAAATCTGAAAACGCACTTTTCACTTGATCATCATTTTCAAAAAGTTTTCCTTTGACGAAGTTGTCTAAATTTCTGAACAGGTGGTAATCTGTTGAAGACAAGTCGGGAGAATATGTTGGGTGCGGAAGAACTTCGTAGCCTAGTTCTTTCAATTTTTGCTCGGTATGTTTTGAAACATCCGCTCAGTGAGATCATGAGGTACCCATGCATCGAGCTTTTTCACTTTCCCAATACACTTTAATGTCTCGAAACGGTAGATGCACTTGATTTAGTTGTGCTGAGAGTCCTTTAACTGTTTGTAGGGGTTTACTTCTACTTTTACCGTTGTCTATTACGGACGGAGGTCTTCCTCGGGCAAGTTTTCCATGTCGGTATCCCCAGCTGAAAACTTAGCAAACCAACGGCGAATGGTCCGTTCATTAACACTCCCTCCCCAAACGGCTTGCAAATATTTCTAGCGGCATCAGCTGCTGAATGGCCGAGTTTAAACTCGTACAAACATTTTACTAGAAAATCGTGTGTTTCCATGTTCATATTTGGAGGTATACTAAAAAGTGAGTAATTGATTGGGAAGCTAATGTTTATAATACAAAGGTAGAGGATTAGCAACTATTTACTTTAAATATTTAAATATTCGGAAGAAAACAACAGTGACCTGCAAAATCCTTTAGGTATTTCAGAAAGTATAAAAACGGACATTTCATGTGAAACAACCCAATAGAATTGAAAATACGTAAGGGACGTAGGTATAATGGATAATACGTACCGTATTTTAGACGGGATCTGAAAGTGATGAGTAAAATTATAATGCTTTTGGTTAATCGCGTTTTACTCATTCTAAAACTCTGTCATATTTTTTTCTATCTTCAAAAATAATTTATATATATTCTGACCCCATATAATATCAACTAATACCTCAAATTATATTCTGGACATAACCCCATTATTTCCACTGTGTGTTTCTAGGGCAGGCGCTAAAGCGAATTATGAATACATTTTTAAGATTTGTCCTTGGCACACAAAAGAGGTCTCATGTGACCCATTTATACATTGAGTTAAAGTGCCTTCCTCAAACCGCAGAAAATATATCTTAGGATCATACCTTTACCAAACCATCAACTCCAGCTACTCCCTACATCCACAGAATTCTGCAATTTAAATCGTCTGTCCGCTCCCTCCAAACAAGATCGCGCCATTCTGACCTTTTATATTCCTGCCCACAGAAACAAGTTTTGATCATTCCTTTCTTGTCCGCTCTCTACTCTCTGGAATTCCCTAACCTACTCATTTCCCCCATGCTTCTTCCCTACCATTATCCAAGTCTCAGATACGTTCGAGTACCTATTGTCAATCAGACCCACGAGCCTGATATTTCAAATCAAATATCTATTCAAAAAGGAAATTCATTATTTATTGTTAATGTTTCTATATGGATCAATTATCATGAATCAGTTTCAATGTTAAGTTTTGTTCGAACATATCAGAAGTTATTATTTATTTTATTCTTTAGTTATTTTATCTTTTGTTTTATTATATCCTACTTTTCTTCTAAAGTTTGTAATAAGTATTAATTATAATCCTTTGTACTTGTGGTAGACACATTGTACATATTAATTGTACATTCTGATATAATTAATTGACCGTAGAATTAAAAATTAGTAGTGCGGTCATTAATATTTTAATTCAATAATTATTTAATGGACTAAAATAGTTGACTTTGTGTCTCTTAATAGCGTCCCATATTGATTGTTATTAATGTGTAACTACAATTTGTTCTTAGCACCAGTCAGAAAAAAATTAATTTTTTATCTGAATAAATAGTTGTGTAGATAGGTATAATTTCAATAGCTTTTTTTTTCTGTTTTATTTTTTTGGTTAACTAATAGTAAAACTCTATAGAATCTTTTCATCCATTCTAACACAGTTATAAGTGTATATTACAAAAGTCATTATTGAAATGACTGAACCAACTCTACTAATCGACATATTATTCGAACCCCAACATATTTACGAACGGTAATGACTTAAAATAATAAAGAGATTTATTAAAGGTTCGAAATGAAATTCGATATTGCGGAAATGGTTCATATGAAAGGTAGAAAGACTAGACTTACGAGTGATTAATTTTTTGTGCGTTATTATCGCATTCAATTATCGAAGACAGAGGATGAGGTAGGAACATTTTCCAAACACACTGTTCGGATGTTACATTGTTCGGCCGACCTGTGAAATATCGGCTTCAAGGCCCTTCCTCTCCTTATTAAGGCCATTTTTCTGTCGAGATTTATGGAAACCTTTGTAGGATTTATTCGTCACTTATCATATTTCCGCTTTATAGCTTATTTCTGCCGCTATCTGGGAGGAACATCGGAAACCACTTTATCATCCGATCGGGTATGTTGTGGGGGCGAGAGTTTCAAGTTTACTCGGATCATGATTCTTCTATGACCCTTAGAAAAAATAAAAGCATGAGAGAGGAAAACCTTGAATTAACAATTTTTTTTTTTCTCATCATAGTCCTAATATTTTTTTTTGGCTTAGTATTTTGTTTGATATATAATAAATATTTTGTGCATTCCCAAACGAAGTTAATTTACTTTTGTACATTACAACGTTTCGGCCTCTAGGCCGTTCTCAATTTCTATCATACATATTCTCGACATACAATCTTTCACCGCTTCATCAACAATGTCGTATAATTTTACTTCTCAACATTCATCGGCCATCCTATGGGACTTCAACGATTCTTGGATAGAAGCCCTAAGAATGGCTGCTAAAAAGGTCTGTAACATATTAGAAAAATATGAAATTTCAACTTCATACAACTAATTTGTTTATGTTTTGTCTTCTATCCTTTATTAAAAAAATAACAGAATAGAATAGAATGAAGTTTATCACACAATATATGTATATACATCATTACGTTACACTTTTTAACATAATTAGGGCTTAGTCTTACTTGACCTTAGCCCGGAGTAGGTCTTAATCTATTTCATAATTCCTAAACATGAACAAGATAACATAATAACTACTCTTACACCCATATGTATATAATATATTAAATATATGATCTAAATAAAATAATGATTTCAATACACACCAAAAAAAAAAAAAACAAGGAAGAGAAATATCTATGAAAAACAGGAAAAATAAAAGTAAATAAATACACACATATACTTAATATATTTAATATATATTATTTATATCATATTTACATTTATATCATATTAATTATATATTTTATATATATTATTAACAACAATCACAAGATCTGTACTTTTTAATTAATGTAATACATAAAAATCCTTTTTATCAGCTCTAATTTTCATGCTATTTCACATTACTAATTAATCTGAACATCGACGACTTAATGATTTATTTAAATGCATTCAAAAATCTTTATTCTCATTCCTAATAATTTATTAACAGCATCACGCGTCTAATGAAGTGCTGCTACTACCAGGAACTATTTTCTTGGTCTCTTAAAGTTTTATTAAAACATAAATTCTCCTCTGTCTTTAAGATCCTTAATCATCCATGTTTGAACCTACATTAATACTCTCGTTTAATTATATGATACTATTGTTTTTACAAACTATACAAGATACTGAAGGAATTAGTCGGAGCGGTCATTAAATGAATAACTAATATTAATGTGGTCATCATTGTAATTATTATTTTTTATGCATTATTTTTTTTCTTTAACAATCATTTTAAACATTTTCTAATACCATTATGATGTTATTGATATATAGGTTCATCTGATTACTTGTGTTATGTTAATATTATAACTTTACCATTCTTGTCAGATCCCGTCAAAAATGCGTACCGTATTTTTCATTTTACCAAACTTTTCTACGTACTTTCTAATCTAGTATTTGTATCTAGTTTACATTCACCTACAATACGGTACGTATCTCCACTGTGCTCCATTTTTCAATGTTTTTTATTTCATGTAGTTTTTTCTTATATATTTGTACATTATCTTTAGTCATTATATGTTGTGTATAGCTCTCACTAGTGTCATTATAATTTAATTAATTGATTTCTTTACACATCTAGTTCCTTTTATGTTATAATATTGTCATTCTCTAGCGCAATATTTTTTAAAATAGTATATTTAATCTTATGATTCTAGTATATATTGAATGTGTCCTTTTTGTATCTTTTTAGCCCTGATGATGACCACAATGAGGGTTCGAAACATTGGCAAACAATAAAATAGTTGAAACTATTTAGTTGTTTCATTAATGACCGCCACCCGGACTAATTCCTTCCAGTAATTCTCAACGGTCCACTAATTATATCCACAATATACAAGAATACATAAAACATTGCGCCTATGGTGTCTTGCTCGAAAACGATGAGTTGTATAGTCTTTATTTTAATTCGAAAATTTTTGGATCACAATACTTCATAATCCATGTTAATAATGCAATGGTGTAATATATGTAATAATAAGGCAATCCGTGATTATATATATATATATATATATATATATATATATATATATATATATATATATATATATATATGGTATATAATCCGGCAAAGGAATGTCCCTTTGTATGTATGTAGAGGCTAAGTAAAGTTATGAATATCTGCCAACCTACCATAGGGCCCAAGTTTATTGTGATTCGAATCCCAACTATAGCAGTATATTATTTATTCTATTGTTTCTACCATTGGTGAAACCCTTGGTGTGGAAACCCTCCTGGGGTACACCGAGCCCCAAAGTGGGGCAAACCTGGCAGCTGAGCGTGATTTCGGCCTAATCACCTCATGACATCCTAGTCTGAAACATACGAATTTCTATATGTATGACCGATCTCAGGGGTTGTAGAGTATAGTTTTTTTTTTTTTTTTAATTATTATTATTACTTTTTTGTATGACCAATATAGCTAATTATTAATTATTCTGCCTCAGCCGGTTTCGAATCTAGGATCTTTATATCGTAGCAGAGTGCTCTACCCCATTGGAATCCAGTTCCGATAAAATATTTCTCGCGGATCTCTTCAACCAATCATTCCGATGGCAAGGACCCTTCAAATTCTAGAAATCTCAATCTATATCTAATTATTAGATATATCTTTAGATTTTTAGTGGGCTACACTGTATCACGTATAGCTTATGCGAAATACCACTGCTACCGAAACTCAGGAATGATATAAATGTCTAGTAGGGTGATCAAATGGAAAAAAAAAAAAAAAAAAAACTTGACTCTACGAGTTTACTTCAGTCGTGAAACATTGAATCAATAAAATTTAAATATTATAAAATATAAGGTATTTCTTCAAATATTCATAAAAAAATATTGCATTATTTTATGTAACACATCTGCCCTTTAAGATTATATTTTTGAAATGATAGAAAATGACTAATTGTAAGATTGTTATTGTACAATAGCAGTCATCTGTCAGTGTTCAGTAGCTGTTAACTATACTATCAGTTAGAAAGTTAAACTTTTCTTTACAGAGCAATTCTTATTAAAGCCAAGGCTTCAAAAATATTTTACGTCAAGATAATTTTATTTATTTATTTTTATTTTATTTTATTTATTGTAATTTACAACGGTATTAAAAAACACAATGATTAAATATGCTGCATGAAGAAAAGTCATGAAAATGTCTTGAGAAAGAACTACCCAGTGGTAGCACTTCACTAAATATTTTAAGGCAGTAGGTCTCGAGGTCACCTTCTTTTCAATCGCCTCGGAGGGTTATCAGAGATATCTAAGGAAGATAAATTACGGACAAGTGGGTTTGTGTGGGCAGGGAGTTTAGAATGAAAATAAGTGTATCTATCTCGGGCTATGTCTGCAACAAATGGGATGTCTAGGTCGTTATGGAGGAGCTGATTTGCGACAAAATAAGGGGCATTCAGGCTTTTGCGAAGGATTTTGGATTGTAAGGACTGGATGCGGGAGGAATTAGATGGTTCAGTAGAGCCCCAAAGCTCGATTCCATATGTCCAAATAGGTCTGATAATAGTGATGTAAATGAGTCTGTTGTAATATACTGAAAGTTTGTCTAGTAAGTATTGTAGTAATCGGTATCTTCGAGCAGTTTCTTGTCGATTTAGTGAGGGTCAAGATAATTTAAAATTATTTTCCAGAAACATCTCCAGGACTTCCTGGACATTCTCTGCGGACCCCCAGGGGTACGTGGACCAATTGTTGGAAAGGTCTGCTCTTCTAAATTTTTTATTAAGTTATACAATCTTGAATCGGAGCACGAATACAAATCAATCGGATATAAATACAGTATTTCGTAACAAAGGATACTCAAATAAAATCTCTTAAATTTCCTTATTCATTTCTAAAAATAGACTCGTCCTTCTTCGAATTTGAAATTACTAACATTGTTATTCTTTTTCCTGTAAATGATTAATATTGAACTGATTCGTTTTGAATTTGTTCTTGTTTCTTGTTGTTATTGTTTTTTTTTTTAATCGGTTATTCACAGTAGTAAAACAAAAAATGACCACACGGCATTGAAATTAATATTATGCAATACTGTAGAAGGTAATAGATGGCTGTTCTACAAATTAATATTAATAGATACTGAAGACAGGTTAAGAATAACAAAATACTACCTTCAGTTAAATAATCAATTTTTTTTTTTTTTTTTTTTTTTTTTAAAAAGCTCCTTTTTTTCTTACAACGCAGATCATTTTCTGAATTTTATTTAAACTTATTCTAAGAAATATGTAGTGTAAATCAAACTATTAAAAAGTACAAATGCTCCAAAATAAATGTATAAGAATATGTGGGAATTATTTATACAATAAAATAAACAAAACCATGCATTCAGAACGGAAAAGAAGCTTCGTAAACATGTTTTTTCAAATGTTTAATTAACAAAAATTTCGTTATAAGAAATATTGGAAACTATACCAAAAATAGTACAAACCTACATGTTCATAAACGAACTAAACATATATTACTATATATATTAACAAGTTTATGCATTAGATAATATTTATTCTAAAATCTTTAGCTTTCCAACGGTATATTATACGTGTATATTACTGTTGCTATATTCAAAATAAAAAAATTGCATTTAAAAATATGTTTCAGTTTTATCCTTTATTTAAATCGAATTCGTTTGTTTTTCATCAGTGGTAACAATCAGAACGAAAACAACATGATTTTAAAGCCCATTTAATTTTACATCGATATAGCAAGTTTAATCTAATTCGTTGGAACCGTTTTCGAAAAAAAACGAAAAAAGGCGCGAAATGCATGGTATAAAGTGACTCTTCTTGTAAGCTCATTTTGATGAAAAAGGTTTTGTAACGTTTCGAGCTTATATTTGTCTTAAATATGAAATTTCAGTTTCATAGGACTTACTGTTTCCGCCCTGGAACACACACAGAGACCTTTTTTGCGGAACTTGGTTATTTGGACTCAGCGGACCCTAAAATGTGTATTTCCGTTGAAAACTGGAAATTGAAAATTTTTACGATCTCAATACTTTCCCTTACTATAGCTGAGTGAAAGTAAAAAAAAAAAAAAAAAAAAAAAAAAAAAAAAAAAAAAAAAAAAAAAAAAAAAAAAAAAAAAAAAAAAACTGGGGATAATAATCCAATGCGTAATAAGTTTCAGCGTTTTTTTAATGTTAAATTATTCTTGAGAACAATATTTTTGTTTCATTTTTTAAATTAAGGATATAAGCTTCTCTACTTTTTTCTATATTTGAGTGTTTTATTCCATAAGTCCAAAAAATATACCTAGATCCTTAATTTATATTCCTTGATAAATTTGCTTCCATACCTAGACATTAAATAAAGGAATACTCGTTAGCTTATTATGTCGGTTATTAATGCCTTCTTTATTCATACCGAAGCCCTAGAATTTAGAGTTTAATGAAACGACATTAATTAGTTCCAGGACCCGGTTTAAGTCCGACTGAAGAGCGATGTCGGAAGATTATGCCTGAAAGCGGTATTTATTTAAAAATCTCTATTCTTATATAAGGTTTTTTCTACAACATGATATATACCTTTGTCGAGTTTATGGGAGCGCTTTGAAAAGGCTGAATGGCTAGGAACCTTTTGTAGTGTTTAATGTAAGGAGGGGTTGTTAGGAAATGGTGGAAGCCAAGTTAAACAGAGTGTATTTGTGTCGCTTGTTATTTGAACGGTATTTTGTCTTGTGGTCCTTCATAGATCAGTTTTTGGTATACACTTAATGTGATATAATGTGAATATATATATATATATATATATATATATATATATATATATATATATATATATATATATAACAACAAAACACGGAAATGTGTACTTTCAGCGGTAAATGTCAAAATTAACAGTCTCTTGGTGCATTTCCAGAGTATTAATTAAATACCCATCTTTTTGACTTACACCGGCAATTCACTATGAATGTTGGACCTGTCAGAGATTTATATTTTCTTCTTCGTAATTCAGTCATGGTTTTGAGTTGACTAAGAACTGACCATTGGCTTAGCCACAATACCTTTCTTAGGTGCAATGTGTTTCATTTGACATTGTTTCTATAAAATTAAATATATCTTCATCTGCAATATTTTTAACACGCAATCCTTAAGAATACGTGTTCTGACTCCGTGTTCTGTTCTGGTGCGAGTTCCATATATTTTAATACACTGAACAGTTCATTGGTAATATAATACTGTATATTGGTTTCTCATTTTTTTTTTTTTTTTAAATTTATTTAACATCAATCTTATGATAATGTGGCCGATCGGACCTTGTTACAGAGGGAGAACTAAGTTTGCCAAATCTGATTTTATTAAGATAGGAATCTGAACACAGGATCTTTACATCAGCCACTAAATTTCATCCCGCAGCACTTATCACGTAGAAGTATAAAATGCAAAGTTCCATCAGCGTTTATTCAATCCCTATCACTATATCCCGCTCTTCTTTGAAAAATTGTATTTAAAAAAGGAGAGTGCCCAAACGATTGATTTCTAAACAAGTATTGCAATAATAAGCTGTAAAAATAACACAAAAAAAAAAAAAAAAAAAAAAAAAAAAAAAAAAAAAAAAAAAAAAACTTGAGACTCCTTTTTTACTAACCTTGTTATATCGCGGAAAACGTTTCAGTTGATATGAATTTTCGTGATTTTTTTTAACCATTCACTTGGCTACATAGGTGATATGTTGTAAAGACTTTTTATTAAAATTGTATAATTCACAATTCGCATAGATTCGAGACTTCCATTCAACGCCCTCCTCCAAAGAACGGCATAAACAAGAATTTTTCACTCCCATTAAAAAATTTAAAGGTCACCTGCTAGGTTTTAACCTGCGACTTTAAGCATAGAAGGCTATTATGCTAGCCACTACACTACAGATGACACCGTTTTCTCCTAGTTTTAATGGTAAAATCAACTTCCAATTATCAATCCTGTACTAGAATAAAAATTATTTTCTATTCTATTCTGATCAGCTGTGGATCGAACCTGGGATTGGAAGACTCTTCAACACACCATATATCTTTATAATGTGCGTATTTATGCGAGTATGACCTCCTCCGAATTGACTTGCGCGATCCGTTGTTTTAGAAAAATTACCAGTAGTTAAAGAACATTTTAATGAACTCATTGTATATATAAAGTACGTCAAAAGTTTTAAAAACATGTATATTTTTTTAGTTAAACATGTTTTAATTCCACAAAAGAAAAGAAACCAATTGCTGTCTCATTAGACGGCCCAGGGGAGGCAGCCAAGAGCAGACACCGGGCCTCAACAAATGAGACGTGCACTATCGATCCAGTCTTCAAGTCTCTCCTCCTGGAATTAATAGCGAATAAACTGCCTGGAGAGCTGGAGAAATAGTTTCAGTAATCTCCAGGCCAATTGATTAACAGTTTTCAAAGGGTATCCGGGTCTAATTCTATTTAATTAAATAGGGTATATTAGAGAGAGCAAATTAGCCTCTCAAGGACAACTAACATTTAAGGTAAAATGTGTCTGAGCAAAATACTTAACTAACAGAATTTTTTTTATCTAATTATTTAAATTTACAGTTGTATATAATACAGTACAGCAAGTAATAAGTTATATGACAAAATAAATGAAAAAAAAAGAGAAACTGCTAATTGGTAAGTAATCTAAACAAGAGGTGTCCAGGCTTCTTTTAGATGCCTCGCAGGATTATCAGGAATTAAAAAGAAAGCAGGTGATACCTGTACGGATTCATACAAAACAATAAGGCCTTTATGGTTGAGTTTATTCGTGGAAAAGTAAGGAGTATTGAGGATTTTTGATTGGTACAGAGCGCCTTTCCAGTATGTATTGAACTATCCAAAAACGGCGAGCAGTTTCTTGTCTTTTCAGTCTTGTATGTGTTATACGTGTTCTTGTATACGTTTGAGGTGCCCTAAAAAGAGAATCAGTTCAACTAGAATATCATTAAAGGACACTATATGAAGTCACAAGTTGATTAATTTTAATACTCCAATTCTGACACCATACCTCAAGGTCTCTGATTTGGGATTGAAGAGTTTGAGAGGAAGTAGCTGGATCTTTATTAACAGAAGCATCATCAGCATAGTTAGAAAGGAAAGTGTTCAGATGGGTTGGGATATAAGCTGTATAAAGTGTGTAAAGAATGGGTCCTAGGATATTGCCTTAAGAAACACCAGCAGACAGAGTACAAAGGGATGAATAGGATTTATTGTAGCTTATTTTAAAGGATCTGTCAGAGAGTTAGGACTAAATAATGAGAAGGTCTGTAGGAGAGAGAAATTTGGAAAAAAAAATCGTTTTATCAAATTCATGATAACTTAGAACTGTAAATATTTCAATTCTATTTAATACTGACAAATACTTAATAATCCCTTTAGACAATTATCTAAACTTTTAGTTATTAGTTTCAAAGAAAAGACGTTACAGTGTCCGACGAAATTGTCATACTTTTAGGGCACTACTGAAAAAACAAAACAATAAAAACATACGCACTGGAGCAACTCGTGAAATAATTTAATATGGAGGCAAGGTTGTATTGACTAGTACACTGCTTTTGAAATATTTAGCAGTGGAGATAGGACGTTGGAAAGGAAAAAGGACTTCCAGCGATAATTATTGGATGTTGATAAGGTTCTGAATAAATTTCCCGAACATACCAGGAGGTGTGATGTAAACACAAGTGTGTTAAAAGCACCGATTTTTTTCATTCTTCTCAGCCACATTCCATGTGATAAGAGTGCTGCACTATACTAAAAGAGTTATTAAAGTTATATTAAAAAATCTTAAATAAGCTAAGTAATTTTTTTAGTATGCATAAATCAATTTTTTATTTATCTCTTATATTCATTGATAGTTTTTTTTTTTTCAACGCTACGCAAACATATTACTAGATTGATATATTTTACAAAAGGATATGCTTTTTTTTAGACGACATGGAACAGTTCGGTATATCATAGTAGCCCTACCACTACACACAATCTCAGTCCACCACAAGGCCTGTGTATCAAAACTGTCAGAGTGGTTTCTTCATACAATGGCACGTTTTGTTGGGTGATTCATATCCCTACCCTATTCCTGATTTGCATAGTTTTCCAGAATGGGTTATTCCCAAATATTGACCAAACAACTGAACACCAAATATTATTCCAAAAATATTTTATATATTGCCAATACTTGTTTTGTGCATAGATTAAATTTAATTTTTGTGTTCTTTTATACAGTTTGAAAAACAAAAAACTCTGAAAAATCTAGCGCCCACAACACACGACTTTCACTTACCTCCGCAATTAAAATTAATTAAATAACTTTAAAGTAAAGTTTAAGACGATTTTTTTTTTAATAATTACATAATGTTTCGAAAAAAAATGTATTGTATTAAAAATTTATTATAATATTATTTACAACAATAATTTAGTTCTATCCGATTATCACCACCCTTCATTAACTTTTACAACATTATGTGTAAGATAATATTGTTTATAAATTCTTTAACTTTCCGACGGTATATTATTCATAAATATTACTGTTCCTATGTTCAAATGAAATTTTAAATTTTTTTTGCTCTTTTATAGATCAATTTTGTTTTAATCTACAAAGTTAAAGGTACTCCAAAGGAAGAAAATTTAAAATATAGAAATTTAAATCCTGTTAGACTATTTCAATAAGAATCAAACCTACATGATACTAAAGCTCATTAAATGTTATGTCGGTATGACGGGTATCATCGAAATCGTTAGTGCTGTTTAAAAAAAAAAAAATCATAAAAATCCGCAAAACGCATTGTATAAAGTGGGTCTTCTTGTCCGTCGATTTTTTTTAAAAATTTGCTGGGACGTCTCAGGCATGTACCCTTCTAAAATATGAAATTTCAAGCAGAACATTTTAGGGAACTATGTCATTTGGAAACAGAGGACTAACCAGATTTCCCACGAAAACTGGAATTGCCAGGATCGAAATACTTCCCATTAATATATATTTCATATATAGATAAGTGGCAGTAAAAATACTAAAAATGATTTCAATATCCCTAATCATCCCTTATCTCATTTACTTTGTTTATTTTTTAGTATAATTAAGTTGATAACATGGCTACGATTGGAATATGCGTGCAAATTTGTTGGAGTTATTGACGAAAAAATTCCTAAATTTTGGTTTTCTCCTTATTCTAAATGGAAAAATTGTTCCGATTCTCATTTCAAAATACACTTCTTATTTTTTCACTTTGACGAGGTAAATGACACAAACTGTTTCTTAAATAAAGAAAAATAAAAAATAGATGTAGACATGGTGGGGTCTGCCTATTTAGGTGTGCAATGTTTTATAGTGTTTTGCTTTACAGTTTCCATAAAATTAATAATAGAAAAATTGTTAACCAAAAACTGTCTAGCCATATATTGGATTAATTTAAGTGTAGTATGAACAGTTTTAACTAATTGACTGTTGTTAATTTTAGAATTTGACTGCAAGCTATTGCTTGGACGATTTTTAGTATGGTGACTATTAGTAAAAAGTTAATAATTCTCAATATTTTTGCATGACCCCTCTTTAAAAAAAAAATTGTATTAAATTATTGTTTACTATTTTAACCAATTATATATAAAAAAAAAAATGCTACAGATGAATATGGCGCTATGACGCCGAAAGCTACATTTGCCTCTTAATAAAGAGATATAAAGTATAAACTGCTTTCTGTGTATTTTGTGGCATTTATTTATATATTTTTAAAATATTATTGAATTAATGTCGTTAAATTAATTTATCTATTTAAAAATTTTAGCGAAACTAGAGTTTAGGACGACGATCCCATTACAGGTTGCTATGCTAATGAGTGTGGTAGCGGTTGAAACAATTTAAATTAGATATAACCCCGGGCTTAATGGAAATTACATTTTAGTGATGTCATCGAACTTTTAATAATTATAAAATTGAGGTTCAGTTATTACAATTATTATTTATTAGTACATAACTGAGATTAAAAACACGTAAGATGTAGTACACATTCATACAATATATACAGAATAATGATAATAAAGTCAAATTACATAAAATCGGAAATAAATAAATTCGAATATATACAAGAAAATAACAATTAAAAAAAAAACAACAACAAACAAATCAAAACAACAACCTGTAGTAGAGATAAATACAAGTTGGGAAATAAACAAAAATCATACAAGCAAACTTAACTATATACAATATATACAATCTGCTAAAGGGACCCTAGACTCCGCTGCTCCCTCCACAAGTGGGGGGAGAAGCCGAATCCAAGAGATCCCAGCGCCTCTCACCCGGCGCTTCACTGGTGTAAGCCAGTGGAGGCCGAGCTAGGGCGGAATAGCCACAAACATACAGTACATGAGTGGAGGATCTTACCAGTGTCAGAACTCCAGAATAAAAGTTTACAAAACGTCGCGGGGCCACTGCCGTTTCAATCTTCGAGGAGGATTGTAGGGATGGGTGGAGCTGGAGAGCGATTGAGCAAGAGGATTAGGGTGATGAAGAAGGTTCTGATGGAATTCGGAAAATTTGGATGGTACCAGGTCTAAAATAAATGGAATATTAAGGTCGTGGTGTAGGGTACAGTTGGTAACGTAATAAGGAGCATTAACTATTGTTCGAAGGACTTTGGATTGGAAGGATTGGATACGTTTGATGTTAAAATGTTTAGTTGTTCCCCATAGTTCAAGTCCGTAGGCCCATATAGGTTTCAGTACTGTCTTATATATTAGTAATTTGTTGTCGACTGTAAGATGAGATTTTCTGTCCAGTAGTTTGTATAACCGGCCGAATCTGCGGTTGAGTTCTATCCTTTTAAGTCTTGTATGTGGGTTCCACGTCAGTCTTTTGTCTAGTAAAAAGCCAAGGTACCGGACTGTGTCTGAGGAAGGAAGCGGTATGGAATTGTATTTAACTGTTGGACAGGATTTACGTCGAAGGGTGAAAGTAACGTGTGTGCATTTGCTTTCGTTCACCTTAATTCGCCAAGCCTTACCCAGTCTTCGACAAGGGAAAGGTGCCTTTGGAGATTTAGCAATGCTACTTCAGGATCGGAATCTGATGATAAAATGGCTGTGTCATCAGCAAATGTTGCCAGAAAGGTTTTGGGATCGGTAGGGATATCGGCGGTGTAGAGGATGTAGAGGACGGGTCCTAAGACGCTGCCTTGGGGAACACCGGCCTCAACAGAATAATGTTTGGAAAATTCGGAACCACAACGAACTTGGAAGGAGCGGTTTGATAAATAGGATCGGAGGATTAGGTATAAAGATTGAGGTAAATGGGTTTTGAGCTTAAAGAGCAGTCCCGGGTGCCATACCCGGTCAAAAGCTTGAGCTATGTCCAGAAAGGCACCCGAACAATACTCCTTGCACTCAAGGGAAAAATACTAAAAAGAATTTAATTTTGTAGAAAAAAACTTAAGAAATTATTGGTCTCTGTTGATTTTTTTTTTCTTAAAACGTAAGAGAAAAATGTATTAAATGATATGTGTGTATATATATATTTTCAACATTGAATTTTTCACATTTACTCCCTAATGGGTGCATATATTTTTACGCGTACCATCTTGCGATACAAAGCCTATTATCATAACAAGTTATATAATATAAAATATTTTGAACAAAGAGTATGTAAAGAAAAATATGTATATATTTTTTCTCTATATATCTTTATTCACATCTATCAGAAGCTATCTGACATTCAGCTAATGTGAGATTAGGCATGGTAGACATGGGGAAGGAGATGCCCAGCAGCACCCCTTCCTAGGCTTTAATTTATCAGAGGAGGTCTCTCATCCAGCTTTTTTTAACCTGAAAACGAGAATAGAGTGTTCGTATATGTTGGTCAACTGTTGGCTTGTTGTAAGTCCGTATGTGGGGATCTATTGTTTCCGTACCAAAGAGCTGTCGTTATGAGTCTTAAAATTTTAGATTGAAATAATTGCAGCTTTTGTATGTGAGTCTTTTTTGCTAAACCAAAAATCTGTGAAACGTAAGTCCATATTGGCTTAAGAAGGTATGTGTATGTATTCAGTAACTGTCTTATTTTCAATTTTGATGATTTTGATAAAAGAGAGTATAGTACTTTCAGTCGGTGGTTGAAAGTCTGTCTTTTCATCTTGACATGTGGGCCCCAAGTCATTCGATCGAGTGTCAGAGTTGGTCTGAGGAATTTGGTTGTTGTGGATTAGAATTGGTGGGCCCCTGTTTTGTCAAAGAAAAATAATTAAATTAACAAAGTTATTTAAAAATTTAATGGGCTTGAATATGATGTAGGTTTTATTCTCAATGAAAATCTGACGCCCTAAATGACACTAAATAATTACATTGGTTTTACAAGAAATGTACTTTAACACATGTTACAATTTAGCCGGACCGGAAAGGTGTCTGAAAGTTATGATACCTTAAAATGTTTGGCAACTTTGTAAAGATATACTTTTTTTTTTTGGCACTCTCATTGTCAACAGGCGAATATCTATTATTTGTATTTTGGAAGTAGGTCCCTGGCTCCAAGTCAACAAAAAGCGTGGCTAAGATAGTTTCGAAGTATTTCCGACATTTTTACTGCCCGTTTTATTATTCTTTTTTCGTGTTGTTTTGGTAGTTTCATATTGTTGTCACTAGACTTATGGGTTTTGTGTGCCCTCACAGTTTTTTTTTTTCTTTCATTTTGTATGTGGTGTTTCCCATTTATCTATTGTAATCTTCTAAAAATTAGATTATATAAAAAAAAATCTGCGGATTCTTGGTCAACTGAATTTAGTTATCTAGATTATGATATTCTTCTTATGGTGTACCATTTTAAAAGGATTAAATATAATGATATACATTTTTTTTTCCGTATTAGAATCTGAAATCTAGATAAATACATTTTTAAATAGTTTTTCCTTACTAAAGACCGGCATTATCTCGTAGATAGAACACCAGTGTTCTCTGAGTTCCTGGTTTAAACATCAGCAGAAGCAGAATAATTAATTCTGTTATTTCAGCCGTGGAGTGACCCTGGGGCATACCTAGCTACCATAAAGTGGCTACCCGAAAATTGGGATAAAAAACCTGGGGCTGAGCTTGATCTAGAATTGACCACTTCCGCACACGACCCTTGGCACAGCAGTAATCGTAGGTTGTAGATGTATGATTATTTTTTTTTTTTTTCTAATGAACTTACGTTACCATACATTTTTTGCCATTTTTTTCTACGGAGCTTAAATAGTTTTTTTTTTCAACAGTGAATTGAACTTGCTGTTTGAGCAGCTGTTTTGTTTTGCCACGGCATGAGACCAGTATAAAATGATATTGTCCTTAAGATTATAAAAAGTAGAAACTGGAAATAATAAGGTATAACAGAAGAGTAAATCTTATAAAATACATTCGTTAAATCCATGCCATTGGTTAATTTTTAATAACGATTCTTTATAATAAAAAAAATAATTAAAAAAATAAAATACGTTTTTAATAAATAAATATTTATAAGTTTTATAAATAAATATTTTTTCTTTTAGTGCCTTTTCATAGAGAATTGAATTTTCTACAAAATGAAAAAATATTGCAATTGGTTAAGAACAGGCAGAGATATAGCGTTTTGAAATTAGCAGTGGTGCTATGCCGTTTTCCTTTGAATAATTTATTGCTTTACAAATTACTTAACTGCCTATCTACAGTTTTATAAACAGTTATACCCTAATATAGTTATTTGTTAATAATAAACCAATGTGTAATAATTTGCAGCGTTTTTAATCATTTTTCCAAAGCATACTTTATGTACAGCACATATTCAATCAAAACAATTCTAGTGTATTTTTGGCTTTTAGGTGCGTTAAAATGCTGACCTTATTTTTGTTCCAATAATCATGAATAATGTAAATATTCCTTGAATTAAATACGTTTAATAAAAACAAAAATATTGCATTTTCCAGGGAGAGGGAATGGGGACGGAAAAATATTTACGACTCAATATCAACTCAAAAAAAATAAATAAATAAAAAATACAACATTTGAATTTAAACAGATTATTTAAATACAATTTAATTAAGTCTTATCTTCAAAAGTATTTTGATTTTTTGTTTGTTTTTAAATTTCTTATCAAACTCAAACAAATTATTTATTGATTTGCGCAATGATGAAAATAAATTCTAATATTTAATGATGTAAAAGGCATAGTTATTTTAAAATGCTTCTATTATATGAGCATGGGAATTATATAATAAGAAATTTTTAAGAACCGTCTTTAAAGAATAAGAACATACAATGTGTTAATGAATTTTGATGAAAAAATTAAGTGGAATGTTTCCGATCTCTTCTTACCAAAATTCAAAATTAATTTTAGGAGACTTGCCTTTTTTGAAACTTATTTTTTTATCTTCAAAGGTGTATTTCTGGTAAAAACTTGAATTTATAAAATTCATTTATTATATATTTCATATAATGAATGTGATTCATAAAGTGAAAAGAATATAATTGTTAAAAGTCTGTAAGAATAGTTTTTTTTTTTTTTTTTAGATAAATTAAATTAAATATTTATTTCTTACAGTTCTTTTATATACTGTAAAAAAGTGTATAAGTTCCTCCTAATGGTAAGTAATTATGATTATAAATTAGGTAAAATAATAGGCTTGATACCTCAAAAGTAAACAATACCTAACGAAGGCGTGGTTTGCATAAGAACAAAATTTTTCAGCCTATTAAATAATTTGTTAGGATAAAATTTTTTTCTGGGCAGAAGAAAATTCTGCTTCGAGGGAGTTTAAAAAAAAAAAAAAGCTAAAAAGCTACGGTTGGGAGACAAGTTAAAACCAAGGATTACTTTTTTTCTTTTAATATTCTTTCAGGTGGAAGAGGCAATAAGGCCCTTTTAAGTTAGTAGTATGAATTTACACTTAAAAGGAAAAAACCCAGATAAAATATTAAAATTCCTACTAAATACATAAATATTAAAGGTACACAAGAAACATATTAGTGGACATTCATAGGTAGATATTCTATGAGAAAAAAAGTTTTAGATAGTAATAGATTTTTCATAAAATTCTATTAGAAAAAATCAGGTGCGTTCAACACACGACTTTCACATACCACCAATGATCAATTTAATTCAAAATCAATTAAAAAAACTTTAAAATTAAGTTTAGAGTTGAAAAAAAGTTAAACAAATAACAATAAGTTTCAATTGAAAGATGTGTTTCAGCATAAATAATGTAACACCATAAATTATTATTTACAACTAGCTAACCCGACAGACGATGTCTTAGCGAAATCAGTCTAGATGCGTGATGCGACAGCCAAGGAAAAGGGGCATTCATCTTTATATATGTACACAAAGAGATTACCTTAGGTAATCTTTTTCTCTACCATAAACAATTTTTATTGAGTAATATTACAATCTGTCCTTATTAGGACAATTTAAAAAATAAAAATAAAACCAATTCTCAAAAGTAACATTTATGTTTTTTTCTTTCAGATCCTTCTCCCGACTAATATAAATATAAAAAAATAGATAAATCGGTCTAGCGATTATTATTACCTATAAAATATTTTAAAAAAATTATCTACCAAAGAAACATTTCTCTTTTTTTCTTTCATAAGTTCCTTCTCCTGACTGATATAAACATAACAAAAAATAATTAGAGATCTCGGTCAAGCCGTTCACGCGATGCGATAAAAAAGGGAAAAAGCGATTCATTTATATATATATATATATATATATATATATATATATATATATATATATATATATATATATATATATATATATATATATCATTTTCAAGGTGTATCACCGATTTTGACGATTTTTTTTAGTTAAACTAGACATTAAACCATTAAACTGCAAACTATTAGAGGCCAACTCTTACCAGGAGTCGGGTAAAAAGTCGGAAAGTGTGCGCGCGAAAAAAAAATTTGTATTTAATATCACTGGTTTTAGTAAAGGTAAAAAAAAAAAAGTTTGGTTTTAAAATTACTCTATTTAAAAACGGATGATTTAAAAAATAAGTGATTAAAATATTCAAGTTTTATGCTTGGTAATGACTCGAAAAATACAAATAATCTCGTCAAAAAATTACTTTTAATCAGGTTTCATAAAAACATTGCTCAGATTTAGATTCCTTTTTAG
This sequence comes from Piezodorus guildinii, assembly GCA_023052935.1. Lineage (NCBI taxonomy): Eukaryota > Metazoa > Arthropoda > Insecta > Hemiptera > Pentatomidae > Piezodorus > Piezodorus guildinii. The sequence goes on along the minus strand of CM041294.1, from coordinate 78,583,009 downwards.
GAATGAAGAACACAATGTTTACGAAACCTAACATATAGTACTGTTTTGACGAGATTATTTATATTTCTATAGTTATTACCAAGCACAAATCCTAAATATTTTAATATTTTATTTTATTATTATTCCGCCTTAAAATAGGATCATTTTGGCACTAAATTTATTTTTATATTTTCTCTAGAACCAGAAATTTAAATGAAATGTGATTTTCGTGCGCAAGCTTACCGATTTCTTCACGCGACCCCTAGGAAGCGTTAGCCCCTAATATTTTGCAGAGCCTAATAGTTTAATGTCTAGTTTTACCTAAAAAAATTTCATCAAAATCGGTGAGACGCATTCAGGATCCTCTCCTTGTCAGTTTTAACTAATTTTCATCATTCTCCATTACCTTATATAATAATGATTACACGATAACATTTTTAAAACATCTGTAGCTTTCCAACGGTATACTATACATCTATATTCCTATTCTTATTTTCAAATAACAAAATTTACCTAAAAAAAGTATTTTTGCTCCAGAAATAAAAAACCCTTATATAATAGAATAAATTGTATGAAATCTCTTATTAAATTTTAAGTTTAGAAAAAAAATGAAGACTTTAATATTCATGAAGGAGAGGTTTATTTTACTCTAGCGTCAGTCAATTATGCATTTTTATTCTTTATAAACGTCAATTTAGTCTATTATTATCTTACTTAACGTCAATTTATAACCCTCAGAAACTTTTTTTAGCGTTCAGAAACACTCTATTTTGACATCTAAAACTTTTAAAATGCTGTAATTTCTTCTCCATTTATTTTAGTTGAAGGTTTATATCTGATACAATTGTCTACATACTAGTGTTATTTTTTAAAACTAAAACCCTCTAATGATCTTTAGTTCTACGATTTTACCTTAAGTCAAGTCATTTACTTCCATACATATTTTGGATATGTATATATAAAATTCAATCACGAAAAAAAGAATACATTGACTCTAATGTTGATCTCGGGTGTAGTGGCTAGCTCTACAGCCTCATATGTCCAAGGTAGTTTATAGGTTTTGAACCGGCAGGTGATTTTTTTTACTTGCTTATGCCGTCCTTCGGAGGTGTCAATTGTAATACCGATCCTGCGCCATGTCCGTACTCATTAAAGAAACTTATCCTAATTAAAACTGGGTGATCAATATTTAGTGCTCCCACTGCAGCATCCTCCGATTAGCCAAAGCAGCATAAATGTGACGTTAAATGAATAAACACATAATGTTGATCAAACAAATATACTAGATTGATATTTTAAAGGAGCTTGGAAGATTTCCAAGTATGTTTCATTCTGGTCACAAAAGCCTCATCAATGGGGTCACTTGGTCGCCTGGTTAATTTTATTTTCAAAACATTTGAACCATCAATTACGTATCTTTTTTTAAAAATACAGTTGTTAATTAAATTTTTTTTATTAACTTGTTAGGTAATAGGTTTTTTAAGAGCTAAAATTCATTTTTTTTTTTTTTACTTTTTGCAAAATACACATATTCAGATGTTCGAAAGAAGAAATCTGCTAGCGCTTAGCCATATTTTTATAACCATACAGTGACTTATGAAAATGTTTTCAAATTTAAGCATATATAATAGTTTTTAAACTGATTTTAACAGTCGAGGTAAGTGAAAAACGTGTGTTGTCCTCACAAGATTTTTTTTTTCATTTAAAGCAATATAGTTCCTAAACCCTAGGTCCTAGCGACAAATATTGTTTTGTATTTCATACTTGGAAAGTTTCGTCAAATTTTCGATCTGCAGAACATCTCCAGAGCTAAACGTATCAAAAAATCCCAACACTACAAAAAGGTTTAAAAGACGAAACTTTTTAATATAGCTCTGTAAAACAAATAGGTGATTAATGTTTTGACGCTAACCATCCTGGTGTAATTTTTCTCATTATCATTTTTTTTGTTCTTGCTTTTTTTTAAGGCTTTATCAATGCTAAGTTTTATATTTTAACCTAATCAGAACCAAATTTATATTTCCTCGTGCTCGTGCAAGCCCAAGTAAAAATCTGAATATCTGACTTTGACCCAGTTCACCGATTCAGAAATAATCGAGAAATAAGAAACTGCCTGATCCAATAAAGTTGGGGCCAGATGGTACAACTATCTAAATAGGAGTCGAGAAGAAATTGGAATGAAGGAGAAAGGGGAATGAAAAGGGCTGCGGTACCTTTTTTTAGGACTATCAACGCAGACCGTTCCAAACTTTTCCTGTTACACCCTGTTTTACAACCTTGTAAATTTTCTCATGGGGTATGAATTTCCATTTGTTCCCATTACGGTCGTAAGTCAGCGTTTAATGCCCATTATTCCTCTTTACTTTTCATTTCATCTGCCATCGGTCATAATTTCAGTCTGGTTTAATAACGCCTGCGAATTACAACAGACTGATTTGTACCTAGGCTTTCATTGTTTACAAGTTCTTATTGTTTACTGTATTGATTATTAAGTTTAAAAATGGAATATTATTTCATTACTTGATATTCTTACTTTTTATTTATTTATTTATTAAGAGATAATACAATCTGCCGCCTACTGGGGCAATGAGTAATATAGCTAGAAGAAACCATTCATCCCATATGTACATCATAAGGAAAAAAAAAATATATATATAACAAAAATAAAATAAATAAATAAGATATATAAATAAATATGATATACTTGATATTCAGCTATATATATATATATATATATATATTATATATATATATATATATATATATATATATATATATATATATATATCAATATTCCATTTATATATATATATATATAAATGTATCAATCAAGTTCCTATTATTCTATCTAAGCATTAATTACTAGAAAATATTATTTATACATCAAAATATATAGAGAGTCCTTGTCTGTAAGGCTAGCGCGCTAGTCTGGCAGGACCAATGTATTGAGTTCGAATCCCAGTTCCACCCGAACTATTCATCAGATTGAGGTGACCACTCACGAAATCAGACGTGAGAAGTGATGGTTCCACCCTATAGGTATCATCAGAGAAGACTACATCTGAGCGGCCAAGGGCCTACGCGGAATGTCGCGCAATGCATAAATAATTCATAATGTAAAATTTTTAATATTCTAAATTAAGAAGATCTCTTCCTAAACGAGTTACAAGTCATTATTAAATTTATCAGTACTTAATTAAATTTATATGAAATAATGTGCCAAGACCAAAACATACCTGGAAGACATACCAGACTTGTTCTTCCATTGCTGCTGTTTACAATAATATTCCTCCAAATTTTCAATTTCCTTACACAAATCCTCCAAATATTTAAATTATTACTAACAATGTTAAAATGTGGGCGAAAACCCTCAGTGAACAAAAAATTGCTGAATTATTGAATTCAAATTACTTATCGCTATGTCCTCAATGCCAGCCTGTGTGACTCATTCTAATATTTATCTTGTATACAGTATATGTATTCTTTATGTAGTTTTGATTTTGGTCAATTACTGTTTCTTACTGTGTACTATCTTACGTTTCTTTATAAGAGCTCATTATGTAATTCAATCTTGTATTTACTTGCCTTAATTTTATATCTTGTATATCATGAATTTGTATTATTTATTACTTTTGTTTAGTCAATTACTGTGTAGTGTTTTACTGTTTCTTATATTTGTTTTTTGTGTTAATTAGGTATTATATAATTTAATTTTGTGTTTGCATGCCTTACATTTTATATCTTGTATAGATGTATATGTATCCCTTATAGCTTTTTAGCTTAATCAATTACTGCTTCATACTGTGTACTGTTTATTTATAATTGTATTATTACATTCCTTAAGTATTGCATTGCAATTTACCTTTAGAATTAATTTATTAATTTGTAAATGTATGCCCCTATTCAACAACGATAAACTATAAAACTCTTAGTTACCCAAGGATTTGTTTCATCAATCCTTCTAGTCTTTAAATATTACAAAGAATTTTTGCGATTTTTGCGTTTTGGGTGATACATAATTTTTTTCATACACAACACTCCGAATCAAAAGTTTTACAATCTATAATTTAAAGAGTTTCCTAAATGATATAAAATACATCTATTACCAGGTTTCAGCAACTCCGAGCCATAATTAGATTTTTGTATTGTTTCCATCACTGCTCCCACCATTATACGCATGATGATTTCCAGATCTACTTATCCTTCTCTCCCTCCGAGTCTCTTGTAGCATTTGCCAATATTCAGGCAGACCTGGATAGAATCTGTGCCTTGGCAACTTTGGATAAACTAAGGCTAAATTGTTATAGGTTCTAATACCCTCCTCAGATCCCATACTACATTTCCGAGTCTAACCCTAAATGATCAGCTAATCACCTTCACTTCCTCTGTCAAAAACTTAGGTATTACCATTGACCAAACTCTTTCCTGGAAACCCCATATTGCCCAAATCTCCCGTAGAACAATAAGTACCCTCAAATTTTTCCATCGCTCCTGCCATCTTCTTCCACTATCCACCCGTTTTTATCCTAGATTACAAATCCATCGTGTCCAAATTAATTAGTATTTATAATTTTTTCTTATATTTTTTCAAAATATTTTTTTCCCGTAATCTCGAACCTCAATGGTTAAATATGGACAAGTTTCAGAATTTTTTCTACCTAAATCGGTCATATTTTCTACTGTGCGCCTTACTGTCATCGTCAATGTATGCTTTTTATTGTAAAAATTAATATTATTGTTTTTTTTAATTTATTAGTAAAAAAAAAGTATTTATTCGTTCATTCAAACTAATGTTGGCCTTTGAATAAGTATTATATTCTCTCAAGAGCACTAACTTAAGCGATTTCTACTGTTATTTAATTCGATTGTTACGCAATTGAAATCCGCTTTATGCTAGGCGGATTAATAGCAGATACTTCTTTTTTAATCGTTATAACCGTGCATCAAAATTTTAATTTTAAATACATGGTGAAAAGTTTCAAAATTCACACTACGGCTCGCGTGCATTTTTCTAAAGAAATTCGATTTACCAATTATTTTCAGATCTTTTTAAACCAACGCTTAGAATTCTTTCTGCTTAACGATGTACTGAATGCTAATAGATAGGTAAAAAAAATAATAATAGAAAGATGCTGGAAATCTTAGAATAGCCGTTGTAATCAACATTCACATAGATCAGCGATGAAACTGATCATCAATCATACATGCCTTTTTATTTATCAACTTTTTGTTAATATAATTTATAATAATATTATGGTTCTTATGTATTATTTATTGTATTTTTTAAGACTGCTTATTTTGTTTTGTTTTTTCAGGTGAGAACTAACTACTAGAATTCAGTTAAGAGATACATACTACATAGAAGTAAGGTAGGAAATATTTCTTTTATAAACCCCTTTTTAATATTTTTTCTCTATTCACGCTTTTATTGCAAACTACAAGGACACGACAACAGACCTATAAAATACATGCCACTAGCTGAAATGCCTGTTAGAGGAAGGCTGAAGAGAAGCTGGATGAGAGACCTTCTCTGATAATTTAAAGCCAAGAAAGCGGTACTGCTGGGTACTTTCCTTCTCCATGCCTATTATGACCGCTGCCCATGTTTCTATGGCACATTTGCTTATTGTCACTTATTGCTTTTGTGCGAATAATTAATATGCAGATTAAAAAAAAAATGACTAATAATTGACTTAAAATAACAATTCATTTCCTTGATTTCTGAAATGGTAAACAGACTGCATTTATTTATATTGTAATTTGTTTAATCTAGGAATATTTTTATTTAGTTTTTTTCCCATCTAAACTAAGTTATTCATAAGAGAGATTTATTATTGATACATCACAAAAATAAAATACCTTTTCTGAACTAGGACCTACAACATGTCTGGTATTCTACCTTCTTCCTGCCGATTGAATGAGGCTGTTTAGGTTCACAATAGGCACAACACGTTTCCACACTGCCATGCTTATCTCAATGCTCACAATCGACATTATATTGTACAATAGCTAATGGTTGGTTAATCGATTATTCCATTAGGACCTGTTACTATCGATTTATTCTTTTGTTTTCTGTCTCGTGAGGGATTTTTTTTTGTTATATTATTTTTTGTTAAAAATTTTTTTTTTTTTTAAAGTTAGCATTTTATTTATAAATACATGAAGTGAATGTGAGTATAATATTAGACAAATGAATAATTTGCATAAAAAGAAACTAATCATCTAAAGCGCTCCCCAAAATATTTCGACTAAATTGTTTTATGTGATTATACACCGAAAAAAAAAGTATACAAAGTATATCATCAAATAAGAAAAAAAAAAAAAAAAAAAATTGACTAAACTCCTTTATTTGATATGTCGTGTTCGCAAAATTGGTATCGAAATGTTTTATTTTTTAAATGATATTTTTTTTCTGCAAAGCCTTTAATATCCAGTGTAAATGCAAATAATAATCTCAATATTTTTATGTTTGCGGATGGTGAAAAAAAGAATTTAAAACTAGTTTCAAATTTTATTTTTTTTATTGCCACAACACGTTACTAATTTTTATTTATAAAAGAGATTAATACAAATTACATTTAATTTAGTTTTCATAACGAGCCTTCAATATTATCAAATGTAAATTTTACAATAATTTGTTAAGATACAAAATACTTTAACAAAAGCGAATTAAAATTTGTATGAAATTAGTAATAAAAAACATCACATAATAGAATATGATCGCATGAAATTCCTTATTAAATTTTATAAGTTTAGAAAAAAATGATTTTAATATTCATGAAGGAAAGGTTTATTTTACTCTAGCGTCAAGTTTGAATTTTCATTCTTTATAAATGTCAATTTAGTCTATTAGTATCTTACTTATGGTCAATTTACAACCCTCAGAAACTTTTTTTGGCATTCTGAAACACTCTATTTTGAAATCTAAAACTTTTAAAATGTTATTTTATGTAAAGAGTAATAAATTAAAAGAATGTAGCAATTATAGCCTAAACCCTGTCTTTTTCCTTTGGTTTTTGAAATTTTTCGATCAATTTTTAGAAACTATTTAAGTGATTTAAACCAAATTTAGGTAATTAATAAAGATTCAGAAACTGTACAACTTGTTTTAACAATGATATTATTATGAGTTTTAAAACAATATTTTTTATTTTATTTTTTTAAATTATCTTTTACATGTTGAATTATATCACATACAGTTGTAAAAAAAAAAAAATCCATTAAAAAGATATTTAACTGTTTACCAGACCTGTTATAATTCAATTACTATTTCTATATTAGAGGAAATGTAATATCATTCTAGGGAATCCTTGAACGTCAAAATCCGGAATATTGTAAAGCAGATAAAACGATACAAATTAAAAAATAATGTCGTCGATCAAATTTTTAAACAACCTTTTTAATTTTTTTTTTTAAATTGCATATTCAGCATTAAGTTTAATTTTAATATAGAAGAATAGAGAGTTGTCTACATAAATGCATAATAGCTTTTTGTTTTTTTTGGATCATTGGATTCCATTTACTTTTGTGTTTTTACAATATAATTACCAAAATATATCCTAATGGCTAAATATTTTAGGACTGATCGCTTTAAAAAAAAAAAAAAAAAAAAATGAAATTTGATAACTTTCAATACATACCAGATCCATTTTATTCTCCTTAAATATATTTTTATTGAGGTCATTCATTGATAATGTATATGCTATTATCAAAATATTCATTGTCATTATAGCTATAATAATTATTATAATCATATTTATATTTAATATCTGGTAGATAGCCAACCGATTGCCTGAGACCATTGCCATACAACTAGTAAGACTACGGACAAACGATGGCTGCCCAAAAAAAATTCTCAATTTAATGAAAATAGAAAATGATGGCAATTGCGTGACATGCAAAGTCCCTGAAGACCCTCGCCACATTCTATTGCGATGCAGGAAATATAGGAAGCAAAGAGAAGCGATGGTTCCCCTAGAAACGGAAGCTATGTTTTTGCAACAGTTAGATAAAAAAAAAAGTTTACGATGACCAAGCAGTTCTTTATTAACGCACAGTGCAAAATATAGAAGAAAAAAAAAATCACTTCACAGAATTTATTTTTATTTTAATAGTGTTATTATTTTATTTTTCTATCTCTTTTGAGTTAGCTTCCTCTCTCATTTACATTATTTTATTTTATTCGCTATTTACTTAATTTATCGATTCTTTTTTATTATATTTGGTTCCTTAACCTAAATTTTTATTAAACTGTGGCAAACATGTATTGACCATATAGGATTTGGTGTCAAGTCTTGACGGTCACTTGTATATAATAAAAAAAATATATATCTGGTAGATAGTTTTTATAATTGGATTATTGTGAATTCTGTAAATGTAGTTAATTAAGTATTATTATTCTTTATAATATTGAATATTGTTCAATATCAGAAAATACTCTTGGATTACTTTTATATAGTTTCATTATTACTCTACTCGCCCTATAATTTCTGATTTGAGTCCTTGAAGTTAATACTGATCATTTTCCGTGAAGGATTGACGTATCCAACAACTTTGTTCTGGAATCGGTCATGCAATGTCTTGTAAATATCAGGTTTTGTATTCGGATTGATTTAGAGGAAAATGTCTTGTTCCCAATCCAATATCACGTGGCATTTCTATTTCAGATAGGGCAGAATAAAGCTATTTCAATTTATCTTATAAATATTCCTATCGTGGTATTTTTGTTATTTGTGCCTTTAACATAAATCATTTCTAAAGCGTCTCGTCCAATATGATTTTTATCCTCACTCGTTTTATGTCAAAATATCTGATGCGCGCATCACGCGACTTACATTTACCTCCATTGTTAAAGTTAATTTAAGCATTTTTAAATACAGTTAGAGATGAAAATTGTTCAAAGACTTTATCATATTTTTATTATTATTGTTTTTATTCGCAAGTTCGTTGCTGCGAATCCAGCGATTGTGAGGTATTTTTTTCTTCTTGACCAGCGTCCTTAATTTTTACCAATCTGCGTTAGTTTAGTTTATTAGATCTCTCGGCCATCTTCTTTTAAGTCTTCTTTGGGTTTGGCCTAGTAATATGGAGGAAGAAACAAGTTGATTTGGGTGGTGATGTGTTGATGATTGAAACGTGTTATATTTGTCGTGAATGTAAAAATTTACTGTCGAGATGTTTGTGTAATTGTGTATCGTGTGATTCGAAGCACACCATGGTGTGTTAACAATTTTCCGTAAAATTTTGGATTAAGTTGTTTATATTTTGTTTGTGTGTACGTGTTTTGTAGAACACCTAAGTTCTGCTCCGTATGTCCAGATTGGACTCAGTGGAGTAGTGTATATTAGTCGTGTGTTTCGATTTAGTGATGATCTGTAATCCAATAGATTAGTGAACGTTTTTTATAGTGATGTTCTTATGTTCAAAAACACAAAAAATACATTACAAAATATATTCGCTCTTTTCTTTTTTTGCTCTAGAAATAAAAAATAATAAAATTACGTTTTCACAACAACTCTCACGGACATACCAACACAATAAAAAACGTGGCCACCACCAACATGTCCCAAAGCACTCGCAAAAGGATGAAAAGAATTGGTTTAGGGACCTCCTAATATAAATGGCAATTAAGATACACCTAAGGACAGACTTACACACTCAAGTTGAATAAGTTTAACAATTTTACTAGCATTCTTATAGGCGTTGATGACCTTTAGCGTTTTACGGCTTAAAGCCCTAACTAACTAACAACAACTCAAGTTGAATATCGAATTTGTCCAACTTATATATTAACCCCTTTTTATCAATACTAACAACATGATATGGTAATTTTTTTCGCATCTAAAAAATATAAGATACTTTAGAGGAAGAAAATTTTAAATTTTGGCATTTAAATCCTGTCAGATTATTTCAATCAGAATAAAACTCATATGATATTAAAGCCCATTAAATTACCCATCGATAGAGGAAGTTTAGTTAAAGTTGTTAGAGCCGTTTTCGAGGAAATCCTGAAAAAGTATAAAATGCATGGCATAAAGTGCGCTTCTTCTGGTACGATTTTGATTAATTAAAATTGTTATCTTAAATATAAAATTTCAGTATCGAATGTTTTTTTGTGCTAGACTTTCCTCACACACACACACACACACACACACACACACACACACACACACACACACACACACACACACACAAAAACCACAACCAAAACCAATATTTTCGCTCGACTTTTTCGGACTCAGGGACCCCAAAACGTGTATTTTTCATGATCGCAGTACTTTCCATTACTGTATATTCCCTTTATACGTAAGTGAAAGGTAAAATATTCTAAATTTCGTTAGCCATTTCGTTACTTTTGATTAAAACTTTTAACTAATTATATGCTATTTTGTATTGGAAATAGTGCTAGAGATGAATCGGTTATTTTGTAAAGTTATGTATCCATTTTACTGGTATACAGGGCTTATAATGCTCCAAGAGATTGCTAAAGAAGGTGTGTGATATTTAAGGTACCTAATTACTTATTCTATATTAATGAAGAATCAATACTTAAATATAGATTTTCTCTCCCACTCTTGCACTGTCCAATAGCAGAAGTTACATTAATATAAGTTACATCAAGTCAATAAGCTAACAATATAATTTAAATTTTTTTAGTCCTTAGAGGTTATACTGCGATGCACTTAAATATTACAGAATACTGTGATTAAAATGATGGGGTTTTAAAATACTTAATGACTGTGGTTAAAGTATAATTACCGTGGAAAGGGAAAAAAAATAAAAGCAAGGTATGAATTCACAGTTTAGGGCATGCAAATTATTGTACATTTTCAATTTTTTTTTTTTTTTTTTTTTTTTTTTTTACAAAAAACAACATAAGAAGATGCTTGTGCTAGTACATGTGATTTCTTTTAAAACAAGCACATGTTTTTGAAATTATTTAGAAATTTAGAAAATAGTTTGTTTATTTATTCAGCGTCATGTGATGTTAATTGGGCTATTCGGGTGATTTTGCCATTCTAGATTTAATCAGGATAAGGTTCTTCAATATGTAGTTGACATCGAGACCACCATTTTACGGTGGACGGCATGACCAAGGATTTTTTACTCCCTTTCATCAATCATAAAACCATTTGACTAAAGAATTGAAAATGAAGTTGATTATCTATTGGAATATTGAATATCTGCTTGCCTTACATTAGCTTTTGTTCTTTTGAACTTTAAAATTTATATAGGGCATCTACACCAATTACTTACACTTTAAGACAATTTTTGTGGTTTTTCAAATATTTCTCTCATATTTGTTGACTGATTATAGTCATTCAAAATATTTCTATTAGGCCAGCATCTATTTTATCGATCCTGATCATTTGATTATATGAAAATGATAAGTTAATCCATTTTATGCATACAATTCGGATGCATGATTTTGCTTCTTTTACTGACATGCAAACACCAATTACTGACAGTGTGAGGAACCAATTCCTGACGCACTATACCAAGACGAAAATAATTTTATTTTTAACTATAAATTAAAAACTGAATATTTCAAAATTACAAAACAAATTCTAGGATTCAAAACTATTGTTTAAGAAACAGCACACGTTAGAAACTCATTAATATTATCAGTCGTTTAATCACAACACATCGAAGTGCAAGTGGGTAAGTGCCGTAAATATTTATTAGGTTAGTAAACGCTTAAAATATATATTTGAGTCAAACATCTCTCTAACTTTTAAAACATGATAGGAAAATCACAATGAAAACTTATTGTCACTATCACGGAATCAAAACTCGGATCAAGCTACTTCTAATGGGCGGTCGAACATTAATGTTTTGTTGGCGAGGACCATTTTCATATAGCTTCTATATTCCTATTAATCATCAGCAATCTTCTTTTTGGTTTCATCATTGCGGTTTCATACCTGCTTTTCCACTATCAGACCCATCCGCAAGGCTAAGTTCTTTCTCCCATCCTCTTCAACCTTTACCTCCATGACATCATCCAGTCTACAGATACCTCCATTGCTATATTTGCTGATGACACGGCAGTTTTCACTCAGCATGAAGATATAGCTATTGCCCGTAATAAAAACAAAGCCACCTCACAGACTTAGAAAAATATCTCACCTGGAAGATAAGTCTAAATATACAAAAATGTAAATCGAAAATATTTACATTAAGACGACCATCAGATCCACCTGAACTAATCCTCAACGGTAATAAGCTACTATGGATCCCTGCCGACGAAGCAGTGAAATACCTTGGAGTTCACCTCGATCGCCGCCTCACTTGGAACCACCACATTAACATCAAACTAACCCAGACCTATGCAAGACTGGCAATGCTGTACCCGATCCTCAATAGAAAATCAAATCTCAAACCCGAAACAACAATTCTTCTTTATAAAACTATATTAAGGCCACTACTTATGTATGGTTGTGAAGTGTGGGGAGCTGCTTCCTCAACGAAAAGAAAAAAATTACAAGTATTCCAAAACAAAATATTAAGAATAGCCGTAGATGCTCCATGGTTCATCAGAAATAGTCAACTACACCGCGAGCTACATATAGAATACATCGAAGATTTTATCAACAACCGTTTCAGAAAATACCACTCCCAGCTACCAGCAGTCAGAGGTGCAGTGGCATACAACATAGGAGTTCCAACTTTATCTCGCAGACTCAAACCCAGGCTTCTACAAGACATCTTGTAAATATTATTATTTAGTTTTATAAGTCTCATATTTAATCTAGCTGGTTTATTTTTATTTCATTATTATTTTTTTGTTTATTTTTTTTTATATATAATATATATATATATATATATATATATATATATATATATATATATATATATATATATATATAGTTTTTTTTTAAAGACTTAAATCGATTTTACTTTTATAATTTTATATTCTTGCAGCAAACTTCATATCATTTTGTCATTCATATCATGTCATTTCTTTTTCATCTAATTTATTTCTTTTTTTTATTTAATTTGTATTTTACTCATTCGTTCTGTTATCAATTTAATTCATTATTCAATTCTTTGGAATAATTATAAATCTATTATCGTTAGGGGTGTCTTGTGTATGAGACTATACCCCCACTTTTTCTATTGTGTCCAGTTGTAATAATTATTCTTTTTATATTAAAAAACCATGTATGGCTCACGCAGCCGATCTGGAAATAAAGATATATATAAAACTATACCTGCCTTCTTCTATAGTTCTGTCTTGAACGGGACTTTTATCTTAAAAAACCTAGCATTGGAACTAAAGTTCACAGACAACCCCAATTATTTATAAAAGTGTCAGCAATTGATACGTTGATTTCCAAAAGGTACTATATTTATTCTAGGAAATTTTACAGGAAGCGCGAAAATCTCTCATTACTATATTATCAAACTAGCTAATTTGGGTCTTTTTGTCTTAAAAATTAGAATAATTTTTTTACTATAATAATAACATCATATTAAAGTTATGAAATGATTTTTTTTTAGAATGATTTGGAACGAAAATAAATGCGTGATTAGTACTTTTTGAAAATGACCAGATTTCTAAATCGCGTTTTTTAAGGATTTGAGAATTCATTAGATAACATCAAATAGAATATTTAGATAAAACTAAATGATGAGAATACAAATATGTAAAAAAAATCAATATCGTAAAAAATGTCCTTTAGTACCTTTTGGAAATCAACGTCTCAATTGTATAAAGATGTGTTTTTCATGTGCATAAATCCTAACACCACAAAGTGGTTTTTCTAATAGTAATTAACACAGAAATAATCTTTTCTTATTACCTAACATCAATATTGGATTGATAGAAATGAATCGAATGTAGAAACTAATAAGTAGATAATAGATGAAATTGAGACTCATCTCCTTAGCAAAAACCTTAACGATCCGACAAGCGAATAGAGGCTCATGCTAAAACTTCATTCCTGCGCACATGATCATCAATGCTGACATCATCAAAATGGGAATCTGTCGGAAATTGCTGTGGCTTTGATTTAGTGCCGATTTCTTAATAAGAGGTGGCCTGAAACGCTTATTTTTTCAATTAGAACGCGCATGTGTCAGTAATTGTGGTAGTATCAGCAATTGATGCCTTTACTCTAGTTTCTTAGCTTAATTTCCTGGTTGTTTATAATATATGAACTTTTTATGAGATTAATGGAGGAAGAAAAAACAGCTTACGCTCCAAGCAATAAGGTACATTAAGAACACTCTAAAAAGGTGCTGGCTAAGAGATCTTTGTGATCAAAGTACTAAAATCAAGTCCTTTCTCATTCTTGACATGCTCTTATCTGCCTGTATTATTTACTTATGATTAAACTCCACAGCCTTCCTAATTAAGTTTTCAAAGGCCGAACTAATACTCCTACCTTCTGCTCGATTCTAATTTAATCTTCTTTTTTATGTTCAGAAGTTCAGAAAACTGGGATATTAATCATTTCCAAGAGAGCCAAAGGGAAAAAAAATTCAAAGCTAGTGGAGGAGGAAAAAGAAAATGAAGTTACAGCTCCTTGAAAACTAAAAGAAAACATAATAAGTTTTAAGTAAAAAGATAAACTATGATAAATATGACGAATTAACGTTATTTTTCTAACCTTAAATTATTATTTTTTTTAATTCATTTATTTAAAAAGATTATGGACAACAATAATAGGGCTGTAAGATCACATTCATCCAATTTTAATCCAATATCCAATTATTAACTCTGTCATGACATTTTTTTATTTTAAATAAGTTTATTTATTTATTTAACATCCCTTTTATGCTGCTGTGGCTAATCGGATGATGCTACAATGGGAGTCCTCAATTTTACCTACCCAGATTTAATTGGGATAGGGATTTTTAACGAGTATCTGACATCGTACAGGCTCGGGACCACCTTTTAACGTCCCCTCCGAAGCACGGCATAACTAAGGATTTTTTACTCCCATTAAAAAATCCTAGGGCTGCCTGCGGGTTTGAACCAGAGACCATAGGCTTAGGAGGCCGTTATGCTAACCACCATGCTACAGGTTACCCCATTTTAAATAGGTTTTGAGCAATTACAATGTCTATGCTGGGCTCTATTATTATTATTTACCCCTTGATGTTTTTTCTGAAGTATAAAGTAATTGACTATGCGTGTTATAGAATAAACAGATTCTTCTTGAACAGTCTTGGCAGGGGAACCTCTGGGCTCAATACTGAAGCCTCTTCTATACATTGTAAATATTCACGGGTATCGTTAATAATTAGACATGGCTACTTATATCGAAAGCACCACAATATGCATAGTGTATCAGAGATCAGTGATCAACATAACTGAAGTACACATCATGGCTATTTATGAACAATTTTTTTTATGACTTCTACTAAACTGTACACATTCTATAATATGACTACAGCCGACATTTCTACAAGTTTGGTACTATAAAAGTGATAGATAAGATATCTCCTTTTTTGACGAAGAAATATAATAATACTAACATCCAAGTCTGTCACTATATTGCTAATGCGCCCGTACAACAATTTTTCAATATTTTTGAGCATATTGGAAGAAGGCTAATAGGTCTGTAAGAATCCGGTCTGTGTTTGTCTTTGTTAGGTTTATGTATCATTGTAATCGTAGAATATTTCCATTATATGGGGAATTTGGTCGTCCTGAGTATACCATTGTGTAATGTAGTGAGAAATACTAAAGCTTTTCTGGGGATTTTTCGAAGCACCTCAGCAGTGATAAGGTCGTAACCAGGAGTATTTATTTTCGGTATTTTCATAATCGTACGTCAGGCTTTTGTGATACGAATTTGGTTAATGGGTGTGTCATGAGAAAATACGTTTAATGATAAGTGGTCAATAGCAGATTTGAGTTTTCTGCCCCTTGGTGTGCACAAACGAGAACCAAGTTTTGTGTTTTGCATTGAAGTCACCTCCTGCCAGGAATTTTCTACCAAAGGAGTTAAATAGTTCAATAAACATTTGGTCGGTAATGATATATTTAGGGGGACAGTAAATAGAAGCTAGTATTGTGTTTTTGTATTTAGTCTGTACCTGTATTCCTGTTATTTGTATCTGAGCCGTTGAGTCTACGTGTATAGGGTAATGTTTTAGTTTCGATTTTATTAATATAGCTATCCCTCGGTGAGCAGTATTGTCGGGATGGTCTGTTCTGTATAAATTATACTTACGTATAGAAAGTTTGTTGCGTGATGTGTGATGAGTTTCTGTCAAAAGTATAATGTCGATACGTTTTTGATGAAGAAAAATTTCCAGTTCAGTCTAATGTCGAAGTATTCCGTTAGTATTCCAAAGGATGATTGACAGGGAGCCAACAGTTCGAGTACTTAGTCCATAAGTTGCTGCTAATGTTTGTGTTGAGTGCGATATTTGGCTAATTAGGCTGTAATGGGGCTGAATGAGGGCATTTAAATTATTTAGAATGTTAGATTGTAAATAAAGCTCAGAGCCAGCTGGTGGTACCAGCTGACTACTGTCTTCAGTCATGCCTGATCTTAGATGCGGCTGAGGCTGAGCTTCCACGTTGGGCCGAGGGCAGTTTGGGCGCTCCATTCTGGGGTTTGCACCAACAGGTTTCGGAGGCTGATGTTGAAGGTCGTTCGGCAGAGCTAGAAAATGTCCCTAGATCCGGAGGAGGTTGGACAGCCACCGGTGTAGGGCGGTAACTCTAGGTTCTCTGAAATCGCAGATCCTTGAGGGCCTCTGGCATCCTCTTTAATTGGCGGGGTGTGCCCCTCTGCAGTTAGCGCATTTGGCCGGCGTGTCCCTAGTTTCGATGCATGCAGCGTTTTCGTGGGCCTCTCCGCATCGTACGTAGCGTGGTTGGTGATACAGTACGATTTTGTAGGGGCAAATCCCTGGCATCTGCAGCACTGAAGTATTTCCATATTTTTTTCGAATTTCTTCTACTTTTATCCTTGTATAATAAATGTATTTTAATTCAAATAATTTCTCATTGTATTTATTTTTAGAAATGTTGACAAAAAACATTTGGAGTAGTAGTTTGGTTCTGGCTGAGATAGCATTCGTAATGTTTACAGCTTCATAGCCCTCTTTCATTTCTTCACTTATTATTGATGTTGGTGTGGATGGGTGAAATCCTTTAATAACAACTCTTGGGTTTTCATCTTCCGACAGTTGATATGTGTGATAATCGGCGTTTACTATTAATAGGCGGTGGCTGGGTATACTATTAAATTTCTAGCTGTCGATTTTGTAGTGAAGTAGCAAGAGCCTATTTCTTTTTTAAAAAACGCAATTAATGCTTCTATATTCTGTATTCCTTTTAAGAATATAGGTGATGGCTCAACTTTGTTATTTTCTATTTGCTTCCATTTTTTCTCGGGTTCTGCAGTTATATTTAAAAAAGGGTCAAATCTATTGCTGGTTTCTATGTTATTTAAATTTTTTAATGTATAACCTGGAATCTGCAGAGGATGATGGTCTTTTTCGTCCGGCAATCACCTCCCACTCGTTATTTTCTTCTTACATGGTTGAAGAACCTGCCTCTTTTAGGTCCATATTCGTTACATTTTCGAACGCCATTTCTCCCTTTACGTCTATTTGCTTGCACAAAAACAATGTTGCGATACGATATTTGCACAATCACACTATGTTTTTAATGTTTTAAACTTATTAAATTAGATAAGATAATGTTTAAAGAAAACTAACCTTACACACTTCACATGTTTTCCACTTTGTTTGATTGTTACTCACGTATAAATCCTTTAACTTCTTATAACTTTCTATACGAGTCTAATAACTCGTTCTTTTGAGCTAATAATCACACTTAAATACAACTTATAAAACTGAATAGATCACATTTCCAATAGAGACAATGAGAGCACATGCATATTACTACACGGTCACCATGGCCAATCATTTTTCCATTTTTACAGAAATTAATATTTTAAGGGAAAAATGAAAAATGCATTGTATAAATTGTGTTCATTAATCAAAAAGCCTAATTTTTAAAGGTATAAGTGGTTATCAGTATTTCATATCTAAAAACATACTGGTGGGCGCAACTCATGTCTTTAAAATCAATTTAAGAACTTTTAAATAAAATTGTATTTGAAAAAAGGTTAAAGAATTAAATAAAATTAAACGAAAGGGTTTGCTGCAAAAAGGAAAAAAATAAAAAATAAAATCTATCATACGATATTGAGAGATGTACAATACCTTATACGTAATTTCACAATTTTTTTAAAACGCTATACAAAATAAAAGTAAAAACTTTTTAAACTATTTAAAAATTGTAAACGATTTCTTCACTTTCCCTAAAACTGTTAAATAGAGCTATCTCGTTTTTTGAGTCAACCCTTCATTTATAATCACTGCTTTTTACACCGTTTTCTCCTTATACACTTCACTACCTTATACACATTTATATATAAAATAACATTTTTTTACTAAAATCGTTAGCTTTCCAGCGTTATATATTTATATTGATTCCTAGCTTGGGGGGAAAAAATGCTTACGAGGTGGATTTTCTGTTTTATTTCAACGTTGGTAATATATGTTCAGAATTTACCTGGTCACTTTTGTTTTAATTTTTAAAATTATAATTTCTTATATAAACTCCGAGTTTTTCCTGATTATTGTATGTAACTGAGTACTATTTAATGTTTGTGAAAGAAATTGTGTTATAAACCAACTGAAGCAGAATTTACTGGAGTTGCGGTTCGGTAATGGTATGACTGATCGTTAACCAAGTTAGTGAAGTAGTGAGTTGTTGAGGATACCACAGGGGCATGGGCAGGCCGCACTGGGCTATCTCCTTTCTTCTCAGATATGTCAATTATGGATGTTGTTTTCCAAGATTCATGTTTATTTATTTAGGTTTATTAAATATATTTATTTGTTCATTATTTACATACGATTTCCTGAATTAGTATGAGATATTCGTGCGTTTTCTATTTAATTTTTCAAAATTATTATTATTGCTTGTTAAAATTCACAATTATATTTGATAATAGAAGAAGTAAATTTGCTAAAAGATAAATGACATGAAAAAAATATGGAGAACTGCTCTTTGGCCGCACTCCAATAGGTATTCTAAACCTCAGCCATCTTCTTTTCAGGCGCTTTGGACGATAATTAGGGATTGAATAGGAATGGAGCTTGTCTTGGAAAGAAGCTGTTTTAAGCCAAATCTGCAACATTAAGATGATTGTTGACAGGTATAGTAGTGACGAAGTAAGAAGCATTGAGGTTTTCGAAGGATTTTGGAATGTAAGGGTAAGATGAGCGAAGAATTTTATGGTTTAGTAGAGCTTCATAGCACAACTCTGTATCTCCAGATAGGCCTTTTGACATCCATATAAGTAAGTCCTTTGCAGTTGAGGGAATGATTAGAATGTTTTTTGAGTGAATGTTTAAGTAGCCTAAAACGTCGGTGTTTTCAGTCGTGTATGAGAATTTCAATTAACACTTTGGTCAAGATGGAGTTAAGGTATCTGATCTGTTACACAGGGACAAGCGGAGAGTTATGAAAGGATATTGTATTTATATAATGTAGAAACGTTATGAAAACATGGAAAATACTTATTGTTTATTCATTTTACGTTACTTTATACTGATATGGCTGATCGAGCTATTGTATAGTGGATCTCGATCTAAACATGGCTATTGGGACCTTTAACGAGTAGCTGACATGGCACAGGACGCGGCCACCATTTTACGCCCCCTTCAAAAGACGGCACGCACAACCAAGGTTGTTTTACTCTAAATTATAAAATAATAGGACTTTCTTGGACATAGAAGGTTATTCTGCTTGCCACAACACCACAGTTGACCCCTACTGTGTTTTTTATTCCCCTCATGTACTAAGAATTATTTTACATCGGATACATTGGATTTTGTTAATGTTGAGGTCTATCAATTAATTAAGTCCATATTTTGCTATCATACTCGAATAATCGATTATCAATATTATTAATAATCTACATTTTCTATAATTAGAAATAGATTGGAGAAGACTCTACAGTACCCGCAATACAGAACAGTTGTGAGGGTTAGCTACTTTAAATGAGAGACTCGGCTGGGCGCATCTAAGGGGTTTCTTTTTGAACACACACACACACACACACACATAATATATATATATATATATATATATATAATATATATATAATATATATATATATATATATATATATATATATTTAAAATGTTCAATAAAAACCATAGATAACAGAAAAAAGTCTCAAAATTTGGTTTTCCTCTCTGACCGTTGGCCATCGGACTATATTTATAGCTAATTAAATGAATTTTTTTTCTGAGATCCTTAAAATTTAATACCTAACTATAAGAGCAATAGCTGATTGAAATATCAGAATTATCTTAGAAATATAAAAATTTTCTGCTCGACGTTTTTGGCAGTTACTTTCTTATTTTGAGTGTTTTACTTGTTAACCTTCTGGGATTTCTTCTTCTTTCATTGGTGATACTCGTTTTTTTGTGAGTGCACATCAAGTGGATTTGAGTTTTTCTAATGAATACCACAAATAACAGCTACCTCCTAAACATTTGATTTTCTTCCCTAAACGTTGACCCATAGTCCTAATATAAACTTTGTTTTTTCTCTTGAGGTCTAGTATCTGCTCTTAAAATGTGACGAACATTTATTAGACACCCATCCATACTTTTTTTTGTAGCTATATGATTATGTTAAGAATAATATTTAACTTACAGGTCTTAAAATACAAGCCTTTGATCTGTGCCAAGGCGTTTCCTAAATAATTCACTTTCATATTGATTCATTTTCAACTAATTCAAAATTTACACGAGCCATTAGAGGTATTAATCCTCGTGCTGCCGTAGCTATATCCAATTACGAATTTACGGCTGAATCTATTTCTGGGCTAATTAACACTCCTTTCATTTATATTCCGTAGGAATAATGGTTTAATGAGGTCTTGGTAGATTTTTAAGAGCCATTAAATTCTGAATTAATTGTCTTTTCATTATTCGATATTTCACAAAACATATTAATATCATAAATGAAACATCAAATAGTTATTAGGAGGTAAATGGAACATTTCATTCATTTATCTTGCAATAAAGTTGTTCACATTTAGTATTATTAGAACCAAGTTGTTATTTTATTCTATAATCATTATTTTTACTTTATTTACTTATTATATATATAGTAAGGGGAAGTATTGCGATCGTGAAAATTTTCGAATTCCAGTTTTCAACGGAAATAACGTTTTAGGGTCTCCCTGAGTCCAAATAACCAAGTCCCGCAAAAAGGTCTGTGTGTGTGGTAACTCCCGGCGAAAACGGTAAGTCCTATGAAATTGAAATTTTATATTTAAGACAACTATACGCCTGAGACGTGACAAAACTTTTTTCATCAAAATGAGCTTACCAGAAGAGGCACTTTATACAATGCATTTTGCACCTTTTTTCGATTTACTCGAAACGGTTCCGAAGATTTTGATTAAACTCGCTATGTCGATGTAAAATTTAACGGGCTTTAATGCCATGCAGGTTTCATTCTAATTAAAATGGTCTGACAGGGATTAAATGCCGATATTTTAAATTTTCTTCCCCTAAAGTACCTTTAATTTTGTAGATTTAATAAAAATAACCATATTATTTTGTTAACGCTGATAAAAAAGTTAAAAATATAAATTGAATAAATTCGATACCCAACTAAAGGAGAAAACAGATAAATATTTTTAATCAATTTTCGTTTTAAATAGAGTATAACATGATTATATACTTGACTGATTTTGAAAAAAATTATTTACAGTTTAAAGTTAATAGAGAGTGATGAAATGAACATAAAACTAACTGATTATTTTAGATAATAATATAATAGATTTTTTAATGAGACACTTGTTTCTATATAATTCAATTTAATTAATTCTTTATAATTTCAGTATTTTTACTACTATAGCTGTATTTGAAAATTTTTCATTGATTTTAAAAATGGAGGTAAGTGAAAGTCGTGTGTTGTCCGCAGCAGATTTTTTTTTATTTATATACTTTCCTGTTTGTTATTTCTGTTTTATGGTGATTGATGTTATTTATTCAACATTCTCTACCTTATTGTCAATGCGATTAATTAACATGTCTTGGAGAAATGTGTTCAGTCTAAACGAAATTCATTCTAACATATGTTCAATCTAAAAAATCTATAGTTTAAAATCAATTTGTGCATGGAGTTGGTATTACTTACTAGTTTTCTATACAAGATGATATTTTCAGTCCAGATAGTATTTTTACGATAGTAACAAGAAAGGGAAAAATATTTAAGTTTTTTTTTTTTTCATACTTGTCAAAAGTTATCTGACAATAATCAAATGTGCTGATATAAAACTTCAGCTGCAGACATTAAAGCGTATTAGACAAAGAAAGTGCCCAGCAGCACCCCTCCCCCGGCTTTAATTTAGCTGAGGAGGTCTCTCATTCAGCTTCTTTTTAGCCTTAATCTAGCAGGTGTTTCAGCTATTGACATGTCGTTTGTAAGTCTTTTTTCGTGTCCTTGTAGTTTATAATGAAAACGTGAAGAGAGAGTTCTTCTGCGCCGGTCAACTTATGGTTGTTGTAAGTCCGTATGTAGGGTTTTGTTGTTTCTGTTGCAAGGAACTGCCTTTATGTGTCTTTTAATATTTGATTTAAATGATTACAGTTTTTTGTCTGCGAGTATTTTTTGATCATAAACTTAGAGCAAAATAATTACGTGTTCGTGTCTCGATGCCGGGGGGCTTTCATCACTGCATTTATCGAAGGATAAGTCTCTATCACCCTCGACCCGAGAAATTCCCGTATAGCCTTCAATGGCGAATTAAAGGAGATAATTTAAAAAAATAAATAAACAAATCTAGTAGTCAGAGGCAGATTTAGGTCACCCAACCTGGATATACACCTAGATTGTTTGTTTATTTATTTAACGTCACTCTATGCTACTCCGGGTAATTGGAAAATGCTACAATGTGAGTCCTAAATTTTGCCTATTCAGGTTTGATTAGGATAGGAATCTTTAACGAGTACCTGACATCGCACAGTCAGTACCGAGTGTGAGTACTGACACCTTTTTACGTCCCCTCCGAAGTACGACATCCTAAAAAAACCTAGGACCACCTGCGGGTTTGAACCCGTGACCTTTGGCATAGAAACTGTTATGCTAGCCACCATGCTACAGATGATCCCCATACAACTGGAAATAATTTTAAATAGTAGTTATTTATGGTCCTAACACAGAACCGTGCGTCTTGCTGTTTTAGAGTGCATCGAAATTCGCGCCAGACGTTCCCAAAGTGCGCTCTGACGTAAAGAACAGTTATCCATCGAACATACATCTGGAATTTACTTCAATTTATATGTAGAGAATCTGACATGTTTTTACATTATTTACCGTTTATTGAAAATACGGTGCTTTTTGTTTGCGTTTGCTTTGTTATTTCTCCTAAATACAGAAGATGGGCATTTATGACTTACCCTGCGTGATATATTGTTCGCTGAGACCGTGAGAGAGATGAAACTGCTAGGTGCGTATCCTGAAGCCCAAGTTGTGAATAGAAGCAAGGAAGTGAGCAAGTTAGCAGGCGCGATAAGAAGCCAACTTCTTCACGCTTCGCCGTGCCGCCAGATTAGCAGCTTCTGTAGGATCTGTTCTTTGTTATTTTTCAAGAACATACCTTTATTACGTACGGACTCTCTTACGTGCATAAAAAAAATGTATTTATAAAATGTTCCCATATTTCAATAAAAAATCCAGTTTAAGCACTCAGAACAAACTACTACTATATAAAACAGTCATACGTGCCCAGATCTGTTATGCATCGCCCGTCTGGAGCTCGACTTGCAATACCAATTATAAAAAAATAGAAACAATACAAAATACATGTATGCGAATCATTAATAACTACCCACGATATACTAAAATTTCAAAAATGCTCTCTGACCTAAATCTTCCAACATTAAAACAGTATATCTACACAGTAACCAAAAACTATTTTGATAAAACCACAACTTCTGAAAACCCATTAAAACTAGAAATTGGTAATTACAACAAAACATCACTAAAGCGCTACACGCACAAAAGAACCAAACATGTACTTTTAAATTAATATTGTAATTTATATTGTGTAGGTTTTTTCGTGTTACTTTTCCTACTATCTTAAACAAAATATTGTATGATAATTAGTAAATTCAAAGGATGATTGAAACTCTGTTATCATGAAAAAAGGTCCACTGAAATCATGAAACCAAACATATTTGTATTGAGTGTACATTGTAAATATTATGTAAATAAATAAAGTTTCTTTCTTTCTTTCTTTCTTACGTGCATGATAATCAAGCGACAGTAGTTCACATCTTGTAAACAAAGCTTGATTTCATATTTTGCATATCAATTTTTTTCAACTAAAGATTAAATGTAAAGTCAATTTGGAGCAGTAAAACACACAATTTTAATATTAAAAGTATATTTTATCGTTTTATAAAATAAATAATCATATCATAATTCAATTTTATCCTAGTAAATATTAATTTCAAAACTACTTTCACTATTTTTAAGGCGTAAAAAATTAAAACTTTGGGCTTGAATAGCTGAATTCAATAGATGTTTTTGGCAGCACCCCATAAGTCTATTCTCTATGCTCTCATGGGTTTTATAACTACTTTATATGAATTGGATGAAAAATAATGGATCGAACAGGTTATGTGCAAAATGACTTATTCCAGAAGTATTGGTTATAAAATAAGTTCATAACATTTTTTAAAGGTTATTTACATAAAAACTTCAGATTCATGTAAATATTCTTAATCAGTTTTATATGACTCATTTTGAATTTATACATGTTGCTATCTTTCTGGTAATTTTTTTATTATATCCTTCCAACAGTTAAAGGATGACACGAGCGCTTCGAGTCTTCCAAGTAAAAATTTCCGGTTCTGAACCGAGGAAAGCACACTACAACAAGGCCGTGCTTTGTTCTAAGGCACTGTTTAAGCGTGCACAGGAATGTTTCTTTTTGAAAACTAAATCATTAAATGACGAATTTTTTATCTTCCATTATAAGCAAGCAAAATACCACTGGAAGATGAGAAATCTCCGTTGAAACTGATGCATAATAGCACCTTAACTAATCCTTTTTTACTTTCACTTACTATATATAGTAAGGGGAAGTATTGCGATCGTGAAAATTTTCGAATTCCAGTTTTCAACGGAAATACACTTTTTAGGGTCCCCTGAGTCCAAATAACCAAGTCCCGCAAAAAGGTCTGTGTGTGTGGTAACTCCCGGGCGGAAACGGTAAGTCCTATGAAACTAAAATTTCATATTTAAGACATCTATACGCCTGAGACGTGACAAAACTTTTTTCATCAAAATGAGCCTACCAGAACAGGCACTTTATACCATGCATTTTGCACCTTTTTTCAATTTTCTCGAAAACGGTCCGACGATTTTGATTAAACTCGCTATATCGATGTAAAAATTAATGGGCTTTAATATCATGTAGGTTTTATTTGGATAAAAATGGTCTGACAGGCCGATATTTTAAATTTTCTTCCCCTAAAGTACCTTTAATTTTGTAGATTCAATAATAATAACTAGATTATCTTGTTAACGCTGATGAAAAACCGGTAAATATATAAATTGAATAAATTCGATACCCAACTAAAGGAGAAAACAGTATAACAAATATTTTTTTAATGCAATTTTTCGTTTTTGAACATAAGAGCAGTAATATACATGTACGACATACCGTTGGAAAGCTAAAGATTTTAGAAAAAATATCATCCCATTCACAAGATTTTAAAAGTTAATAGAGAGTGATGAAATGAACATAAAACTAACTGATTATTTTAGATAATAATATAATAGATTTTTAATGAAACACATGTTTTTATAGAAATTTAATTTAATTAATTTCTAATAGTTTCACGTATTTTTATCTTTAACTGTATTTGAAAAATTTCATTGATTTTAAAAATGGAGGTAAGTGAAAGTCGTGTGTTGCCCGCACCAGATTTTTAAAATATGTAAACATTATTGAGCAAGTAAACACGATTTTATAAGCACAGAGTGAATTAAATTTAAGTATTGAAAAACCTCTAAAAACTTGTTTTTACTACTCAATACTATGACTAGCTAAATTTTTAGCTACTGCGGCAGTATACTATAAAAATTTCGGAAGTAGGCCGACTTACAACATTAACTTATTGGCTCAAAAGATTGAAAAAAATATTTGCTGAAATTTACTACTTCATTAAAGTAAATACATCAAATAAATGTTATTAAACAGGTATAATAAACGATGGCTCGATATACATGTAGCTAAAAATGTTCCAAATTACGTCTCGATGTCATCTTTTCGGGTGCCTGGGGGAATCGTCTGGATATTAAGAATAAAGTAGGGACAGAAACCATCAGATTTGACTAGGAATGGAATTGGTCAGGCACAATAGAATTAAAAGGTTTAGTAGGTCCACAAGGCTCAACTTCGTATTTAAAGATTGGTCTTATGGTGTTTTGGTTTGAGCGTTCGTCTAGTAAGTGTTTAAGTAGCCGAAAACGGCGGTAAATAAAATAGATGCCGATATCAATATGAATTTTCCTATAGTAATTTCATTAGCTATCCTTCGATGAGAAATTAAGACGATAATCATCTTATACTATATTAATACAGTTTGGCTTTAGGCTAGGAAAAACAGTATACAATAAAATATTAAAGTAAATATTTTTTATGTATAAAATACTGTAAGGAATTAGTCCGGGTGGCGGTCAGTAAATGAAACAACTAAATATTGGGTTGTTTCACATGAAATGTCCGTTTTTATAGTTTCTGAAATACATAAAGGATTTTGCAGGTCTCTGTAGTTTTCTTCCAAATGTTTACATATTTAAAGTAAACAGTTAATAATCCTCTATCTTTGTATTATAAACATTAGCTTCCCGATAAATTTTCCCACTTTTTAGTATACCTCCAAATATGAACATGGAAACACGCGATTTTCGAGTAATATTTTTGTACAAGTTTCAACTCGGCCATTCAGCAGCTGAGGCCGCTAGAAATATTTGCAAGGCGTTTGGGGAAGGGAGTGTTAATGAACGGACCATTCGCCGTTGGTTTGCTAAGTTTTCAGCTGAGGATACCGACTTGGAAAACTTGCCCCGAGAAAGACCTCCGTCCGTGACGATGTCCTCAAACATACGGTAGAAGGAAACTCCTACCAAACAGTTAAAGGACTCTCAGTACAACTAAATGCAAATGCATCAACCGTTTCCAGACGTTTTAAGTGTATTGGGAAAGTAAAAAAGCTCGATACATGACTCGATACAACACCTCATGATCTCACTGAGCGGCAGCAAGACCCCATGTTTCAAAACATACCGTACAAATAGTGAAAGAACTGGGCTACGAAGTTCTTCCGCACCCACCATATTCTCCCGACTTGTCTCCGATAGATTACCACCTGTTCAGGAATTTAGACAACTTCGTCAAAGGAAAACTATTTGAAAATGATGATCAAGTGAAAAATGCATTTTCAGATTTTGTTTCACTTCAAAGCTCAGAGTTTTTCAGTTGGGGAATAGTTGGTGTCACGTTGGGAAATATTTGTAGAAAAAGAAGATAAATAATTCGAATAAAATTATCTTGTTTTCATATCATATTTTTAGTAAAAATCCTTTACCTTGAAAACGGACATTTCATGTGACACAACCCAATAGCTTCAACTATTTATTTTTAGACAACGTTTCGACACCCATTGTGGGTCATCGTCAGGGCTAAAAGGATACAAAAGAAATACAATTACTATAACATTAGGTACAGTATTATATAACCTATTGAGCTAGAGAATGTCGATATTAAAACATTAAAAAGAAATATACATGTAAATAAATCCATTAATGAAGTTACTATGGCTAAAGTACAATAAGGAAATGGCAAAACAGAAAAAATTATGACTAAATTTGATGTTAAATATGTTAATATTCACATGAAATAGGAAATATTAAAATATGGAGTGGAGTGGGGATACTTACTATATTGTAGGCGAATGGAAACTATGTAGTTACAGTCTGGTAGAATGGAAAGTACGTTCTGTATATTTGGACAGGATCTGACAACCATGACTGAAATTATAATACCTTTATACAAAGAATGAATGAAAATTAAACCTATAATAATGATAGAAGAAAAAATTGCTTATAATTAAATTCATAAAGTGTAACCTATATGATAGTAAGAACTGTGATGGAAGATGTATATGGAGTAAAACTGACTTTACTATAAAATATTATACTGTAAAATATTTTTAAAGCTGTCATTAAATTTTTGATACTCTTACAAAACGATATTATAAAAATAATAATACTATAACAAGGTATCTTGATAATAGTATTTCTCCAGCCATCTTATCTGATTTCAGTTCTCCCATTATGTAATAGCCTGCCAAATACAATGTGTATGCCGAGTCCTGATAGACAGCTACAAGCAACATGCCTATCTCAACTTCCTTTAACAGGTCAACATGAACTACCAAAATATTAAATTTTCCATAAATATTTATTGTCAGAAACATTTATGATATGAATCTAAACTGACCTACTTTCAAGATTTTTTTTTCCTCCTAAATACAATAAAAGTAAAGAATACATACAAATGTAAAATATATTTAGGGTTTTCTCAAACTTACTAAAAATACGCAAATTATTACCAAACGGTTTGTTATTTTCAGATAACTATTGATCTATGACAATTTATAGAACTGTTTAGGCAATTAACTTATAAATATGTATAGCGTAAAATTAATCAAAGAGGTTATGAAAGAGGTACCAGCAACACTGTCAATTTATATTGAAGGGAAATAGCCAATCACCACTGGCAAGTTCAGAACACTATTTTTCATTCGACTTCAACGATTCATTTTTTGTTTTGTGGGGAATTTAATTCTTTATAGATAACTTATCATATCTATCAATTGTATTCACGAATCAGAACAGCCGAGATCCGATATTTTTTTATTGTTGTTCGAGTTCTCGTATCTTGAAATGTGTGACCTCAAATTTCGGGGGAGGAGGGAGGTGTTTTACTTTCGCTTACTATATGCAGTACGGGAAAGTTATGCGATCGTGAAAATTTTCGAGTTCTAGTTTCCAACGGAAATAATCGTTTTAGAGTTCCCTAGTTACACGGAACTGAAATTCCCTATCTTAAAAGCATATATAAGTAAGCGGGTAAATATGTAAGCTGAACGAATTTGATAACCAAATAAAGGATAAAGAAGCAAAAATATTTTCATGTGCACTTTTTAGTCTTTTAGATATAAGAATAGTAATATAGATGTGTAATATACCGTTGGAAAGCTAAAGATTTTAGAAAAAATATTATCTGATACACAAAGTTGTAATAGGTAACGGATAGTGCTGAAAAGGGAACAATACTCGCTATAGGTAATAATGTAATAGTATATTTAATAGAACACATGTTTCTATAGAAATGAAAATAGTTAATGCATTTACCTTTTCCATCTCAAGCTGTATTTAAAAAATCTTAAATATATTTTAAGTACAGAGGCAAGTGAAAGTCGTGTGATGCGCGTAACAGGTTTTTTTAATCGTTTAATTTACAAAGGTTCATTATTGAACGTTTCATTATACCACATTTCAAGTAATTCTGGACATTTTAAATTAAAGAATTTCAATTCAGCTTCTGTTGATGGTAAATTTGTTCAGGGGCTTGAGAAATAATATCCAACCGCCTTAACAGGCGGAGGCGGTGGCTACCATAACCCCTGATGTCTAATTGCTTTTTGTGTTGAACAATAGTTTTCAACATGAGGATTAAATGAGCTTCTGAATTTCCTCAAGGCGTCGATTATTACAACTATGAATATTATCCTTAACCATCAATTATTAACCATTTTTCTGTTATATAATTATGGTTTTAAATCTCAAAAATCAAACTTTTCTTTAAAAAAACGACTAACTACAATAGTATAATTCGGTTTTGTGTACGATCCAAAAAGGCAAAAATCAATGAAATTCAATTTGAATTTGAACGGAAAGTCCATGGCTATATGATAGTGGAAAACTACGTATTCGTTTGTAAATTTATTCATTTAACGACATATTTATGGTATTGTGGATAACCGGACGATGCTATGTTAGCCTTAAATTTTGCCTCTTCTGGTTTCTTACTTTAGAAATACGGATTTAGAACAAGTACCTGAAATCACACAGGCTTGGAACTAACACATTACCATAAATTTTATTAGTTAGTTTTTTCATTCTTTCATTGCCCTCTATACTTTATCAATCCGCCCATCTACCCGCAAACTCAATTTCTCCCTGACTGGGAAAAGTAGTATATTATGGGTATATTTATTTATGATCTATTACAAAGTTTCTTTGTAATAGATCATAAATAAATATACCCATTTATTTATGATCTATTACAAAGTTTCTAAAAGCCTATTATCTATTACAAAGCCCGAAAAGGACTAATTTACTATTTCAAAGGATATGCCCGATTTTCATATTTCAAGGACTGTTTTAATTTTTGTTTTTTTCATTCTAAGTTAAAGTCGCCATTCTCGTTGAAAGGATTCTTAACAATTAACATTTATTGTAACCAGGATACGGTTCAAAATGGAAGAGAACCTCCATTTTTGACTCGATTCTCCTTTTAAAAGGATAGGAATCGAAATAAATCAATGGTAACTAGGATTACCATACTAAAAAGGACTCTTTTTAATATAGAAACTCTCTTCCCGATGCAAGAAGCTGTCCGAAATAACTTAAGTCTTAACTGTCTATATTAGGGTGGGTGAGGTGGGTTACGCCCGAAAAGGACTAATTTACTATTTCAAAGGATATGCCCGATTTTCATATTTTAATTTTTGTTTTTTTTTTTTCATTCTAAGTTAAAGTCGCCATTCTCGTTGAAAGGATTCTTAACAATTGACATTTATTGTAACCAGGATACGGTTCATTCAGAATATTCTGGGCTATTTGGAATAATAAATTTGCTTCTCATCTCGAAAAGTGTGTTTGACATTTCGATTTGAATATCATTTTTATAACTACTTTTCATATAATCATATAACTACTAATCATGTAAAGTTCATCATGTAAAGTTCTGAAGACTGTTTTTACTTTCATGTACATATAATGAAATGCATTATACGAGAAAGTACTGCGATCGTAAGAATTTTGGAATAAAGAGTTTTCAACCGAATAATCGTTTTAGGGTCCTCTGAGTCCAAATGACTACATTCCGCCAAGAGGTGTGTGTGCATGCGGGTTTAGCAAGAGTAAATAGCATGAAAAAAAAAGCCTGAGATATCATTAAAACTTTTTCAACAAAATCAACAAACAAGATATATTATTCCGGCGAGCAGATACATGTTTCATAAGGCCGACTGGAAAGGCTACAGGTCCAGTGTGGAAAACACACTACCATGCGTGAAGACTCTTCGAACCGAAGATGAAGTGGACGAGGCGGTGGAGGTCATCACCACTACCATCCAGGAATCCGCCTACCAGCACATCCCTAGGTTCAGCCCGAAGCCGAACGCCATCAGGAAGCCTCCCAGACACATCCTTGCTCTGATTGCCCAGAGGAACAATCTGAGCAACATCTTTCATCGCACACGGGACTACACCTTGAAACCGGCCATCAATGCGATGACCCGGCAGATAGCCAGTCTCATGAGTGATTGGAAGAACGCGCTCTGGCATGATCAACTCAGAAGGACACACGACGATCACAGGCAGTTCTGGAGGCTAGTCAGGACTCATGTCGCCAAGAGACGGACAGTCCACCTAAGATCTGGAGACGACCTACTGACACCTAGGGAACAGGCTGAACTCCTGGCAAAAGGATATGAGGCGAGGGAAGAAGCTCGGAAGATAGATGCTCCAGTGCTTCCTGAAGGGAGACCTCCGTCCCCTAACGAGAAGCCCATCTACTCCAGCTTCAGCCAGCTCGAGTCGGTTCTACGACGTACCAAGGGTAACAAATCCTCTGGGCAGGACAACATACCATATGTACTGTTGAAGATGCTCCCTAGGAAGGGTAAAGCCTTTCTACTGAATATCTTCAACTCGTGCATAAGGATATCATACTTTCCGAATGCCTGGAAACGTGCGATCGTAGTACCGCTACTCAAGCCTGGGAAGACTGGAGACTCTACGGAGCACTATAGACCGATCAGTCTTCTCTCGCACATGAGCAAGATCTTCGAGAGGCTGGTTCAGTACCATCTCATGAAACACTGCAGGGAGGAGGGCATCATACCACCTGAGCAGACTGGCTACCAGCGAGGAGTATCCTGTGAGCACCATCTGGCGAAGCTGCAGGCTCACACCATAGAGAAAATGCACAAAAATGAGGCTACGGCGTTGATCTCACTGGACTGCACCCAGGCCTTTGACTGCGTGTCTCACACTCTGTTACTCCGCCGCCTGGAGGAGTACAGGTTCCCCGCCCCCCTATGCCGACTGATCAGAAGCTATCTTAGCGGAAGATCCTTCGTCGTACGGGTCGGTGAGGATCTGTCGAACCCATGCGACACCACCTGCGGAGTACCTCAAGGGTCTGTACTGGGGCCAATACTGTTCGTCGTTTTCACGGCGCCAGTGTTCTCCGTAAAGCAGCCAGGAACAGTGATAGCAGCTTATGCGGATGATATAGCCATTTATGCGACCAGCATAAGCGCAGATGAAGCACTTAAGACGGCCCAATCAGCCACAGACACCATAGTTAACGAGCTTCATAAGAATGGGATAAGAGTAAACCCTACGAAAACGGACGCCATAGTTCTCTCCTTTCAAACAGGAAAGAGGAAACTGCCAACAGAATTCACCGTAGAAGGGGAAAAACAACCTCTCTCTACCAAAGTGTTATACCTGGGAGTGACACTGGATAGGCATTTAACCTTCTCCAGCCACGTCCGGGAGAGATTAAAACTGGCGCGATCAAAGTCGTATAGGCTATATCACTTGCTGACATCGCCGCAGCTCTCACTGAGGCTCAAACTCCAGATCTACAAAGCCATCATTAGACCAACACTTCTCTATGGTGCGCCGCTACTTCGTCACATGTATAAGTCTACCCTCCAGAGACTGCAGAGCTTCCAGAACTCCGTCCTTAGGCGGATAGTCAGAGGAACTACACTCCAAAGGGCGAGAAATGTCACCATATACGAGGAGCTACAGCTACCCTCGGTTCCAGAGTATATCGGCCGGAGGCACATCAAGTTCTTTGATGGGCTGAAAGCCTGCGGTAATCCGCTCTTCCGTGACATAACACCACCATCCAGGCCCGGAAGGTGGCAAGGTGATCTCCCCTTGGTAGACGTGTTCGCCGAGGGAAGGGGTCCGGACTCTGCAGTCTGAACCCACCTAACCTTTTCTTATTGTCCCCAAAAGAATAGCCCTTCCCTATTCCCACTGTGAATAAAGGCTTAAGCCCTAGTGCATAAAGCGCCTCCAGCGCATGATGTATAATAAACCTTAAAATGCCTCCGGGCAAAAAAAGGACCAAAAATTGTAAAAATGTACATAGTTATATGTGTATAATTATGTTGTAAATAGTTGAAAATAAATTTTGGAGGGTTAGAAAAAAAAAAAAAATAAAAAAAATAAAATAAAATAAAATAAATAAAAATGATCTATTGTTTTTCCTAATCAGACAGAAATACTATATCCATATTTGCAGGACCTGCTTATTTATAATAAAGTTATTATTTTTTTTTTTTTATTTATTTTTTTTTTTTTTACGAGAATGATTAAATCTTCAAAAGACACGGATAAGCCCATATCCGTTTCTCACACTTCACAGGGCTACCGTTAGGCATTACTTCGTGGAGGGAGTGCGGCTGTGTGCCACCTCATTGTGTATTTGTGGCAAGTCTAGCGCGAAAACAAAAAGTCGTACGAATCTGAAATTTTATATTTAAGGCAACTGTATGTATGAGATGTTACAGGGACATTTCATCCCAATAGGCAAACCAAAAGAGCCACTTTTTACTATGCATATAGGACCTTCATACGATTTTCTCAAAAATGGCTCAAACGATTTTGATTAAACCCGCTACATCGATGTAAAATTTAGTGGGCTTTAATATCATGTACGATCCATTCTGATTCAAGTAGTCTAACAGGGCTTTGATGCCAATATTTTAAATCTTCCTTACCTTTACTTTTGTAGATCCTATAAAAATGACCATACCATATTTTTAGCATTGATAAAATACGGATAAATATATAAGTTGAACGAATTCAATATTCAACTAAAGGAGAAAAGAACAAAATTATTTTTTTTCATTTTTGTTTATTTAAACATAAGAACAGCAACATATATGTATAATATACTGTAGGAAAGCTAAAAGTTTCAGGAAAACTATTATCAGATTTTTAAAAAAATGTAAAAGGTAATATAAAGTGACATATTGGACATAACGTAATGTTTTGATATTGCTATATTATTTAATCTAAATGATATGCTTCCAACGAAAGTGAATACACTTTTTATTCTAATCAACTAATTTTTTTTTTTTTTTATTTTAAATTATGCCTTCCCATTTCGGCTTCTGCCATTTTTTCAGATCTTGTATTTTGGCCAGATTTTGATATTTTAAGGGCTGTTTTAATTATTTTTTATTGAATTTTTCATTAATTGACAGGCGGGAATATGAAATTGCAAGATTAATCTTTTTTTTAATTTAAGTTTATTTAATAGTTCTTCAATTATTATAACAGTTGAGGTTAGTTAAGGTCGTGTGTTACCCGCACCAGATTTTTTATAAATTGTTCTCATCATTGTCGTAATTGTTCTTTTGTTCGAATATTTGTTCGATAAATATTAGGCCGTTTAACAAAAGAATTCTTGGATATATATTTTTTTAAACAATTTATTTAATTTCCAATCATCGCTACGTTTCAGCCTCTAGGGCCATTCTCAAGCTTCTGTAATCAATTAAAGTTTCATTGTATTTATACATTTTCAACAACCTAATCACAACACATAATAAATTATTTTCACCATATCCATGTTACATATCATTTCATTTCACCGCTTTTCAGCAGCATCGTCATAATTTTTAAAATATCATTTTTCAAAAAAACCTGTACTCAAAAATATCATATTATATTTCATCATCAATTGAAAAAGGGATCTATTTATTCAAAAAAGAAAAGAAACATTTTTATTAACTTACTCGACAGTTTTCGGACGTCTTATAGGTGTTCTCGTGCGCGACTAAACTTGGGGTGGGGATGCCAAAGGATTTATATATTTACTCTAGTTAATAAAAATGTTTCTTTTCTTTTTTAAAAAATAGATCCCTTTTTCAATTGATGATGAAATATAATATGATATTTTTTAGTACAGGTTTTTTTTTTGAATAACGATATTTTAAAAATTATGACGATGCTACTGAAAAGCGGTGAAATGAAATGATATGTATGGATATGCATGGTAGGTGACATAATTATTAAAAATAATTTATTATGTGTTGTAGTTAGATTGTTGAAAATATATAAATGCAATGAAACTTTAATTGATTACAGAAGCTTGGCCCTAGCGGCTGAAACGTAGCGATGATTGGAAATTAAATAAATTGTTTGGAAAAAATATATCCAAGAATTCTTTTGTTAAACGGCCTAATATTTATCGAACGAATTTATAAATTTTACAAGTATCGTATTTGATATTGTAACATTGTTCCATTGTTCTTTGCGAATAACCTTTCTTCTTGCTCGCAACGCCTAACCCCTTTCCAAAGCCTATAAAAGGACAGAGCGTGGAGGAGGGTATGAGAGCATATATTAGCCTTTACGACGACGACATCACAAGAAGACTCTAGTGTTTTCCAATAACGGTCCCACGTGGCGGGGCACATGCTTATCGCTCAATGTGTTTTCAAGAGAGTATGTCTAAGAGGATTGTATAAGGCTTCGTCTTCGCTTCATCTCGAATTACCTTGATGATCATATATACAATGGATCACAGTCAACATTATGATAACCGAACATTTGGTTTATTATTTCCAATAATGAACCTTAGGAATCGACCAGAAAACTATATATATATATATATATATATATATATATATATATATATATATATATATATATATATATATATATATATATACTAATAATAATAATATTTATTTGTTTTCGGGGTAATCTCCATACAAAAGGAGTTAGTCATTACTGTTCATATGTTGACAATATTAACAATATCACAAAAAATACAAAATAAAAACAACTGACGACTGTTTACAGACATTATTAATTTAAAATTAATGAAGCATTAATTTTTGAAATTACAAAAAAGTAAAACAAAACAAACGAAAAAACAAAAACAAAAATAAAAAAATTGAACAATTGAGGAATTCAAAGTAATCTGTTAATAAAATATAAATCTTTCAATTTTATAACCTAATACAAATAAGGCTAAACAATGTGAAATGATATTATAAGTTAAAGAAAAAAAAAGTAATATCAAAGTAAATAAAAAAAATAAATAAAACAAACTTATTTCACTTCACTTTTTGATGATAATTAATGAGGCATTAACCGGAAAATCTTTGTCTTATTCGTTAATTACAAATGATCTAATTTTTACTTTCACTTACTATACATAGTAAGGGAAAGTATTGCGATCGTGAAAATTTTCAAATTCCAGTTTTCAACAGAAATACACATTTTAGGGTCCCCCGAGTCCAAATAACCAAGTCCCGCAAAAAGGTGTGTGTGTGTGTGTGGTAACTCCCGGGGAAAACGATAAGTCCTATGAAACTGAAATTTCATATTTAAGACAACTATACGCCCGAGACGTTATAAAACCCTTTTCATCAAAATGAGCTTACCAGAAGAGGCACTTTATACCATGCATTTTGCACCT
The DNA here is from genome assembly GCA_023052935.1 of Piezodorus guildinii. Classification (NCBI taxonomy): domain Eukaryota; kingdom Metazoa; phylum Arthropoda; class Insecta; order Hemiptera; family Pentatomidae; genus Piezodorus; species Piezodorus guildinii. The sequence continues at coordinate 78,546,131 of CM041294.1, read as the reverse complement.
TTTTTCGATTTCCTCGAAACCGATTCCGAAGATTTTGATTAAACTCGCTCTATCGATGTAAAATTTAATGGGCTTTAATACCATGTAGCTTTCATTGTGATTAAAATGGTCTGACAGGGATTAAATGCCGATATTTTAAATTGTCCTCCTCTAAAGTACCTTTAATTTTGTAGATTCTATAAAAATAACCATACTATCTTGTTAGCATTGATAAATAACAGATAAATATGTAAGTTTTGCGAATTTGAAAAAACAGCTAAAGGAGAAAACTGAAAAAATATATTATTAATGAATTTTTTTGTTTTTGAACGTAAGAACAGTAATATACATGTATGATATACCGTTTGAAAGCTAAAGATTTTAGAAAATATATTATCTCATACACAAGCTTTTAAAAATTAATAGAGAGTGATGAAATGCCGAAAAAAACTAACTGATTATTTTAGATAAAGATATATTATCGATTTTTTAATATAACACATGTTTCTATGAGAGAAGTTGGTTGAGGGTGCAGTCAATTTAACACACAATTAAGCGTAAACTTAATTTATTGGTGCCGACGTTTCGGCCTAAATTATAGGCCTTCTTCAGGGTGGTTGTGTGAGCTGAGAAGGCGTCAGTCAACAACAATGGGATGATTAAGTAATCATGTTACTTATAATTGTATGTAATGTAATTATGTTACTATAATAATAACCAACCACCCTGAAGAAGGCCTATAATTTAGGCTGAAACGTTGGCACCAATAAATTAAGTTTACGCTTAATTGTGTGTTAAATTGACTGCACCCTCAACCAACTTCTCTCATATATACACACAGTCAACCATTGTCACTTCGTAACACATGTTTCTATAGAAATGCCATTAAACTAATTATTTAATGGTTTCCCTCATATTTGAAAATTCTCTAATCGATTTTAAAAACGAAGGTAAGTGAAAGTCGTGTGTTGCCCGCACCAGATTTTTAGACTGCCCACTATGTAGTAAAATGTACCATTTAGTTTCTGCACATTATCAATTGTTAGTAGATTCCCCCAAATTGTATTATTTTGTTTATTTATAAATTTATGAATATAGTGATTCCTAAGTTCTTTATACATTGGATATTCTATCAAAAAGTGATGTAGGTTTTTCCGGTTTTTGTAAATTGCAAACAATGCAATTTTCTTCCCCCTCCAGTTTGTATGATTTTCCCTCACTGAACACTACTGGTCTTGTCCGTATGTATATAAAATCCACGCTCAAAATTTGAGGGCTTACGTTTCAACATACGTAGAACCCGAATAACGAATAAAAAAAAAAATCCTTTAGTCCGCTATCCGCTGCATTTATCCGATACTACTGGACCAATATTCATATATATATATATTTATATATAGTCATAAAAATACTAGAGCCTGCAACGATAATTTTAACAACTGAACATTGATATCACCTGGTTGCGTCCGATTGCAAGTTATTTAATTCAATAACTCAGTTAATTTTGAAGATAGAGAAAACATTTATTAGTGTTTTCTAGTTAAAAAATCGCGAATGCTTATAAAAAAGAGAAAAAATGAAAAGTAAGCTATTGAAATTTTACCCATAAATACGCCCATAACTCATAATTTTTTGAAGATAGGGATTATATGTACATAGTTTTAGAATCAGTAAAGTGTATGTACAGAAAAATAAGTTGATTTATATATTCAAGTCACAAATTATAATAGACGTAATTACAACAAAACTCGGTTATTAGTGAAAATACAGAAAAATCGAAAAGATTAGCAGCTATTAACCGCTATATAGACAGTTATACCCTAATATAGTTATTTGGAAATAATAAACCATTGTGTATAATGGTATAAATTAAACAATAATTTGTAGCGTTTTTTTTTTTAAATTAATTTTTACTTTAATTCACAAAAAGGGATATCATTATTTACAAATTGAATTATTACAAAGTAAATTATATATCATTTACAAATATATAATAAGGGAAAGTATTGCGATCGATAAGGTGCAGAAAACTGAAATTTCATTCTTGAGAAGTAAATATGCCTGCATTGTGTGTATATATAACGTTTTCACAAAATTGGCGAACTAGAAAACGGCTCACTTTTTTTTTTTTTTTTAATAAACTTGTTATATAGATGTAGAATTTAATGATTTCTAATATATTGAAGGTTTTATTCTGATTGAAATAGTCAGACATGGCCTAAGTAAAGACATTTTAAACCAAAGGTTAATTTTGTAGATTCCATACATTTTAACCATATAATTTTATTAAAATGAATAAAAACGTCTAAAAGCTGGGTATCACCATCCCACAAATCCTTTCCTGTAAACTCCTTATTCTATCAATATCTCCAAGAAAAATAAGTACCCTCAATTTTTTCCATCGCTCCCCCCATCTTCTTCCACCATCTACCCGTAAGCTCCTTGTATCCTCACTTATTTCCTCCGCGTTTACTATTGATGTGTACTATATGGTGGCCTCTCGTCTGTGCTTGGGGACAGGCTAAAGCGAATTATGAACTTTTTTTAAAGATTTGTCCTCGGTACTCCGAAGAGGTCTCGTGTGACCTATTTATTTCGCTATTGAAAGTGGCTCCTTCCCCCTTTTCGCTGACGATGTATCCTATAATCATAACTATATCAAAAAATTAGCTTCCAGCATCCTCCCTACATCAGTCCCCCTGCTTCCGAACCGAAGTCCTACTACTGTAAATTCTCTTTCGTCGAACTCTTCAAGAAATATTTCTTTCAGGTATGGAATTCATTTCGTATAAATGTTTTCTTTCTCCTCTAGAATCCTTCTTGCCTTGTTCCTAGTCATTTGTTTCATATCTCATAGTGTAATCTATTTTCAGCGCTTCATTTTCTGTGACACTAAATGCCAAGATATCCACAAATCTAGTTGACCCATCTGTATCAAGGCAAAATCTTATCTTTTGAAGGTTGACAAGCAAAGTATTTTTTTTCCTTTTTTTTAAAACCAATATAAATAGCTTTACAACTTTCTAAAAACAAAACAATATTCTAACATTTCAACCAACTAACGTACAACAGAGTAAAATAAAAACTTTTTTATTCTATTTTGATTTTTTTTTACCTGAAATATTTTGCTACAGATGTTTCCCCTACGGAGACGGGAAGTATTCCCTGTAAAATATTCGAGGGAATGAATTGTTTCTCCACATTTTATGTCGGTTGTTTCGTTGTTTGGAAAATTCGCTTTATATTCACAGGAACGAAAACTTTGTCGTTTTTTTAAAATAGTTTACTCCAGATGTATATTAAAACAATACAAAAACATATATGAGATATTCTTCTATACTACCTATATATATATATATATATATATATATATATATATATATATATATATAATATATATATATATATATTGTTTGGTTTACTTAATTACATAAATTTAATATAAGCCAATTATAGATAATGCCTACATATAGAAATGTCCATTCCGATTTTACTAGATTGGAAGATCTTTGCCATATATACAGGGTTTTTCAGGGAGTCAGACTCCAGAATTAAAGTAAGGACTTCCAAAAAAAAAAAAACATGTATCTGGAAATGCATAGTTAAGGAGCTAGTGTCAAAAAATATGTTGTTTTTTCAGGCATTATCAGCTTATAGCTTCTCAGCAACGATTTTTCTGCGAACTCTTTGTGATAAAAGTTGTAGATTACTAACTTCAACAAACATTAGTTCTAATCAATTTAACCAAGCATCCTTAGGTCCTGAAATAATTTAGTTGAAGACCTAAATATCAGTTTTTGTTTTTTCATGATCAAACAGTGCTTTTAATAAGGTTATCATGTGGCCTGGATTTATGAGAGATGAGAATGTTAAGAGACACTAATATGCAGTATGCGGATCTTAGTAAATAAGGATGTGTGCTAGGTTAAGATATGGATTAAGGATACCAAAATTAATAGCAATTATTCACGATTGCTGTATTTTCGAAAAACTTTCATGCATGATCATTGATACATAAAAGGATATATTAAATCACCACTTTCGTCACTATTCACTGCAGCATTGAAATTTGTTGCTTACTTTGATATCTTGATAGCACATTTTCAGGAGAATTGACTTATGTGTGTGCTTATGGCGCATAATAAATTTGTTCTCAACTCTTATAAATTTATACCAAATGATTACGTTTAAATTGTACTGTTAAGCAGTTAGAATGATGAATAGATCTATGCTAAGCAAGTATGATTGTAGCCAATGCTTCACTAATATTTTATGTTTAAGTCATTTAAAATAATTCTCCTATGACATCTCGGTGGATCTGTGAACCATTATACAAGACTATCGTTCAAATCTTACCAGACTTTTATGCATTTCAATTATATTAATGCACTTCATATTTCATTAATGTTCATTTTTGAAGATTAATGAGTAAATTTTATAATTTATAAAGGTAATTAAACTTTCTTCCTTATTCCATTATATATTTATCAACATTTCAGAAAATTCTGGATTATCAAATTAATTATTTTTTTTTTTATCCTTGTTATAAATTTTTTTTGGGTAATTAAATATAAAATGAGAAAAGTATTTAAGTTTGATAATAGACGAAAGTTGTCGAGAGCGTTGCTAAATAATAAAGGAATTAAATATGAAGATTTTATCATCTTCCTGGGTTATACAAATATATGAAATGTAGAAAGGGAAAGAGAGATTCAATAAAAGGAGAGCTTGACTACAGATAAAAGTAACTTTGTCTCACCACTTTTTTTTAATGACACGAGAGGAATATGTCTAACTTGTCACGAAATCCGAGAGAGGATGGAAGTGAAACGGTATTCCAAAACTGATAACCGTTCCTGAGGACTTAATTTCCGCAGGCTATTGAATATTCTGATAAAAGAGACGTCACAACTGTCGCCTACTCGAGGTTCCCATAATTTCCCAACAGATAGCGCTATATTAGCTCCTCAAGCGTCTTATGTGGTCTATGTATAGGCTATGCCTCTCATCACCGACTTCCAAACTTGCTTTAACTTATTTTCTCCAGTCGAGAAGAAGACCAATTTACCGCAGTTTCTATAAAAATTAAGAATCTCGTCGAAAAAAGAAAGAATTGAAAACTGGTGTGTCAACACCCGACTTTTACTTACCTCGGTTAAGAAAATCAATTTAATAAAAGGAGTTCAAAAAAGTATAAAGAAATAGACAAGAGTGTTTATTTTGTTTACACTTTAGAATGCCCTGGTGGAGGAATCGATGAAATATTCACTCACACCCGTAGACACATGGGCAGATGTTTCTTCTTCTCTGTCTCGTCTCAGTTTGAGAAGTAAATAGTACTCATTTTTAAATAGTAAACCATAGATCTACATCTTGAGAAAGGTCTTACTTCTGATCCATAAACAACACTGAAAATGCTCGCCGTTTTAGAATACTTCAACACTTTCTAGACAAACGCTCTAATCTTCCACTTTAACTATAAAAGGCTCATTCTCATGACTTTCTTAGGCCAGCGGGACTCAGTCCTCTGCTAAACCACCTAATTCTTCTCGTATCCAATCCTTACAATCCTAAATCCTTCGCGAAATCCTCAATATAGACTTTTATTTCCATAAGGTACTTAAGGACATTTTTATTCGGAATATATATTTTTTCATAATTGATACGTTGATTTCCAAAAGGTACTATATCCATTCTAGGAAATTTTACAGGAAGCGCGAAAATCTCTCATTACTATATTATTAAACGAGCTAATTTGGGTCTTTTTGCCTTAAAATTTAGAATTATTTTTTTACTATAATAATAACATCATATTAAAGTTATGAAATGATTTTTTTAGAATGATTTGGAACGAAAATAAATGCGTAATTAGTACTTTTAGGAAATAACCGCATTTTTAAATCGTGTTTTTTAAGGACTTGAGAATTAATTAGATAACATCAAATAGAATATTTAGATAGAACTAAATGATGAGAATACAAATATGTAAAAAAATCAATTTCGTAAAAAATGTCCTTTAGTACCTTTTGGAAATCAACGTCTCAATTGTGTTCTAATGGTTGAGTTTTATCTAAATCCGTCATCATATTTTATCTAAAAAACATTTAAAAACGCATTTCCATTCCAAAAGGTACTAAATCCACATTCCATTTCATTCGAAAACTTACTGAAAACATTTCCTTCCAAAACGTTCCTCCTCTATAAATAAGATAAGCTTTCCTTCTATTTCGTTCCAAAAGGTACTATATCCTTTGTAAACAGATAACCTTTCCTTCTATTTCGTTCCAAAAGGTACTATATCCTTTGTAAACAGATAACCTTTCCATCTATTTCGTTCCAAAAAGTACTATATCCTTTGTAAACAGATAACCTTTCCTTCTATTTCGTTCCAAAAGGTACTATATCCTTTGTAAACAGATAACCTTTCCTTCTATTTCGTTCCAAAAGGTACTATATCCTTTGTAAACAGATAACCTTTCCTTCTATTTCGTTCCAAAAGGTACTATATCCTTTGTAAACAGATATACTTTCCTTCCATTTCATTCCAAAAGCTATTAAAAACATTTCCTTCGAACGTTTCCTTTTGGAACGAAATAGAAGGAAAGGTTATCTGCTTACGAAGGATATAGTACCTTTTGGAACGAAATAGAAGGAAAGGGACGCCAGCAGTTATATCCTTTGTAAGACTATATCCTTTGTAAACAGATAACCTTTCCATCTATTTCGTTCCAAAAGGTACTATATCCTTTGTAAACAGATAACCTTTCCTTCTATTTCGTTCCAAAAGGTACTATATCCTTTGTAAACAGATAACCTTTCCTTCTATTTCGTTCCAAAAAGTACTATATCCTTTGTAAACAGATAACCTTTCCTTCTATTTCGTTCCAAAAGGTACTATATCCTTTGTAAACAGATATACTTTCCTTCCATTTCATTCCAAAAGCTATTAAAAACATTTCCTTCGAACGTTTCCTTTTGGAACGAAATAGAAGGAAAGGTTATCTGCTTACGAAGGATATAGTACCTTTTGGAACGAAATAGAAGGAAAGGGACGCCAGCAGTTATATCCTTTGTAAGACTATATCCTTTGTAAACAGATAACCTTTCCTTCTATTTCGTTCCAAAAGGTACTATATCCTTTGTAAACAGATATACTTTCCTTCCATTTCATTCCAAAAGCTATTAAAAACATTTCCTTCGAACGTTTCCTTTTGGAACGAAATAGAAGGAAAGGTTATCTGTTTACAAAGGATATAGTACCTTTTGGAACGAAATAGAAGGAAAGGGACGCCAGCAGTTAAACAAAAATGAAAGAAGAAAATCCATCCCTTGTAACTATTTGTTTGTTTATTCATGAAATGTCACTATAAGATACAACGGTTCATCGGAAAATGTCACAGAAGAAATGATAAATTTCACCCATTCAGATTTAATTAGGACAGAGATCTTTAACGAGAACTCGACACCGCACAGGTCCCCTTCGAACGACGAAATTACCAAGGATTTTTGACTTCCTTAGAAAAATCCTCGGCCATCTGCCGGGTTTGAGAATTTTTTTGTGTTAACCTGATTGTAGCTTATTCTATCAATTTAAACATATAACATTACACAATACTTCTTAAAAGCTAAGTTATGCAATGAACGTATTCATTGAAAGATTAATTGGCAATATTTCAAAAAATGGACGGCTCGCGAGTAAGATTTCCGGAACTCATGATTAATTCAAATGATTAATTAATAAAATCCACCTCCCGGAGGCTGTGATAATTATGACAGAGCTATGATAATGGGATTACGTCACTATAAGAATTGATTAGTGCGCTAGATCTCTGAGATGAGAGGAATCTGGTTGACGAAGATTTAATTCGCTCCTCTCTTGTACTTTAGTAACGACTCTCTTAAAAGAACATAAATTAAGTGAACATTTAACAAGGAATAACGCTGAAAATGACGATAATGACAGCCTGATTGCTCGGATTAACATATTTTTGACATTTTTTCAATCAGAATGGAACCTATACTGTAATTATTTAAATTTATGTACGACAACTGCCCATTAAAATCAATTTTAGGATGCCAGATTACTCGAATAACTTTTTTTTTTTTCAATTTTAGGTTCACTTCAACACTTACTGGACAAACGTTCCAACCTTCCACTTGATTACAAAAGAATTATTAATTTGACCATCATAAGACCAATATGGACTTACGTAATAAAGCTATGGGGCTCTACTGAACCATCGAATTCTTCTCGTATCCAATCCTTACTATCCAAAATCCTTAAGGCTCCTTACTTTGTCATGAATAAGCTCATCCATAAAGACCTTAATGTCCCATATATTACTGAATTAGCCTGAACCAGGTATCAATCATTCTATGAAAAACTCCATTTCCACTCTAATCCACTAGTTTCTATCCTGTCATCCTCTTCGATTCCTGATAATCCTCCGATGCGTCTGAAAAGAAGATGTCCCGAGACTTTCTAGTTTAGAATATTCATGTACATGTATTTCACGTCAGTTTATTATGTCCATCACATTTACTTGTTGTATATACAGTTGTAAACATCAATAAATATGTTTAAATAAATAAATACATTTTAGGTTCATCACTATTATTGGCTACTTCATCACTAACTGAACAAACGCTCAAACTTTTGATTTCATTAAATAAGTCTCATATACATGACTACTATCAAGCTAATCAGGGCTTACAGAGTTGGACTTTGGCTCTTTACTAAACCAAAGATTTAGTTTTCGTTCCTTAAAATTCAAAATCCTTTGAGAAGTTTATTTAATGTTTCATATGCGCCTATTTGGCCTGAACCAGATATCGATCCTGATATGAGATGCTGATTTCCAATATCTTCTAGGAGATTTAGTAGGAAGTGCGAAAATATCTCATTAAACCAACAGATTTGATTTGTTTCTCATTAAAATGTAGAATGTTTTTTATACTATATTGATAACACAATTTTAAACTAATGGAATGAAATGTTTTAGTATGGTTTGGAACAAAACTAAATGTGTAATTAGTATCTTTAGAAAATAATTGCATTTATAAATGACTTGAGGGTTCATTAGATAAAATCAAATAAAACTAAATGATGAGAATACAGATATGTCCAATTATCAAATTTGTAAAAAATGTCCTTTAATACCTTTGGGAAATCAACGTGTCATATGACTAACTCCAGTCCCATTCAAACCCTATAGTTTCACTGTTCAATCCAAGCAAGTTCCTCTTCAAGTTCTAATCATTCCTGACGCCTCGAACTCTGAAAAGAAGAGGCCTCGAGACCTTCTCTTTTAGGATATATTTTGGGGTTCTTAATTAATATTTTCCAGAAATTTACTTAATGCATTTTAATACATTTTTAAATTTCAATAAAAGTTTTTTGTAATCAATCAATGTCATTAAAATGAAATAGTTAATCTTTTGGAATGTACAAAATTAAAGGTTGTTTAGAGGAAGAAAATTTAAAATTTTCGGCATTTAAGCTCTGCCAGACTATTTCCATCAGAATGAAACCTACATGATATTAAAGCCCATTAAATTTTACATCAATGTAGCGAGTTTCAAATTTTGTTAATGAAATGAAATGAAAACTTTCACGATCATAATACGTCCCCTTATCATGTATTTCATATATAGGTAAGTGAAAGTAAAAACCAAGTGGCTGAGTGTAATCTTTACCTTATTATAACCTCCTTGCACGCTCGTTGGTTTCGAAATAACCCGAATCTCTTCCATACTAAACCCAAGACCCTCCATGAGTTGTAGAGAGAGGTACAGGTTGTTACTCCGCAGAGGCCTGACGGACGTTACAAGGAAGTCGTTCACCTCCTGGACCTGGCGGTCAGCGACAAAGAGGACCCCGACGTGAAGGATATGCAAATGGTGACAGTAGGTGTGTCTTTTCCAGTGTGGGAGTCGAACCCAGCCCACGCAGCACCAGCTGTACCCGACTCTAAGGAGCGTTACAGGTTGTCTCTTAGGTAATTACGATGATGGCATTGTTCGTGAAGCAACGGATCCTCGCTGTTTGGTCAGTATCTCATTTCCGTCGATGAAAATAAAAGTGATCTTACGTTGTTAATTCCTTGCCCACTCTCCTCCTCCACGATATTTTTCGAGATCGCCTTGTCACCTTTTAGATTTTTTAGTTCCATTTTAGATAGTAATTAAAAAAATTTAATTTTTAATTTTAATTTAATAACAGCCTCCTAAGCCCGTATCACGGGTTCGAACCCGGCAGATGGTCTAGGAATTTTCCCTAGTTTTGTCGTCCTTAAAGCCAAGACTTTAGAGCCAATAGATCCTCGTACAAGAATAGAAGAATTCCTTCCACAACATACTTTATCTTCTAGGCTAAAATCTACCTCTCGATTTCCTTAAATGCCATTCAACATTGAACTCTCAAATACTGCCCACGCCTCACACTTCAGCAGATTTTTTATTTTTATGATCATTTGGGTCCATATACTAGTAAAAAAAAATTACACTTAGACATTTCAGTAAAGACTGAATTAACTTAAAATCGCTGAATACAGAGGTAAACGAACGTTTTTTTTTTTTTTTACGGGAAGATTATTTAATCTATTTATAAGCATACTTAAATTTTTTGACATTTGTTTTTAAGCAATAAGCTGTATATGTTCCCATTCGAAAGCTTAAATAAATCAGTGTATCTCTAGGCTACCCTCTAAAAAGCCTTCGGGATGTAAGGGTTTAAGATCGATGTTTGAGGTTAATGTTTAAATCTGACTATCTTGAAAATGTTCATAATATTCTCCAGCAATATCTAGAGCTCTAACCAGTTATGTTCCCTCGTTGGGTATCCATTCGTCTCATAATAAGATGCACCTACGGTTTTTCATAAAGTACTGGATTGGAATGATTAAATTCTTTGGATGTTGAAAGTTTGGGCAGAGCCCCATAGCTTTATCCGCATGTTTATAAGTGTTTGATGAGCATTTTGTTTATGGTGATTTTGGTGTTTCTTAAGTAACCTGGATAATAATCCAAATTGTGTTCTGAACTGTTTTCTCTCAAGTCCGATGTGGGTTGTGCCAACCTGTGTCTAAACAAAGTCCCAGACATCGTCATTCTTCTGAAGTAATAATAAATAAATATTTTTATTATCTTGGGGCAAGTCCTTTTATAATAACATTTACAGAATACAGATAATGGGCTTAGAGTCTTAGAGTTATATATATATTATAATAATATATATTATAATATATTATATATAATATATATATAATAAAATTCTATTGAGACTCTATGGTCATAATATTATTAAATAAGCGGGATTTCGAGATAGGAGAGAGTTGAAGTTTCGGTTGGATAGAGGAATAGAATTTCATAGGATTAGGGATTGGATAAGAAAACACTTTTGCATCAACCAGAAAACCTAGAGCGGTGTCTTGCAGGAATGGCGAGAGGATTTTAACTGCAGAAGGTCGAAAATGTATGTTGGGCGGCAGGATTGGATAACTTGGTAAAGGAATGATGCGAGGAAATACCTGCGACGATTGGAAGGGCAAAGCCACTTCAACTAGCCATAAAATTGGGACAAGGAGGTGTCCCTAGGGACCCCGAAGATAAAACAGACTAAGCAATTATTTTTTTTATTTTGTCCACACAAATTAGATTATAGGTAGAAGTAGATATCGGTGTATCGCTTAAATCATATGGTTAAGTAAGATGATTTATAGGTTATGACATTCATATTAACGTTATGAATAGATGGCTATTTAAATAAAAACCTAAAACACTGCCTTATTTTACGGTCATCTTCATGGGAAATCGAAATCGCTAATTAAAATAGAATAACAAGTTTTCTGCGTCATGAACGGAGTGTTAAATAACCCATAGAGACTCCTAAAAGGGCTCAATATTGAATAAATGGAAGGTTTAGACAAAGGATGGAGTATGAAACAGATTGAGGGCTATTCAGCTCGACAAATAGCCCTAACTTTATGAGGCTAGCCTCAGGCCCTTTGTCCTTTGGTGTAGTCCTGCTTCCGAACCTTGGTTCCGAACCCTGGTTCCAAACCATGGTTCTCTTGTCCTCTTCGTTCCCTTTACATTCACGTTTTTAAATTAAAACCATGAAAGCTATTCCTTTATCCCCTATTTTTGATGAATTCGGGCAAACCAATTTATTTTCCTATACATTCTGAATAGTGAGTGTCCTCTAAAGGCTAACAAACCAATGGTTTTGGGAACATTCTCAAATAAACCGTCCCCTACAAATTATAAAAATGAGGAATTTATACACAGTATATAGCAACTTAAGTCCTTATATAAGTTTTATTTTAGTGTCAAAATTTGTTTGCTTATTCATTTTATTTCACTTTATGCTAGTTGGAAGATGCTTCATTGGAAATCCTAAATTTTGCTAGTTTTAATTAGGACAGAATTTTTTAACGAGTATCTAGCATCGCTAACTCATTCAACTTCCGTGCGATGTGGAGAGATGAAGAATGAAGAAACGTTGCATGATAAATAATTGTTTTCCTTTTCTTATCTATTCTTTTACGGCCTTTATCTGAACCAATACCTCATATATAGGCAAGTGAACGTAACTAAGTTTTATTTTGAATAAAGTAAACTGTAAGTAAAAGGTAAAAATATTTTTACTTTTTCTTACCTATTTATGAAATATTTAGTTTTGCGATCGTGAAAATTTTCAGGTTTGAGTTTTCACCGAAACTACGTGGTGTATGTCCGAAAGGCCAAGTCCCGCAAAAAGGTCCGTGTGTGATTTTATATGGTCTGTTTAGCTTAAACGTTATGTTCTATAAACTAAAATTTCATATTTAATAAACTTGTAATATTAATACATAGTATTAGCATTTAAGAGCCTGAGATGTTCCAGCAACTTCTTCATCAATCGTCTCTTAATGATTTTGATTATTTTCGCCATATCAACGTTAAATTCTATAAAAATTAATATCATCTAAATAGTCAAAATAGTCTAGTGGCGTAAATCCCTTAATTGATTTATTTTATTTTTTGATTTATTTTCTAACTCTGAAATTAAGTATCTTTAATCTTATAGATTCCAAATAATCAACCATTTCATCTTATTAGAATTGATAAAGATCTTCTAAATATACGAGTTGAACGAATTTTGTAGCCACGCCACTTATGGGAGAAAAAGGCAAACATATTTTTATTTTTTAAGAAATGTTTGGTTTTTGAAATTATGAACAGTAATATTCACATACAATATACCACTAGAAAGCTAAAGTCTTTAAATAAACATATAATATTTTTGCTAAGTTCTGTTATGAAAATTCGTTAACCTTTTTTATCGCAAGAGTTTTTGTTTTGTTTTTTAATTTGTTCGCATATAGTTAAAATGATTCAAAAAAATGTTCTATTTTGGATAAAATAACATTTTATATATATTTTTTTTTTTTTTGCACTTTGAATATAGAGTTAGTAACTTCTTAATGCTTTAAAACAAATATTCTTATGTATTAAATATATTCATATTAGATCTGGAATAGCTAGGCTAAATTTCGGTATATTCACTTAGCGTGCTATCCCTTAGCCTTATTAAGCATAGCTTTAAATTAGTTAGCTGAGAGCCCACCCTGTATACCAGAGCCTTACACCTTGAAGTGGACAATTTATGTATCCTGTGTACTAAGTTCCGAGCATAAACCCGGAAAGTTGAGTGCTTAGAGGCAGTGTAGAGCAGGGTGTGGTTCCCCAACTCTCCTCAACCAAGGTCCTTGTAACATGTTTTGTTCACCGTCTAAAGATGTTCCTCCAAGGGAAGTCCTATTAAATTTACATAAGACAAAAAGTTTTCATTAAATATTTGTAAATTATTCTTTCCTGTCCTTAGCATATCTTCAATAATATCTCGCTTATTTCTGTTGAATAGATCCTGTACATTAATCTTACCTATACATGTAACCTGAAATCCTAACCCAAGAAAAAAAAAACACACACGTCTTTCACTTACTCCCTTTGTTAAAAACAATTTAAACATTTTTAAATACCTTTAGAGCTGAAAATAAATTGTAAAAGAATTAAATAAATCGAGTTTTAATAGAAACATGTGTTTTATTGAATAGTCTATTATACTATTATCTACGACAATCAGTTTGTTTTATCGGCTTGTAATCCCTATCTGTGAACTTTTACATTTTTTTGGATATGGTAATAGTTTTATTTTAAATCTTCAGCTTTCAGATATATTACCCATCTATATTACTGGTTTTATGTTCAAAAACCCGAAATTTGCGTACAAAAATATTTTTACACTTATCTTGATGATATGTATATTTTACAAAATGTACAAAATTAAAATTACTTTAGAGGAAGAAAATTTAAAATGTCGGCATTTAAGCCCTGTCAAACAACTTCAGTCATAATAATTATAAAACCTACATGATATTAAAGCCCATTTAATTTTAAATCGACTTTGCGAGTTTAATAAAATCTTTACAGCTGTTTTTCAGAAAATCGTAAAAAGGTGCAAAATGCATGGGATAAAGTGGCTCTTCTGGTTAGCTGGTTTTAATTAAAAGGTTCCTGTAACATCCCAGGCGTATAGTTGTCAAACATCAAATTTAAATTTCAAAGGACTTTTACACACACACATCTGTTTTCGGGACTTGGTTATTTGTACTCAAGGGAGCCTAACCCGTTGAAAACCGGAATTCGAAAATTTTAACGATCGCAATACTTCCCGTTGCTATATATTTCATACATAGGTTAGTGAATGTAAAACTGATCGCCATGCAAGTACGCAAGTATTTTGTGTCATACGTGCAGGAAACGTGTCTTACAGATTCAATAATTTAACATTAATTTAAATAGAAATTTTCGCCCTTTTCGTCTTTTTTTTTTTAAATCTTTAGCTATTGGGAAGTTAATTTGTGATTGAATCTTCTTTTGATAATTTGCTTAAAAAAGTCTACATTGCTATGGTAGAATAGCGTGCTATCGTCACAGCTATAAGCCAATAAACACCAATAAGACCTTTATAATTTGCAATAATAATATTATATAATTCTCAAAACGGCTTTAGTGACAAATGACTTAGTTTCAAAGTCGTTTGTCATTTAGTAAAGTTATGGAAGCATAAATGATCAGTCAACAATTTCAGATTTTAAGAATCATTTCAGAAGTACTACCGCTGGGTAGTTTCTTCACGAGCCTTTTACGCCCTTTATTATAATTCAACACTTTTACTTATTGTATTTATGTTGTGAAATTCAATTAAAAAAAAAAAAAAAGGATCGTTTTTAAATGATTGTGTCCGATTCTCTTTCAGATGTTCCATAGAACATTTTTTTCTAAAAATAAGAACGGTTCTCAGATCTTCAACGTCTAAATTAGAGATATTTCTTGAAGAATCTCGGTGTGGTATTAGGAACATTGCAAAGATGTCAGAAAATATAATATTTGACTCCCTGGGTATCATCCACCCACACATACACGGTGTGCGATGGGAGGCATTTCAATAGGTTATGATTAAAGTGCAATGAGTTTTTTTTTTTTTATAAGAAAAAAAGTGATAAAACTAGATTAGAAAAAAATGTAATTGTATTACTATTATTCTTATTGTTACAATTATTTAAACAAATATTTCTAGGGAAATTATAGTATGCTGTCATGTGGGTTGGGCAGCACTACTTTATAAATAATGTATCTATTCTTTTAATTTTTAAGACATTATAAAACTTTAAATATAATACTTGTATTTGTCTATAAATATGCCACTGATGATATTGATGTAAAAAAAAAGTAACTCGTTGTTTGTTGTTTGTCTGACAGGAATGGTACAGCTAACCCCAAAAAAGTTTCCAAAAAGGGGTATGTATGGCTTTCCATTAGCGTTACTGAGTCCATATGGACAGAGTTACCCTAATAATATACCATACAACAAGTAAGAGCAAACTACCATATAGCTTAATAGGCTTTTGCTTTCTTGTTTTGATGAAACAGAAACATAGTAGTGTACTCAAAACCAAAACAAAAAATCGTTTTGTTTGAAATATCTGTACTTACAGCAAAGGTAAATATCAGACCACACTAACGTTGGAGACCTAAATTTTGACTATCAAGGTTTAATTAGGATATGATGTTATTGTTATCAGTCGTAATCGAAACTGAGACCTGGATCTTAGTAGCGGAATGTCTACCCTCTGAGCTTTTCCACTGTCTAAGCTGTAATTGTTTACTAAAAGAAATTTTCTCAATGCGCTCAAAAAATGCTCGTCGTTTTCGGATACTTCAAAACTTATTAGCTAGCCACTTTTATCTTTCATTTAACTACGAAAGGCTGAGATCTAGTAAATTGTTCTCATACCGAATCCTAACAATCGAAAATTCTTCCTAAAATCATGATTAATCCTTGCTTTATCACAAATAAACTTAATCTTATAATTAAAGGTTGTTACCCTTATTGTTCTAAATGTAACTGATTTGTGACAAACCATTTCTTCCTTCATAAACTCCATTTCCTCTAGTTCTACTTAAATATTTAATTTATAATAAATTCGTCCATAATGACCTACCCATAACCATTGTTAAACTTTGAGTGTAAAGTTTTTTGTTTTTGGCAAACGAATACTTAAATTAAAAAGCTGTGAGCAGACTAGTAGAATTCCAAAAGCTAGACCGAGCCCTAGGCGGGAGGATATGTCAAAGATGACTTCCAGATTTTACTGTATGGAATATTTATTGAGGTAATAGGTGGTATTGGAATCTTCGGTTTTTTTCGAAACTTTGAAAATAGTTTAATTCTTTAAACGTCATTTATCATTTTTTACTTAGCTCGTTAAGTATAAAATCAACCATACATATCTTAATGTTCCTTTTCTTGCTGATGTGTCCCGAATCTGGTACTATTCCTTACATGACAAACTCCAACCCCACTCTTATCTACAGATATCAACCCTTGCTTCCTCTTACATTCCTGTTATTCATTTGAGCTTGAAAATAAGATGGACTCCAGATATTTTGTCTTATGATTTTAACTGAACTGTAAGCATTACTTGACATATTTAACGACACCGAATCCTAACATCCTTCGTTAAATCATTACTCTAATAACAAACTTCATCCATAATGACCTAACAATCACCATTGCTGAAATAGATGTATATAGTTATAGGCATCCTAATGAAAGAATGCGTAAAAAGTAGATGGGAGGATGTTCTAAAAATGATTTTAGTGTATGGAATCTTTTTGTAGACGGTATTTGGTGGTACTGGAATCTTTGGGTTCAATAAGCATTTTATGAAATTAGTTAAATCATTTAAACTGTTTCTTACTGTGTTACAAATAAAATTATGAATAATTACTTTTATGATCCATTTGTTGCTGGTTTGGGCCGAACAAGGTACTTTAATTCTGTGACAAGCTCCATTCCCATTAAAATACTGTAGTTTATCTGTTGTACCTTCATGATGCTCTTCGATTTCTGATAATATCTGACGCCTCGGAAGTCTGAAAAAAAGATGGCCTCGAGACCGGATTCAGGATATTTTTTTTTGGAGTGATGCTAATGATTGGTTTCTCTATATCCCATTCTAGTCTACAAGTTTCAACTCTCCTGAAAATAAAATGGACACAAGGCCTTTTCTCTTATAACTTTAACTGAACTGAAGCATTGTTTTTTGTTGCATGTTATTAATTTCAATACTTAAAAAAGAATAAAATAAATGCGGAAATTGTATTGGAATCCTATTATTCTTGAAAACATCGCTTTTGCCATTCCCTCTTAGGTGACTTGTTACTACAAAGGCCTATAGCTCCGACATTAAGTCCGATGGTTCGCCCGAAACTTCGAAAAAGCATTTATCCGTATTATCTTGTCCTTTGGAAGACATTAGACCGATATTAACGTTGACTAAGTTAGAGAAGAAGATGAAGTCATTAGTCGAGGGTGAAAACACCTTTCCTTTTAGGATGCCATTGTTCTCAGGACAAAAGGTTATCGGCTACGATTCTCTTCTCATCGTTACCGCTCGGGCTCATTATATCTTGGTTTAAGTCCCAGTCGGTTAATAAAAACGGGACGTAAATAGCCAAGAAAATTGGGAGATAAAGGTCAAAAGATCGTCTCGAGTCCATGTAGATGTTGAGCTTAGAAAAACCTTATATCGGTAGATGAGAGAGAAGGACGTCTCTTGGAGATTCAGATAATCGTCTTAAATATTACAGATTTAATATAAAATATTAATATAATTACGCGTACAAAAATATGAATACTAAGTTTATGATATTTTAATTTAAGAATATAAGTTTCATTTAAAAAAATAAGAAACCGAAGCTAAAAGACCTGTATATCAAGACTGTCGCATGTATCTCACCTCTATTATTTAAAATGTTAAGATATAAGCTTTGTAAGTAGTAATAGGCACATATATATTTGTGAAAGAATCATTATTTTGTCTGTAAAAAAGGGCTCAGGCTCTAAGGCAATAAAATCTATCTATCTATATATGACGAGTTGAAGTGGTTATCCCTCACCTTTCGCAGACATTAAAATAAAAAATGAGTGCTCCTTTTTATCCCGTTATGGAATACTCTCCCGTCAAACATCGGACGTGATCCTTCCCTATCATTGTCAAAATCCCTCCTCATTCTATACTTCCATTCTCTCCAGTCAGATGTAAACTAATTTTTATTATGCCAACTTATGTGAGGTGAATAGTGCATTTCCTTTGATGAGATATAAAAGTTAATTTTTTTGTTTGTTTGTTTATTCAACGTTTATTTATACTGCTGTTGCTGTTCGGACGATGCTACAATGGGAGTCCTAAATTATGCCTATCCAAGTTTAATTAGGATAGGGATCTTTAACGAGTATCTGACATCGCACAGTCTCGGGACCACCTTTTGACGTTCTCTCCAAAGGACGGCATAACTAAGGATTTCTTACTTTCATTAAAAAATTCTAGGGCTACCTGCGGATTTGAACCCGAGACCTTGGGCATAAGAAGCAGTTATGCCAGCTACCCAGCTACAGGTATCTCTCAGGATACCTCAGGTAAAGGAAAATGGTGAATATAGAAAAAGAAATCACCAGGAACAAGTACGTGGGGAAAAAACGAACGTTATGTGGAAGGGAAAGATTGAATTTTATGGTCACAGAACACGCATGAGCCAAGCAAAGTTGACAAAAAGAATTTTTTTCTTGAATTTATTTGTTGAATAAGAAACTTTAGAGTGTCTTTATAATAAATATTGATACACTGAAAAAAATGCAAATTATTCCATTTTGAAAATATTATTATGGACTGATCTTACGCATATGCATTTATTCTGTTAAATTTATTGATTTAGCCAAGTAATTGTAATTTTAAACACATTTGTACCATTAAATATACAAGGTTTGCTGTAGAATAAAGCAAGTTAGGTTGGCTTAGTCCTGTGTACCTCTGTACTCCGTTGTACCCTTGTACACCTTTGGGGTCTGTCTTCTGTGAAGTGAGATAGAAGGTCTAATTAGTGACTGTAAGAAGAGGTCAAACGCACCTCAACCTCCACTCCCTTAGTCCACTTTAGAGGTACAATCTGAGGGAATTGAGTGAGAGGTTTGTGGGTCTCAGGTCTACACCTCGGAGGTAAATGTCGGCATTCCGTGATGAAGGTGTTTCTCCTTTGTATGATCTGAAATGGGCATATTGCTAAACAGGAACCTTTGAGCAAGTCTATTGTGAATTTAAATGTTAGTATAACTACATCAGAATATACGTTTGAAATTGTAGTGAAATTTACTTATTTAAGTTTAACGATAACTAGAAAAAAAGAAATCCAGGAAGAAATAAAGTCACGGTTAAAAGCTGGAATTGCGTGTTATTATCCAGTTGATATGTTACTTAGCTCGCAGCTTCTATCAAGAAACTTAAAGGTTAGAATTTATAAAACTCCTATTATCCCGTCGGTTCTAGAAGAATGTGAAACTTTGTCGCTAACTTTGATGGATAAACAACGCTTTAAGGCTTTCGAGAATAAGGTACTGCGTTAAATATTTGGTTCAAAGAGAGATGAGACTAATGGATAATTGAAAAGTTACTCAACGCGGAGTTGTGGAGCTAGTAATATGTGAGTATATTTGAGTTATTAGCATTGAAGGGATTCAGATGGGCTAATAAAGATATAGGGCTCAGTAAAGAACAAATTAAAAAAACGTTGCTACGCGCGAGCAGACTGGTAGGCGTTCGATAGGTAGGCCGAAGCGTCGATGGGAGGATTGTTTTAGGTCTTATCTCAGAGGCTTGGGATTGAAGGGTGATCATTGGACGAATCTGTGTGGGCAATGTTTGGTGGTATCGGCATTGAACTTTTGTGTTCGCTTAGCCTAATGTTATTATTTTATCTTAATTTTTATTGGTATAGTATACGCACATAAATATTGAATATATTATATATTCTTACTGTATTTGTACGTAATCATAGGTTCATTTTAATATTGTACTTAATTTGTATAAATAAATTTGACCCGCACAAAAACAGTAAATAAATCAAAATTAACTATAATAATGCCTTAAAATTTATTGAAATATTACATTGAGTTAGAATGATACTGTTAGAAATTTTGTCACTTCAATAAATGTTTGCAAAAGAAGTATCTCTCTACGGATAAAATCATAACGCGATTCTTGGATTCTTTATGAACTCGTTTTGAATTAAGTGACGGATTTTGGTAACGTTTTTAATATTATTTAAGTGGTTTTTTTTTCTGAAAATTTAAAAGTAAACTACATATCAATGGAGGTTTTCTTTGGAAGAGTAAATTATTTTTTTTTAAATTAATCCATATAAGAATTATTCCTAAAATATAAGTAGTAATATAGGTAGATGTATAATATACTGTTAAAAAGCGAAATATTTTAAAAAAGTTAATATTTAATAAGATAAGTCGCACAAGTTAATATGAAGTTGTAAGCCCATAAACTTATGAGCATATGTTATTTTTAAAGATAGAGATTATCACCGTCTAACAGGATCGTGCAAGTTGCATTCGTTAATTTAGTACGCAAGATTTTAGAAACGATATTACGTACAGAATTGTGTTTGTTTATTTATTTAACGTCACTTTATGCTACTATGGCTAATCGGACGATGCTACAGTGGGAGTCCTAAATTTTGCCTATCCAGGTTTTATTAGGATAGGGATCTTTAACGAGTACCTGACATCGCACAGGCTCGGGACCACATTTTAACGTCCCCTCCGAAGGACGGCGTAACTAATACAGAATTGTGACTAAGTTGCTAATGTAAATGGTAAGTTGTTATAAATCTATAAACTACCATTGTTATTAATTATTATATTTCAAATTTAACATAATTTCATGAGATTAGATGTTTCACAGGAAACTAAATGGGATTACAAAGATTTTTAATAAACTACCTACCAAATCGTGGGCTAGTTGTTAAAATAAGTCGAAAGATTTTATAAATCCACAAACCAACATCTTAGTTTAATAACTTCACATTATTTATACTTTAAGACAATTTCATGAAAACAGATTGTAAACTGAATAGGACTCGCATGAAAACCAAATTCAACTTATGAAATGTGTTTTGAAAAAGTTAATTTGGAAAAATGAAGTATTAATAAATCGAATAAAATAGGAACAGTTTAACCAACAAATAAACTGAACTAATGTTGATTTTTGAACAATTTATGTTTCTAATTTCTACCGATGATTAAATATAATAATATAATAATGAATAGACGATATCAAATAAACACAATATTAGAGGTACATATTAGGGCTGATGAATTTCTTCCGAATACTTATATTTTAATTAAATCATCAATTCAAGGTTTCGGGACCTCACACCCATCATCAGGACTCTACAAGTATAATTAACAATTACAAACTACATTAAAAAAACAACTATAGTGAAGAGAATTATAAAAACGTTTAAAAAAAAATATATTATAAACTAAGTCTCTCTTATTAACAACATTTAAAAATTATTGTACAACAAATTTTAAAATCAATAAGAGTTATTAAAAAACAACAATAACCAATGTTACATAGTAATAAGTTAAGGCTATAAATATTTTAAAATTACCTGGTTTTAACTATTTTGAAATTCATCTCTTTATCCCAATCAATAAAAATAGTCAGTGAAAAATCATATCTAAGCAGGGCATTGCTTTGATCTTTATCCTCAACTGGATTAAGGATTAGACCAATTTATAAATTATGTATGGTTCTAGTGTTATTAAATAGTGTGAAATTCTTAAATAAATTTTATGATTTAATTGTTATATTATATTTGTAATTAAATTTGAGTAATGGAAAGTTAAGTGTCTAGATTCTGTTTTAAAATTCAATTACAATTAATTCAATATTATTCAATTCAAGTACTATCTATATGTTTATTTATTATATAGCCTGTATAGTTTTTTTTTTGTTTATTTTTAACTATTTGGAAGAAATTATTCAGCTCTAATATCTACCTCTAATATTATGCTAGATCTTCCGGTGATAAGAATATATTGATAAAATAAACACAATATTTTCTTGCTAAATGCATTTTCTGTTACGATGAACTCTTAATGCTATAATAATAAAATCTTAATTGGTCAAAATTAACTTTTTTAAATATGATTAGCACAAAGTTTAAATTGCACCAAGGGCGGGTTGCTAGTAATTTTATAATTTATTGGAATGAAGACCCTTTATTCTGCTCATCTTGGTTAATTTTCTCCTTGGAGAGAAGCCTATCAGAAACTGATGTCTAGGTCAGTGCGCTAGATATGGCTGCTATTGGAACCCATACCCTAGCTTGGTCCACCATTTCTATGGATGAAGCCATGAATTATTCATATAATACGCACAACAGATGTTATCTCTTGCTTGCTAAATCAGGTCTGGCGGCAGGGCAAAAATAGGATTCGTAATTGGGGCCACAGATAATTACTGAGTCCCAAAACAATTACTTTCGACTGCCGAATACTGACTGTATAATCTTAAATTATCCCTGTATTTGTGTAATAGTCTATCCGATATGATTGGGTTCGTTGTAAAAATACATTGACGTGCGCAAGATTTTGTTAGGCGGACCATGTAACTTGGAAATATATTTATTTAATTTATCTACATATCTATATAAATGTAAATAAATAAATTTACTTATAATATATACGGATGTTAATAGGGTGCCTGACATCTTGGATTTCTTCATCACTAAGGGTCTTAATTTGCACCACTGTAACATCACTGATCTGACTGACTTATCTCATGATGAGTCTGAGCTCTGCGACCAACATTAACGCCTGAAAAAAATTGATTGGTGTAATTTTAGATTATGCATTAAAAATTCATTGTCGTTTAATACTAATTTACGGACACCAGATGATTTAGAAGATGCAGTATATCACCTAACGCGAACCATTCAAAAGTCTGCCTGGGATTATAATCTGCCCAATAAAACGACTGACAAACACCAACAAAATTATCTAAGAACTAAAAAAGGTCTCTAACAACACCTTCCACCATAATAACATTTTTTTTCTTTTTCATCATTTCCTTTTCTTATTGCATTTGTCACACTTTTTAGGATGTTTTTTTTATCAAAACCTCTCAAAAGGGTGAAGGTAAAAATAAGAAATCTGCTCCCGGGGCTTTTATGATTCATACATGAGAGATGGACAGGATGCCAAATAAAAAATAATTCACTACATAACTTAGCTATTTAACGCAAACGGTTTTCGATATTTTAAAAAAAATCTATTTCCATTTTATTATTTTTTAATAGTAAAATACTAAATTAATTAATGATGATTTTTTCCCTGATTTCTTAGGGTCAAAGACATAAAAAAATTATTGATCATGATTCATAAACGAAAAGGCGAAAAAATATCACAATATTTTTTTTAAAACCTGTCTGAAAGATGTCAATCACAAATTTTGGCATAAAATGTCTTTTATACTAGCATATACTGAGCAATTTCTTTGAATTTTACGATGTGGTAGAACAATATGAAACAAATTAATAACTTGTTTTATTTTATGATTTCTCGTAAAAAAAAAAAAAAATTCATGTTGTTTCACCACTTTAAAGGCTTGCGAATAGGTATCATTTAAAATATACTGAAAAAAAAATCCGTGCGTTGTCCAGCAACGGGTTAATCGAATTGAGAAAGTTAAGATAATTATGAGTTCGGGTCTCGGTGATTGGGAGGGCTTTTACCTCTGCAATAATCCCCTTCCATCACCCTTTGTCCCGAGAAACCATCGTATAGGCTACAAAGCGAGGAGGGAGGGGGGGGGGGTGAACATAGTAGTAGCGATATACCATTTTCCTTTTCATTATATATTGCTTTCATTTTAGCTGATTGCCTATTAACAGCTATAATCATTTATACCTTAATATAGTTATTTGGAAATAATAAACCATTGTGTAATCATTTGTAGCGTTTTTAAATATTTGATATTTCTTTAATTGATTTTAACAACCGTGGTAAGTAAAAGAACGTTAATTGAACGCACCAGATAATCTGTAAAACTCAATAACGAAAGACGAAAAGGCTAACAATTGTAGATAATAATTTCTATTGTTAGACTATTTAATATAAAAAATATATTACTATCCAAACTTAACGTTTATAGTTAGTGTCTTTAAAAAAAAGATCTAATATCAGATTATTAGATGAAAAGTTAAGGAATTACTTTAATTAAATCTTTAAATCACTATTATTTTTAATAACTTCGAAAAAATCTACTTGCTGCTTATTTTCGTTAATTAATTTAACGTCAATATAATGAATATGAGGAGCAATGGCTAACCGTGAGATGGTACAGAGGGAGTTTGAAATTTTGTCAAATCTATGTTTAACTATGACATGAGTTCTTTATCGAGTACCTGATATCGCACAGATACGGGACCACTACTTCACATCCCCTCCGAAGGACGGCATAATCATGGTTTTCTTACCCCTTGGACAACCGAACTTAGGCATAGAACGCTGTTATGCTATACCATAGATGACCCCTTATTCCTGTTCCTTAAAAACATTGATTGGAATAGTGTTAGAGAACCAATAGTTTGATATTCTTCAATCCGTTTTGGTATTGGTCTAGAATTTAGACCGAAACTTTGGAATATAAGGAAATAAGTCGATATAATTCAATGTGTAATAACTTAAACAGGCACGCCCCTACAATTGGTACTTTTTTCAACTTCGTTTCCATTAAAATTTAAATGAATATATATAATGTTGCCGCGGGAAAATATATATAAAGAAGTTAGTTGAGAACGCAATTATTATGAAGGTTCGGCTGACCTTTGTTTAAAAGACTAATCTCCCATCAGGAACGATTTATATGTGAATACATATTATGTAAATATTAATTTTTCTGTCAAACCTCAGGAAGATTATTGTTTTTTTTTTTTTAGTTTTATATCAATAAAAAGTAATTCCTTAACTTTTCATCTGATAATCTGATATTAGATTTTTTTTTCTTATGTTACCCTCTGAAAGCGAATATAATAATGACTCAACGGATGTGTAAGGTAAAGATACCGATCATACTCAACTTGCACTCTATAGGGGCTGGGTTTTACCCTTGCTTTGTTAGAAAATTACCCCACCTTATAAATATTTGTCATTTCTTTGATCGAATAGTTCCTCGGCCCTTTGAGTAATCTGTAAAGTGAATGGAAACGCGAATAGCATTAGCCCTGGCTGATAACAAGATGAAGGGAGATGAAAAAAGGAGGAGCCTTGAGTTTGTTAGGCGATGAGTCGATTACTCGGGAAATCTCATCGCCTCCCCCCGACAAATATTTTCTCAGGGAATTGCGGTCTGTCCTCTCTTCGGAAGAATATCCTTCGGGGGATTGAAAATATAAAGGACACCCGGGATATAATGAATCAATCGTCCTTCAGCCTCCTCTTCACGGTTTTTCCTTCTGTATTGTGGGGGAGAGGGGATATGGTGTGGCTTCCATCTCACTCTCTGCCTCTCAGCTCTTTTCATCAACATATTCCCTTTATGATGGACAACTTGGTTGAGGGTGCGGTCATGAAGAAAAACACACTAACAAAATAAAATATTTTATTGTGTGTCGACGTTTCGGTCTACACCAAGGCCTCTATCTAAAAAAAACAAGATAGCCAATACAATTAAAAGAAAAATGAATAAGTATTAATGAGTCTTTATTTAAATGAAAATCCCCCCCAAAAAAAAAAAATAAATCTTCCTTAAGTTTGACAGAAAAATTAAATATTTACATTGAATGCATTCACAAATGATACTATTGTAATAATCAAATCTTAATTATGGGACTATGTCCATTAAGAATAACAAAAAATACATAGTAGATATTAATATTTATGTCTGGCCAAGAAAACAATAAAACTAATTTTTATTTATATATGTGCACAAAAAAAAAAAAAAAAAAAGAAATTAAAACAAAATTAAACACAATTAAGACTTATATACATTTATGAAAATTTTTATGACTTATATACATAAAAAAAAAAGGAAAGAAAGAAAATAAATCTACCAAAGGCTACTAGGGCTGAGGAAATTATAAAAAAACAAAACTAATTATTCCACTACACGGGTAAAATAGATAATTATATCTTCAAGTATTCAAATTAAGATAAGTCAGTTGCAGATTCACGTGGTGGTTGTGCATCTATTTGGGATGCCAAAAGAAGTTGGAAAAAGGTAGGATTTGAATGAGAAATATGGCGAATATAAGCAGTTAGGGAATTCCAGAGGGTTTGTAGAGCGGTTATAAAAGTAGTGATCAAACGATTTAATTCTATGGGTGGGAATGTAAAGGTCGAAATAGCGGGATCTAGTTTCAAGTAAGTGAGTTAAGGATTTGAATTGAAGGATACTGTGAATGTATGGAGGATGCTGGGAGTTAATGATTTGGTAAAGGTATGATCCGAGGAAATATTGTCTTTGGATAGAAGGGAGGGGTCACTTCAACTCGCTGTTAGATTACCTTCCCTGAAGGGAGATTAGAGTCTTTTCAACAAAAACGGGATCTAGTTTCAAGTATGTGAGTTAAGGATTTGAATTGAAGGATACTGTGAATGTATGGAGGATGCTGGGAGTTAATGATTTGGTAAAGGGATGATCCGAGGAAATATTGTCTTTGGATAGAAGGGCTATTACTAATAATGGCTAATCGGACGATGCTACGGCGAGAGTATTAAATTTTGCCTATCCAGGTTTTATTAGGATAGGGATCTTTAACGAGTACCAGACATATTTAACGAGTACCGAGGCACAGGCTTGGGACCACCTTTTAACGTCCCATCCGAAGGACGGCATAACTAAGGATTTTGTACTCCCATTAAAAAATCCTAGGACCACTTGCGAAAATTAAGATAGTATTTTTGTACTATGATCTTTAGTATGCTGTATATATATATATATATATATATATATATATATATATATATATATATATATATATATATATATATATTTTTTTTTTTTTTTTTTTAAAAAGCTTCCGTGGTTTAGCTATTAATGATCAGCAAGTACCAGTATTTTAAGTGTGTAAAATTAAAAAATGACATTATTTTTCGAAGATTCGAGCTTTAAAAGAGTAAATCGTTCTGGAATGAAGATATCTAGTCGTTTTATAAACGCTGTAGTCGATTGGCCTTGTTCTATCGAGAAATGAGATTATTAATTTCATATTACGCCTACATGGTGCATGGAATATTACACGCGGCGCGCAATCATCCATTAAACCTTGGATAATTATTTTTATTATTTATTTTCTTTTTTCATTTATTTAATTTATCTGGTATTGAAAACCCTGGTGCTTCTGAAGCTCTCAAAGCCCCAAAAGGTTTTGGATATTGGTGTGAAGGCTACTGCGGTGGAAGGTGGCCAATGGGTTGAAAAACCTCAAGCAAATTATATTTGACCACAGCCTTGCGGTTTAGTGCCAATTAAATTTCCCATTAATTCTTTGTTTCCTAATTGGAAGTAAAAAACAATCTTGTTGTGACACAATTCAAAATGGGGATGAACGATTGTTTATTGCTTTGAAATGTAGAAATTAATCTTTTTATTATTGGCGTTTCATACTGTTTTCATATTCATAATAAAACACAGAATTTTATGTTTATATATATATATATATATATATATACACTTACTAAAAAAAGTTTCCATACACCTATAAATAAATTCTTAG
This sequence comes from Piezodorus guildinii, assembly GCA_023052935.1. Classification (NCBI taxonomy): domain Eukaryota; kingdom Metazoa; phylum Arthropoda; class Insecta; order Hemiptera; family Pentatomidae; genus Piezodorus; species Piezodorus guildinii. The sequence continues at coordinate 78,517,970 of CM041294.1, read as the reverse complement.
TTTTGAAAGCTGAGATTGATTTCCTCAACACTTTTGAACTTTAATCTGGCCCAAAAATATTAAATTTGGATTCCTAGGAGAATATTACCCGTGCCCAGAAATGTTTGTGTTTATTATAAACCCCTAGCAAATAACAGCCGCTTCTTCTGATCTAACTTACTGAAGAAGGGCCTTCTTCTTGCGACTCGACCACTGTATATTTCCCTTCTTGAAATATTTTTGACTGTTTCTAGGTGGTCTTGAATCCCATTATTATGATGGCTATTGAGGTGTCGGTAGTGACAGTATTCCCATTGACTTCAGCAAGGATGGCTCGCCCCTGGCGATTCTCCTGTCTTCCTTCTTCAAGCATGTGTTCTATCCTCTAAATATTTTAATTCTCTATGCCTTTGTAGTCCATACTGTACAGTAGCATGTAAATTAATCTATCGATATGCAATTTCTGTAATAGATAAGCCCTGCGAACCACGAGCTCTCTCAAATAACGAGAAACGCGCATATTGAAAAGAAATCAGTTTCCCAGGTCCGAGTTAAGTTAGTACTGAACTAAGATTTGATTATCGAGATAAGATTTATACAGATAGCACTGCAAAGACGGTTATAGTACAACAAATAGGATTAATATTGAAAGTGTATGGAAACTTTTTTGACCTACCACTAACAAATGACATTATGCCTCGTATTATATGAATGATGAAATGAAAATAAATTTTTATCTAATAATAATAATATTAATTTGTATATTATTAGATTGTTAAGTTGAAAATAAATAGCAATGCAAAATAAAAGCATGCTGTATGGAAACGTTTTTGAGTGAGAGTATATTACTTTCGTAATTACGAGCGTAGACAGGGAAAGTTTAAGGAGCTATATTCAGTTTTATTAAAATATAACAATTATAAGTTGTTATATAATTACTGATCATATGTTGAACAAAAAATAACCTAAACAATTATTCCAATAGCTATGATTGTGTGTATGATATTTGTGTTTATTTTAATTATAGGTTGTTTTTTTTTATTGTTTTTACTTTCACTTACTATATATATAGTAAGGGAAAGTATTGCGTTCGTGAAAATTTTCGAATTCCAGTTTTCAACGGAAATAAACGTTTTAGGGTCCCCTGAGTCCAAATAACCAAGTCCCGAAAACAGGTGTGTGTGTGTAAAAGACCTTTCAAATTTAAATTTGATGTTTGACAACTATACGCCTGGGATGTTACAGGAACCTTTTAATTAAAACCAGCTAACCAGAAGAGCCACTTTATCCCATGCATTTTGCACCTTTTTTTGATTTTCTCGAAAACGGTTCGGACGATTTTGATTAAACTCGCTATATCGATATAAAATTTAATGGGCTTTAATATCATTTAGGTTTCATTTGGATTAAAATGGTCTGACAGGGCTTAAATGCTGATATTTTCTTTCTCTAAAGTACCTTTAATTTTGTAGATTCAATAAAAATAACTATATTATCTTGTTAACGCTGATGAAAAACAGGTAAATATATAAATTGAATAAATCCGATTCCCAACCAAAGGAGAAAACAGAAAAAATATTTTTTTAACGCAATTTTTCGTTTTTGAACATAAGAGCAGTAATATAGATGTATGATATACCGTTGGAAAGCTAAAGATTTTAGAAAAAATATTATCTTATACAAAAGCGTTTAAAAGTTAATAGAAAGTGATGAAATGAACATAAAACTAACTGATTATTTTGGATAATAATATAATAGATTTTTTAATAAAACACATGTTTCTATAGAAATTCAATTTAATTAATTCTTTAATAGTTTCACGTATTTTTATCTCTAACTGTATTTGAAAATCTTTCATTGATTTTAAAAATGGAGGTAAGTTTAAGTCGTGTGTTGCCCACACCAGATTTTTTCTTATGTATATATATATGATTTTATTTTTGTGTGATTCGACTTTATCATTGTTTGTTGTAAATACTGTATGAAAGTGGTCTGATATCACTATTAATATTGTTCATTTTGAAACAAATTGCAATATATTTCGAAAAACGAATAAACATTATTTTACTCTTTCCTCCTTTTATTAGGTATCAAATCGGTTTAACTCCTATTTTTAGCCGTTATTTTTATCAATCCTAATAAGATGATATGGTTATTTTTATAGAATCTACAAAATTAAAGCTACTTTAAAAGAGAGAAAATTTAAAATATCGGTATGTAAGACCTGTCAGACTATTTCAATCAAAATGAAACCTACGCGATATTAAAGCCCATTAAATTTTACGGCGATATAGGCAGTTTGAGAAAAATCGTTAGAGCCGTTTTTGAGAAAATCGTAATAATGTACAAAATGCATGGTATAAAGTAGCACTTCCGGTTGGCCGATTTTAGTAAAAATTGCTGTATGACCTCGGGCGTATATTTTTTAAATATGGAATTTCACTTACACACCGACCTTTTTTCTGGACTTGGTGATTTGGACTCAAGGGACCCCAAAACGTTTATTTCCATTGAAAAATGGAATTCGAAAATTTTCACAATCGCAGTACTTTTCCTTACCGTATGTTACATATATAAGTAAGTGAAAGGAAAAATTAAACCAGTCAGAAATCGCGCAGTACTCATCCTTTATTAAATAATTGAAACTTATATGATACTAAAGCCCATTGAATTTTACATCGATATAGTAGGGGGTCACCCATAGCGTAGTTGCTAGCATAATAGCTTTCTATGCCAAAGGTCGCGGGTTCAAACCTGCGGGTGGCCCTAGGATTTTTTAATGGGAGTAAAAAATCCTTAGTTATGCCGTCCTTCGGAGGGGACGTTAAAAGGTGGTCCCGAGCCTGTGCGATGTCAGGTACTCGTTAAAGATCCCTATCCTAATAAAACCTGGATAGGCAAAATTTAGGACTTCCACTATAGCATCGTCCGATTAGCCATAGCAGCATTAAGTGACGTTAAACGAATAAACCAACAAACAAACAACGATATAGTTATATTAATAGAAATCGTTAGAGCCCTATTACAGAAAATCGTAAAAAGGTATAAATGCAAGGTAAAAGTAGCAGTTCCGATCAGCCTTTTTGTTAAAAAAGTTGGTGTAATATCTAAGGTATATATATTTTTTGAAATAGGAAATTTCAGTTTTGGAAAACTTTTCTTTTTTGAGCTAGACTTACTACATTAACACACAGACTTTTTACGCGACTTGATTATTTTGACTCAATGGACAATAAAAAAGTGTTTTTCTTCAAATCGGTGAGTGAAAGTAAAAAGATTAAAAACGATGTGCTCTGCGCATGTCTTGGGAAGTAAAGCATTTGATTCATATGAGGAGGTATTATAGGCAAATAATGTATACGAATTTTTATTTACGTTCGATCATGAATTGTAATCATCAACGAAAAACATTGCTTGAATTAACATTTAGAACATTTTTTTATATATATTGGGTTTTAAAATGTTTGTATTTGTTTGTTTCAGGTATGTTTTTGAAAATGTCCTCGCCTCTAATTGAATTCAGAAAGATACAGATGTAAAATACTAACACAGAACCAGGTAATAAATATAGCGTAAAATAGGATTAGGTGGATGACAGAAAAGTGGAAATATTTTACAAGTTGGTTAAAGGTTTCACTGCTGTGTGGTATATCTATTTGCTAATATGCAGTGTGTTTCAAATAAAAAAAAAAACTAAAAAAAATAATAAACTTCAAGGACCTGAAGCAACCAAAATATGCTGGATACCAAAACGTTTTCTTATAAATATTTTTCGGTTAAATTCGCAAATAAATTGATAATTGTTGTAAAACCTTATTTGAATCTACAAAATTAAAGATACGTTTGAGGAAGAAAATTTTAAATATCGGCATTTAGGCTCTGGAAGATTATTGTAATCAGAATTAAACTACTTTGATACTAAAGCTCCTTAAATTTTAAATCGATACAGAAAGTTTAATAGAGTTGAATTAACTGCTAGAGCTGTTTATTAAGAAAATCGTAAAAAGATGCGAAAAATGGCTTATCTGGTTTACCCATTTTGGTGAACAAGTTAATGTAACGTCTCAGAAACATTTTGTTTTTAACTACGAAATTTCAGTTCCTTACATTATCGCACATACGAGTTCATTTTGCAGGACTTTGTCATTTGGATTCAGGTTTTTCAAGCGAAAAATCGATTTCAAAAATTTCTACAATCGCAATACTTTTCTTAATATATATCTCATACACAAATAAGTGAAAGTAATATGAAAAATCTGGTGCTCGCAACACACGACTTTTACTCACCTCCGTTTTTCATATCAATTTAAGAAATTTGAAACATATTTAGAGACGAAAATAAATTGTCAAAGAATTATTTAAACTGAATTTCAACAGTTTTATTAAATGATCTATTATATTCTTATTTACAACAATCAGTTAGTTTCATCGGCTTTTCACCACCTTTAATTAACTTTTACAATTTCGTGTATTAGGTAAATTTAAGAAATTTTAAATATATTTAGGGACGAAAATAAATTGTTAAAGAATTATTAAAATTAAAAGGTTTTATTAAATAATCTATTATATTTTTATTTACAACAATCAGTTAGTTTCATCGGCTTTTCATCACCTTTCATTAACTTTTACAATTTCGTGTATTAGGTAAATTTTTATGTAAATTTAAGAAATTTTAAATATATCTAGAAACGAAAATAAATTGTTAAAGAATTATTAAAATTTAATTTCAAAGTTTTATTAAATAATCTATTATATTTTTATTTACAACAATCAGTTAGTTTCATCGGCTTTTCATCACCGTCCATTAACTTTTGCAATTTCGTGTATTAGGTAAATATTTTTCCAAAATCTTTAGCTATCCAACGGTATATTATACTACTATTCGTATGACGAAAATTAATTAGTTATAATTATAATTAATTAAAAACGCGAAAATTTCATATAAAATATGTTTGCACTTTTCTCCTTTAGTTGGATATCGTATTCGTTCAAATTATATATTTATCCGTTTTTTATCAGAGCTAAAAATATGATTATAGAATCTACAAAATTAAAGGTACTTTAGAATAGGGAAATTAAAGATATCGGCAGAAGGAAACCTACATGACATAAAAAACCCATTAAATTCTACATCGGTATAGAGAGTTTAATCAAAATCGTTAAAGCTGTTTTTTAAGAAAATCGTATAAATATGCTAAAGGCATGGTAAAAAGTGGATTTTCTGGTAAGCTAATGTTGATAAAAAAGTTTCTGTAACATCTTCGGGCGTATAGTTGTCTTAAATATGAAATTTCAGGTTCATACGACTTTTCGACATACACACACACAGACCTTTTTTCGGAACTTAGTTATTTGGACTCAGGGGATCCTAAAGCGTGTATTTTTGGTGAAAACTCAAATTAGAACATTTTTACGATCGCAATACTTTCCCTTATTATAAATTTCACATATAGGTAAGTGAAAGTAAAAATTTATTTAGTTTTGGTTGTATGTGTTAGTCCTTTGAATATTATACTAAGTGCTACTCCTTTGAATATTATATTCTTCAGTATTTGACTCGAAATCTCGATTTATATCCCCCTAAAATGTTCCCTTTGGGTTGATGCTAAGGAAGGGCTGTGTGAGAACACGAAGGGTGGAGTGGAGGAGAGGTAGAGCAGGTAACCTTGTTTCAGAATAACAAGTAAATTAGTGGCTTCCATCTCTTCACTTACCTCCTACCAACTTATTATTTAGCTTTGTTCTACGTTTAGGGGGAAAATCCATGCAGCGAAACCATTTGTATAAAAAACAAATCTGGTGAGGAAATAAATGAATTCCAATTATCTTCGTTGTTAAAATCGACTAAAGAATTTTCAAATACTGTTAGAGATAAAAATGAGTGAAACTAATAATGAATAAATTAAATTGAATTTATTTAGAAACATTTTTTTTATTTAAAAAATATTATATTATTATTTAAAACAATCAGTTAATTTTATAGATTTTTCTTCACTCGCTATTAACTTTTACAAGTTTGTGTATCAGAAAATATTTTTTCTAAAATCTTGAGCTTTCCAACGGTATATTATACATCTATATTACTGTATTTATGTTTTAAAAAAACAAAAAACAGATTAACAATTTTTTTTCCTCAGATTTATCCTTTAGTTGCTTTTCAAATTCGTTCAACATACATATTTAGCTGTTATTTATCAATCCTAACAAGATAGTATAATTATTTTTATAGAATCTACAAAATTAAAGGTAGTTTAGAGGAAGATAATCTAAAATATCGATATTTAAGGCCCTGCCATACTATTTCAATCTACATGATATTAAAGCTCATTAAATTTTACATCGATATACCGACTTTAATCAAAATAGTTTGAGCCGTTTCTGATAAAAACGTAAAAAGGTGCAAAATTCATGGTATAAAGTAGCACTTCCGGTCAGCCGATTTTAATGAAAAAAATGCTGTAACATCTTGGGCGTATAGTTTTTTAAATATGAAATTTCAGTTTTGTAAGTATTTTCGTTTTAACACTAGACCTACCACATACGAACACACACACACACATAAACATACCTTTTTTCGGGACTTGGTCATTTGGACACAGGGGACCCTAAAAGGTGCATTTCTGTTGAAAACTGGAATTCGAAAATTTTCACGATCGCAATACTTTCCCTTATTATTTATTTTATATATAGGTAAGTGAAAGTAAAAGACAGCATATATTATAAATTGAACAGGAATATATTTAAATTTAGTATAATAATAATATCCTGCCTTAAATTCAATTGTCTCATATTTTCGAAGAATGTCCCATCTTCATCAGTTTGGGAAACAATAAAAAAAGAATTGAAGAATTAATGCGTCTCATCTCTAAAATCGATTTTCACAACCAGATATGACGTTTTTTTTTACTTTCACATTATTGTTCAAGAAAATTTTCGAAATTCCAGTTTTCAACGAAATATAGTACGTTTTATATCCTCTGAGTAATAACCAATTCTCGCAAAAAAATCTGTGTGTAAGTGTGTTTGAGTAAGTCTCGCGCATAAATGAAAAGTCGTTTTCAAATTCTGGAGGAGTACGGCCACAAACACCGTAACACGAGATTTTTATATATTAGATTTATTTAATTCATACTAACTAAAGTCGTATTCTCTTCAACTAATATTGATTATTAATTTCTATAATTGATTATTTTTAATTAAAATTAATATTTACTACTTTAACTTGGGAATTCACTTTTAACCTCTCCTCTAAGTGGATATGTGAGATCAGTCAGCCTACTGGCTACTATTTACAAACATAGCGTTGTAAAGACACTACTACGCTATTAAAGGGTATAGCCGGGTTAGGATGGTAAATCTGCCACCGAGGCTTTTTTTACTCAAATTTGGGGGATCAATTTGGTGTCGAATAAAAAACAATTCACCTAAATATTTAGCTTTTTAATTCAAAGGGTTTTCGAGATTTTTTTAAAAACCTCTTTTATCGATTTTATTTATTTTTTAATAGTAAAATTTCAAAATATTTCATGATGATTCTTTCTCTAATTCTAAAGAGTCAAAGGCATGAAAAAATTATATGATCACGATTCTTAAATGAGAAGCTAATTTTTAACAGAAGAAATAAAACAAAAATACATATTTGTTTAAAGTGTCAATCACCGATTTTTTTCAGAAAATGTCTCTTATACCCTCTATATACAGGATTTTGTTTGAATTTTTGAAGTGTGGAACATTGAAATGAAAAAAAAACAATTTTTTTTTCTTAAATCTCGCATTTAACTTATATATTTTTTTATTTATTATTATTGGAAAATGTGTAAACAATTATTTTTCACCATACATATAGAATTACATTACTTTTAAAACACTTTCAATAAAAAATGATTGGATTACAGCTATGTTTTTCAAAACGCGCGCCAGGCTACCGCTCTATAACGACGTTTATTTAGCCACTCCAATTCATTACATTATCTAAACATATTTTGTACATACGTTATCTATTTAAATTATATCTTTATAAATACCTTCCATATTTAATATTTAAATATAGGTCATTTCTTTGATATTTCATTTATAACAATATAGCTCCTAAACAGTAAGATAAAATGATTTCGAGTTAACGTCTCGGTGCCGGGAGGCTTTTAAATCGGCATTAATCCTCCGCCTTGACCCTCTTGCTCGAGAAACCCCCGTATAGCCCAGAAAGGCAAGGTAAAGGTGACCATAAAAAAAAATAAAAAGTAGTAATTTGTATTTATTATATTTAGTAGTACAATTAGCCATATGTTTTCCTCAAACGTCGTAAGTTACATCATAAGATACATTTCTTTCCTTCCTTCTTCCGCCTTTTTACATTTACAATTGAATGGTACGGAGTAAAGTAATATTTTACATGAGTATCTTTCATTCATATTTAGATATTCGAATAGTACGGCATAAACTTTATATTTTCTAATAAAAACGCCCGTTAAATAGATAAAACCTAAACGTCATACCTACAAATATATTGTTTTATTATAATCCACGATAACGTCTTTTCATAGGTCTATTATTTTACATTTTATAAGTATAATAAAATTTAATATAAATATAAAAATTGACTACTGCTGTAAAGAGAATAGATCCATGGGATAATGCAAAACGTATTATTTTAAAGTATTTCATGAATATTTAATGATCCTAGCCTCCTCCAGCGACTACCGACATGGAACACTTCCTTTATTCAATTGCCCCTTCAGTTTTCCGAGTGGAATATACACCGAGAATTGCAATTTTCTCCCTCCAAGGCCTCACATATATGAGAACATTTTTCAAGATATACGCTTCAAGAGCTGCGAGGAAAATAAGCTGTAGAACAAAGCTTTCATCTATGCTTTACCAAATCATCCTCCTTCAAACGTCTATTTGTTCTTGCAATGTCTACGGTTATTTTTACTTGCACTTACCATTATGTGAAAAATATAGTTAATTGTATAATTATTGTTATTACTTTAAATTACTTATATATAGAATATATAGTAAGGAAAAGTATTCTTATTGAGAAAATTTTCGAATCCCAGTTTTCAACAAAAACTAAGGGACACCTCTGTCAGTCAGTTGATGAATCACACACAGTGAAGATATTAAAATACTGCTTTTATTATGAGAACATAATACACATTATGAATACAATACACTGTGCTGAGGAATTTGGGTGACTACAAGTGTACATTCCTAGGTCTCCTTCTTTGAGTATGACACAAGTAATGTTACAACTAGATGAGTCTTGAGGATCAAAGGGTATATATAGCAAGGGATTGTAGGGGGGATGAGGAGGCGGCATGGGCACCACAAAGCAAGTGGTTGCAGATGTTGGGTACTGTGTCCTAAGTACAGGTATGTGTCCTTTGTCGGTACTTGGTCAGTCCTTTTAGGTAGCTGGTTTATGGGTGACAGCCTTGGTATAGAAAAGAGAGTTATTAATAATTACTGTATATTATTTATTAGTTAAGTCTCATTCTATAACTACTCGATTCTACGAAGAGTTTAAGTGGTTTTATCCTTCTTACCGTCGAAAATACTTCCTGGCTTCTTTCCTCTATCAAGTTATGCGATCCCGTCGTCCACCATACATCTTTGATCTCTTATTATTCAAATCCTCAATCCATTCCCGCAACACCCGTATGCGGCCTTCTGATTTATATATTACGCCCCATCGAACTGCAGCTTACGACAGATCTTTCATAATCCGATCCTCTTCCATATGGAACTCTATTCCTTCTGATGTTCGTAATTCTACTACCCTTCCGACTTTCAAATCTCTTCTATTCCATTACTTCCTGTGCATTCAATTTCCAAACAATCCTGACAGCTTCCATGAAGTCATGTAAATAAGAAAAAAGTTATAGAAGTGTTTCTTAATTTTTTATTTGTTTATTATTTAATTTTATTTTTTCAACTAAGTAAGAAGTATATTTTATTTTTTGGTCTAGTTTATGTATGGGAATACGATAATTATTTATTTATTATATTTTTAATTTATCACTTATATTTTTCACAAATATTTCCACATCCATTAGTTTTCGAAGATATATATTGGTTTATGATATTTTTATTTTTGTCATTTGGCTTATTGTTTTAATTTTTACTTATTATTATTTACTTTATATTTCATTTTTTCATCTTACTTTAAGACAGTAAATATCACATTATTGTATTTTATCTTATTCTAAAGGGACTTGTCCTAGAATAAATAAAGAAATTATTTTTTTTTTTTTAAATAAACTTTTTTTTATTAGAAAAATAATTTTTACTCTGGGACTGGGTCCCTTAAGAACAATATGCTATGTAAAATTAAGATGTAAAATGTGTCTGGCCACTAGACCAAAGGGTTATATTTAATTCTTATTTACAATGTTTTTAGAAGAAAAGTAAGGATACCATAAAACAAAAGAGTAAAATAAATAAATGAGTAAAATAAATAAATAACTTCTGATAGATTCCTTTAAAATCATTAAAGTAAAGAGGATTTAAAAATTTATGAGGGTCGGTCTCCTTCTCTATTTTGAACAGTGTGGGAATCCGGTGTACCGCGTGGAATGTTGGCTAGAAGCATGTAGCATGTACCACAGCAAACTCTCAACGGGTCTTTGCCATTCGAAAACAAACTCATTTCTCTTCAAGGGAAAAACAAACCCACGGATTTATTTTAACATCAGCTTCATAAGCAAATACTTCGCAGAACCGAACAATCACAAACTGAGTGTTGAAATAACAAAACCTCAAGCTCAAAGAATTAACGTATTGAAATAAAATGAAAATAAATTTCTCTATTCTTGGACAATTTATATAACATAAAATAATTGAACAGTTTTATATACATCTTTAATTATATATAAAATAATAATAAATCTTTATTTATTCTGGGACTAGTCCCTTTAGAATAACATAACAAGAAAATTAAAATAAAAACTTTAAGGTCTTAGAGTATACAAAAACAATACAAAGAAACAATAGAAATTACAAACAATGGATAAAAAGCAGCCTCAAATAATAATATTGAAAACTAAACTAGATAATAAGCATAATAAGAAATATGAACATATATACAACTTTCATTAAAAAATCATAACAGTGTTTTTTTTTTTGTTTTTTTAACAATATACTGATATTATATTGTTCACACACACCAGTGATGCGGCTGAGAGAGAAGCGCTGGGATCTCTTGGATTTGTGGAGGGAGAGGCCCAGTCTGGGGTCCCCTTAGCTTAATTACTTTATATAGTTACGTTTGTTTGTATGATGTTTATTCATTTCCCAACTTTGTATTTATCTCTATTACAGGTTGTTGTTTGTTTTGTTTGTTGTTTCTTTTTTGGTTTATTAATTGTTATTGTTTTTATGTATTTGAATTTATTCATTTCCATTTTATGTAATTTGACTTTATCATTATTTTCGGTATACATTGTATGAATGTGTATCACATCACTATTACTACTGTTCATTATGAAACAAATTGTAATAAATCTCAATAAATAAGAAAAAAAAAATAGGTGCCAGATGCAAATAGACCCTTTATAGTCCAGGGAATTTCAAAACGGAAAAGGGTTACTGCAAGGGCTGCTGCATGTCCCCCACCCTATTTAAAATATACATTGACGAAGCCTGAAAGAATGGGTGTAGAAATGTGGGAAAATGGACGTCGAGATAAAAAAATACTTATGCTATTTGTTATTTGTAAACATCAGGTATAAATTGGACAGGATGAAGAGGATATAAGTTACCCATTCAGAAAAATAATAGATCATTATGAGCAAGGAGGACTCCAAATAAATACCGACAAAACTAAATATATGTGATAGAGAAGGAGGAAAATACCAACCCAACATTGTTCAATCTATGCAAAGTAGAACAGTGTTATTTGGGCTCCAAAATCGAATGTAATGGCCGAGCAAAGGCAGAAATCCAAAGAAGGATCACAAGCGGGAAGAATGGCTCCTCAGCATAGCCCAGGGATAAAAAATCTTTCTGTAGAGATAGATTTTCGGAGGAGAGCGGCAATAATATCGAGAATCGAAAGGGTGAAAAACGTCACTATAAGGGAGAAACTTGAAAAAAAGCATAATATTCTTGAGATGGTGGAAGAAAGGAGGCTAAGATAGTACGTAAACTTGTACCATGTACTATATACTCCAGAGAGTGGTGTGCCGGTGCTCAATGAAATTCTTTGTGTTGAAAAGGATCCTATGTATATACATAGACGGAGGATCAAAACGGCCAAATAAAGAAAATTAAGGAGTGATAGTTTAATGACCTAAAACCCGAATTATTTCAAACAAAATTATGATATAAAAGAATCGATGAATTAATTTCTTGTTATATATATATATATATATATATATATATATATATATATATATATATATATATATATATATTATATTATTTATTTATATATATAAAAAACACAAAGATGTATATAAAACTGTTCAATTATTTTATGTTATATAAATTGTCCAAGAATAGAGAAATTTGTTTTCATTTTATTTAAATACGTTAATTCTTTGAGCTTGAGGTTTTTTTATTTCAACACTCTGTTTGTGATTGGTCGGTTCAGCACAGTATTTGCTTATTAAGCTGATGTAAAAATAAATCCGCGGGTTTGTTTTTCCCTTGAAGAGAAATGAGTTTGTTTTTGAATGGCAAAGAGCCGTTGAGAGTTTGCTGTGGTACATGCTACAGGCTTCTAGCAAACATTCCACGCGGCACACCGAATTCCCACACTGTTCAAAGTGGAGAAGGAGAACGACCCTCATAAATTTTTAAATCCTCTTTCTTTTAATGATTTTAATTAATTTTAAGATTTTACATTAAAAATTCTTGTTCAGGAAAACACGACCTATTTTGTTAAAATCAGACAAATTTTGATCAGACAAGGTTTTTTTTTAAAATATATTTATTGATATTTTCAACTGTATAATGAAATACATCTAGTAAATGGGATACAATATTGTAAATATGATCATGATTCACAAGCAGAGATACTATCCATTGGCAGCTCTCAAAAGACTATGCTAAACTAGAATGTTCAGGGGCCATCTTCTTTTCAGACTCTTTGGAGGATTATCAGGGATTGTATAGGAAGCAACGATTATAAATATTGGGTTAGGGTGAGAATTTGTTCATTGAGTATGTACCTGGTTCGGGCCAAGTCAGTAACATAGGGAACGTTGAGGTTTTCATGGATGAGTTTATTCGTAACAAATTAAGGAGCATTAAGGATTTTCGAAGGTTTTTGGATTTTAAGAATTGGAGACGGAAAGAATTTGATGGTTTAGTAGAGACCCATAGCTCTATTCCGTAAGTCCATATCGACCTTATGATTGTCATGTAGAAGGCCTTTTGTAGTCAAGTGGAAAGTTTGAGCGTTTGTCCAGTAAGTGTTGAAGTAGTCGAAAACTTCGGGCAGTTTCTTAGTCGATTTAGTATTGTATGAGTATTCCAAGCAAAGCGTTTGTCTAGATTTCGGATTTGTTCAACTGGGGCAAACGGAGTTTTATTGAAGGATACTGTCATAGGTTTACTACGAAGAGTAGGGATCACTTGTAGCTGAGTGGCTAGCGTAACAGCCTCCCATGCTAAAGGTCACGAGTTCAAACCCGCAGGTGGTCCTAGGATTTTTTAATGGGATTAAAAAATCCTTAGTTACGCCGTCCTTCGGAGGAGACGTTAAAAGGTGGTCCCGAGCCTGTGCGATGTCAGGTACTCGTTAAAGATCCCTATTCTAATAAAACCTGGATAGGCAAAATTTAGGACTCCCACTGTAGCATCGTCCGATTAGCCATAGTAGCATAAAGTGACGTTAAATAAAATAAACAAACAAACTACGAAGAGTAAATGTCATTTGGTGGGATTTCTTAGAATTTATTTTTTTTAAATAAAGTTTAAGTTGAAAAAAAAAATGAAACGAATAACATTGGTTTTCATGATTAACGTTTATTTTCGATAAAGTAATATAACATTAGGAATTATTATACACAAAAATTACTTGAGTTTATGTATTGTGTGATTTTGGTCACTTTCCATTTATCTCCACGGATTTGTATGTTGGATAGTATTGTAATAAAATATTTATTTTTTTCAAGTTTTTCAATGTTATTTTATTCTTTGTGGGTACCTGACATCGCCTAGGCTCAGGAACACCATTTTACGTCACCAGCGTAAGACGGTATGATGGCATAAGTTTAACGGTATAATTCCCTTTAAACAATCCTAGGGCATTTGTTAGGCTTGAATTCGCGACATAGGCATAGAAGCCTTTTATGTTGGCCACTACACAAGGATATATATTTACTAATTCATCTCTTCATCTTGCTACTACGAAGTTTTCAATCAACAAAACTATTAGTACTTTAAAAGAAAAACATAAACAATATCAAAAGTTGTGTCTTGTCCGATCAGCATGCAAGAATGTCAAGACTAGAAACTTTTCGCTGTTTTCAGCCACAGAGTAAAATCACGATTTAGTGACCAAAATTCTTCTCTTGATCTATTATGATAAATTAAAAATTCATTTTTGAGGATATAATGTTATTTATTAGTGAAATGGAAAAAAATTACTCCCATGACTTCTTTTAATATTCTCATTTTTTTTTTTTTAAGTTACTGATTTAATAAATTTTTTAATTTGACCAATTTATTCTATACATAATTGTTTAAAGGCAACAAATCGACAAATTTTATTTTAAAAATGATGTATTTTCGATACTTATCCTGTAATTTATTATTTTTTATTTTTATTTTAATGGAACAAAGCAAAGAAAAATTAGAAAATATGGGACATATTTAAGGATTTTGCCTGAATTAATGTTCCAAAATATGGTGACAGATCTTAAAATCGACAAAACACTGATTTCTACATCTTTCTGGTCGATCTAATATGTGTTGGAGTGGCTGAAAACTGCAAAAAGTTTCTTGGAGATTACTTGTTATAATTACACGATTTACATTAATTAATTACGCTTTTGGTGGTATACAATACATTACACATAGGCAGTAACATCCCAATTGAAGTTTTGTCACATATACCAATTTGAAATTACCATACAAGAGGATTTAAAAATAAATATTTCCTAAAGGTCAATCTGATTACTGTATAAAAATAAATTGTGTATTATGTGAAGGTATTTAATCGCTATGGGATATTGATTCCGCCGGCTGTACCTCCATGATTGCATTGTATCTTTTATAATAGTCTGTCTTTATTGTCTCTACTATCAATTTTTATATTTTTAAAAATAAATTTCGTTTCAACCTTTTATATGTCTTTTATATATGTCATAGATTTTCAGATATTTTCCACTAATATTTATCAAAGATTAATTATAATAGATAAACTTATCTGTGGTTTCTGTAATAATCTAAGATTGGCTCAGGAAAGAAATGCTATCGAAACTCAGCGTAGTTTTTATTTTTGCTTTCACTTAACTATATATATATAAAATAAGAAAAAATATTCTATTCATAGTCCTAATTTTTTTTGGTTTAATATTTCTAAAATATATATTTTTTTTTTCCAATCCCTAAGTAAATCAACTTATTTTAATATTTTACAACGTTTAGGCCTCTAGGGCCATCTTAAAGTTTACAAAACATATTTTTATAATTTTACTATACATCTTACTAATCTTTTAATGTCATATATCTTATTTTATTAATTTTTGTTTTTCCCCCCTTTAAAAATGGCTCTTATTCATATTTTTTCACTGCTTTATCATCGGTGTCGGCTGTTTTCACTTACTTATGTTCAAAATTATGAAATTTAATGTTTTTTAAACTAAATTTTTTTATTCATTTATTTATTATTTTTAAAAACGCTTGATGTAATCTAAAATTATTTTCGTCAAACTCAACCTTGTAAAATATGAAAATGAATTTATTTCTTTTGAGATTAGCCAAAAAATATATTTATTTAAAAACTATATGCGACCCTGAAAATTTTTGGAATAAAGTTTTCACTAGAAATAGACCTTTTAGGGTCCACTGAGTCCAAATGACCAAGTCTAGCAAAATGGTGTTAGTGGTAAGTCTAGCTCGTTCACGATAAGTTGTATTAAACTAAAATTTCATATTTTAGAAATGTAAATGTCTGAGATGTTATAGCAACGTTTTCATCATAATCGTCAAACCTGAAGAGCCTCTTTATATCATGTATTTTCTACCTTTTTAAGATTTTTAAAAAACAGGGCCAAGAATTTTGAATGAAATTGCTATACCGATGTAAAATTTGGTTCATGATGAGTTGTACCCCTGTTTCTCGAGTGGTTTTGGTTGGAATAGTGGAAAAATAATAATTTTAATTTATCGAAAAATACCCGACTTTAGCTACCTTGAGATATGTTGAGATATGAGATATACCATGGTATAATATGGTGAAGGTAAACTATGACACATGGGAAGGAGAGGCAGTAAGTCTCAATTTGTTAGGGAGGCACCCCCTAAGGTTAGTTAGGAGATTTCTACCCTCTACCAGGCTTTAACTCTCTTATTACTAACTTCTCTCTTAAATCATCTCATATTTCTTTTCAGGTATTTCCCGATTTAATTGCAATTTCAGTTCTTTTACCGAGTTGGGGAAAGCTATAGTCACAATACATATGACTATATAGATTTGGGATAGATATGTCTTTTGTCTGATGTCTATAATATATATATATATATATATATATATATATATATATATATATATATATATATATATATATATATATAATTAAATAGTAATATAGAAGCTTCAAAATAATGTAGATTTTATCCTCATTGAAATAGTTTAATAGGACTTAAATACCGAGGTTTCATTATTGCTTGTCCCGAATTATTACTTGTAATTGCGGAAGAAAAAAAAATTTGTGATATAATGTTTGTATATTAGAGTTTTACATGAATATGTCTTTTGGCTGGGGTCTGTAACTTTCATTGTGTAACGTTTTGCTCACATCAGTTTACTTCGCTCTAACTTTGTTTAAGAGATATATATTAAATACAATAGAAATTCCGTATTGCCTAAAAAAAATTTTTTTTTTCGTTTTGGCGTTTATTTACACATTCTAGCTTTGTTGTTGCACGAATCAAAATTTTGACGACTGTTCTAGAATCAGAAATCTAGTGGAAAAAATATTATTATACAACATTTTTCGTTAAGACATATCGTTTAGAAGCTTTATTGATTCGAATAAAAAACGTGACGTTTTGCTTGACTTTATTGAGTAGTAATAGTGCTTGACGTATCACTGGCTTTATTGAAACGCTCTGTGTTAAAGAAGTAATGCTGGTGTTACTCGCGTTGAAAATTTAAAGTTATTTTCGGCTATAACATTTGTTGCTACTACCTACTTAGGTGCTATGTACTTTTAAATGAAAAAGGTCACTTTTAGCCTGCACAGCATAGCCATGGCCTCCCAACCCTGCGACTACTGTAAACGATTTCGGTTAGTAATCTCTTTGGAAGCATATCGTAAGCCATTCGTGCCAGATGTCGTGCCCATCGAAGCCTCCCGATCTTAACGAAGCGGAATACATCCTCCCCAAATATACAAATTGGGAAGCTTGCTCAAACTCGTATTGTCCAAAAGAAACCTTGGTGCCAAATAATCCTGGAGCTTCATCCGAAATCATATACTTCGTCTTATCTTCGTTCACAACGAGTCCTATGCGTTTCGCTGCATCTTCTAAAGCAAGGAAGGCTTTAATTACCACTTGCCTGGACCGTCCCACAATATCTATATCGTCTGCATATGCCAGCATTTGCACCGATCTGTTCCATACAGTGCCTGAGGTTTGTACCTTGGAGTCCCTTACTGCTTTTTCCAGGTCCATATTAAAGAGCAGGCATGCCAGGGCATCCCCTTGCCTCACTCCTCTTGTCGATATGAACTCCGATGATCTCCGACCTTGCACTCGGACCACTCATTGGATGCTTGTCATGGTCAGACCAATGAGTCTGATCAATTTAGGCGGAACAGTCAGCTCTTGCAATGCTTCATATAGTTCCTTTCTCTCAATGCTGTCATATGCTGACTTAAAATCAACAAAGAGGTGATGTGTGGTCACATTATACTCTCTTCCTCTCTCGAGTATTTTACGTAGGCTAAAAATTTGGTCTGTAGTTGATCTGCCTTGTCGGAATCCACACTGAACCGGACCTATTTTTCTTTCAGCAATTGGCTGGTCTGCGAAACAAAATATTTGAGAGGATTTTAAATGCGCATGGAAGTAAAGATATTCCTCTGTAATTGCTGCTTTTAAATATGTCTCCCTTTTTGTGTATAGGACAGATCACAGTTTTTTTTCCAGTCCTGAGGTAGTACTCCGATGTCCCAAATATTTATTAACATATTATGTAAGCATTTTATGAGTTCCATAGATTCCTGTTTAAACAGTTCCGCAGGAAGTGAGTCAATTCCAGGAGCTTTATGATTCTTTAATCTAATGATTGCTTCAACAACCTCTTCCTCATCAGGAGGTTCCAGTTCGCCTTCATAAAGTTGTTCTTGGGGACTGTGTCCATTCTCCACTATTCCATTCAGCAAACCCTTAAAGTATCTTTTCCATTCTTCCATGCAAGCCTTATCTTGCATATGGTTTTATTGCATACCTTCCTCAACCACACACATAGTTGGCATCTGCTTAAATGGTTTCCTGGTAAAGTTAACTTTCCGGAAAAATTTTCTGGCTTCGTTTTCAGATCTAAGCTTCTTAAGTTCTTCTTAGTCAGCATTGATTCGTAGCCTCTTCTTCTTTCGATGGCATCGTTTCTCTTCCAGACGTTATTTTCGATAATCCTCAACAGTTCTACGTGTCCGCCTATTAATCATAGTTCTATAAGCTTTGTTCTTAGAATCTGTGAGGGCTCTGCACTCTTCATCGAACCACGGAGACATTAAATATTTTTCAGCAGGACCTAAAACTTCTGCCACCTGTGCTATGACTGAGGAACATTTTGTCCACTCCTCTACGATATTTTCGCTAGTTGGTCGTTGAGATAGCATTTGATCCAACTTTTCTGAGTATCGAACCTGTATTTCTTGGTCTTTGAGCTTTCCCAGATTAGACCGTTTATTTACCGGTGCTGATGTACGCCTCGGGCAGCTTATAAGCTCTCTTTTATGTGCGACCCTCAAGAAGTGGTATGAATCAACGTTAGCACTTCTAAAGACCCGTAGATCCGATATACTGCTCATGTGTCTCCCGCTTACCAGAAGATGGTCGATTTGGTTAACATGTCGGCCATCAGGGGTAGTTCACGTACCTTTGTGAATATCTTTATGCGAGAATCGGGTACTTGCCACAACTAGATTCTTCGATACTGCGAAGTTGATCAACTTTAGGCCATTGTCATTACTGTTATCATGTAAGCTGTGACTTCCAATTGTTGGCTCATATCGGGCTTCCTTTCCTACTTTAGCATTAAAATCACCAGCCATTAGCTTTATATCATATTTCGGACAGGAATCAAATGCTCTTTCAAGTTCATCATAGAAGGACTCCTTATCTTCTTTTTCGGCGTTCTCAATGGGTGCATGAACACTAAATATGCTCATGTTACGAAATTTCCCTCGAATCCTGATGAGGCATATTCTAGGACTAATGGCTTTAAATGCAATGACAAGTCGTCTAAGTTGTCTACTAAGAACAAATCCAACACCAAATGTGTGATGATTATTGCAGCAACTGTAGTAGATTGTGGAGTATCTCTTCTCCAAAACATCTTGACCTGTCCATCTGATTTCTGGATGGTACGTTCAGCTTGAAATCTGTCAGCCTGTTCTAGAAACAATTGAAGAGCTCCGGGTCTAAAAAGTGACAAGACGTTCCAAAAACCAAGATTTAACCTGTGACGATTTCCATGTTTTGTCCGTTTATGACTATCCATATCCGAGGCACTTGCGTAGTGGGGTTTCACGATTATTGAACTTATGTCCTAAAATGTTTGACGGTATTTGACCTGTAGCATATTTTGTTGGTAGATTAAATCTTTGGTTAAATTTGGTATAATGCAGCGGAAATAAGCCTGTCAACCCAATGGCTATAAATAGTTATATATTGGTTGGTTATAACGCAAGAATTGAACCAGCCATACAATTCTATTTCATCGTTAATCTTGTATATCTCCCTCAATGTATTTGATTTTGTCGCTATATTTCAATATGTATTCATATAATTATTTATGATAGATGATTTTCTGTATTCAGTCATAATAATAACAATCCAATAACCTGGCGGTAGAACTATATTTAAGCACTACCTCTACTCTCTTTTTTTTTTCTAAACTTAAACTTTATTCACAAAACTAACAATAAACAAATATATACGATTTTTACAAAGGAACTGATATCATCCAAGACCACTAACAAGTCGAGGATTCCAAATGTGTCTCACCGATTTGGATGGATTTCTTCAAGGCGAAATTAACATTAAACGATTAGCATCTGCAAAATATCAGGTGACTACTTTCCCTAGGGGTTGCGTAAAAAAATCAAAAAGTTTTTGCGCGAAAAACACATTTTATTTAATATCTCTGGTTCTAGTAAAGGTAAAAAAAAAAAAAAAATGGCGTCAGAATTACCTTCATTCAAAGAAAAAGAATTAAACAAATAATCCATTAAAACATTTAAATTTTATGCTTGGTTATAACTCTAAAAATATTAATTATCTCGTCAAAACAGTATTTTTAATAAGGTTTTATTGAAATTGTGCTCCGCCATCTCTAAAACAAGATTATTATATTTTTTTTACTAAAACGTAATTAGATTGTGTAATTTATATAACTTTTTAACCAAGCATAAAACTTTATAGTTTTAGCTTATTTTATTTTATGTTTTTGATTATTCCGCTTAGAAATAGGGTAATTTTGACACCAAATTATTTGTCTGCCTTCACTAGATATATTAAATAAAATGTGTTTTTCGCGCACTAAATTTCCAATTTTTTTCGCGACTCCTGAGGAGCGTTGGCCTCCAATATTTTCAGAATCTTATCGTTTAATGTCTAGTTTCAACTAACAAAAAAAAAAAAAAATCATCTAAATCGATGAAGGATCCTCTCCTTATTAGTTCAATAAATCATTTTAGGATTTTTATAAAACTACTGGTTCCATGATGAAATCATTTAAAATAAATCGTACAACTATCGGTAACGTTGTTATGTTACTAAGAACAACTGCAAAGACATTAAAACTTTCTGAGCAATTCGACTCTAAATGGCTTGTAAGAACACTGATCAAATCTGCTATCACCGAAGTCATTTAAGGTTTATCGTTGTGTAATAAAGCAGGTCCTGATTAATGGAAATCATTAGCCATTAAACGATGTTGTTGACCTAATAGTCTGCTAGGAGTCACATAAGTACGCTCATAAAATATATATGTGTATTTATAATTAATTCATTATATTACAATGTAATGACCAGAATCGCCGGTCAGTAAAATAAAGTTATTTGAATCAATGTACTGTATGTTACATCATGATTACTGGAAAATTATTATTCTGCCTAGCAGTATGTTACAAGCAATACGTGATCACCTGTGGTGTAGTGGCTAGGATAAAACTGATAAATTGTGCTGTACGATTTGTATTCGGGATGACCATAGTCACCGCATATAACGCAAATAGTACGGCGAGTTAATTTCATTATTGATGCCAGTATTAGCTAGCCTCCTTTCTCAGACAATCAGAACTCAGCGCACGTTTCACGCAATTTTTTCTCTAATTTAGTTAAACTTTTTTTTTTAACAATAGCATTTTAAAATACGGAAAATTCTCTCTAAATCTAGAGTTTAGTAATTTAGTTTGGAGTTTCTAAAAAAAAAAGAAAATACTCTAAAATTTTACTACTTATGGAGATGTGTATCGCATTATTCGAAATAGTGTAATTTTCGTTTAGATTCTATGGGATTGGATTTTTGTGTGAAATGTCTTTAAAAAAAAAAAAAATTAATTAAATATCTTGGTTCGAGAAATAATCCGTTTCGGTTTTTACTTTCACTTACCTATATATGAAATATATAGTAAGGGACAGTATTGCGATCGTGAAAATTTTCGAATTCCTGTTTTGTTTGTGTGTGGAGTGTGTGTGTGTGTGTGTGTGTGTGTGTGTGTGTGTGTGTGTGTGTGTGTGTGTGTGTGAGTGTGTGTAGTAACTCCCGGAAAAATCAAAAAGTCCTATGAAACTGAAATTTCATATTTAAGACAACTATGGAGACATATTTAAGACAACTACGCCCGGGATGTTACAGAATCTTTTTCATCAAAATCAGCTGAACGGAAGATATAATTTATACCGTGCATTTGGCACCTTTTACGATTTACTCGAAAATGGCTCTAACGATTTTGATTAAACTCCCTATATGGCTGTAAAATTTAACGAGATTTAATATCATGTATGTTTCATTCTGATTGAAATAGTACAACAGGGCTTAAATGCCGATATTTTCTTCCTCTAAAGTACCTTTAATTCTGTAAAAATAACTATATTATCTTGTTACCATTGATAATTAACAGCTAAATATGCAAGTGGAGTGAAGTTAATAAACAACCAAAGGAGAAAACTAAAAAAAAAAAAAAGTTTAATGCAATTTTTAGTTTTTGAACATAAGAACAGTAATATAGATGTATAATATACCGTTGGAAAGCTAAAGGTTTTAGAAAAAATATTTTCTTATACACAAACTTGTAAAAGTTAATAAAAAGTAATGAAAAGCCGATAAAACTAGCTGATTATTTTAGATAAT
Source organism: Piezodorus guildinii (assembly GCA_023052935.1). NCBI lineage: Eukaryota > Metazoa > Arthropoda > Insecta > Hemiptera > Pentatomidae > Piezodorus > Piezodorus guildinii. The sequence goes on along the minus strand of CM041294.1, from coordinate 78,495,226 downwards.
AATATAATAGATTTTTTAATAAAACACATGTTTCTAGTCAAACTTCATTCTTTCTTTAATAATTTATTTTAATCTCTAAATATATTAAAAACTTGTATAATTGATTTTATTAACGGAGGTGAATGAAAGTCGTGTGTTGCGCCACGATTTTTTCAGTTTATTTTTATGTCATTTTTATACGCTTATTATGTGATATATTAATCTCTGAAGTGTATTGTTCATCCCGCTGGTAATATTTCAATAGCTATATCTGTTAACGCTTGTCAAAACTAGCTTTGTATTATTTGCTATTGCTCTCTGAATATGGAAGGAAATATTCATTATCGGAATATTTTGTCGTATTTAAATAAAAAAAGTAAACGTGCAACAGATGCTTATAGAAATATTCGCAGTGTTTATAGGGGTGATGACTCAACCGAACACACCTATCAAAATTTGTTTGCCAAACACTCAGGAAATTATGACATCTCAAAGATCGAGTCGCCCGCATGTAATTGAAAAGACCTATGTGAAGTCCATTGTTGATCAAAACCACACCTAACCAATGCAAGATATTGCTATGGCCCTAAATGTTTCTTACCTATTCTTCACATTAAATTTCCTTCCATATTGTATTTAAGATAACATTTTTTCTAAAATCTTAGCTTTCTAACGGTTATTATTATGCATCTATATTACTATTGTTGTTCGAAAAAACAAAACAAAAAAAAAAATCGAAAAAATATATTTGTTCTTTTCTCCTTCAGTTGGCCGTATAATTCATTCAATATGTATCTTCAGCCGTTCTTTTAATCAATACTCTACAAAATTAAAACTACATTACAAAATAAAATTTAAAATATTGGCATTAAAGCCCTGTAGGAATATTTCAATCAGAATGAAACCTATATCCCACTAATTCACATTAAATTTTACATCGCTATACTAGTTTAATCAAAATCTTTAAAGCCGTTTTTGATAAACCGTACAAAGTTGCAAAATGCATGGTATGAGTTGGACTTTCGTTGACCTTTATATAGACCTTTCGTGTGCGTTTTTGTTCTGGACTAGACACACATAAGCAGACACGGTTTATTTATGTTATGTTTACTACTGCTTTGGTGAGACTTCGCATCGGACATAGCAGGCTCACACATGTCCATCTCATCCTAGGCAGCCTTAACCAATGTGTGATATGTGAAGAGTGCTTCTTTCAATAGAACTTATAATTGAGAACTGTCCCAAATCCATGTACTAATGGATAAATTTCATCTACCAAGATCGCTGTGTGAGAGCTTGAAGGACTCTAGTGAAACAATTAGTTCACTACTGAGGTTCATTAAAGTATGTCATCTGCTCCCGGAACTATAAGGAAAAAAATAATAATAATAAAATAAAATAAATTAATAACTAAAAAAGAAAAGAAAAAATAATAATAAAAAAATTGGAATAAATTAATTTTTAAACAATAGATAAATAAAAGTTTGTGTTTTATCATTTTAACTTGTTATAAAAAATCGGTTAATATAAATATATTCGGTGCTAATAACCAAGAGGTTGAGCACCTATTCCAATTCCCTAACCCCTAACCTAAGCAGACACAGTTATCTTTCCAGGGCTTGGTCATTTAGAAACAGGGGAAACTACAATTTTTATTTCCGGAGAAAACTTTCGAAGCTTTTCATGTACTTTATATCAATGTAGCGAGTTAAATTAAAATATTTATAGGAAGGTTTTGATAAAATCGTAGGAAAGTACAAAATTTATGCTATAAAATGGCCTTTCGCCAATTTGGTTTGAAAATGTTACTTTAACATCTCAGGCATACAGTTGTCCTTAATATAAAATTTTATTTTTACGACTTGCTTGACTTACCACACACACACCTTTTCTCGGGAATTGGTTATTTGAACTCTGGGACTTAAACAAGTATTTCCGTTAAAAACTGTAATTCGAAAATTTTCACGATGCAATACTTTCCCTCACTATATTTTTCATATATACGTAGTAAAAGAATAACAATATATATATATATATATATATATATATATATATATATATATATATATATATATATATATATATGTATTATTATTTTCCATGATAAATAATCACTACTTGATTTGATAATTAAACATTATGATCCACGAAGCTTCGACAGTGGGTGAGTTGCGAGGTGGGTGCTACAATGCCACAGCTCGCCCACAGTGCACGGTGACATAACGGTGGCAGTCAAAGTATTAATTATACAGTCCCATTCAGCATCTGGATGTGTGACCCGTTAGTTCCAGGAACCTCTGTCTTTGTTCCCAGGCTCCGTACTCCTTCTGACTGATTTCCTTCGAGATTGTGTCGAGTTGTCATCGTTGCCCTAATTCCGCTTGTCGTATGAGATTGTTTTTATAATGGGTTTTTGTGTCTCCGAACCGTTATCATCATTGTTAGTTACTTTACTTAATTTAGAAATATAGCATTATTATCATTTTGAACATGATTCAGACAATTATCTATAGATATATTTAATTGATATTTATAACTGATACAATAAAATAATGATAAGTATTGTAGGCCAGAAAAAGTCTCATGAAGAAACTACAAACGGTAGTACTCCAATGTTTATTTAATTTAGGAGATCCAGATTATCTTTTTAGGCTTCTCGGAGGATTATCGTGGAGAGGTGTAGATAGGGTAGTGGGTTTGAGCTAGCTGGTAGTTTGGAATTTAATGAGGTATGCTTTTGTGGGGACAAATGAAAGAGTATTTAGGATATATTTTAGAATTTGATCGCAAGATTCGATGCGCAATGATTTGATTGTTTGATGGAGCCCCATATGCTTACATAGGCCTGATAATGGTAATATAAATTTATTTTCAGCACTATGTGGGATGGTTAGAACGTTTGTCAAGTAAATTTGCAGTAATTGGTAACAGTGAGCATTTTCTAGTCGTTTCAGTCGTGTGTGAGGATTTTCATGTGAGTGGTTTGTCTAGATAAAGTCCTAGGTACAGGATCTTTTACTAATTTAAATCATACATTTTTAGCAAATAAATGGATTGGGTTTTTGGAAAATAATCTAGTTTTCTTAAAGTTTTTTTTTTTTTTTTTTTTTTTTTGGTTCTCCTTTACCTAAAAAAATGTACATAAAACATTTAATATTATTTGTATTTATTTAGGAAATATTATGATTATTTATTTGCATGTATGTCAACAATTATTAATCATCTTACATACCATAGTGGTAGCTTTGTAGTATTTCGCTTTGGGCAATCCATTCTCAGGAATCTATTCAATCTTTAATAAGATGTCAAGGCGTGATATTTGTATAATTTCCTTTTATGAGTTTAAAACAGCCAGAACCTTCAGTTTATATAAGCCCAGACAGTTAGAAACGTCAATCACGTCTAAGGCGAGCGCAGCTAGGAAACTTCATCCTTAAAGCCAAAGAAGATTGTTCCTCTCTTGATGACGATTTTTGAGGCCTTCGGGGAGGAAAATCCTAGAACAACTATTCGAGGTCTTGCAGGAAAACTTAATCTTTGCAAAACGACCATTGGTGATCCCCTCAAGACGATTGGAAAAGTAAAACATCTAAAAAGGTGAGTTCCACACAAATTAAACGACCGCGAAAAATAAAAAAAGGCGTAATATTAAATTATCTTTATTTTTTTAACTTAAATTTATGCTGTAATTTTGCCAAAAAAAACGTAACTTTTCTGTCTATAAAAAGTGGATTAGAGGTACAGTCAGTACCGAATGATGACAGGTTATTGTGCTTGAAAAAAAAAAAAAAGCAACGAAGAGACTTTTATGGTATAGAAATGTTTCAATCTGATTACACGATTCGGGACCCAACGGAGTAAAAATGCCGTAGATTACGGCGCCCTTCGAAGGTACAATGGTCGTTCCGAGACTGTGCAATTTCAGGAATCTTTCCAGTCCAGAATTATTAATAATAATATGATACAGTGGCGCTACAGTCCGATGTAAACCTTGGCCTCCTCAATTTCAAGCTTCCTCTTGAGCGGTCCAGTTTTCTCTCCAGCAACATCCTACTCGATATAGAAGGTAGGGCAAACATGTTAATTTGGGCCTCATTCACAACTGCAGCTCCATCGCCTAGTTCTCCCGAGAGCCGTCTGTGTAAAAAAACATTAGCATTGTGGTACCTTTGGATAAGCTCTAAAAATTCTTGCTGGTATACTTTTGGTGGAGTCGTGAGTTTTGGAAGTCGTGTGAGACAGTTGACAATGGATAGAAGGGACGGACCAGGGAGGTGTAGGGGACGGCCTGATGGGGTATAGCTGCTCCAAACTCTGGCGGAAAGGCAGAATCGCATCGTGGACCCGAGAGGGAAGAGTGGGCATCAGTGGCCGTTCCCGCAAAGAAAGAAGAAATTGAGGTTTTAGTGGGTGATGAGGGTTGGTGAGAACTTTAAGGAAGTATTTAACCTCCATTTGTTGTCGGCGATAATGGGATAGCAACTCTCCAGCTTCGGCGAAGAGACTGATAATGGGGCTAGAACGAAACGCGCCAATGGCTGTCCTCAGCCCCGTAGTAACGATCACTCTAAGCGCATTTAGACGAGTCGGATCGGCAGATCCGTATGCACATGCTCCGTATTCGACCCTGTTCCGTAGAACCACTCTAAATAATCTTAGCATAGCCATACGGTCTCCACCCTAAGCCGTGTTTGTGACCATCCGAAGTAAGTTGAGTGCTCGTATACAAGAGGCTTTTACCTCACGGATAAGCGGGTCCCAGGATAGGCGACTGTCAAACGTAACCCCCAGGTACTTGACCTTTTCTGCTACATTTACATTCTCATACATTACATTACATTACATTCTCATGCATTACATTATCCAACTTTAATGGGTCCAAATATGCGCCGCAAAATCTTTCTTTCAAAGATCAAGAGCTCTGCTTCTTCCGAACTCGTTAAGGTCCACACCTCACTAGCATAAGTTAGTACTGGTCGAAGGAGGTTTTATAAAGGCTGCACTTAGTCCGTCTGAATAAGGCCTTGCTGCTAAGATGTTTCCTTAATTCAAAATAGCAACAGCTTGCTTATCTTAATCTTTCACCGATCTCGAGGGATATCTTGTTAGAGCTGCTGACTATAGATCCCAGGAACGTAAATGGTTTACGCTTTCAAACGTGAAAGATCCGATCGATAGTGGTTCCTTGATAGGATTGTCAGTTCCCGGGCCAGCTCTCATGTACTTCGTTTTGTCTTGGTTTATAGATAGCCCCATGACTGTTGCTTCTCCTACAAGTCTAAGAAAAGCTTCTTCAAGGCGTTTAGAGATCTCGCCACTATATCTAAATCGTCCGCGTACCCAAGTACCTGTGTCATCCTGTTATAAACTGTATTAGTGGTTTCCACACCGGACCTTCTTATAACCCATTCTAAGGCAAGATTAAATAACAAACAGGGCAGAGCATCTCCTTGCCTTAGCCCTTTCTTTGTTTCGAATTCAGGAGATAAATCAAGCTGTATTCGGACTGTACACCTACATCGTTCATGCAGATTTTAATGAGATGAATCAGCTTCGATGGTATTCCGAGATCATACAACGCTTCGTAGAGAATTGTTACTTGTGATAAAAAGTAGATACTTTACGATAACTGTACATACTCTGGGCAGTTGCTCGACAAAGAAGCAGTACGTTTTCTAAAGTTCTGAACTCATCTAAAAAAATAGACAGTTACTGTTTGGTGGGCTTCATTTGGTTTGATCCACTACAGCTTTCTGAAACCTGAAGAGATAACCAATAACGAATCTTATAATACTCATATTAATGCAATACATCAGAAACTGGCATTATTGAAGGCAAATTTAGTCAATCCAAAGAGACTCATTTTGTTTCATGACAACCCCCGGCCATTTGTCTCACGTGTGACATCACAACTATTGGCGATTGGTTACTCTGCCACACCCGCCCTACTGTCCGGGACTTTAACCTACGGTTTTTCATTTTTTAGAAACTTAAGCTTCTTCAGCACAGTAGACAAAGTGATTTTGAGAAAGCGGTTTGTTTGGAGTTTATCAACTGTAATGATGAAATGTTCTATTCCGAGAGAATAGAAAAGTTTTCAACACGTTGGAGAAAAGTTTTAATAGTAGTGGGGACTATTTAAGAAAAATTGTTAATATTCCTTTTTTTCCTTTATAAACTACAATCCGGCATTATGAACAACCCAATACTTACTAAGTAATATCTCTTGTTTAAGACCTCTTATAAATCTAGTAGAAATGTTATTCACCATTAAATAAAATATTATATATCTGTAGATTATATTTTAAACTTGTAAGTTAGGTAATATTATATTTATTAGCATCTTATTTTACAAAATGTTTAAGGTTTATTTTGGTTTTTAGGTACCAGGACACAACTTGCATGCCACATCTTCCAGTATGCATCCCTAAAGGCAAAATCTCATTCCTCGTAAATAAAAAAGTAAGTTTTTGTTTATTTAGTAGATTAATTATTATTATTTTTTAGTATGTACGTAGTATAGTAGTTTTTATAAAATAATGAAACTTAATTGCATTAAAAATGATGTTAAATGCGAAATTTCAGTTTATTTGATCTGTTCGGAAGTCTTACCAGAGAAAAACAACGGAAATCACGTTTCTAAATATGATTAAAAATAGCGATAACAAATAAATAAAATGTGAGTAAAGAAAAATATAGACCAAAATTATTTAAAAAATTGATTATAAATAAACGTAGTGAATCGATAATTTATTTTTTTTTTAATTCTATACTTCATCCCATCCACAAATTCAATTTCTCCCTGACAAGTAAAAGCACTAAATTATAGATCTGTTGTTTTTCCTTACCAGAGTGTAAATACAAAGCTTGACTTTCAATTTAGTGGGTCTATGATGAGTAATAAGTAACTGGCACAAAGTTCATCGGCACAATGTAATCCCAAACGCATTAACCCCATACGTACAATGTAGGCTTAAATACACTCAGGAAAATGATTCACAAGAAATTAAGCACATGACTAAGTGAGACAGATGACTTGAAGAAAGCAATTTGGTCCATGGCGTGGGATGTTGATAATCTGTCCGGCGTTGAGTACGGATCATGATGGCATCGGTTCAACGCTCTCGGAGAAAAATTGATGAAGAATTAACGGATTCGATCCTGCAAACTGGGTGTAAGATGAACGGTTCACTGTTATTAATGACACCATGATATATTTGACTATGTGTGATATTCCGTTTGAATGCTTTCATATAAGTCTGTTTCAACTAGAATCTTCTTCCACCTGAAATCTGTCGTAGAATGGGTAGTACAGTTTTTCCGTTCCAAAAACTGTCCAATTGATAAATCAACCCTTTGCAGTGAGTTCTCCCCTCTGAACTTCGACCTCGCCACATTTTTTAAAAGGTATATTCTGTTGTAGTTTTCTGTTAAAATATTATTAGGAATATTTTTAGAGTTTACCCTATGTTAGGAAATTATAAAACTACACTTTTATTTTTTTTAATTATGTTTTTTTTTTGTGTTCTTCAATGAACATTAATACATAAAAACCAAATTTCATCATTACTTGTTACAAATGTTTTACACCTATTATCACGATTCCAGTTTGTACGTTCGCAAAAAAGTAGCGTTGATTACTGGTAGGTAGCTTGCGAAACGGTGTCGAGTCAAAAGGTTAATGCTAATTTCAAAAACATGTATGAATCTTTTAGTTATGCCCGCAAAAGGATGAAGAATTATTTAAACCCTGAACATCAACTGCCGATGAAGGCCTAGTGTTCTGTACTTATAGGAATCCATTATTTTTTTGTAGGGCAAACGACGTGCTAGGAGATTTTTTATTTAGTTTTTCTAATTTTGGTACCATTACATAAACTGTATGAGCCCCACAAAAATCTTCCTATTCCACTGTCACTCAACCGCTTAAATATCAGAATCGATAATAAAGCTTTATTCAAAACCGTGACTCAAGGAATTAACTGAATCTCGAATTTGTAAGTTTTTCAATAATTTGTGAGAAGAGGGGTTCGTGTAACTTAATAAAGAATTTTAATTGAAGAACTTAATAATAGAATAAAGAACTTGTCTCTAAAAGCTAAGATACGACATTTTAGCACGGCCGTCAAGCCAGTGATACTCCACGCAACAGAAACTTCTTGTCTTCCCAGCCAAGAGAGCCTTCTGAAAATATAAACAAAAATTCGCAGAAGAATCTACGGACCTAGCAGAATGACTGAAATATACAAGTTGAGGTCAAATGAAGAAATATATAAGGAAACAACAGATCTAGAGACTGAAGCTAGGGTGGGAAGGCTGAGGTTCTATGGCCATATGATGAGGAGGAATCCTGAAACAATTATCCATAAAGACGCTCAAGGGAATAAAGGCTCTTGAGGGAAAGAATTGCTCCAAAAAGAGTGTTGCGTGGTCTGAGGAGGTGAAGGGTAAGCACGCGGAGCTCATGAGGGGCATATGGGAGGTGAAGAGGCAGATGAAGAGGAACATAAAAAAAAAAAAAAAAAAAAAAAAAAAAAAAAAAAAAAAAAAAAAAAAAAAAAAATTATCCGTTATTTATCGACTTAATTATGATTCAGTTTGTTTTTTTATGATTTTTTTTGGGGAAAAAACTAATATATTTAATTCCTTTTGATTTTATAGCTCCAGAATCTGACCAGTTAATTATTTAACTGTGGGATCATATATCACTATTACTAATGTTCATATAGAAACAAATTGTAATATATCTCAATAAAATAAAAAAAAAAAAAAAAAATTATTTAACCACTTCTCAAAGACTTCATGGCCTAATTAAGTCGGTTAGATTTTGTTTATGTTTTATTTTTTGCGTTGTGAAAAATAAAGTGGGGGGGAGCTTTAACTTATCAACAGGCTGATTACATAACATTATCTCACGTTTATTGGTACTTGTAGGTATTTATTCTATACTTTAAATTAGCCCGTAAATTTCCTCTATAGATATTTTTCACCTCAACGTTTAGTAAATCTGATCCTTCCAATCGCAACTATGTAGAATTATTAAAAAGCTTTCTAAAGTATTGTCAGCAAAAAAACATGTTAATACAGGGTGTCTAGCAACAGGGAAAACCGGACAAAGTCATGGATTATAAAAACATATGAACAAGTTAGGAAATTTGTATTTTGGTGAGGGAAAATGGTTCCTAGATAACATTGTTTCTTCTTCACTCAGACTTAAGTTCTAATATGCCTACTTCTTGTGATGTTGCAAATATCATAAAGCGAGTTGTTAAAAAATTTTAAATTTGTAAATATTGATTATTACTAACAGTAGTATTCAAGTTCATCGTGATTCATTGGTAAGTCAACTTAAAATAATGCAACTTCAGCTGGTGTCGGGTAGATATTTGAACCTTATCGTAAAGTAAGTCATTTATATATATATATATATATATATATATATATATATATATATTTAATCTAGTATGCCATATTAATAATAATTATTCTTTGTTTTGTCGATTCTAACCGATTTGGCCTGGTAAATGACTTCTTACAATATGGAAAAGTCAAGTAATCTCTTTGAGTAGATTTGCTAGACACCCTATAATATTTTCTGTTATATTGAGGGTGTATAGTCGACTGTAGAAACTATTGTAGGTGGAATAGTCAGAAATCAGTCATTTTTTTAAAAGTTTTTAATTTTGCCAACGTTTCGGCCCAAGCTTGTGAGCCATCATCAGGGCTACAAACATCAGAACAAAAGAGATACATATCAATATGATAATGAAAATTTTCTTTTGAATGTAGTGACAATGATAACATTTGAAATAAAACAGAAAATATATACCAACATACTTAAATATTATAGATACAAATAATGATAATATGATACATAATCTGATGATGATAAGCATAACAAATTTTACAGAACTTTAGACTTTTAATATAGAAGTAAAAAAAAAATATATATAAACGTACCATTACTGAGCCATGTCCAAGCATAGTTTGTAGCCCTGATGATGGCTCACAAGCTTGGGCCGAAACGTTGGCAAAATTAAAAACTTAAAAAAAATGACTGATTCCTGACTATTCCACCTATAATTGTCTGTTATCATCACTCATTTAATGTATTTTGATTAAAATTAATATTTCATAATCTAAAAAAATACGTTTTATTTTTATTTTATTTACTAAAAAAGAACAATGAATTGCCTGCTAATCGATTTGAACAACACGAAGTTACTAAAAAACAATAAATTGCGAGTTGCACCACGTTCCTACATTGCCATCCCTCCTAACATTAAACTGGGTCACTTATGATCTCTAACTTAGAACCGTAAACATTAAACGTGTTACATAATATGTTAAGAACTCTGCAACAACTGCACAGAACTTGCTAAAGCTAATAGCTTTTCATGAAGTGGTTTTAAATGCATATTGTTCTCTTGCTATTCTTGAGAAACACATGAAATTTTAATAAACTCTTACGCAGAGTGGATTCCCATTCATAAAACTTCTTGTTTGTGAATTTAAATGAAACCACTTTCCTTTAAAGACCCTGTTAACGTTTAATGGATACCGCTAAGTAGGGCAACTTCGCTGCTTTGAAGAATGTTATGTTTGATCTTGTTATTAAATCAGTAGAAGCGTTTTGTTTGTCAGTCACATAGCAATCAATAAGATGCAGAACCTGCTGAAGAGATGAGGAAGGAAGTAATTGTTTCAAAAGGAATGGCGTATGACGGCGGGCAGTTGACAATGGTTAATGGTTCCTGGCCTACAATGGCCAAGTTGCCGGTTTTCCGACACACTTTAAAGGGAACGTGGCACGACTTTGTTATTGAACTTGAAAAATGATTATGTGTCAAATTTCATGGAAATTGTTCTTCTCACAAAAATTCTAAAAATTCTTGTTTCCGAGACAAAGATTTACAAGTAAAAACGTTTATTTTTCAAAAATTCGGAAAAATACATTTTGTTATTTCATTGTGTAAAATATCATAAAAACTCTTACTTCCTAAGACAATTATGAAGATAAAGTAAATCATATCCCGATTAATTAGCTTTGATTTGAGTTTTAATGGACATCTGTAAGTTTGATAGTTTTCGAAATAAAGGTATTTAACTAAAAACTTTTTTCCCGCTAAAAATCGGAAATCAATATTTTGCCAAATATATGGAATATATTTCTTCTTTAATATCTCCGCAAATATTAATTTTAGCTAAAACATTTATACAATCATTTTTGAAGGTCTTTTAAAGTTATTTAATTTTAAATAGAATTATGTCTTCGATAAAGATAATAATGTTTGAGATATTCACAGAAAACTGAATCTTTTTTTATAAAATCTGATTCTCTCCCTTCCTCCAACAAAACCCGACGCGGAAAACTCTGGGAAAGGTAATGAACGATTTCTGAAAGGTTTTACCTTTGTTTTTTCGATGTTCGGGGTTCACCTGTTGTTTTACCTAATTTTACTGTACTATAGTTCGAAGACGCACATTGCTTTTGTTGTTACACTGAATCCCCAGGCTGTTTAAAATCCTTCAGTATTCTCTCGGAGTATTCAGTTTTAAGTGCGATATCAAATCTCAGATTTTCTCTAGAATTTGTAGTGGCATATAAAAAAAAAAAAAAAAAAAAATAAATAAATAAAATAAATAAATAAATAAAAAAATAAATAAATAAATAAAAAAAATTATAGGTCAAGTTCCTCCCTCTTCCTTATAAATATAGGTTAATTTATTTTTCTACGGTCGTTTAATAACGGCATGTACACCCTCCCATTTTTATTTTTGTAGTTTCCGTTCATATTATGTCCATTTGCCTAGAATTTTTCTTTTTTCTTTTTTTATGACGAAAATCCGTTAATGATTTTACCATTTTATTGAATCTAAATTTTTTTCTTTTTTGTATGACTCCCACTCTTAATTTGGTCAATTTTATTTATACTATTTTTATCTGTATTGTATGTCTCCCATTTAGTTCACGTATCAATATATATATATATATATATATATATAAATCTCGTGTCAAAATGTTTGTTCAGGATAAACTCTGAAATTACTGAACCGACTTTATCAAACTTCGTAAGTATCTGTTATTTGATCCAACTTAAATGATAGGATAATTTTTATTAATATTCTAAATGGTTGAAAAATATATTTTTTTTAAAACGTGAAACAAAATTTGTTTAACAGTGGCAACACTGGTTCCATAAGTAACATTCCCATACATTCACATATGTGATTATTAATTCAAATATAATTGTGTGTTGATTCTTTTTATGCGTTCTTATTTATAAAATATACATTCACATTATAGTTTCCAGTTATAATAAAATACATATTACTATACGTTTCCAGAAAAAGAATAAGTACCCATTTAAATGACTTGCAATAGTTATGAGTTGCAAAGGAGTTATGATGATATACAACATAATTATTATTAAAAGATAAAACGATGTTGTTGAATAATTTGGATGGGGCTACTTGGTACTGGTATGTAATTGTAACATTGAGTTAATAAAATTGATATCTGCCATGAAATAGTTAATCTTTTATTTATCATAAACAGAGTAGTTCATTTCTATTCACCTGTATTTCTTTTATATAACCTCATTCAACATATACACTATCAACATCTTGTCGTAATTTGTAGTAATTTTTATTTAAATTATTTTATTTATCAAATTGAATTCACCAAACCGGAAACAAAGATAATGAAGTGTATTTTTTTTTCTTTTGGGGTCTCGATATTAGAAACAAGATATTTATAGTTATATTAGATTAATTATATTAATAGGTTAAGTTGTTTTTGAATCACTACTATAATTCTAACTTTCATTAAGTTGCCATTTTATTCTGTTAAATATACAATAGCGATCCAGTAGAAGTAGGCATACCCATAATTACTCGATATATTTTAACTGTAACGTAATCGTGGTATATAGTCACGTTTGCAACATAAATATCATTGATATATTCGTACATTGATCCAACGAATAGGAATATTTTCACTAGAAAATAACTTTGATAAATGTAATTGTAAAAAATATAATATTTATAATACGAAAATTTTTACGTCTTATATTAATGGATAGTTGTTGACCGTTTTTACTATATGCTAAAGAAGTTGATTGAGGGTGCAGCCACCAAGAAAACACAACAGTAGGAAAACAAATAAAATAAGCTTGTTTTATTGGTAGTTTCTTAGTGATAGCTCCAAACAACTACTCCATCATATGTTTTATAGTTACCACTCATTAACGCATTTATGCAAATTTAAATAAAGACAAAATAAAATATTTGCGAGCAAAGCCGCGGGTTACAGCTAGTATATATATATATATATATATATATATATATATATATATATATATATATATATATATAATTTATAAAATCAAACGCAGAATGGCAGCGTATTTAGTTAAACTTTTTAAAAATGGAAAAGTTTAAATTAAAAATTGAACTATAATGCTATCCCGCGAGAGAGAAAAGCCAGTTTGGCTGAGTAGTTAGGATATAAATCCGGGTGGACGATTGACTGCGGGCCTCCTGCTGGGGTAGATAACTCTAATCGGGGTTTAACCTTTATCCCTCTCCCGTCCTTCTTCTTTTCCTTTTCACCTATCCAGGTTAAAGGGGGAAATAAAGTCGAAAATATAATCCATCAATTTTTAGTATCATATCTAGGGAAAATATCTGGTGAGCTCAACACACGACTTTCACTTACCTACATTGTTAAAATAAATTTAAGAGTTTATAGATACAGTTTGAGATGAAATATATAAAAGTAAGTGAAAGTAATAAGGTTGAGGAATTCATTGAATTGAATTTCGTTTGAAATATGTGTTTTATTGAATAATCTATTATATTATTATACACAGCAATCAGTTAGTTTTATCGGCTTTTCATGACTCTCCATTAAACTTTACAATTTTTTATATGTTTTCCTAAAGTCTATAGCTTTCCACAGGTAGATTATGCATCTACATTAATGTTCTTGTGTTCATAAACACAAAAATTGCATAACAAATATTCGTTTGCTCTTTTCTCCTTTAGTTTGATATCGATTCCGTTCAACTTGCATATTTAACCGTTTTAAATCAATGCTTGTTTAAGATTTAAGCCCTGTCAGACTATTTAAATCACAATTAAACCTATATTATATTGAAGCCCAATACATTTTTCATTGATATAGCGAGTTTAATCGAAATCGTTAGAGCCGTTATTGGAAAAATCGTAAAATGATGAAAAATCCAATATAAAATATAAAGGGGCTCTTCTGGTTAGCTGATTATGATGAAAACGTTACTGCTTCATCTCGGGCGTACAGTTGTCTTAAATATATTTTTTTTTTCACTTAATATTTTATTTACACCTGTAAAAAAAAAATTACAATCAGCAAATGTGCTAAAATCTAAGTAAACATGGCGTGGTTAGGCATGAGGGAGACAGCACCCAGTGGTGCATCCTCCTGACATTAAGCAGAACTATATTTTTAGGTCAGGAGATCCCTCAACCAACTCCTTTTCAGCCTACGCCGAGTTATGGATGGTATGTCGGTTGTAGCCATGTTTTGCACAAGTTTGTTTATGTGTCCATTTAGTTTGTCGTGAAATCGTTTGTAAGTCGATCGAATGTGGTTTGTTGTAGTAGGAATACGTAAGTCAGTATGAAGGGTATCGTTTGAAACATATAGTGGTGAGTTCGTTGCCAGTCTTAAAAATTGCGATTGAAATGTTTGTATTTTTCGTATGTGTGTCTTTTTAGCAGGTCCGTATATTTGGCAAGCGTAAGTCCATATTGGTTTTAATAAATAAGAGTATACTTAAGTTTCTGTCTGATAGGTAATTTAGAATGTCTATGAAGTATCGAATACAATAGTCTCAGTCGAAAATTTAGAGTTTTACGTTTAGTCTTGACGTGTGGGCCCCATGTCAACCTTTTGTCAAAAATAAGTCCTAAGTACGTTACTGTGTTTGATTGTGGTATCTGGTGATTGTCTATGTAAACTGGAGGGCAGGTTCCATGTCTAAGTGTAAATGTAACATGTAGTGATTTGTCGTGGTTAATCTTTAATTTCCATTTCCTACACCAGTTTTGCACATTGTCTAAGTGATGTTGTAAAGTCATACTGGCCTGTGTAGGGTCTGTGTTTTTAGTAATAATTGCAGTGTCGTCGGCATAAGTCGCAGTTAGGATGTTTTCGTTTGTCGGTAAGTCATATGTGTATATTAAGTACAGAAGTGGGGCCAGGATAGAACCTTGGGGAACTCCTGCAGAGACTGGCTTGACTGATGAGGTCTCGGAACCCTGTCGGACAGAAAAGTAGCGGTCATAGAGAAAAGATTGTAAAACTAGATAATAAGTGCTTGGAAGTATGGTTTTTAGTTTAAAAAGAAGACCCTGGTGCCACACCCTATCAAAAGCTTGAGTAACATCCAAAAATGCCCCAGAAGCGTATTGTTTTAGTTCAAGTGCAGTGGAAATAAAGTCCGTTACTCTGTGTAGCTGTTGTGTTGTGGAGTGAAAAGAGCGAAATCCGAATTGATGGTCTGGTAATATGTTGTGGTCAGTCAGTATGTTAATAATGCGTCCGTACAATAATTTTTCAAATATTTTTGAGCATACTGGAAGAAGGCTAATTGGTCTGTAGGAATCAGGTCTGTATTTGTCTTTGTTAGGTTTGTGTATCATTGAAATCGTAGAATATTTCCATTGAATGGGGAATTTGGTCGTCCTGAGTATAGCATTGTATAATGTAGTAAGAAATACTAAAGCTTTTCTGGGGATTTTTTGAAGCACCTCAGCAGTGATAAGGTCGTAACCAGGAGTCTTTCTTTTCGGCATTTTCATAATCTGTCTAGATACCTCGGAAGGAGTAAAGGATTTTGGTGGAAGAGACATGGGAAGAGGAGAGTCCAAGAATTTCTGTACATAATTTTCGTGTTGTATGTCGGTTAAGTCTGTGTGAGGTTGAAAAACACTTGAAAGATAGTCAACGAAGATTTCAGATTTGTCTTTATCCGACACGGCCCAAGAACCATCATCGTTTCTCAATGGGGCAGAAACTTCTCGATGTTTCAGAATTCGTTTGGTATGTCGCCAAAGGCTGTTGTCGTCGGTTGTCAGGTTTTCCAGATATTTGTCAAAGTTAGTTTGTTTGAATTTTCGTATTTCTGTTTTAAGTTCATTGTTAAGTTTGTTGAAGATTCGTCTGTCTGAAGGAAGTCTGTTAGTTTGCCATTGTTTTCGTGATCGTCTCTTGGCTCGGATTAGGTCCCTGATATATTGAGGGTAGGATGGCGAAGTTATTCCTGGCCTTCTTTTTTTTTTGTTGTGAGGACCATGCAGCTTCTTGAACGGTTGAAGTGAAAATTCAACTGCATCTTCTAAGTCTTTTTCAGTTTTTAGTGCTTTAGGGACAGTGAGCTGGGCATTAATATGCTTATTGAATAGATCCCAATCCACCATTCCGTAGGTAAGCGACTGTCTTCTTTCCGCAAAGAATTTCTCCACCCCCAACATCAGGTTCACCGGTAAATGATCTGAGCCAAGGTCTGTTTCAGTTGTAACTGTAATCGGTAGAGTCGTTAAATCTTTGGCTACAAATATGTCAAGTACGTCAGGTTTTTTGTGACAAGAATTTGGTAAGTAAGTCGGTTTGTCAGGTGAAAATACGTTCAATGATAAGTGGTCAATAGCAGATTTGAGTTTTCTGCCCCTTGGTGTACACAAACGAGAACCCCAAGCTTTGTGTTTTGCATTGAAGTCACCTCCTGCCAGGAATGTTCTACCAAAGGAGTTAAATAGTTCAATAAACATTTGGTCGGTAATGATATATTCAGGAGGGCAGTAAATAGAAGCTAGTGTTATGTTTTTGTATTTAGTCTGTAACTGTATTCCTGTTATTTGTATCTGAGCCGTTGAGTCTACTGTATAGGGTAATGTTTTAGGGTCGATTTTATTAATATAGCTGTCCCTCCGTGTGCAGTATTGTCGGGATGGTCTGTTCTGTATAAATGATAATTAGGTATAGAAAGTTTGTTGCGTGATGTGAGATGAGTTTCTGTCAAAAGTACAATGTCGATACGTTTTTGATGAAGATAAATTTCCAGTTCAGTCTTATGTCGAAGTAGTCCGTTAGTATTCCAAAGGAGGATTGACAGGGAGCCAACAGTTAAAGAACTAATGTCCATAAGTTACTGCTAATGCTTGTGTTAAGTGCGTTATTTGGCTAATTAGGCTGTAAAAGGGCTGAATGAGGGCATTTAAATTATTTAGTATGTTGGATTGTAAATAAGGCTCAGAGCCAGCTGGTGGTACCAACTGACTACTGTCTTCCCTCATACCTGATCTTAGATGCGGCTGTGGCTGAGCTTCCACGTTGGGCGAGGGCAGTTTGGGCGTTCCATTCTGGGGTTTACACCGACAGGTTCCAGAGGCTGATGTTGAAGAACGTTCGGCAGGGCTGGAAAATGTCCTAGATCCGGAGGAGGTGGGGCAGCTACCGGTGTAGGGCGGTAACTCTGGGTCCTCTGAGCTCGCAGGTTCTTGAGGGCCTGGCATCCTCTGTAATTGGCGGGGTGTGCCCCTCCGCAGTTAGCGCATTTGGCCGGCGTCTCCCTAGTTTTGACGCATGCAGCGCTTTCATGGGCCTCTCCGCATCGTACGCAGCGTGGTTGGTGATTACAGTACGTTTTTGTGTGGGCAAATCCCTGGCATCTGAAGCACTGAGGTATTTCCCTCTTTTTTCGAATTTCTTCTACTTTTATCCTTGTATAATAAATGTAGTTTAATTCAAATATTTTTTCATTGAATGTATTTTTAGAAATGTCGACAAAGAACATTTGTAGTGGCAGTTTGGTTCTGGCTGAGATATCATTCGTAATGTTTACAGCTTCATAGCCCTTAGCTTTCAGTTCTTCACTTATTATTGATGTTGGTGTAGATGGGTGAAGTCCTTTAATAACTACTCTTGGGTTTTTGTCTTCCGACAGTTGATACGTATGGTAGTCGGCATTTACCTTTTTTAAGCAGCGAACAGCTGTTCTGTAGGAGTCTGGGGTAGCTGGGTATACAATTAAATTTCTGGCTGTTGATTTGATACTAAAATAACTAGAACCTATTTCTTTTTTTAAAAACGCAATCAATGCTTCGATATTCTGTATTCCTTTTAGGAATATAGGTGGTGGCTTAACTTTGTTATTTTCTATTGAGTTTGATTGTTTCTCGGATTTCCTGCAGTCATATTTAAAAGAGGGTCAAATCTGTTGCTGGTTTCTATTGTATTTGATTTCTTTATGTATAGCCTAGGATCTGCTGACGATGATGGTCTTTTTCGTCCTGTAATCACCTCCCACTCGTTATTTTCTTCTGGCATAGTTGAAGAGCCTGCCTCTTGTAGGTCCATATTGGTTACATTTTCAGACGCCATTGCTCTCTTTGCTTCTATTTACTTACCAGATCGCACGAAAAACAATGTTTTAAAACAATATTTACACAGACACACCATGTTTTTAAAGTTTTAAACTTATTAAATTAGATAAATTAATGGTTAAAAAAAAAACTAACCTTGCACACTTCACATTTTTTCCACTTTGTTAGTTGTTACTCACTTATATATCCTTAAACATACTATAACTTTTTAAACCAGACTAATAACTTGTCCGTTTGAGCTAGTAGTCACTCTTAAATACAGTTTATAAACATGAATAAATCACATTTATAATAGAGAGAATGAGAGCACATGCTTATGAGAGCACACGGTCACCATGGCGATCCCCTTTAGTCCTTGTCTTAAATATGAACTTTTAGTTTTAAGCGACTTTTCGTTTTCGCAGTAGACTTACCACACACATACCTTTTTGCGGGACCTAGTCATTTCGACTCAGATCACCCTCAAACCTGTATTTCCGGTGAAAACTGGACTGTACACACTATATCTTATCTTCTTCTTGAAATTAAGTATCAAATAAACGTATGGTTAAGTAAAGAATTGCATTGTTTCGAAGGATTTCAGATTAAATAATATTATCTATAAGGACCAATAAAATCCATTAACATTTCCGTTTCTCTGCATTACCATTTAAAACTTCGTATGTTAGATACCATGTTTTCTAACATATTAAGCTTTTCAGCGGTATATGCCTGAAATCGTAAAGCTGAATACAAGTATGTTAATGAAAATCGGTATAGAGATAATAGTAGAATCGGTGACGATCTTGATAAATCATGACATATGTTGTAGAAAAATTTAAGGGTTAAGGCTCAATAATAACTAGAAATAACAAACCCAGGAGGAAATAAAGTTTCGGTCAAAGGCGAGAAATTGATGTTTAGTTCCGAAAATACTTAGGTCGAAATTACTTCTCCCGACGGTTCTATCCGGATGTGAAACTTGGTTGCTTACTTTATAACATGAACAACGCCTTAAAGTTTCTGAGAATAAGGTGCTACGTAAAATATTTGTCACAAAGAAAAATAAGGCCACTGGAGAATTCATATGGTCACACAACGCGGAATTGCGTAGGTCTTGCCTTGTCAGTATAATTGATTTGATAGCATCGCGTCGACTCAAACGGGCATATAAAATTATACTCTGTGAAGAACTAAATCGAGAACTAAATTAGCTAACTGTTAGGTGCCTTAGAGGTAGGCAGAAGCGTTGGTGGTAGGATTGAGGTCTGATCTCGGAGGCTGGGGCGTTTATCATTGGAGGAATCTGTGCAGCGAGCATTTATTGGTATCGGCGTCAGACCTTCGGGATCGCTAAGCCTATTCTTATAATAATTAAATGTAGGTTTTTATTCTCATTGAAATATTTTGACAGTTCTTAATTATCAATATTTCTTTTTCTAAAGAAATATTCTCTATATGTTGTTAATTAGAAACAGTTAATCATATCTACTTGTTAGTATATATTTATGTATATGTATGAAAAGTAGTATATATTCTATATTTATATCGTGCCATAAATTTATTTTGCAAATTGGGCAATCTTCCTTGCGCTTCCCTTCGCCGAACTTAATCCAAGCCCTTAACTGCTCGGATATTGGCACTTGGTCTAAACCACTCCGCCACGCTAACCACTTTCCTTGCACGCAACTATTAGATTGATCGCATAATTACCAATTAAATTTTAGTAATAACTTGTCAAGGTTTGTAAAGTTTGTTTTATTTTTTAATTAATAAACTTGCAGCGCGTTAATAAGGCCTTCAGCACCATTTTTCCTCTAACTTTTTATTAACTTGGGATTGAACTAATAAAATTGACTTATTGTCTTAAAAACATCCTCCGATTCGGTCTATTAAAAATGTATATATTTATTCATATTTATAACTTTCTTATGAAATATATCTAATAAATGTGATACAATATTAAACTAAGTCATGATACGCATGCATGGATGCTACCCATTGGCAGCTCTTAAAAACTATGGTAAACCAGAAGATTCAAGGGCTAGCTTCTTTTTAGACGCCTCGGAGGATCAGAATTAAATACTAACAAAAATAAAACTAGCGGGTTAGGGTAGGAATGGAGTTTGTTATAAAAGGAAGAGTATCAAGTATAGGCCCAAAAAGCAAAATATAGAACATTTAGCATTGTGGATGTAATTAGTTGACCGTTGAGAATTACTGGAAGGAATTAGTCCGGGTGGCGGTCATTAAATGAAACAACTAAATAGTTTCAACTATTTTATTGTTTGCCAACGTTTCGACCCCCTTTGTGGGTCATCATCAGGCGCACTCCAGTTTGGAGTTTCCATTCTCCCACCATGCGCCCTGATGATGACCTACAAAGGGGGTCGAAACGTTGGCAAACAATAAAATAGTTGAAACTATTTAGTTGTTTCATTTAATGACCGCCACCCGGACTAATTCCTTCCAGTAATAGAACATTTAGGTCTTTATGGATGAGTTTATTCTAAGTATTGAGCTTAAAGTATTTTAGGAAGGATTTTGGATTGTAGATATTGGATACGAGGAGAATTCGATGGTTTAGTAGAACCTCAAAGCTCTACTTCGTTCGACTATTTAAAAAAAGAAACCGTTCATTTCAGAATCATTTATTCTTACTTTAGGTTAATAAAATGAATTACACAACAGATGTGTTTAATAAAATATTTTAAATGCAATGTTCCAATTATATTATATTAAATAATTATTAATTGTTATTATATATGTAATTTATTTGAGTGAATACATTTATTTGTAGGTTCTTTTTAAATAAAAAATGATCCATATTTTTCACTCAACAATCCTTTTATGTACTTTTTTTTCTCCTACATTTCAGGCATTTGTCATTTTCAAGGATCCTACTTTCATTTGTCCTTTCTATTGCATTTATAAAAATAGATAATAATATAACGCTAAAATAATTACAAAAATATATACTTTAGGCTGAAACAAGTTTTGTCAGGTTGTTATTATCTACTTTGTACTACTTATTTTGTTATTACCTATAGCAGGTAATAACAAGCTGACATGGATGGTTTCAGCCTAAGGTGTTTTTTATTATAATGTGACAATATATATATTTTTATGTATACAATAGAAAGGACAGTGTTTCTGGTTCCCGAAAAGAGAAATTCACGTTGACCGCACTGCCACCTAGCGGCCTGTTAAATTAACCAGCGCCCCTAGTGGCCTAAAGGAAGAAACAGAAGTTGCATGTCCTGGCTGGTTGTGCCAGACAGTAGCCCTAATTTTTTGTTCTCAAGTTCTGGTCCCTTTCTAACATGGAGTAGAAGGATTTTAGAAGAGGAGAAGGAGAGAAGAACAGGTTCACCTTCCAAAGCATCTACACCATCAGATCTCCACCACATAAGTTGTCACACCTTATAATTTGCAATATTACAATTTACTAACCTCTAATTCCATAGAAGACCTAGCAATAAAAGTTTCAATGTACCATTTTTTTGTTGTTATACAATTAATTTTTTTCCCATACTGTGTTTCTTTTATCTAAGTTCAGCCTTCTTTCATTTAGTGTAAATTTTCAATAGAGTCCACTTCTATACTAAAAGGAGTGATCATCTTAACATTTTGTTGGAGGTGATTACTCTAAGCAGACAGATTAAAGTAGGATCCTTGAAAATAGCAAAAGGCTGAAACGTAGAAAAGAAAAAAGGAAATGAAAGGATTGTTGAGTGATAAATATGGATCATATTTTTATTTAAAAAGAACCTAAAAATTTAATAATTATTGAAAAATTTACTTTCAACCATATCCTTAAGATTCATTATATTTTAGTGTTGTGCCCATGTGAAATATTGAATTGATTTAATTATTTATTTTTTCAATTACTAGTTGTTGTCTATAGAATATCCATATTTGATATAAATAAATAAATAGATAGAAACTTTATTCTGGGACAAGGTCCTATGATAATAACATACATAAACAAGAAAAATACAAATTATAACTGGTCATTAATAATATATAAATATTTTATATATTATAAACTTAATAAATATACACAAGTAAAATATTTATATATTTGATGACCTTGCAATCACTTATTGGCAAATAACGAAAAACATTTTCTCTAGAAGACGCCGATAAAAAAAAATTGTGGTTCTAAAATTCTAATTAAAGTGAACTTTTCTTACTATAAATATTTAACTTGAACTTATTTTATCAATGAGGTGTTTTATATAATATTCATTGGACCACTTAATAATGATTATAAAATTTACAATAGTTCTTTGAGCTTACGGAAAGTTAAAGTTTAGTGAAGCATGTTTAATATTATATCAGTTAAGTAAAATGAAAAAGTCTATTTTGTATATATATATATTTAGCATTTTTTCTATTATTTAGTACTAACAATAAGATAAAAATATGATTTAATTCTAAAGTTCTATCATCATTAGTAACATATATTTTATCCTTCGTCAGAAATAGCTTTCAGGAAGTTATAATATGAAAAAGCTGATTTGAGTACCTGAAATAGAGAAAATGTCCATTATTAGTTGGCAATTTTTTGTATACATAATTTATAGCAAATTAAAAGATATATATATATATATATATATATATATATATATATATATATATATATATATAAAATTAAAAATGATTTTTTTTTATAAGAATTACTTATTGCTTAAAGCAACAGTTGGGGTTCGTTTAAATTTTTTCGATTACTTGTGTGATTGTAAAATATCAATTGAAATTACTTAAATAAAATATTCATCTTAATAAGTAAAGTGTGATGTACATTACTTTTATTCTGATATATATATAATATTATAATTATATATATATATATATATATATATATATATATAATATGCATATGCCGTCAGAGTACAAGTGGAAAATGTAATTATTTTTTCAGATTGAATCGAGTTGAACTCTTAATTGATTGATGTTATATCTTTGATCGATTAGAACGATTGAGATTTTTCATTTCAGGAGGTGCTAAAAGACATTTATTTATAAAATTTATATATTTAAAAATATTTGTATAATAATTGTCTAGTAGTATGTAGTCTGATTTTATCTAAAAAAAATACAATCCTATTAAAAAAGCGTTTGAATGTTTCAGTTTTTCCCATTTAATTTACTCATTAATTTTTTGTCCTGATCACACTAATTATTTTCTGCCATAAAGTAAAAATAATAAATAAATATTATATTTAAAAATAATTCTACAATTAAATGCGAAAATAGTCAAATGTATTGGTTTAATAATAACTCAATGAGACATTTTTGCACTTCCTGTAAAATACCCTATTCATTAAAATGTTCCTGTTTATTTATTCACTCACTCGCTCACTCTGTATTATTGTAAATAATTAGATGATGCTGGAGTGGGTGTCCTAAATTTTGCCTGACCTGGTTTAATTAGGATATGGTTCTTTAACGTGTACATGATACAGGCTCAGGACCACCATTTTATGTTCCTACCGAAGGGCGGCTTAATCACCAAGGATTTTTTACTCTCTTTAAAATATACTTGGGCCATCTACACGAACCCGTAACCTTAGGCATAGAAGGACTTCATGCTAGTTACTTCACCATATAGGTATATGATAGGATATATTGAACCCTTTGCTAGATATAGTACATTTTTTTCGAAATATAATTTAATGGCTAATTATAAGTATTTTATAGGCTTAGCTAATAACTAAATTACACTATTAAGGCATTACAAACTAAATATATAATACATAAGAAATATATCCTACAGGAATTTTAGCAAAATTCATACAAATACAAATACGTACCGTTATGAAGGTATCCATGTTAACAGGTATAATAAAACCAAATTCAAAATGCTTTCTGGACATGGTGCAGAGAATATCTAGTGATCTTTTATCTTCTTCCCTTCCCACGAACCAGTTGTTCTTGTAAGCAGCTCTCAGAGTACCGAGTGTCAACTGGAAGTTGTTAATTATATTTTTATCTCGTGATATGAAAGAAGTTCCTCATTTTTTTAATGATTGAAATTGAATGAATATTGTAGAAATAAAAAATAATTAAAATTATCCCTTATTTACTCAAATTGAAGCCTACATGATATTGAAGACAATACAATTTTACATCGATATTGGGAGTTTAATCAAAATCATCAGAGCCGTTTTGGGGAAAATCGTAAAATTGGCAAAATGCTTGATATAAAGTAGCACTTCCTGTCAGCCGATTTCAGTTGAAAAAGTTGCTGTAAAATCTCGGCCTTTAGCCTTAAATATGAAATATCAGTTTTGTACGTCTTTTCGTTTTCGCGCTAGACCTACCACACACAGACACGGACATACACACAGACCGTTTTACGAGACTTGGTTATTTCGACTCAGAGTACATTAAAACGTGTATTTTCGTGTGTGGAGAGATACACTTTATTCATAAATAAATAAACAAAATGATGCTGCCCAACTTAATTGGGTTGCTATAACACAGCATACCGATTTTTTTTCCTACAGGAATATTCTTAACATTAATTCGAAAATTTTCATGATCGCAAAACTTTCTTTTACTATATAGTTCATATAAAGTAACAAGGCTTTGGGTTCTACTTTCCAATAGTAATTAGTTTTACTTGGTAGTGACTCAAAGTTGCTGTCGAAAAAGATGTATTTAACCAATAATGGTAGGATTCTCTATTATTTTAGATTCCTAGAGTTCATCGATTGGGTTTAAAACAAGTTAGTAGCGTTTTCCACTGGTCATTTCAATAAAAACTTCTTATTTTCATAAATATTTTTTTATTAATTATATATAACCCATTTTGATCTATTACATGTTGCCATATTCCAGGTAATTGTAGGGATTCGGTCATCATCAACAGCCTTTTGTTTCATCTAAGTCAAATACCTGGTTCTGAATCGAGCACACCACTTACAGATGGCGCTTTCTCCTAATCCATCATACACCGCAAATTTTGTTAACGATCCGTGCATGAATTTTCGGAAATTAAAATGTTTTTCTCTTCCATATTGAGCAAGCTAAATTCCACATAAAGATAAGGAATCTCGTTTAAAACTGATTCATAAAAGCACCCTAACTAATTGTTTTAAAGAATATGTAAACATTATTTTATAAACGCCAGAGAAAATAAAATTGAAAAAGTCTACGAACTATTTTTACAACCCAATATTTTTAGACGATTGTAATATCATTATTTATATAAATGAATTTTCCAGATTTCATCCAGTTAGACATTGAATATACCCCAAATTTATTTTCCTTGATCGTGTATCTTTTCTAGATTTTTTTTTTTTTTTTTATGTGCTAATTAAATTCATAATGGGTATATGAGTTAACATTTTATTCTCACCTTGTCTACAGTGTTCTGGCAGTACAAGCAGTAGAAGAATATTAGGAATACTGTATTCACGGTAAGTTCCAAAAGATTAGACACTTTGAATAAGGTTGTATCCTTGATCTGTAAAAAAAAAAAAAAATATATATATATATATATATATATATATATATATATATATATATATATATATACTCTTTTTGTTCAATATACTCTTTTTTATATCTCTAACAATAACATCATATATTAATTATTGTATAATAATATTAATGTTCTGTTTTTTTGTTTTTTTTCCACTGTTAAGGCATGATTATGAGAACAATAAATTCTCGAAACGTCGCATAGATAAAATTGTTTATTCATTGACTGAAACCTAAGAACAACACAAACTTATATATATATATATATATATATATATATATATATATATATATATTATATATATATATATATATTAATTTGAAATAGAAACGAAAAGAAAATAGCTAAGGCTATCCTTTCCCATGTGATTAAAATGATATTAAATTAACTACGAAATGGTAAATAAGAATAAAACAAGACATTGTTTCATGGAAACTCTCATTTGGAAAAAAAAAGGTAATGAAGAGTTCGTGATAGTAAGACTAAGAAAAGGGCCGTTTTTACACACATATACCTGAACAGATGCCTGAAAACACCATTCTGTGAAACTTAAAATATTGCACAACATGTAACCTGATATTTGACAGAATGATGCACATTTTATATTGACACCAGAACAAGACGTTACATAACATATACTATAAACGAGGCTTTAAAATTTCTTAAGATATATTTTGTTAAATATAATAATAATAATAATAATAGACCTACAGAGCCCTTCGGTTTGATGTCGATACCGCTAAATCCTACCTACACAGATCCGTCCAATAATCACCGTTTAAGCCCAAGCCCCCATGATCAGATTAATACCCATTGATGTTTCGACCTACCAGTCGATTTAGTGAATACCAACTTTATCGGAATTCGTCCTTCTCTGAGTCTAACAACTTTACACGCCCATTCAAGTCTCCGCTATCAACTCAAATATACTAACAGAGTACAGGCTCCGCTATTCCGCTATTTCTGGATTCCTCAGTTGTCCCATCTCTCTTTGCACCAAATATTTTACGCATTACCTTATTTTCGATAACCTTAAAGCATTGTTCATACTTCTAAGTAAGCTACTACATTCAAAATTTGTATAAAACCGTCGGAAGAATAACAGTTTTATAAGTGCTAAAGCCGCGAGCTAAGCAATTTCTCAACTGAATAATAATACGCATATTCTGCCCTTAACAGGACTTTATTAACCTTCTCTATGTGTTCAAACGTACGCCCTGATATTTCAATATCAATTAAATCGTCTCTGTTTCTGCTACTAAATCATATATTTCGTCTTATCCTATTCAAATAAATTCTTCGGAACAATCTCTTCTTTTTAATATTGTTTATTAATTCATTAAAATTACATTTACGTTTCGAGGTTTATATGCCTTATCTTCAGAATCAATAGTCAACAACTAGTAACAATTAAACATTAGATTACACTGACAACAATTAACAATAACCAAAAATCACAATTCAATAATTCTCTACCACATTATGACCAATTTTATTACTACTTACAGAAATCCATATCTCTCAATATTGGTCAAAATTCCTTAAAATATCCTTATTTTTGTGTTAATAATAGCCATTTGGTAACTGGATTGACTAAAACTAAATTCGATGGTTTAGTAGATACCCAAAGCTCTACTCCGTAAGTCCATATAGGCCGTATGATAGTCATGTAGATGAGCCTTTTATAGTTAAGTGGAAGATTAGAGCGTTTGTCTGGTAAGTGTTGAAGTAGTCGAAAACGTCGTGCAGTTTCTTGTCGTTTTAGTCTTGTATGAGGGTTCCAGACGTTTGTCAAGGTGCAATCCTAGATATCGGATCTGTTCAACCGGGACAAGAGGAGTATTATTGGAGGAGACAGTAGAGCAGGATGTCATTGGTTTACGACGAAGGGTAAAGGTAATTTGTTTGGATTTGTTGGCATTTATTTTAATTCTCAAGTTTAGACACCATACTTCAAGGCCTCTGATGTGGGATTGGAGAGTTTGAGAGGCAACAGTTGGATCAGCATTGACTGATAACACACATGTGTCATCAGCATAGGTAGAAAGGAAAGTGTTAGGATGGGACGGGATATCAGCTGTATAAACTGTGTAAAGGATGGGTCCTAGGATACTGCCTTGAGAAACACCAGTAAACAGACTAGAAATGGATGGATAGGAATTATTATGATTTACTTTGAAGAATCTGCCAGTGAGTTAGGACTGGATGATAAGAAAGTATGTAAGGGGAAGGAATTTGCGGAGTTTGTAAAGCAATCCCGGGTGCCAGACTCGGTCAAAGGCCTGTTCTACATCGAGAAAGGCTCCCATGTAATACAAGCCGCGCTCCAATGTAGACAAGACAACGTCCACCACACGATTACACTTTAAAAAAAAAAAAATAGTTTGTAATTTACTGTACTATTTAAATTTTTAGTTATATAAATTGATCCTAGAATTTTTTTATGTTTACTTTTTGTTCCTATTCCTATTTATTTCAAGCCCTATCTTACCTTATCTCTACACAGGTACTTGTATTTAGTTGTATTATTTCCGTGTCTTCTCTCAGCAATACTAAACCTTTCTCGTGACTCATCTTTTTTATGACATATCTAATACTAAATTAAAAAACAAATAACACACTAGAACAGTTATATTTTCCATAAATTTGTAAATCATGACCCAACTAATGATTTGAAAGAGTAAATATGGATGAGCGTATGAATAAATTATAAAGGCAAACAATTATTATAAGAGCTTAATGCATGACGATCTATCATTTTTAACGCCTTAAAGAATGATAAAACGATAATATTAAATAGTGAAATGACATTCACATTAAAGAAAATCAGGCGAATTTGAGGTTGACATCATAATTCAAGTAATCTAGCCTTGAATTGAAGATTCATTGAGGAAATTACCCATTGACTATTTTATACAAGGACACGAACCTCTCCTAGGAAGACTGTGACATTTCTGAGGCACCCGATTGAATTTCGAAAGAGTAGAAATTGATGATTTATGGAATTTTTATGTTAGAGTTGAGCTGGATAAGATGGACATTATGAGAGGATGCTATGGGGAAGAGATTTGCAGGTTTATGACAAACATTAAAAGTGTTTTCAATAGTTTTTGTTGGGTTAATCCTTCAGTTTTAGTGTCAGCTTATATTTTTTTTTTTTCCATTTGACTTTCAAATCTGCACCTGTGACATTGCTCATCATTCCGATCTTAAATTATTTATTATATTTACAACGGTATTTGATAGTGCTCACTAGTAGCATAAGATACGTTACGCGCAACACATGACATTCACTTACCTCCGTTATTTATATCAATTTAAGAATTTCAAACACGTTTAAAAACGAAAAATTTCACTTAGTCTTATTATTCCATCAGAACCTTCTTCATCATCCTAATCCTCTTGCTCAATCGTTCTCCAGCTCCACCCATCCCTACAATCCTCCTCGAAGATTGAAACGGTAGTGGCCCCGCGACGTTTTGTAAACATTTATTGTGGAGTTCTGGCACTGGTCAGATCCACCACTCATGTACTGTATTTTTGTGGCTATTCCGTCCTAGCTGAGCCTCCACTGGCTTTCACCAGTGAAGCGCTGAGTGAGAGGCGCTGGGATCTCTTGGATTCGGCTTCTCCCCCCACTTGTGGAGGGAGCAGCCGAGTCTAGGATCCCTTTAGCAGATTGTATTTATTGTATATAGTTAAGTTTGCTTGTATGATTCTTATTTATTTGTCAACTTGTACTTATCTCTACTACAGGTTGTTGTTTTGATTTGTTTGTTGTTGTTTTTTTGTTTTTATTAATTGTTATTTATTTGTACATATTTGAATTTATTTATTTCCGATTTTATGTAATTTGACTTGTATGAATGTGTACTACATCAATATTACTACTGTTCATTATGTAACAAATTGTAATATTTCTCAATAAATAAAAAAAACTTAGTCTTATCGGCTTTTCAGCTCTCTCCATGATCCTTTACAATTACGTGTATCAGATAATATTTCTTCTAAAATCTTTAGCTATGCAACGGTATATTATACATCTATATTACTATCCTTGAGTTCGAAAATACAAAAATTGCATACAAAAAATATGTTAGTATTTTTCTCCTTTAGTTATTTATGAAATTCCCTCAACTTTCACATTTAGCCGTTATATATCTATGCTACTAAGGTGATGTACCTAATTTTTTGAAATATACAAAATTAAATGTACTTGAGAGGATAAAAATATCAGCATTTAAGCTATTTTAGACTGTTTCAATCAGAGTGAAACAAACTTGATATTAAAGCCCATTAAATTTTACATCGAGATAGGGGAGTTTAATCAAAATCGTAAAAGCCGTTTTTAAAATCGTAAAAAAGTGGCTGTTTGGCAAGCCGATTTTAATAAAAAAGTCATATTGTGCGTATAGTTGTCTTAAATATGAAATTGCACTTTTGTACGACTTTTCGTTTTTGCACTTGACTTACTACACACACACAGGCCTTTTTTTGGCACTTGGTCATTTCGACTCAGGGGACACTAAAACGTGTATTTCCGTTGAAAACTGGAATTCAAAAATCTTTACGATCGCAATACTTTTTCTTACTATATATTTAATATATAGGTAAGTGAAAGTAAAAATGGTGCTATTTAGCCGTATATTTTATTAATAAATGTGCTAAATTGTAGAGGATTTATGCGGTGATTTTATTTGATGAAGCTCTCAATTTGTTCCTTACCGATGACAGCTCGAAGACGGACAAGCAGAGAACCACTGTGCTGAACATTATAAAAAGGAAAAGCATCGTATTCAACACCTTATGGAACCTGTAACAAATTCTAAGAGAGGACGGTTGTTAAATATATTTTAACCTATTTACATTATAAAAGTATTTAAATGTTATATATTCATATACGCTTACAACAAAATATCCTGATGTTGTTTCACGCAGAATCTGAGAGTGATGGTAGAGTGGAAATCAGCCCCTGGTAGCGAGAAGTCCAAGTTAGAGAGAGCGTAGTGGAGCACCTCGACCTGGCAGAGGATCATCTCGAGGATGGAGAGGTACAGGACGTAGATGACTATAAGGGCCATGATGGCCGTCGTCAGGTGGATCAGCTGGAGGGTGAAGACCAGCGCCCAGCCTTCCAGGTTGTCTTTGTCCCACGGGATCCAAGCCTCTATGATCATCGTCTGTCCCGGGGTATCAAAGATTATTATCAAATTAGCTACCTTAATATGATTACATTGTAATTTTTATAATTTTTTACCACTACATCCCATGAAGTTTCTTATCAGAAGGCCTGAGGTTCCAGGGGACTCCTAATAATACTAAAATCAAATAATGGATGGGCTGTTTTCTAAATGGTGCGGACTGTATAAATGAATGGGTATATATTTTCTACTATTGTTACAGATTATTATGAGGATTAGTTGTTGCTTAATCTATTGTACATATCTGTGGGCAGTTGTTTCTTCTTTCTCCTCGTCTTTCTTCGGCCCATGGACAGGCGGGCTCCGAACTGTTCTACTCCATGACACGAAGTAACTATTTCTGGTTATTAAAAATGTCTATTATACTGTGGTGCACATGTGCTCATTCAACTAGTGTCTCAGACCACATCGCCGAGCTGCCTGGGATCTTGCCTCTGGCTGCCACTAGATGGCGTTGTGCTCTTGATAATGATGCTGTCCGCTAGAGGGCAGCACTTAAAATATGTTAAGGGCCCTGTTTCCTTAACAATATTTATAAATGGAAGTGCCATTAAATACGTTCTATGTTATACAGTAAATAATAAACCATTTTGTAAGCATTTTCATCATAACTATTCAATAATAACGCTGCTAATTATTATACAATGGTTTTTATTTTCAAATAATTATATCAGGTAATAAAAGTTCGTTAACAAATTTGAAAAATGATAAATTAATCAAAGAAAACAGATAATTATATAAATAAATTAAATAAGAAAAAAATTAATAATTAACATTTTTTCGGATGTGAATGGCACCTAATGATTTTTTATCCTTTATATTTATTTTTTATCATCCAAAAATATATCTTTTTTTCTGTAAAGATGATGAAGAAGATCCGCCACGGAAATTCTCATTAATAGGAATCTAATTTTTTTTATTTATTTCCTTCGTATGTTTTTACTTTCACTTACCGATGTATAAGATATATTGTAACGGAAATCATTACGTTACTATATATTTCATATATTATTGAATTAAATTTTTGAACTCCAGTTTTCAACAGAAATAAACGTTTAAGGGATCCCTGAGTCCAAACCACCAAGGTCAATGTGTGAGTGTGTGTGGTAAGTCAAGCTCAAACGGTAGGCTGTATAAAACTGAAATTCTATATTTTAGAAACTTGTGTGCCTGAGATGTTACTGCAACTTTTTAAACGAAATCGGCGACAAACTAAAAAAAAACTTTATACCATAAGCGCTTTTTACGATTTTCTCAAAAACGGCTCTAGAGATTGTAATGAATCGCTAAATTGATGTTAAATTTAATAGAGTATAATTAAATTTAAGTTCTACTCTGATTAAAATTTGTCTGACAAGGCTTAAATGCCGATATGTTTAATTTTCTTTCTCTAAAGTACGTTTTATTTTGTAGATTCGAAATAATTAAGCATATCATCTGATTGCATTGTCAAAAATCGACTAAATACACGATTGAATGAATTCGGTAACGAACTAAAGGAGAAACGAGCAAAAATATTGTTTTAGGATTTTTTCAGAATTTAAGAAAAGTAATATAGAGGTATAATATAACGTTGGAAAGCTTAAGGTTTTAGAACAAATGTTATATTTTATACAAGTTAATGTTAAGTGACGAATAGGGCATAGACTTAGCTGTACATAGCTATTTTGTATTGTTTCAAAATATTGAACTCTGCCATTATTTAAAAGTACAAGAAACAACCGAAGTAGGGGAAAGTATTGCGCGCACCAGATTAAAAACGAAAAAAAAAAATTCTGTCCCTCAATTACTGTCGTTGGTAGTCGATTTGATGTAAATCGGTGCCGGACAAAAGCATGGATTGAACATAACACATTTATACGCCTGCCTACTTTCTAGCATGGCCTTCTGAAATGTGACAATGTACACCATTATCAGAAATATACAATATATAACCTGGCTTACGGAGGCTCTGATTTTTTTTTTTTATGATCTACCTGGTAGCGAAAACTTCCTAATGAGTTTCTTCTCTCTTTGAATTCATAATGTGTACTCGAGATTGGTTGTGAATATTAAGTATCCTTTCATGCCAACGACCCTTTTAGTTAGAAACAAACAATGGAAGTAAATAAATATCAGAATTTCTGGTTCTGTAGAATATCCGTTATTATTTATTACAAACTTAGCTATACTAAATATACATATATATGTAAGTGAGGGAAAGTGTTTATTGAAAAATATGTTATGCAGTTCTTCTGTTTTTGAACGCAAGAATAGAATTTATTTATTTATTTAAATAGAATTTATTGGGTTGTTTCGCATGAAATGTCCGTTTTTATAATTTCTGAAATACATAAAGGATTTTGTATGTCTCTGTTGTTTTCTTCTGAATGTTTACATATTTAAAGTAAACAGTTACTAATCCTCTAACTTTGTATTATAAACATTAGCTTCCCAATCAATTACCCACTTTTTTGTATACCTCCAAATATGAACATGGAAACACGCGATTTTCGAGTAATATTTTTGTACGAGTTTAAACTCGGCCATTCATCTGAGGACGCTAGAAATATTTGCAAGGCGTT
Organism: Piezodorus guildinii; assembly: GCA_023052935.1. Taxonomy (NCBI): domain Eukaryota; kingdom Metazoa; phylum Arthropoda; class Insecta; order Hemiptera; family Pentatomidae; genus Piezodorus; species Piezodorus guildinii. The sequence continues at coordinate 78,461,579 of CM041294.1, read as the reverse complement.
TGGGGAAGGGAGTGTTAATGAATGGACCATTCGCCGTTGGTTTGCTAAGTTTTCAGCTGGGGATACCGACTTAAAAAACTTGCCCCGAGGAAGACCTCCGTCCGTAATAGACAACGATGTCCTCAAACGTACAATAGAAGGAAACCCCTACTGAACAGTTAAAGGACTCTCAGCACAACTAAATGCAAGTGCATCTACCGTTTCGAGACATTTAAAGTGTATTGGGAAAATAAAAAAGCTCGATACATGGGTACCTCATGATCTCACAGACCCCATTTTTCAAAACATACCGTGCAAAAATTGAAAGAACTGGGCTACGAAGTTCTTCCGCACCCACCATATTCTCCCGACTTGTCTCCAACAGATTACCACCTGTTCAGGAATTTAGACAAATTCGTCAAATGAAAGCTTTTTGAAAATGATGATCAAGTGAAAAGTGCGTTTTAAGATTTTGTTTTAAAGACCTCAACGTTCCGTATGTTGCTGATTTGGCCCGATCTAGATACCATTCCTTTCATGACAAACTCCATTCCCACCCTAATCCTCTTGTTTCAATACTTTCTTCCTCCTCAATTCCTGACAATCCTCCGAGGCGTCTGAAAAGAAGATGGCCTCGAGACCTTCTAGTGTAGAAAAGTTACAGGAGTGCTGCCATTGGGTAGTTCTTCTTCATGTTAGTATCACGCCATTTAACATTTGTCACATTTACTTGTTGTACCTTGAAGTACAGTTGTAAATTTCAATAAATGATGTTAAAAAAAAAAAAAAAAAAAGATTTTGTTTCACTCCAAAGCTCAGAGTTTTTCAGTTCGGGGATAAAAAAGTTGGTGTCACGTTGGGAAAAATGTGTAGAACAAGAAGGTAAATACTTCGAATAAAATTATCTTGTTTTCATATCGTATTTTTAATAAAAATCCTTTACCTTGAAAACGAACATTTCATGTGACACAACCCAATAGAAAATACAATATATTATCTAATACACGTAATTGTGAAGGTTAATGAAGAGTGATGGCAAGCTGATAAAACTAACTGGTTATTTTAGATAATAATATAACAGATTTTTTAATAAAACACATGTTTCTATTGAAATTCAATTTAGTTAATTCTTTATTAGCTTCACTCATTTTTATCGTTAACTGTATTTGAAAACTATTTAATCGATTTTAACAACGGCGATAAGTGAAAGTTGTATGTTGCCCGCACCACATTTTTTATTCTTACTGATTAATATATATATATATATATATATATTATATATATTATATATAATTATATATTATATATATATATTGTTAGGTTCTTTTTTAATTAAAGTTATCCATTTTCATTCAACATTTTTTATTTCTTATTTCCTTCTCCCTACGTTTCGGCCTTTTGCCAATTTCAAGGGATCCATAAACATCATTTATTTTAAAATTAAAAGATAAACAACATTAACTTTTTACATTGTTATAAGGCGTTTTACATACCTTTAATATTCCTTCATATTGCACTTAAGGATATAAAAATATATACATTTTGTCACATTTAAAAAATAATGTAGTGCAATATGAAGGAATATTAAAGGTATGTAAAATGCCTTATAAGAATGTAAAAAATAATGTTGTTTATCCTTCAATTTTAAAATAAATGTTGTTTATAGATCCCTTGAAAATTGGAGAAGGAAATAATAAATAAAAAATGTTGAATAAAATGAATAACTTTAATTTCAGTTGTAATAAAAATTAAATATATATATATATATATATATATATATATATATATATATATATATATATATATATGTATATATATTCCATATACATACACAATATGCATCCGCTTACCTTTCTCCCATTACATAGGTCGTATATCGGCCTTATGACCCATTGGACCAAGCCTGAAAGGTAGATGTAGATCAGTATAATCAGTTGTTCACAGCGCTTTTCTCTGTAGTCTGAAATCTGTCTGTATTCTTTAATTCCAAGCACGCTCTTTCCTCTATTGTCCATTTCTGGATTAAATATCATATTTAATATATTTTTGTAAAATAGAAGAATCGAAATTCAAAGATTCATAATGTCATGATAAGCTAAATTACACTAAGGCAGTCAGTTTGACTTTTTTAATTATATTAAGAAATTCGTGTGATTTTCTATATCTTAAGAACCATATTCAACGGTAAAATTTTAAACATTTAGAACAAAGGAAAAAATGCTAACAATTTTGTATATATTTTTTTAAAAAGGTGATTCTATAATTATATTAGTCCTTCAATTAATAATTGTCATAGCTTCACCTTGCTTATCATGTTTTAATTCTCAAAAACATGAAAATTAATGAAGGAAAAAATACGAACGATTCAGATACTCTTAGCATAGTGACCTGGTGATGTTCTGATGAGTTGGGTGAGGACTATTCTCATTTCCGTAAATGAAATAGCAGAAATATTTAAACTAAACTGCTAAATTTACACACACATACATACATAAATATATTTATTTTAATTATATTCTTCTTCTTCTTAACCGTATCCTCTTTTACTTGTTATCAGTGCAAAGACTATAAATAATATATGAAAATAATTTTAATCATATTCGAATGTTCAATTAGCTAATTAACAAAATCCTGAATGTCCCTTATATAGTCACAAATCAACTCCTCCATAATGACCTAAACATCACATTTGTTGCAGACATAGCCCGTGATAGATACACCTCTTTTCACTCTAAACTCCCTGCCCACACAAATCCACTTGCCCGTAACATTTCTTTCTTAGATATTCCTGATAACCCTCCGAGGCGATTGAAAACCAGCTAGCCTCTGTACCTACTACCTTAAAATAGTTAGTGAAGAGCTACCACTCTGGGTAGTTCTTTCTCAAGACATTTTCACGACTTTTCTTCACTGTGCATATTTACTAATTGTTCTATGCAATACAGTTGTAAATTACAATTAAAAAAAAATGATATTGTTTGTTGCTTATTCATTTAACGTCACTTTATGCTACTATGACTAATCGGACGATGCTACAGTGGGAGTCCTAAATTTTGCCTATCCAGGTTTTATTAGGGATCTTTAACGAGTACCTGACATCGCAAAGGCTCGGGACCACATTTTAACGTCCCCTCCGAAGGACGGTATAACTAAGGATTTTTTACTCCCATTAAAAAATCATAGGGCCACCCGCAATAACAAAATGAAACAATTTATATTTCTAAATAATCACAATCAATTCAATTATTACTCACCTTCCAACTTAGCGATGATCCATTTTATATTTTCCTCGTTTCTGAGAAAACCTGCAATCTTGACACCACAGATTCCTCCCATCAACACCGTGTTGAGGTTGAGAACCGTGCCCGATAAGGAACCGCCTGCCAAAGCTATGTATAATGCCACCAGTTCTGGGATCAGCTGGACGAAGTCCCATATGTACAAGGACACGCCAAAGACTCTAGAGATCAAAAGTATATTCAGTTAGCAAATATAATATAATATAATTATTCAAATCCAATCCCAATGTATTGCGTTGTACAATAAGTTTGTAGCGTTTAACAATATTTCAATTTAATCCTCTCTGTGTTTATAAAATCATGTTTACTTGGTCAATAATGTTTACATATTATAAAAAGGATTAGTTGAGGTGCTTTTATACATCAGTTTCAACTGAGATTCCTTATCATTAAGTGGTATTTTGCTTGCTCGAAAGAGAAGAGAAAAAAATTTCATTTTCGTTATTTATTGGTTTTTCATTTCCTTAAAATATAATCCTGCTGCACAGACGAATAGCGAAATCTACAGTGTGCATAGCAATGATGCCTTTCGAGAAAGCTCCGTCTGTAAGTGGTTTGCTTGGAAGACGCAAAGCTCTCGGTTCGTCCATCAGCTGTTGATGATGACTAAAATACAAAAATTACCTGAATGATGTAACATGTAAAAAGTTAAAATGCACTCAAAGCTTATAAATACGAGCAACCAATAAGGTGTGGGTTCTAAAGTTGCCTTAGTAAAAAAAATAAATCCTATTTAGTAGTTTTGTATCCAAACTTTGCGCATTGACATCATTGCGAAGTAATCGCCGCGAGGAAACTGCTTTGGCGAGACTTCGCATAGGACATAGCAGACTCACACATCTCCATCTCATCCTCAGGCAGCCCGTACCAATGTGTGACTTGTGTAGAGTGCCTCTCTCAATAAAACACATAATTGAGAACTGCCCCAAATTCCATGTACAAATGGATAAACTTAACCTAGCTAGATCGTTGAGTGATAGCTTGAAGGACTCTAGTGAAACAGTTAGTTCACTGATTAGGTTCGTCAAAGAATGTTCTCTGTTCCCGGAACTATAAGAAAAAATAAAGAAATAAAAAAAAATAATAATAATAGTAGTAATAAAAAAAATATATAAAAATAATAAATAAATAAAGAAAAAATTGGAATAAATTCACTAATTCAGAATGTGTCAACAAAAGAATAATAAAAAAATATATAAATAAATACACAATAAAAAAAATAAATAAATAAATTTAAAAAAATAAATAAATAAAAAAATAGAAGGAAAAATAAATAAATAAAAAGAAGACAAAAGAGTAAAACAAATCTGTTACTACAAATTTATTCCGTGCTAATAACCAAGAGGTTGAGCACCTACTCCAATACCCTAACCTAACCTTTTCGCATTGATTGATTCAATTGGGTTCATACTGCTACTCCCGATGGTTTATAGAAAAGAAACTTTTAAATTCTAGCATGTAGAAAGTATAATCTTGTTTGGATGCAATCTGGGTTTTGAAAATTGGTTGTTTTCGAATTAAAACTACAAATTCTGGAAACGTAGCTGAGCTGGTGCAAATAATTGTCAACGTTTGTTTTATTAGACGTTAAGGGCCATAGTAATCGCTAACATTGATTGGAAGAGATCAGTAAATTCCTTATCATAGCTTGGTGTTTCAATTTTTTATGTGCACCAGACCTTAGAGTGTCGTTGATTGAAAACATATTCTGAACGAATTCTCGTGTTCATGAACAATCTATAATACGAACGAGCACCACATTTTACGGCCTAGAAACATAACCAAGTATTTTTCAAACCCATGACCTTGGGCTTGGAAAGCTGTTATGCTAGCCACTAAACCGTAGGTGAATCCGTTTTATATTGATTTAACTTTTGCAGCACATTTACGTTTCTTAAAAATTATGCATTATCTTGCCTATTTAAAGATCTGTAGCAAACACAATACTTATCTGATTTTAAAAATAGTTTATCACAATTTTTGGTAACATTTAAAATAAGAAGAACGATTCACTTTACGTATTAATTCTCATAGAAGAATTGTATGCTAGTGGCAAAAAAATTGTCTGAGAATTCAGAAGGACTTTTCCCGATTTAATAAAAAAAAAAAAAATTAGTACTGATAATTCGCATTTGGACAATCCTATTCACGAATATCATTTATATTTTCATAAAAAAAATAATTTTCAATAGATTGCTTGTTGTATTTATAAGTTGATTTGCTTATGAAAGTTCTTAAATATGCGTAAAATCTTAAATTTTATATTTTTGTACATATTTGAATTATTTTTATAAGTTTATTACCTGTTAATTTTATATCCGGCCTTTGTCTTGGCTTAACGCCGGCCACCATCCAAAGTAATACAACCACTTCAGCTGCCTCCAGTCCCACATTTTAATGAATAATGAATATGTTTTTATATAAAGAATATTTCTATTTAAACAGTAAATACTAGATGTCTATAAGGGAGTTGTTAGTCCTCTAGGACTTTCCCTATAAATGACGCCTGGTCCTGATTTCGGAACGATTTGAGATAATTCGAATAGTTAACAATTCATTCTGTTACCAAATACACCTTACTCTATCATTACTTTGCTTTTCTGAAAATTGTCTAGCCATTATCGAAATTATGGCAAAAATGGTTTTGTCGTTAAGAAAAACTAGCTGTGACCCGCGGCTTTAGCCTCAAATATTTAATCTGTTGTTAGTTTATATACTTTTATGATTAGAGTAGCTATAATATATAAAACTGCGTTTGCAATCTATCAGCTACCCTACAACTATTTTATATGTAACGAATAAAGTTTAATTTTTTTAATAGAAAGGTTTACTTACTCAATCAAACTTATAAAAGCTAATCAGTAGAAGAATAGTTTGTCATTGTAGCATAATCATTGTGTGTCAACATAACTCCTTTGCAACGTAAAAGCGCAGAGGTTACCTACAGAGATGTTACAGAATCTTTTTCATTAAAATCACCTAATTAGACGAGCCACTTTATACCATGCATTTTGCACCTTTTTACGATTTATTCAAAAACGGCTTTAACGATTTTAATTAAACTCACTATATTGGTGTAAAATTTGATGGGTTTTAATATGATGTAGGTTTCATTCTGATTGAAATTGTCTAACAGGGCTTAAAAGCCGATACTTTAAATTATCTTCCTTTAACTTACCTTTATTTTTTTTTAGATTTAAAAAAAAAATCAACATCATCTTATTATCATTGATAAATAACGGGTAAATGTGCAAATTGAGCGAATTTAATAAACAACTAAAGGAGAAAAGTGCAAACATATTTTTTTATACAATTTTTGTGTTTTTAAAAACAAGAATAGTAATATAGATATATAATAGACGTTGGAACGCTAAAGATTTTACCAAAAAATACCATCTAATTCACGGAATTTTAAAGGTTAATGGAGAGTGATGAAAAAGCCGATAAGAATAACTGATTGCTGTTTATCAAAATATAATAGATTATTTAATAAAACTTGTTTCTATTGAAATTAAAAATAATTAATTCGTTAAAAATTTATTTTTATCTTTAAATGTATTTGAAAATTCTTCAATTGATTTTAACAACGGTGGTAAGTGAAAGTCGTGTGTTGCGCGCACCAGATTTTTTTTTGTATTCTGAAGTAAGTTCTATTGTGATCTCAAAATGAATCGGTTTTTAGCCTATTGAAATATTTTTTTTTAAAATCAATTAACAATTGAATATGCTCCCATAAGAAAGCGAAATGTGGTTATAAAACCCTTATTGCATAAATATATTTGTTATCAATTTATTATATTTGCTAATAACAGTCAGGATAAGATTATTTTGGTTTTTAAACGTTCGAAACGTAGGCCGAAGCTTCGGGGAAAGGATTGTGTTATGTCTGATTTAGCCGGATTGTTCTCGAACGGTGATTATTAGATGAATTCTGTAAAATGAACTTTCATAAAACTTTTCAGCTTTAAACCGTTTATTTTATCTATACTGTGATGACCAGAAAAGTCAGTGAAATGAGTACTTTCATTTATAAACATAGATTAAACTGAATTTTATTTAATTATATTTATCTGGATTTATTTTCCATTTAATGTATTTTTTCATTACTTTTGAATATGAGGATTAAATTGATTGTATATTATGAATTATGAAGGTAATTAAATATACATATTCATAATACTTTATTCGTCTCATAACTACAAATACTAATTTTATTAATTAGTAAAATACAGATAAGCTACGAGCTATATTATATACGCTAAATTGCAGAATTAGTTTAAATTTTCATTTACTCTTGTAAATCCATTGCAGTGAGGAAGTTATAATACGAGAAAGCTGACTTAATTACCTGAAATATTATCATTTATTAATTATAAAATTTAATGCCAATGTTAGTGTAATGCTATTCTGCTATCTGCTATAAATATAAATTACCGTTATGAAGGTAGCTAGATTCGTAGGTATGATGAATCCGAATTGAAATTCCTTCTTAGCCATCGTGCAAAGTAAGTGTAATGATTTTTGGTCCTTTATGCTCCCAACGTACCAATTGTTGTCGTAGGCTGCGCGCAATGTTCCAATAGTCATCTGAAAGCGATTCATAATAAGACAAAATATATATGTTTTATAATTATATTATATATTCAAATGTATGTATATATAAAGATAGATGGAGAGATAGATAAATATAGGGATGGATAGAGAGATGATGCTAGAGGAAAAAATAGATGGATTGCTGGATAGACATATCGATGGTAAGAGTCATAAATATGGGCGTTAGAAGAAAATAAGTTGGTATAGCTTCATTTAGGGATGTTGCGTTTGTAAAACTTCGTTTTAGTCAATTGGTTTAATAATTTTCAAAATTTTAAGGTTTTTCCTTATGAAGTATCTAGATCTGGAATACCGTAATTCGGCACAAAAATACTAATTTAACTATTATCTTAACTCCTAGACGTTTATTTCAGTCGATTGGTTTCAATATGGCGGCCGATTAAAACTGTTGTAATTTAATAGCTTAGTTGTTTATGAAAATGGAGAAAAAACTTAACTGGAGAAGAGACAGGGCATGTGTGTAAGCATGAGCCCTGATTGTGACCCACGCAAATTTATGGAGGCAAAACCAGTAGGCACTAGACCTAGGCTTAGCTATGATGGCTACATTACCAAGTTGGGGCAAGCGAGAGGCAAGAAAATGCAGGAGACAGAGAGAAATGGAGATCCTGGGTTGGACTATCTCCACGCTGAAAGGCATAAGGAGAAAGCTAAAAAATCAGAAGAATAAGAACAGAAAAATCGTGTAGAGTTTTAAAATTAAAAATCCGTGATATATAATAAAACATAAAAGAAAAAAAAATTAAAATTTTACATATAACCCAGTTATTTTTGAAAATAGAGAAAAATATATAAATAGTTTTAGAATCAGTAAGCCGCGATAAACAAAGAAAAAACAAATTGATCTTTATGGTCAATTTACAACTTACAAGAGATGTAATGCCCCGATAACTCGGTTATCATTGAGGATAGATAAAAAGTATATATTTTCGAGATCAGGACACCACGATGAACAAAGAAAAAATAATCTTATATGATCAAGCCACAACCAATGGGATATGTAATTCTCGCATGCCTCGATTATTATTAAAGATAGAAAACAAGTTATAAGTGTTCTGGAATAATGATATTTATTTTAATAATGTCAATGAAAATTAAAAGAAAAGGAGATAATATAGACGTGTATTATAAATGCTTCTAGTTTTTAGTTTTCAGTAATGAACCTTTGTAATCAACCATCAAAAATAAAATAATACTCCCAATTTAATTTATGTTCTTACGTTTTAAGATACGTGGATTCCAAATAACGAGTATAAATGGTTTGGAAATAATAAACTATTTTGTAATAATTTGAAGTTTTTTAAGTTTTTATTTAAGTAAAACATACTATATTAAAATATCCATTACGCTGAAAATTAGTGACAATATTAGTAACTTTAAAGAGTCTTGGGTTCAGTACTAGGAGTGATTGGAACACTTTCTTGGCCAACGTCTGTAGATAAAAGAATGTACAATCCCTAGGGTTTTCATTTAAATTTTTAGACACTCACTTGGAGTGTTTACTGACCCTTGGCTTATATAACTAAATAAATAATTACCCTGCTAAAGCCGGATTGAAACCAAGGACTTTTTCTTATATTCAACTTTTTTTACAACTGTATTACATAACACAATGAGTAAATATACTGAGTGATGAAAATTCGTGAAAATGTTTTGAGAAAGAACTACCCAGTGGTTGCACTACACTGACTATAAGACAGTAGGTCCCGAGGCCAACTTCTTTTCAATCGCCTCGGAGGTTTATCAGGAATATCTAAGAAACATAGAAAACGGACAGGGAATTTAGAATTAAAAAAGGTGTATCTATCACGGGCTATATCTGCACCAAATGGGATGCTTAGGTCACTATGGAGGATCAGGATCAGGATTTTGCGAAGGATCTTAGGATTCGATGCGGAAGGAATTTACTGATTTAGTAGAGCCCCAAAGCTCGATGCCATAAGTCCAAATAGGTCTGATAATAGTAATGTATATGAGTCTTTTGTAATATACTGGAAGCTTAGAACGTTTGTCTAGTAAGTGTTGTAGTAATCGGTATCTTCGAGCAGTTTCTTGTCGTCTCAGTCTTATTGAGGTTATTCAACTTAAAATGATTTTTATTAACGTTTCATCCTTTTCGATCCTGAATTGAAAGAAATTTGTAAAAAAAAAATTTATATTCTTACTTGTAAATTAAACAATAAATATTGAAATAACTTGCCTGCTCAACAGTTTCCTGGCTACTCACGCAATAAAAATACGTCATTGACATGGTGAGAAATATAAGCTCGATAAGAATGGTCAATTTACCTCTGTCTTGTATCTGTCAAATTATAATATATGTGTAATATATAAGACATTTAATACAATAAGCGTATATTTACTTGTTAAATTTAATGAAATAACTACATTTATTATCTATACATTAACATTTTGATACAAACATAGATAATAAATATAATATTCATCAATTATTGTAATACTCACTAATGATAGTTCAAAAACTGATAAACAGAGAGTCAAGGAGCTGAACATAATGAATAGAAAAAGTGTAACGTTTATTGTCTTGTCAAATCTTCTACATAATCTGAAACAAAAAGTTGTTTATTTTTCCATATTGTAATATATCATTATCGTTTATTAATATTTATGAGAAAAAAAAATTGTTTTTGTTTATTTGACGTCCCTTTATGCTACTGTGGATTACCTTATGATGCTGCAGTGGGAGTCCTAAATTTTGCCTATCCAGGTTTAATTAGGATGGGATCTTTAACGATATTTACCATTAAAAAATCCTAGAACCACCTGCAGTTTCTAACCCGTGTCCTTTGTTATGGAAGGTTGTTATGCTAGCCAGCCTGCTACAGGTGATCCCAAATAAAAATTGTTTCAACTCATAAATTGGCTCGTATTTTTTAAACTTCCTTTAAGGTAAAAAATAATGAAATGAAAAGTAATTTTTTCTGGGACGAGTAGCCCCCTAAGAATAACAAGAAAAGTACAATATACACGATAATTGTCTGGTCGTTCAAGATTTCAGTTTAACAATAAAAGATGGATTTTGTGACAATGAATAGTATCATCTATAGATTTTAAATATTACATATGCTGGGAAGATTGATCAAGGTATTTAAAAAAAATAATTATGAAAGAATGATTTGCAATAATAATTGCTCGTAGACCTGAATATTACTGAATTTAATCTTATTTCTTATCAAATTTTAAAGGAAATTTTCTTCGAAATGTTTAGTTGTAACTAATTTCATTTTTTAAAAATGTCTATAATAAGGCTTAATTAGGATTATGTTTCTTTCTGTGATGGAGAATGTTATAGAATGTCTTGGGTGATTTGTATTTTTTACAAATATAACTTATATTTTAATAAAAAGCTATGCATTTTGTTTTTAATAAACCAAATCCGTTCATACAAAATTGAATCGTAGAATAACAATAAGTTTATTCAGTGGATAAATTCATAGATATGCAAAAAACTAATAATAATAATAAATATATATATGGCTCACTCAGCCGGTCTGGAAAAAAGATTGTAACAAGTTTTTTATCAAACAAGATTTCCCCGCTCTGTTTCCGTCCGTCCGGTGTCTCGAAGTTTGGAACTTAATCTTTTATATATGTCAATGTGTTGCTGCCAACGATGTTTACCGATGAGGTAGCCGAACCCTCCAATTTTAAGCCATTCCCCTGGGAAGCCTCTGCCTTGGTTTTATGATCGAATTTTCTACGTATTGCTTATCTCTTGTATGGTTATTGCTAAATAAAATAAACCATGGGTACTTTAATATAATGAAGGACCGGACACGAAACCATGTTAAAAAATAGGAAAATCAATTAATACGCTTGCTATGTATGAAAAAAAATAAGAAAATATTCAACAGAAAGGATTTATAAACAATAGCTGTTTTTTAACCGTATTGATAAGTGAAACTTTCTTGTTTTTTTTTTAAATTATAATGCCTTTATATTTTAAAAAATCTCGAAGCAAGGCTGATACTATTCGTTTTTGAGATTTTTCTCATTGAATCTACCACAGATAAGGAGGAAATTCCAATTTGGATCTGCTGCTCAACTTCGCTGATGTTGCTATCAGTACACAGCATACCGCATCAATCCTGAAGACAATTTTAAAGAAAAAATAGAGAGAGATTCTGCCAAATAGGAAATACATATATTTTACTAATTTAAAAATCGATCATGGACATCTGAAAATCAGACCAGCTTCAATATATATGGTGATGCAGGATTCCCATTTAGTCCAAGATTATGGTCTCCGCCATGTTTTGCATCTCATTTTTTCGAGTCCATAGTTCTCTAAAAATAATCCAGTGACTTCTGGAATGGTCCCCTGCTTCCGAAACCAAAGTCCCACGACTTTAAATTCCCTTTCGCCGAACCCCTCACGAAATTTTTCTCTCAGGTATGAATACATATTGTATAAATGTTCTCTTTCTTCTCTTGAATCCTCTTGCCTTGTTCCTGGTCATTTGTTTCATATCTGATAGTGGGGTCTAAGTGCTTCATTTTTTTGTGGCACTAAATGCCAAGATATCCACAAATCTTGTCGACCCATCTGTATCAAGCAAAAAACTTCCTGAAAACATTTATACTTTTTCACTTCCAAAAGTTCTGCTATTTCTTTCTTTATGCGGTTGTGCCGGCGGGAATAAGTTGTTATAATAAATAAAATGGCTATAAATTAACTCCACCTCCTTATTGAAAATAACTCAACTTTTTTCGGCTAATATGATATCTTCAGGTAAAAATTATCACCAAAATGATATAAAATATAAAAACCTGCCATTTTTAATAAAGTGCAGAAGTTAAGCATTTTTACCTAAGTGCATTAACAAGAAATCATGATATAACTCACGCCAGGAGATCTTGATGAAACTTGACACAGAGACCCAGACTGAGAGGAGGATGGCTGTCAACCCCAGGAGGGGAGAAGTCCAGTTTGGAGAGCGCTATGTGGAAGGCCTCGATCTCAAGCAGAACCATCTCGAAAATAGACATGTACAGGTGGTAGATTATCGCGTAGGCGGACAGGCCGGAGAAGCTATGGACTAGTTGAGTGTGTATAAGATGATGAGCGACTGTAAGTTGTCCGTGTTCCAAGGGACCCACGTCTCAACGATGTAACTCTGAAAAGTTACATTACAAAACTTTTAAAAAAAAAAATATTTTATTGAATTTTACAACTGTATATAAATAAACACAATAAGTAAAAGTGTTGAATTACTATTAAGTTCGTAAAAAGGCCTGTATAGAAATTACCCAGTGGTTAAAAAAAAAAAAAAAAAAAAAAAAAAAAAAAAAAAAAAAATGAAAATCTCTCCAGCTTTATAATATTAGTATAGATATAAAATATATATGTTTCCTTAGACAAATATTTATTATCTTTGCCATAATTGATGAATTTAAGAAGAGAATTATATAAAACTTAATGCAATTTCTTTTTTTCTTTTTTTTTAACAAAGGAACAGTATTAGATATATAATGTACCGGTAGAAATATAAATATTTTTGAAATAGTATTATCTTATATCCAAAATTGTAAAAGTTAATGGAAAGTTTGAAAAGCCGATAAACCTTACTGATTGTTAAAGAATAATAATATAATAGATTATTTTATAATGCATATGTTTCTATGAAACTCAATGTTATTAACCTCTTAACCTTTTTTCATATCTAACTTTAGTTAAAAAATCTTGATTTGATTTTAACAACGAAGGTTAAGTGAAAGTAGTGTGTTGTGTGTTGCGAGCACCAGATTATTTTAAAACCATAATTTTGTGTATAATTTGATATTATGAAATATAGAGAAATTTCTTGTTTACTTACTACATGGCCATGATAAGTCCAATACAAGCTATATATGGTGAGCTGAATGAGGCCTGCCATGAATACATATATTGTGATGACGTAGTTCCTGCAGATTTTGTATTTATGGACGGCTATCTTGTCGTACTCTTCCTTTCCGATCATCTTAATCACTCTGTCTTCCAGTTCTAAAATATATAGATTATATTTAGGATTAATTTCAGAGGAATGAAAAACTATGCTAGTTTTGAAGTGGGCTGTGGGCAAATGTTGAGACCGAAATGACTGATCTCTAGTTCGGTTTTGAACTCATTAGAGCTGTTGACTAATTAGATACTATTAAATTAACTTACTCTTTGGCAGACTTGGAAGTTTTTATGGTACATGCACTTAGATACCTTCAACTTGTCTATGATCCACTTGATGTTCTTCTCGTTGAACAAGACCCATCCTACGTTCCAGGCGCTGCCTAACCCTAGCAGGTTGTTGTTGAGGGTGAGCACAACTTCGTTCATCGAGCCCTTACGGATGACAAGGTACAGGGCTATCAGTTCTGGGCCAAGTTGTAGGAAGTCGTAGAAGAACAATATGATACCGAAGATTCTGTAAAAAGTTTATATATAGATTTACACCTACATTTATACATAGTTAAAGTACTTATATGTTACTTTTTCATTTTATAAGAAGTTAAAGGTGTTATGTATAACAAAAATTAGAGTACCCATGTTATTGGTCTACAGAAGTGATATGTATCAAACCTTAAATATTGAAAAGTATAAAAGACGAGTAGAAGTGTTGTCAAGCTCTAGCCAGGAAGGTTCTTAGAAGAGCGATGCAAAAAATATACACCCCGCCACTCATGGTGCAGAGTCACCGACACGAGAGTCAGAGAGAAGATCTTGGAAAATTTTCGAATTCCAGTTTTCAACGGAAATACACGTTTTACGGTCCCCTGAGTCCAAATAACCAAGTCCCACAAAAAGGTCTGTGTGTGTGTGGTAACTCCCGGGCGGAAACGGTAAGTCCTATGAAACTGAAATTTCATATTTAAGACAACTATACGCCCGAGACGTGACAAAACTTTTTTCATCAAAATGAGCCTACCAGAAGAGGTACTTTATAACATGCATTTTGCACCTTTTTTCGATTTTCTCAAAAACGGTTCCGACGATTTTGATTAAACTCGCTATATCGATGTAAAATTTAATGGGCTTTAATATCATGTAGGTTTATTTAGATAAAAATGGTCTGACAGGGCTTAAATGCCGATATTTTAAATTTTCTTCCCCTAAAGTACCTTTAATTTTGTATATTCAATAATAATAACTAGATTATCTGGTTTACGCTGATGAAAAACTGGTAAATATATAAATTGAATAAATTCGATACCCAACTAAAGGAGAAAACAGAAAAAAATATTTTTTTAATGCAACTTTTCGTTTTTGAACATAAGAGCAGTAATATACATGTATGATATACCGTTGGAAAGCTAAAGATTTTAGAAAAAATATCATCTCATACACAAGCTTTTAAAAATTATTGGAGAGTGATGAAAAGAAGATAAAACTTACTGATTATTTAAGATAATAATATAATTGATTTTTTAATAAAACACGTGTTTCTATATAAATTCAATTTGATTTATTCCTTCTTAATTTCACGTATTTTTATCTCTAACTGTAATTGAAAATTCTTTCATTGATTTTAAAAATGGAGGTAAGTGAAAGACGTGTGTTGCCCGCACCAGATTTTTTTCATTAGAATAGTAGTATCTTATTAACTTATGATCCAACCAAAGCTGGATTTGACACTTTGCGTATTAATATACGTTGTCAATCACTTTATGATATTTACCTGAGTATGATATAGGCTCGCCTTGTCTTGGCTGCCGCCGGCCACCAACCCATATAAGACAACCATCTTAGCTGCCTCCAGTCCCACATCCTGTCTTGGGATTCTAAAACTTCTAAATTTCAAACCAGAGGATTTGTCCGGTTTTCGCTGTGTTCGCTGGTATCACTACCCACACAGTGAACACCTTTTTCCGAACCGAATAATTATTCTTTCAATACTTCATTATTTACAGTTCTGGTTAGACTGTCTTCGGTATGATTATCTAAGGGAAAGCTGTGCCGTGTTAGCTTTGGAGGTGACCATGCTAGAAATAAGTGTGGCTTGCACCTGATACATTACCTGAGCAAACAGTGATCTTAGCAATTTGCCGGTAGCGACTTCTCACCTTATTTCTTTAGTAGGTCAATGAAGGTATAATAATATAATATATATATATATATATAGTATATATTTTATTAGTTTTTTATTAGTTTTGTTTTTTATGTTTTTTCAAGCGAAACACCCTTTTTTAAGAAAATTAAAAAAACGGAATTTTAAAAAACACAAAAGTTTTTTTTTTTTATATTTACAACTGTATTAAATAAAAATACACCTAGTAAATGTGATGGTAATATACCTAACTGTCATGAAAAACATGTAGAGACACTACCCAGTGGCAGCACTCTAAAAATATTTTAAACTAGAGGTCCCGAGGCCATTTCCTTTTCAGGCGCCTCGGAGGATTATCCGGAATCGAAGAGGAAGAAAGGATTGAAACTAGTGGGTTAGAGTGAGAATGGAGTTTGTCATGAAAGGATTGATACCTGGTCCGGGCCAAATCAGTAACATAGGGAACATTAAGGTCTTTATGGATAAGTTTATTCGTG